>OZ005607.1:7500-662500 GCA_963930655.1 Myrica gale | reverse complement strand
CAACCAAGGGATCTTTCAAGGAAACGAACGAAGTACATATTACTTTTTAATAGGCTTTCCAATTTACACTTCTGAAACCAATTTACTTTTATCTGTAGATGCCTACACTTTTGAAATGGAAAAGATAGAAACAAGTGTCAAGCTAGTAAGTTTTCCCTAAGACTCACGAAACCCAACACAGAGCCAAACTCTTCTCTGAAGCTATTAGACAAGACTTCTCCAATGGATTTCCAGTATCTATCTTCATTGTTTATCTTTAGGAATAAACGAGCCAACCTACCATGACCTAATACCCCTAATACCCTATCCACTGTCAATGACTAAAAACTCAACTTGCAAGGCACAAATATGAAAGAAGAAATGCTAAGGTAAAAAAGAGAGAGAGCAATAATTAATGTTGTAGCCTAATTATAGTTATATGTTGAATAACTTTGCGAAATTTTTTGTTAGAAGGAAATAAGAGTTTCTTCTTCTGCAATATGACCACACTTGTCCGCTCTGCTCAAGGAATAGGCAATACAAAGGAGCATCTTTCTTTACTTTTATTCCTTTTGGTAAACGCAATTTATCAAGAGGGTAAAAGAAATATCAACATAAGGAACTTCATTCTGAAACTATCTGTGATCAGTTAAATTGCCATAAAGCCTAGAATGATGTAAAGATTTATAGCATCAACCTTAATTCCAAGCCAGCAAAGTTCGGTGTTGCTTGTGCCACAGTGGTTTTGACAACTTTATCATATATGCATTTTTCAAGATCATACTTACCCAAAAGAATTTATCAAGCTAATCATCATTGGAGTTCTAATGGTGACATTATGTCAAATTCAATCACACCATCAGTGCTACAACCAGAAATCTAGACAGATCCACAAACAGCACACAAATATGGAGAATAGTACCAGTTCCTTGTCAGTTGTGGATGCAAGAATTCCAGGATTATCATTATCATTACATGAAAGATGACCCAAAGAAAACTAGAGTATATCCAAAGCTGAAGGTAAATACGTCTATCAGGTACTTACAGAAGCATGTTGAATATTTAGATGGTTTCTGACCGTGACCTTCCTTAATGATTTGCTTGGTGACTTTCTCATGAAGGATTTCTACCTCAGAATCAGCTTTTGGGGGACCATCAGCATCTTGAGGGGGTTCCCCATGCACAAATGCAGTTTCAGCAACTATTTCATTTTCACTATCTTCACCTGCAAAAGTATCGCCATGCATTGTATTGAGTATCTTTTTGATGATTCATAATGATACTTCAGTTTAGGAAGTCTAAATATAGTTATAGTAGGTAAGAACAGGCTATTTAGCACTATTCGCTCAATCTTACCGACGCAGAAAGAAAAAGACCATTTGGAAATCAAAGAGAGGAACACCCTTGTTAGAAGACTTTCCACGTGTGTAGGAATCATTAATCTATTATTAGTTACCACAAAACTCTTGGTAAGACTATATTCTGCCATTAGAGTGGAAAAGAATAGATATATCAAATCTCCCACCATCCAGCATACTATTTACCAAAATATTTCCAAGCGTATAATCTGTGCACGAGCTTCTGATAAGCCTTAAGAAAAATTTCAACTAGTACAAACATGTTGACTTCAACACTGGGCATACACTAGTTGTAATCTATAGGGGTTGGGTTCCATCATCAATCCCCAAGGATTTGACTCCACCATTGACCACTTTGCTGATGGAAGAAACATATCATACACTAAGGAGAAATAAGGCATCAACATTAGGCGTCCAATAAATTATTTATTTCCGGAGACCAATTATTTCCAGAATCCCATCATGTCAGCTGGAATAAGAAGTTGTGTTGATCATGCCCGATGATAACTAATCCACAAAAAAAAAAGTAACAAAGTCTTCATTTCTTAAAAATATTTACTAGAACAAATCAGGGATTTCGTACCTGTAGCTGATAGGATAATAACTAGTCCAGTACAAAGAAGAATAAAATTAAAGAACCACAGCGGTTATGGCTTGAACAAAAAAGTTCCATTTATGCATTACCGCAAACCGGATATTTTTTACCTGAACAATAACAGGAATGTATATACTAAACAAAAACCTGAAAAAGACCTAAAGCAAATTCCTTTTACCAATTAGGTTAGGAATTTCCTGTCACAGCAGTGCATGTCACACGAGACACATCAAACAGCTCAGAATCATTGCCATGTCAAACATCAAGCAAAAATCTTTAAATTCTTCAAACCAGCGCCGATCCAGCAAAATTACTATCATATTTGGGAGAAAAATGTTCGAATCTGTTTTAACTTAGAGCACGTAGGAAGCTCAAATATTTGATTCTGGAGATTCAAAATTCAAATTTCAGTGAAATACCAGGTGGTTGATTTTGCTGCTCATGAACTACATCCGTTAATGAATCACCAAGTGGTTGACTTTGGTGCTCAGGAGTTTCATCCATTATTGCCAAATTCAGTGAAACTCGAGTATTCTCCTCAAATTTCTGCAAAGACCCAAGTGAAATAGGACACACAATCAGTATATAAACAATTCGAATATGAAATGTCCGAACACTTGCTTAGAGAGCGCGCGAGAGAGAGAACTGGAAATTGAAAAGCAGGCTCTAGGCTCTATTTGTCAACTGGGAAAATGTAGCTGGAGAAAAGATAAGACGAGAAAATCAGATCAGAGAGAGAGAGCAAGAGAGTGAAGGGATTAGGCTTTACTTACAGAGCGAGGAATAGGATCAGAGAGCTTTCCAACGGGGGATTTTGGCCAAATGCGGTTTTATATATTTACGTTTTATCTTGTCTGAGCGCCATTTATTCTCAACAATCGAAGAAGATTCTAGAGACAAACATAATACATTAGAGCTACCACAAACTACCCACCAAAGAAAATAACAGAAATTAGAATCTTAAATTATATTTTTATATATTTCTTTTAGAGAAATGCTTGATTTTCTTCGATTCTTTTCAAGTTTTTTTAGAAAGAATTTGACGGCTTAAAATTCATTTTAGAAGTGGACTCTACACCCGTAGGAGCATGTGGACCTGAAAAAAAGATCATAGTCAGATTCTTCTAAAAAAACCTAAGAAAAACTCAAAAAAAAAAATTGTAGCATTTATCTTTCTTTTATTTGGAGTTAACCAGCATCTTACTTCATACGCCAACATTACACATAAAATGTCTTTAGATAATGATAAGTAGGTGCTCGGTAAAGTTGTACTACAAAATTCAAACGTAGACAAGTTGAGATTTTCATTTTCCAAATGAACGCAACAATAATTAGACATCAAGTTTCAATAGACCAATCTAACTTATCTACAAAAAAAAATTCTTATAATTTTTTGACATTAAAGTATTGCAGTTTTGAGACTGCTTATTAGATAAAAGTGTACTAAAATTGATAGAATTAGAATTGTTCATTTCGATTCCGATTTCAATACTAATTGGAATCAAATTTTTTTATATAAAAATTGGAAACGGAAATTCCAATTTCAATATTTAGGACATGTTCGTTTGAGTATTTTTTTTAGAATTTACATCTTATTTTTATATTTACATGTCAAATATCATAAAACACACGTATTCCAATGCAACACTTTATTATTATTTTTTATAAATATCAATAAATTTTAACAAATTATGCACGCATGTCAATATAATTTTAATATCACCTAAATATTCATAATTTTATCAGAATCCTACAAATTTCTTCCGAACGAATACGTTAGACTTTGTTGGTCAGATTTTGTTTGGGCACTAGTGCGCTAAAATGATTTTTAATGCATTTTTAACTGTAACAGAAAACTCCGTCATTCCTATACTGGAAAATGCTCGAAAAATCGTTCAAGTTCAAATTTTCAGGTTAACTATAGAATTTGAAGTGAGGCCGCAGAGGATGAAGAGAAAGAACAGTATTATGCTTGAAATTAAAGTTAGATGGAAATAACGGTGACATTTTAAAGATTTTCTGATCCTTGTTCTACCGGCAGTTTGACAACCCAACACTCTTTTCTCAATACACGGTAAGACATCGAGAAGAAAATTTATATTTTTAGCTTTTCTTCTTTTTTATGTTTTCTGTTTTGTAAAATTGTTAGCTATGGGTGTCTTCGGCTATACCACTTTCATGACTGATTCTCCTAACACTGCTCCTTTATTTTCTCCTCAAAGCAAGCACTATTCATTCACAGCCACTCACCCACACACCGGCGAAAACCGAGCCAGATCAGAGACGTTGGAACGAATCATTTGAAAATTACAACGAAAAAAAAAACAAAGATAATTTGAACTGAAGCATTCTTTGGATCAAAGAAAGCAAAAATGGCAGATACGACCGTAGAAGACGACCCGTGTTCGGGGAAGCTTACACAGATATTTACGAGAGTAACGAAGCACGTATTCGGTTTCTTCTTAATGGTGGTTCTATGCAATGTCACGCACCTCCTGCTAAAGCCCTTTTCACAGCCTCGTATCACCTCCGATACCTTTGTAAGTCTCTTATTTCTCCCTCTCTCTCAAGCAAGAACTGAACCAGAAAAGAAAAAAAAGGAATATGTTTTGGTGTCTTGATGGTTCTCAACATTGAAGGATTGATGATGTATATTCGAGTCAGGACGGGTTCTTCCTGTCTCTGAATTGGGGACTCGGAGATATATATGATAGGTCATTAGAAGTTGGTCTGCCTCCAAGGGCAATGGACCATTTTACATACAAAAACTTGATGGGTTTTACATTAACAAGCCCTTTACTGTAGGTTCAGTATTTGATAGTCATGAGCAGCTCATTTTAGAGTTTTCATTATGGACCATGGTACCCAGAAAGCTCTTCCGTTGTCATTTAAGTTCTTATCTGGCTTATTTTATGCAGATAGGGCTGCTCATTGGCAACTTAGGCATCGTACGTAAATTATTTGATAAGCAAGCAGCTCAAACTTTGAGGTTCATCATCGATTTCGGGATGATATGCTACATGTTTGTGTTGGGGATCGAAATGGATCCATATGTGCTCTTTAAACTACCAACTCGGGATGCTAAAGTGGCCTATGCTGGAATGCTCTCCACATTCATTCTAGCCTGCTTCATAACCCCTTTTCTCAGTTATACGAAGGAATTTAAGATAAACTTCACCCTCACCCTCTCCACTGTCCTCTCCAGCACAGCATCTCCTGTCCTGACCCGTATAATTACTAGTTGCAAAATAGGCAAGTCGGACATTGGCCGGCTTGTGATTGCTGCAGGCATGCACTCTGATTTCATATCCACTCTTGTCATTTCCATTGGCTACATTGTATATCCAATAAGAGGAAAACCTTCAGGTAAGAGTCGACTTCAAGAAGCCTTAGAGATGAGTGCTGCACTAGTTGTCCAGACAGTGATCGCTGCCAAAGTTTCGCCGGTTATTATGAACTGGGTTAACAATGAGAACCCTGAAGGCAAGCCCATGAAAGGTTCACACCTAGTGCTGTCAGTTGCCTTCATGGCCTTGGTTTGCAGCTGTTCACCTGCATATGGATACAGCCCCATGCTTAGCGCATTCATGGCGGGGATTTTCTTGCCGAGTGAGGGAAGAGTATCAAAATGGGCCATTAGTAAAGTTAACTACTTGTTGACTACTATTTTCTATCCCATTTTTTTCCTTTGGATGGGGTTCGAAGCTGATTTCAGAGAGCTTGAGCCTGGCCAAATAGGAACTTGGGCAAGGCTGGCTTTACTCTTTGTGATACCGACGATCGGGAAGGTCACTGGAACGGTCATTTCTGGGGTGTTGTTGGGGTTCCATTGGCCTGAATCGGTTGCACTTGGCTTTCTTCTAGCTACAAAGGGCCATTATCAAATTTACTTGGCTATTGTTGCTAAAACAGTACGAATCTATTTCAATCACTTCATTTCCAATTTTTCGTTTGAAAGAAACTCTGTCTATCCTCTTCTTATCATTTGTCTAATTTGTCTATCCTCGTCTTCATATAGTCTTACTGTTTCGTGCTTTTATAACCAATGCAGGCTGGTACCATATCAACTACAACCAGCATTGTGATGATCATTGCAAGCTTCTTCACTGTTGTGTACACCCCAGCAGTTGTCGCGCAGATCATCAAACGTGCAAGGAAACGCGCACCAACTCAGCGAATGACGCTTGAATGCCTTAACCCCTCGGATGAGCTCCAACTCTTGCTATTCGTTCATGGGCCTGAAAATGTGCCTGCTGCCATTAACTTCATAGAGATCTCTCGAGGCACAGCTGAACCGGGAATCGAGGTGTATGTCACTGACATGATTGAACTCACAGATCAAATAGCAGCCACACTCGTGCAAGCAGATGGAGTGGACTTGGTGACTGTGACCGACAAGTCAGTGAGAGACATGAGAGAACAAGTCACAACCTCTGTTCAAGCCTATGTAGATGCGAATAGTGATGGTGTGACGCTTAGACGACTGCTAGCGCTCTCCACTTTGAACAGCATGCCCCAGGAGATTTGCGTTTTGGCAGAGGAGCTGATGGTATCTCTCATCATTTTGCCATTTCACAAGAGGCAGCGTGCAGATGGAACATTGTATGCAGGCCATTCAGGGTTCAGATATGTGAACCGTAAGGTAATCTGGATATTCACAAACCCTTTTAAGCTGCTAACAAAAAAAAAAGCTCCCAATACCATCTCTAATAACTTCATTTGAAAGCTTAACACCCCCACCCCCAGCCAAAAAAAAAAATCTATAGCTCGTACCTTAATGATAGCTCAAGGTTTTCAACAGGTGCTCAGGAGTGCCCCATGCTCAGTGGGAATTCTGGTGGACAGAGGCCTTGGATTGATAGAGAAAATATCAAGATCCTATGTATCTCTCGACGTTGCTGTTATTTTCATCGGAGGCAAAGATGACAGAGAAGCACTAGCCTATGCCGGCCGTGTAGCACGGCATCCTGGAGTAAAACTCATGGTAATAAGATTCTTATTGGAAACCGATTCAGTGAATGCATCAAGAAGAGCCGGAAACCAAAGGGTGAATAATGTTGCCAAGCAGCAAGAGGAGATGAAGCTTGATGACGAGTGCTTCGCTGAGTTCTACGAAAGACATGTAGCTGGGGGCCATGGTGCGTACATGGAGAAGCATCTTGCGAATTCAGCTGAGACATATATGACTTTGAGGTCATTGGAAGGGCAGTATGCACTCGTCATTGTAGGACGAGGAGGGAGGGTAAACTCAGTGTTGACAGTGGGCATGAATGATTGGCAGCAGTGTCCGGAATTGGGTCCAATAGGGGATATTCTTTCGGGGTCTGAGTTCTCGTTGAAAACCTCTGTTTTGATCATCCAACAACACAGTGTAAAAGGAGAACTAGATGGTCTTGATGATGATTTCTCTGTCATGTAAACATCAAACCAAGTGGGATAGCTTAGAACTTAGGAACTAATTGTGATAAAAGAAATCAGATGATTCCTCTAACATTAGTTTGTAGAAATGACAAAACAAAGAACTGACGGTGATTATTATGGGATTCCTAAGTCTCAACTCATGACGATTGTTTTTGTTTTGAAAATTTACTATTACTCCCATGCCACATTTCTCTGCGCTTCCAATTAGAAATTCGTTCTAGATTTCGGTGGAAGGAAAAATCCTGCTCACTTCTCTTCATCTAGGAGAAAAACCATCATTTTGTAACTGCTTATAACTAAACCCCCCAAAAGAAATTCTCCAGAAAGGATGAAACAATTGGGCAATAGAAAAACCTATACAAATTTGGTGCAAATTATCAGGAAATGACACCAATGACAACAAAAAGTAACCATCTACGAATAGTCCTTTTGACTACAGAGCCACCCTATGGGAATGTAACCTAAGTCAAAATCATCATAATCCCGGTGCAGGACACACAAATCGTCAACAATACCTAGCCTAATACGTCTTTAAATGGTGCTGCATACGGAGGATAATCTATAGAAATGGTGTCGCTTACAGAAGAAACCCGGATAGAGAATAACAATACATGCGATCCATAAGGTCAAGTTAGTTCTATGCACTTTGCTAGAGGTCTGGAAACATTCAAAATGCCACTGAGCAAGTCGTGAGCAAATCCTTCATTAGACATATTTAATGTTTTTCATGACTGTAAAAATTCCATCCACCCATTACACCATCAGCTCAAAGCAAAAGTCCAAAACTCAGCCCCCTTCCTTCAACTTTAACATAACACATGAATGATGAAACGCCATCAACATAAACACTTGAACAGGCTGCTTCTTGAATGCATGTTAGTACTCCCTTGAATGTTTTGCTATTTCGGTCTGCAAGCAGGGATTGGAAATGTTAGAAATGAGCAGTTTTCCATGCAAAGGAACTTGAGGAAAAAGAGATGGCCCAAGGGGGGGGGGGGGAAATACTCCAGAAAATAGAACAGGAAGGAAAAATGCCCTTTCTATTTAGCAATCAAGTTCAGTCTCTGTAGACTACAACAAGCTGGAAATTGGAAAGCCACTTGTCCAATAGAACTACTTTCCAGAGATGCATCCAGCAAAGGGGTCAAATCAACAGGGAAGGGACTTCCCACCCAGTTCAGCAGTGATTTTCTAGGAATCTCACCCATCATCTTCTTCTATCTACCAGACATTCCAAACCAACAGACCTAACTCATTGCTAAGAAATAGTATACAGCTCAGGCTACTGTAGAGGATATGAAAGTAGAAGCCCCTAATGTTGATAAGCCCCTGGCAAAGCTGTAACGCAACCTTTTTCTCTCATGCTTGTGAATATCCTAGTTTCCTGACTATATCCATGTCAGATTCTTGATGAACTTACCAAAAAATGAGCATTTAAAACAAAGATTAAACATTAGACAAGCCACATCGTACCTCGAAAATGTTCTTCAAATGGTCAAGTTCCTTGTCCAGATCATTGATGGCCTGGTTATATGCCTGCATGGGCGACGACTGGCTAGTGGTGTGTATCTGTGAAAAATCACCAAAATCATTGGAACAGAGTCTATACCCAACGCAACAAGCTTAAAAAAGGACCAGTTCATTGAGAAAAGAAAGAAGAAGAAGGTCTATCAATCAAGAGGTAGTATAAGTGGTATCATTTACAACCCAGTGCAAGCAAAATCAGCTTCTGACGAGCACAAAAAACAATTTAAAAATTCATCTAATTGAAGATAAAAAAATCTAACACATTCTATTACATTTTTAATTTCACCGTGGAGTATGCTTGACCACTGCACGTCCATGAAGAAAAGAATTACTAACCCTAACAATGATTTTATACTGAAGAGGGTGAGGAAGCTTGTACCCAGCGAACAGAACATTGGGGTCCCTGTGCAACTGCCTGGTAATGACCAGAACAAGCAAGCAAATTAAGGATTTGATTAAGCTTTACAACAACAACAAAAATCGACGAGAAGCGGAATGTCACTGTAACTGAGAAAAATAATTACTCCATTTTAATGGAGCAAGCAAATCAAAATGAGTACATGCGAAGAATGTTGCCAATTGTGTGGTCCTCTCTCTCAATGGTAAACGACGCAGCGTTGATTATCTTCGTGTCCCTCTCGTATGACACCCTGACATTGAAAACATCAACAAATAAAAAAAGTGAGGAACCGGAGAGGGAGTACTGGCTCTAAGAGAGAGAATCTCTGTGAAATTACTTTTTGGTGCCTTCGGGAACGACAAAACGTTCGTAACGGTCGGGAGCGTTCATAGCAGCTGCTTCTTCTTCCTCTTCCTCGGCGCTGTATTTCTATCTGTATCTGAGAGGTCTGCCCAAGCAGCGCAAGTCGTAGGTGCCTTTTATGCACTAAAGGAAACGGTGTCGTTTAAATAAAACAATTTCGCTTTTCCTTTCAAGTAGAATCGGTAAACGTAAACAAGTCGTATAAATACTAAACCCAGTACCAATACATATTCTCATACCAAAAATATTACAACACAAACACAACCATAGAACCATGTAAATACATGCATATAGTATATTTTGTCTACCCTAGGGGTTATGTACAAATAATCATAAACATTATATAGTGATAGGGGTTAAACAAATATTAAAAAAAAATCAATCAAACATTTTATGAAGATAAATTATGTTTTCTATTTATTACTTTCAACCCACATTAAAAAGTGTATTTTATTGTTTATATAGAGGAGTATTAACCAATTATCAATAAAAAGGATAATGAAAGCTACCCCACATAAAATAATCGTTGGAAGAGCTCTAAAGGTTATGTATTTTCATAGGTATTTATTTCATCAACCCTATCTTGTGATTCTGTCGAGACACTAGAGAGATCCAAATAGTGCTAATACGTTTTTCAAGTGGTATATTCACACAACTATTAACTAAACTATTATTTTGTTTATTGTTATAATGAATAATAAAACTTATCTAACGGGAAGCAAATTGAAGATGAACTATCACATAATGAAAAAAAAAATAGTGTTGGACATGACTCGGCCGGAGCTTGAGTTCGGTCGGTACCGAACTCTCCCTCATAGCTAGGAGTCTAAAGTCGCCCTACCCTAAATCGAGTCCAATGGAAATCAACCTTGGCCAATTCTTCAACTCTGGGTCGGGCGGGCAACCTTATGACATGTTTGTTTGCTCAAAATTTTGAAAGCCCAAATTTTTTATCTTACCCTAAGTACCTCATAAAAAAGATTAATTTCAGGACTTAAAAATTTGTCTTATTTATTTGTTTGAATTTTATCTTTTAGTTTGAATATCTCTTTTAACTTTCTAAAATCTATATGTCGAAAGAATAGATTAGGCTATTATCCTAGTGTGATGATATTACGTCGATAATAGGTGAATTCAACGTAGTCAAACAAATTAGATCCCAAAAAAGAAGAAGCTTTACCCATGCTGCGTTGGCTACTTTCTATCGGCTATTGACCTTGATCTCGCCCACCGTATTTACAACATGGCATTCCCTTATTGGTCAAGAAACTGCAACTAAAGTGAATTTACCCGTAGACCATCCTCGCTCTCACCCGGAACTTCGCGTTATAGAAGCAAGCACGCAGGCCCTCAACCCATAACTCAACCCGTCCAAAGCAAACAGATCCTACAACTTATAAACATGGCCGCTCGCTCTCGCCCAATAAATTGAAAGAAAAAGAAAAGAAAAAAGGAAATAAAACCCTTCTTTTTCACCCCGACCCAAAATCCGAAATCCCCCCCCCCCACTCAGTTGTACTCAAATATTTTGTTATTTTAATTTTTATTTTTTTTGGGAAAAAAATCCAGCGAGCGATCCCTAGACACTAACCCAAACTCAAAAAAATTTCAATTTCGACAAAATTTTTGCTCTACATGGCCTTTCACGTAGCTTGCCCAATTACATGGTACCCGCTTTCTCTATTTATCTCTGTCTCACTAAAACTCTCTGCCTCTCTCTCTGAAAGGCTCTCTGTGTTTTGTGGTGTGTTTTTTTTTGTGGGTGCAGTCGGCGAATCTGTTTCTGTTCTCTAGGGTTTCCGCGGGGGCTTCACGGCGCGAAGGGCAGGAATGATTTTTTGCAGGAAGTTTCTAGAATCGAGGAGTTCTTGAAGAACCCTTGGGGAGTTAGGGCGAGGGGGGAGAAGGCCGGGAAAAATGACACCGTCCAGGTTCTTGTCCCCAGAGTCGTCGCGCCGCCTCCGCCGCCGCATCTGGTGGTCACGGATGGGGGGATTGGTGGCGGAAACGCGGTGGACGAGGTCGCGGCGGCCGCGTCGGCCCAGAGCAAGCGCATCGCCCTGCAGAAGAAAGCGGCCGCCGCGATGGTTGCCGCCGAGGACTATGCGAGGCGGTTCGAATCCGGTGATCTTGCGGCGGTGAGTGTCTTCCTTGTATCTACAACTGGGTTTACTCAAATTACTTTTACTTGGAGTGCTTTTTTTGTTGGAATCTCGTCAATACTTTTTTTTTTTGTTTTGGAATTTTTTGGAGTGAGTTTTGTGGGGCTGGTTGGGTGGTCTGGTTCGTAAAAGTCTGGAATTATGTTCGGTTTCAGCTTGGATTTTGTGCCGTGTGATTTTTTTTTTCGTTTTGTCTTCTTTCGCTCGACATTGGTTTTATGGTGGTGTGAGAAAGCTTGGGATTCTATCTTGTTGCATGCTAGAAGTTTTTCGTTTAAAGATTTGGCTGGTATGTAGTGGAATATTAACAAGGCTATGTTTGTTTCATGTTCCAAAAAGTTTTCAAAACGTTTTCTACTCACTTTTTCATCGATTACAATACTTTTTCACCAATTCCAATATTTTTTTACAAATTCCAACAACTTTTAACATACTTTTCACCAATCCCAAATGAATCTACACTACTTTAAAAAAAACACAAACACAAAGGTTTTGTTTTCTCTGCGTTGTTTGGATCTTGAATGTCGGAACATGGAAATTTCACGTCATTGCACAGCCTCCTTGGTGCTTTTTATTTTCTGGAGCTTGAGTTTGTTAACCATGTGTATACAGCGATGTCCATTTTTGTGTCTCCTAGGTGGTTTGGGTAGCTGCCCATCACTGAAATTTGGATATGCATCTTGTCGGATTTATTTAGTTTCCTTTTTCCAACTGATAAGACCATAGGAAACATTACCCCCAAGGGTTTGGTGTGGTGGTAAGGTTTCGGCTTGGGTTCTAACATGTCCCAAGTTCGAGCCCCAACATCTCCATTATCGCCCTTGACTTACCCGCTCCCTGGGTTGTGGGGCCGGTCCAGGGGGCCAGAGCTTTGGGGGATTTCCTCGTCATAAAAAAAAAGACCATAGGAAACATAAATTTATTAAAGGGAGAGTGGAGTTGCACCTCTATTCTGGAAGGCAATCAAGGCCTTGAAAAAAGAAGAAAGGCCGAGTGTCAGAAGAAAAACCTTCCGTGGAGCAATAGAGGATGGGTTTGGGCACAAAGTGGCTTTATTTTCAGATAGGTTTATGTAGTTATATTGGTGGATTTTAAGCTTCCAATTGGTTTATGTAAATTCATTCACTGTGCTCTATTGAACAGGATGCCTCGAGAGGTCCTTCTGGGGAAGAGCAGGGTCAGTCCAACGTAAACGTAATGTGCAGGTTGTGCTTTTTTGGTGAAAATGAAGGCAGTGAGAAAGCAAGAAAGATGCTTCCATGTAAGAAGTGTGGCAAGAAGTACCACAGAAGCTGCTTGAAATCTTGGGCTCAACATAGAGGTAAGATATACTGGCTGAACATCTCTATAATGCTAAGAGCAATATCTTCTCTAATTTGTGGGACTTCAATGCAGATTTATTCCATTGGAGTTCATGGGTCTGTCCCTCGTGTCGGATTTGCGAGGTAAGAAATGATGTGCCATCTTAGTGAACCCTTGTTCCTGGATCTTTTCATTCTTGAGTGTTTAAATGCTTCTTTCTTTGAAGCTCTGCATTGGAAAATGTCGCTATTTTGCCAGTCGTCATATTGATGTTTTTTTTAAGTAAATTGGAAAAGGGAAGTTCAATGAAGGAGTACAACCTTGATACTTGAAACACCCAAAAATAGAGCTAACATCTAAAATTCAAAAGATCCAGCAACTCACATTAATTTGTTCTGGAAATGAACTCGTAGTTGATGTCCATAAACTCCAAGTGTATTAGAATATTTAAGATGGACTAGGACAATAGTATAATATGTCAGAAGAATGGGAATGAGAGAATTGATCTCAGGTGGTTTCATATGTGCTAGCAAAAAGCTTGAGGTACCGTACGGTGCTTAAAAAAGGTGTAAATATAGGTAGATGAGGAGCGTGGCCACTGAATTATATGATATATGGGAATCTGATTACTCAAATGGACAAGCAATTATACCATTACTTTTTGGTTGTTCTTACTATCTAGCTTGTAAGAAGCTCTTTCCTTCTAGCTAAAATAGCATTCAAGTCCATATTCTTACCTAAGCTCAGATTTGTTGGAAGCTGTGAACTTTCAGAGAGGATAAATTATTGTAACCATAAGATATGGGACGCATGATATGATGCCACACTATATTTGTGGTCTCTGTTTTGCTTTGCACTTCTATTGTATGAGTGGAAGCAAAGGAAATCTCAGTCATGAGTGAGAATAAGCTACCTAAGTAAGGTCATGACTAGGACTTCCATAGCGTCTGGGGATCTTGTGTTGTTATTTCTTCCCAACCTTGTTAGATGAATTACAAATCTCGAAAGATTAGCCTTTTTTGTGCCTTGAAGTGTCTCCTTCTTTGAGTTATAGTGACATCATAACCTTGCTCATCAAGTTCCTGTGTATCTGTTTGCTATAGGATGCTTTTGTGCTAGATAAAAATTCGTTATTGGCTGATTATAAACTTGGTCAAACGTGGTTTGCTCTGCCTATTACTAAAATATTTAATGTTTGTTGCCTTTTGCTTATCTCCAGGTATGCCTGAAAACAGGAGACCCGAACAAATTCATGTTCTGTAAAAGGTGTGATGGTGCTCACCATTGTTACTGCCAGCAGCCTTCTCACAAGGTGGGTGTCAATTGCTTATTCTGAAGTTTTATATCTTGGTTAGAGAGCTTGCTTATGTTTATTCGGGATTAATGCAGAATGTCAGTTCTGGGCCGTATTTGTGCCCAAAACATACAAGATGTCACAGCTGTGCTTCGAATGTCCCTGGAAATGGCTCAAGTGTGAGGTATTAATTGTTACACATTATATCTGGTTGATTGAAGTTGTTACGATCACGATGTTGAACTACTTTATGATCAAATTCTAATTTAATAAAAAAAACGTGATCAATGCACAAAAACGAAGATATAATAAGTTAAGATCAAATTCTAATTTAATTTACGATCACGATGTTGGTGTTTAATTTTCGCATCTAAATGGTAAGTCAAGGTCTCTCTGAATGTTTTACCATGCCTCTTCCACCCAGAAACTTCTGCTAACTACTAAATAAATAAATAAATTGAATTAAGAACCCCTCCTTTTGTTCTCAAGCTTCTCTTGGTTTGGAGTTGAGCAAAGTGATGTACTACTCATGGGTTTTCAAAGATTACAACTGACCATTTCTTTTCTGGAGCAATTAAGTGTATCCTTCGCTATTAGTAGGTTCATAACTTAGTTTTAAATTTACAGGTGGTTTCTGGGTAACACTTGCTGTGATGCATGTGGAAGGTTATTTGTGAAGGGGAACTATTGCCCTGTTTGTTTGAAGGTATCTATTATATGTCAAAATTTATGGTCTTTCTGAAGTTCCATTATGTTATTCATTGGCATTCTGTTGTTCTGGTTGTATACTGGATCAATAATGTCAACTCTTGCCAGTTGCAAAATCCTCGTTCCAGTTTTGGAGGATTTCCTCGTCATAAAAAAAAATGTGTTTAGGTAGATTTGTATGATGAGAGGGAAGTTAAATGTACTCGGTGGGTGAAAGTGTAAAAGTGGGAAATGAATTCTAATTCAACATGGCAGGAGGGTATGTTATGGATTCAATGTGCAGGAGGTGTATAAAATACAGAGTAGGTAAAGGGAGAAAACAGTATTTTATCAGTGGTTGAAATCTGTTTCTCTCTCTCTCCCTCCCCCTGTGAGTCCAGGGACATTGGTACTTCTACCCAAAATAAGAAGGGAGAAAAAGAACTTGATATTTGTGTTGGTCCAATTTTGTAGGTATATAGAGATTCAGAATCAACTCCAATGGTTTGCTGTGATGTTTGTCAGCGCTGGGTGCATTGCCAATGTGATGGCATCAGGTCCATTTCTTCCTCTGTTCTTAAATGGACCAATTATGTTTACTCTACATTATTGCATTTTATTACTGGTTTCTGGGGACAGATCATTATGAATGACTGGGTGCAATTATAGAAGTCTGTCATCTTGATAGTCCATTTTGGATTGAAAGGAATAAGTTTTTTTTTGTCATACAAAGCAAAGACGTGATTGGAATGTGTGGTGATGGAGACACATCTTATAATGCGATTATACAATATTTCTTCTTCCAATCTCCCCTTTGGGATTACAAATTTACTTGAATGTTGGAGTGTTGAGTGTCAAGATAAGATTGCTTAGGTTTTTCTTTCTCTTTTTTCTTCCCTTTCTTTCTATGGTTAATTATTTATGGGTGCTGTTCACAGCCAAAGAGCAGTACTTTGCCCTCTCTCCTCTTCCACCTTTACAACTCGAGACAACATGTATGTTGAAACCCACTAGACCTAAGCTTGTCAGAATCTTTTAGCCTAACCTTCAAAGCAGCACTGCCAATGAATCCCTCGAACAAGGTTTCTTCAAGAAAAACAACACCTCTTGCTTTTTGTCCAAGTCGTACGATCATCCAACCAACCCTTAATTCTTTCTTCCATAATTGTAAGCTTGGATTAGTTTCTCTCAGAAAATATTCTTCGTCAATGAGTACTGGGTCAGTGTGGGAACAATGATCTTCAATTTTGTATTCATGGTGTTCAATATTTGTTGCCGGCGAACTGAGAATGTAACAGTGCGAGCTAAATTACATCTATTCTTGGGGTTTTACGTATAGATTTTTCCATAATCAAAATTCTTGTTCTTTTGGAATGGCTTTTCTTCGTGAGTTTCGTATTGAGTCCAAGGAGTTCCGGGTGTCCGTCAGTGTTCAGGGGGTGGTCCGGTTGTCTGAGTGGAGTTCGAAGTCTTTCCATTCGATTCACATGGGTAAGTTTGGTGCAGTTTGGATGGTAAACATGACAGATAGGTTGATGACGACTACTCCTAACACTGATTTCGCTTTGAAGTTTAATGAATCCAATCGGGGTTTCTTGGCCCAACGAAGTTCTAATCGTGGCGGAAGATACGTTACGGTGGTTGAATATGGAGGACGAAAGAGGCAGGGGATGGTAATGGTGCCGGAAGGGAAAAATGGTCATGGTTGGCAGCTTCTAAATCGAGTTTTTAATGATTTGGTTTCTCATTTCTCGGCTGGGAAAGGTCCGTTTGTTCACACCAGATTTCCGCGAGTTTGCCCGGCCATTTCTTTTGCTAACGTCGTAAAAGAGCCTCTGTCTGTCGTCAGCGTGAGAGATGTAGGCTTGCCGGAGAAGAAGGACGTGGAAGAGGGGGAGCTGCGTCGGTCTTCGCAAAGTGGGGGCAGGCGGCAACAGCAATTGCTGCAGGGCTTTTCTTCGAAGCAGTATGTCGTCCCTAATAAGGAAGTAGTGCTTCCCCATGCATCTGTGAAAGCTGCGATGGAGGCTGTGGACGACAGAGCCCTCTGGCAACATTTATTGCGTCTGCAGGCTGAGGTGGATTGGGTGATGGAGCGGGTTAAACAAAAATCACATGTTTCGGAGCAGCCCAAGCCAACGTATGCACCAAATACTCGCCAACTCCTGCACCGAAACAACATCACCAATAAGAATAATCTCAGACTTCGACAAATTTATACTAAGGCCCGAGACCGCCTCAAAACACAAAAGGAGACATCTGAGACTCCGAAGTTGACTCACCTCTGCCCCACACAACACCAAGGTATCATCAGCAAAGAGCAAGTGAGAAATGCTCACACTACCATCTCCGACCACAAAACCCTCTAAACCACCGTGCTCCACTACTTTACTCATCATACGGCTGAAGGCTTCCATAACAATCACAAATAGAAGAGGAGAAAGAGGGTCCCCTTGCCTTAAACCCCGCGAACTACTGAAAAAACCATTCGGGCCTCCATTGATGATAACGGAGAACTTCATCGTCGAGATACAAAAGGAGATCCAACGACACCATTTGTCACCGAAGCCGCAACGGCGAAGAAGGTATAACAAAAACTTTCAATTCACATGATCATAGGCCTTTTGAACGTCCAGTTTACAAAGCATCCCCGGCACCCCGGACCTCAACCTAGAATCAATGCATTCATTGGCGATTAGCACCGAGTCCAAAATCTGTCTCCCTTGAACAAAGGCATTCTGAGATGGGGAAATAATTTTATCCACAACATCCTTCAACCTATTAGCCAACACCTTGGCTAGAATCTTATAAACACTCCCCACAAGGCTAATGGGGCGGAAATCTTTGAGCTCCACTGCTCACGGCTTCTTGGGAATAAGGACAATGAAGGAGGAGTTCAAACTCCGAACAAACTTCCCATCCCTCGCGAATTCATTAAACATCTGCATCACATCATTCTTGACAAAATCCCAACAAGCGTGAAAGAATGCCAATGAGAAGCCATCCGGGCCCGAGGCCTTGTCCCCATTGAGACTACGCACCACCGCAGACACCTCTTCCACATCAAAGGGTCTTTCGATCCATTCAGTATCCTCTCCCGAAATGATATCGAACACAAGACCGTCCACCGAAGGACGCCACTGATAAGACTCCTCATAAAGGGAGGAGTAATAATCCACAATCTCCGTAGCAATCCTTTCAGGATCCTCCACCACTTCGCCGTCCACCTCCAAGCGAGAAATACAATTCGCTCTCCGGTTAGAATTAGCAATACGGTGAAAGAACTTTGTACTAAGGTCCCCCTCCTTAAGCCACAAAGCCCTGGACTTCTGCCTCCAGCTAACCTCCTCTAACAGAATCATATTTTCCAACTCCCTAGCCACCTCCATCCGCCTAACCTTCCCCTCCCCAACAAGGTGACCCCCCTCATCCAAGGCATCAAGAGACTCGAGCTCGCGCAAAAGAACAGCTTTTCGAACACTCAAAATTCCAAATACATCCCGATTCCACTCCACAAGTTTGGATTTCAACGCCTTCAGTTTAGAATGAAGCACAAAGCTCGGCGAGCCCTCAAAGTCAAAACCAAGCCACCACTCCTTTACCAACTCCACAAACCCGTCCACTCCACATGTTTGTATTTGCAAGGGTTTATGTTGTTTACCCTGTTTTGTTGGGCTAATGCGGTGTTAGGGATTTTTTTTGTTGACTTTGAGGATTTCCTCAGTTTTGTCGCTTGTTTGTCTTAAGCGCTTTCGGTATAGTCCCTTGTACTGTTCCCACTTGCATTAATAAAACTTTCTTATTTATCAAAAATTAGTTTCTCTCAAAGTATAGCCAACAACCATAATCAATTGTTAATTGAATTGTGGTTAGGTCTTGAGAGCTGTACATCAGGGAAGAGAGAGGGTTCCTCCTTTTGAGGAAGGAGTTAGAGTGAATTGATAGTTTACCAACTAGAAGACAGACTCTTTTTTTTTTTGATGACGAGGAAATTCCCCAAAGCCGGACCCTTTTGGCCCAACCCTGAAGTACAAACCCCGGCCCACTGGACCGACCCCACAACCCAGGGAGCAGATAAGTCAAGGGCGATAATGGGGATGTTGGGGCTCGAACTTGGGACATGTTAGAACCCAAGCCGAAGCCTTACCACCACACCAAACCCTTGGGGGTTAGAAGACAGACTCTTGATTTCATTGTTCGAGTTATTGTTTTGCTAGGAGTCAGATGTTAGTAGCTGCACTAGCCACCCAATAAATAAATAAATTAATCTATCGTATCTGTATCGAAATACATGAAACCAAGGCACACCATGAGGTGGCGGGATTCCAAAATTGGTGCCTTTTCGGTCAAGTCTATGTGCAGACTTCTTTCGAGGGATACTGATTTGGGCTTCCCTTGGCCTCAGTGCTGGAAGACTTTGGCTCCTAGAGTTTTTTTTTTTTTGGCTTGGGAGGCTGCTCATGGGAGAGTTTTGACTATCGACAACTTAAGGAGGAGGGGCCTTTACTTGACTGATTGGTGTTTATTGTGTAAATGCGAGGGGGAGTCTGTGGTCATCTTTTTCTGCATTGCTCGGTGGCTAGAGGGTTGTGGGCGTATTTGTTTTGCATTATGAACCTTTCTTGGGTTATGCCAAGGAGGGTGATCAAGGTGATGAGGGGCTGGAAAAAGAAGTTCGACAACTCCATTGCTTTGGCAGTGTGGAGAATGATCTTTCTTGCTGTTTGGTGGATCCTTTGGAGGGAGAGGAACAACATATGCTTCGAAAATTCAGAGCGGTCTTTGGATAGTTTAAGGGGTCTTGTTTTGCAGTCGCTTTTTCTTTGGGCCAATGCGATGTTGGGTTCTCCTTTTTCGGGTTTTCCGGATTTTCTCAGCTTTCTAGTTTGCTTGTGTTAGGGGTTTTCAGTATAGTCTTTTGTACTGTTGACTCTATTGCTTTGTAATCTTTGTTTTTCCTTTTTAATAAGATTGACTTACTTATCAAAAAAGAAAGAAAGATAAACAATCAACTGATATTTGGCAAATCTAGGGGAATCTCCCAATTTTAGAATAAAACTCTATTTCTTTCTGTGTCTTTTGACCTTCTGAAGGCTATGAGTTAAATATTAATCAAGAATGCTAAGATTTTTTTCTCAATGCATGTATATACTTTCATGCAAAAGTTGTTGTGGACCACATGATACACTTCTTTTTATCCTTTACTTGATCACACAGACATGTGATGGTTTATTTCTCATGGTTATTGTATAGAGTAGTACTTGCTGATCACTTTCCTTGGATATCTGTCCCAATATAGCTGGCATGGCCTTTAAAAAGTAGCCTTTCCTTTTGAGCTTCAGAATAGGTGACTAATTTTTGTAAGACACTAGGTTGCTTACTGCTGAACATATTCTTTTGCAGTGATGAAAGATATCTGCAGTTTCAAGTTGATGGAAATCTTCAGTACAAATGTCCCACCTGTCGTGGGGAAAGCTATCAGGTTTGGTTGAAAAGAGAGAGAGTTCTTCCGTGCTCTAACAGGTTTTGTTTTAGGGGTTCTGGCATTTGATTTTTGTTTTTGTAATTAAATTATATGTCTCAGGTCCAGGGTATCGAGGATGCTATTCAAGAGCTTTGGCGGAGAAGAGACGAAGCTGATCGAGATTTAATTGCTAGCTTGAGGGCTGCTGCAGGTTTGCCAACCCAAGAGGAAATATTTTCTATTTCACCTTATTCAGATGATGAAGAAAATGGACCTACAAGATTGAAGAACGAATTTGGGCGTTCCTTGAAGTTTTCCCTGAAAGGGTTGATGGAGAAGTCGCCAAAAAAGACCAAAGACTATGGAAAGAAATCTTCAAATAAGAAGTATGTCAAGAAACGAGGATATGAAGAACCTTTGATTAGTAACGTAGATTCCCAAGACAGTCTTGAAGGACATAACGATGTACATTCTTTTGGGTACTGCTTGGATGAGGACAAGAATGATGACAAGCAGTTCCTTGGGAAGGATTCTTTTCCAGTGGCTGGAAGTCTGAATCATACCGAAGGGGTCTGCTCAGTAAATCAGCCAGGGGTTTTGAAACACAAGTTTGTTGATGAGGTGATGGTCAGTGATGAAGATAGGGCTCTCAGAGTTGTTCGACTCAAGAATAATAAGGCTTATGGTTTGGATACCGGAGAAGACTCTGGAAAACATGTTAGCAAGTCAAAAAGTGTGAAGGGAAAGAAGATAGTCATAAGTCTAGGCCCGCGGAAAATAAATGTAGCTAATTCTCCTAGGTCTGACGCTTCAAGCTGCCAAAGAGAGCAAGATCTGATGACCTCCAATGGTATGCCTACAACGGTTAAACTTTGTCCTTTCTAGTATTATCATGATTCTCATTACATGAGGATGATTATGTGTGCTTATTGGATAGGAGGATAGGCATGTGTAAGGATCTGCTGGTATGCGCGAGCTTTTCTTGTGACTGTTGGGTTTATTCTAGTTTGTCGTTCTAGGGTTACAGTTTTCCTGCTTAACAAGTTTTTGGCTGATGATAATAAGTTAATATTTGTGGTTTTGCCTTTGGTCTCTTTAATGCACTAATTAGATAAGACCAAAAACGATCCATTGACTTGTAAACCTAAACTGGTTATTAAATGACTGTTATGAATGTGTGTGCAGCCTCTCATCCTTACCATAGTTTCAAATATTTTAATCCCTTACTGTGTATTCCATTATTCAGCATCTTTTTTTATCTGATACTTTCTTTTAGGCTCTTGTTTCTTCGGTTCTATTGTTTTGGCTTCACTGGACGTCTGTTGTAAATTATGTGCAACAAACCAAATTGCATATGTTTCTAATATAATTAGTTTTGACTTTTTTTTTTCTCTAGAGGTGATTATTTTCAATTTATTGGGAGTTATAATTGGGGTATTTGGGGGGTCTCTTTTTTTGGTGTGACTTATGGATGCATGTTCATTAGCAGGCAGTGTGGATACAAGCCACAAGAATACGGGTGACAAATTCGCAGTGGATAGCCACGTTGGCACCACTAAACTTGGTGATGGTAAAGGTAAGAGTTTTTTTATTTTTTTTTCCATCTACTGAAAGGAGTGATGCTCAACTCATTTCTAAAAGGATCTCTGATCCACAATGATAGACAAAGTTGATACATCTTTTATGTTGCACTAAAGAACTTACTTGGGATTTTCTGCCATTGGCAGGAGACAAAACTGAGAGCTTTGGCCAATTGAAATTTCTGAAGGTTGCAGGGAAAGAAGGGAATTTGCTAAAATTGGGAAAAGTTAAGTCAGAAGTTTCTGATGTAAACCACAAATTTGGTATATGGAGCAGTGCTGATGCGCGTGGAAGTGTTACTCAGGAGCATACACGTATTTTATTGGGAAAGAGAAATAGTGAAGGAACCATGGCTGCAGCGGGGTCTTTACGTGAAGTAAGAGGTAACAAGGAGTTGTTGGAGAAGCCTTCAGAAAGAAAGTCTGAGATTTATGATGAAGGTAATGATGATTGTGGTCAGACACCTGGTTCACAGCTGCCAAAAGATTCCAAACCTTTGCTGAAGTTCAAATTTAAGAAACCCACCCTTGAAAATCAGAATTCTCCTCGGCCAGAGGAAGATAAGAGTTCTATCAAGGGGCAAAGGTCAAAAAGAAGGCGGCCATCTCCCTTGGAGAAGACATCATTAAATGAGGTTGAAGATGTGACACACTCGCATCAAGACAATTTGATGGATGAGATCATGGACGCTAATTGGATACTTAAAAAGTTGGGTAAAGATGCAATCGGAAAGAGAGTTGAAGTTCATCAGTCGTCAGACAATTTATGGTGAGTTTTTCTTTTCTTTTCTTCTCTAATAATTTCTTAATACTGGGGTTGGGTTGGGGAAAAGAATCATGGAAGGAGAAAAAAATAAAAACACAGACACTTAAGAGCAGTGTTAGTTATTGGCTGATTTTGATCCATTTTTATTCTGGTTTTTGCTCCCCAATTTCTATCTTCAAGCAGAGAGCACATATGATGGTTATGTCCTACTTTAAGTCCCTACTCCCACCTGAGCACCCCCTTTCTGTATCAAAAGAGGAATAAATGAAAACCATGTCCTCATTGCTCATGAATTTGTGAACTCCGTTTGAATAAAAGCGAACTGAAGGCGTAATTTGCAAGTTTAGTTGAACATGCCATGAAACTGATGATGAGTCACATTCTTGTTGGAGCTCAAGGTTGCCATTTCCTCAGATTATTAGATATCTTTCAATAGCGGCTTTCTCTGCATTAAGGGTTAGTTGTTTTTTGTTATGTTTTTTTATCTAGGCACAAGGGAGTGGTTTCAAACGTAATTGAAGGCACGTCATCATTATCTGTTACCCTAGATGATGGTAAAGTGAAGACCTTAGAGCTTGGCAAGCAAGGGATTCGCTTTGTTCCTCAAAAGCAGAAGCGATCAAGAACATGAAGACTCGACATGTTCGCGTGAGTTCTTACAGTTTAGTTGGAGGCCTTCTTTCAGACTAAAGATGAAGAGGCAGTTCGCTATTCCCAAAGGCTCAAGAGGTTCAAAGTTTCATTCTGCAGGATTATTGTTGGCTGGGCTATGCAGTTCTCTCCATGGCCGATCCCATTTGACCTGTGTTCATTCTAGAAGAAGAAAAAAAAAATCCCCATTATTCATTCCTTCGCCCTTTCTCTACGTGAATCTGGATATACTTTGATTCTTAGATGTAGCATTCAGTGGTCACTTCGTTGTGTAACTGAGATATTTAGGAGTCCTCTGTAACAAAGTAGGAATCAGTGGCCTGTATAATGCTAGCGAGTATTTTGTGAATAGCATACTTCGTCTATTAGCATATTTAAAGGGGCTTAATTTGTCAAAGGCTCTTGTGATGTTCTTCCCAGTTCCTGAAGCATAACTAAACAAGCACTTTTTTTCTGACTGTTCGACAAATATTTTTTTTTCTTTAAGCTTTATTGTAATAATTAGGGATTTAATTTCGTTTTATTTATCAAATCATCTCTTTATATTACCATTAACTTATGAAGTGAAACAGTAACCCAGAAGATTGCTGCTGAATGCTGAAATAAAGCAGAGAGCGTCGAATAGCATTGCATAATCCCGACGGTGGAACTTCGGTTGTCCATAATTAATCATTAATCTAGTCGTTAATCCTTGGGCAAAAGGTTGATCAATTAATTAGGGCATTAGATAACCTATTCAACCTCGTTGAACCCCTAAAGTGTTTGTAATTGCTTAAAGAAAAAAAGGCTCTCTTTTTGTTTCCGAAGAACATATGTGCAACTTATAAAAAAAAAAAAGGCTAAAATGCTCCGTACGTCCTTGGGTTATGACTCTTTCCCAACTTAGTCCTTAGGGTATGAATTTCCCTTAAAAAATTCCTGGAGTTTGGCACTATTCCCCGAATAGTCCTGCCGTCAACTAATTGGACAGAAATGCACACGTGGCTGACGGCGCACACGTGGAAACTGACATGCAGATTACCAACCAATCGTAGTGTGACACGTGTCAGTGAATAAAAAATAAAAGATTCTTTTTAAAAAAATTAAAATTTAATAAAAGAAGTATTTTTTATAATTAAAAAAAAAAGACGAAGGGGAAGGATCGGCCGATCCTTCCCCGGTGAACCTCCACCGGCCGGCGGAGGGAGGAGAAATCCTCCCCCACCGGCGCGGCTGGGGGACCTCCCTCAGCCCCGGGCGCGCCCAGACCACCCCCCGGTGGAGGAGGCATGGGCGGCCAGCGGAGGGAGCCTCCTCCACCGGGCGGCCAAAATACCCAGGTTCACCGGGGAAGGATCGATCCTTCCCCTGTCTTTTTTTTAAAAAAATAATAAAAAATATTTTTTTATTAAATTTTAATTTTTTTAAAAAATCTTTTATTTTTTATTCACTGACACGTGTCACAGTGTGATTGGTTGGTAATCTGCATGTCAGTTTCCACGTGTGCGTCGTCAGCCACGTGTGCATTTCCGTCCAATTAGTTGACGGCATGACTCTTCGGGGAATAGGGCCAAACCCCAGAAGTTTTTTAAGGGAAATTCATACCCTAAGGACTACGTTGGGAAAAAGGTCATACCCCGTAGACGTACGGAGCATTTTAGCGAAAAAAAAAAAAAAACATATGTGCAACTTCAATATAATGCAGAAGGCGATGAATTGTTTTTTTTTTTAATAACGAAATTAGGCAGTATGACATAACCACTACCATCTGCACTAGCGGAGCTGAAACAGTACGAATAACTGGTACAAGAAGTCCCACATCGACAGCATAAGGGACCGCAAGGTCCACCTCAGGATTTAAATAAGAAGTGACCACAGCGTCATCGCATGCTTACCTGGACGGGGTCTATGGATGATCAAGAAGACCCATGGCCTAGGCTTGTGACCTCCATTGCACTAGGAAGGGGTGCCAGTCTAAGGTCTGCCCAAGCGGCAGAGCCTGCGTCAAAATTTGTGTTAGTGGGGGCCTGCGTCCGCGCGGCCCCTGCACAATCCTGTAGTTCAAAACTTGTGATTAGAAGAGGGTTGTTCAAAACTTTACTTCTTTGATATTCTGTTTTCTTTTTTTATGATTTCTTAAGATTTTGCAATAGCGATGGAATGTAAGGATCCGTTTGTTTAAGGTATATTTTTGAATCTGTTTTTTCTTTTCTTGATTTTGCAAGATTTTACAATAGCAATGGTTTTGTTGGGATACGTTTGTTCTTTTCTTGATTGTCCTTTACTCTCTCCGCCGGAGCTGTCCAGCAGTGAACATTGACATGACAGCCTGTTTCTGAAGAAGAACCAGTGTTTGGGGGACGTTATCTCTTTTCTGAGAAAATATATGATGCTTGCCCTTAATTCACATGATTTTTTTTTAAAAAAAATTCCTGTAGGAATTAACACATGTTTAGATGGCTTAGAAGAAAATAATACTACATGTTTGTATAATAATTTCTCAGTCATATTGCCTAATGTATGGCCTCGCACCATACTTTTGCTGACCAAAGTGCATGTATCATTAAATAAAGGGTTAATGTCCTTTTTAGTCCCTAGGTTTTAGGGCGGTACTCGTTTTAGTCCCTAGGTTTTATTTTTGTTCAAAACAGTCCCTAGGTTATTTACGTTTGTCTTTTTAGTCCTTCCGTCCAATTCCGTCACTCCCGAGCCCAGTCAGCTAACGGTGTGACACGTCACACCCAATAGAATATTGACACGTGTACCAACTTTTTAAAAAATAATAAAAATGTCCACATGGACAAAACTAAAAAAAAAAAAAGAAAAGAAAAGGGGAGAGGCACCCCCGTGGCCACCACCGAACGGGGAGCCCAGATTTGGGCTCCCCGTCGACGGGGGTGGCCGGGGGCACTCACCCCGGTGACGGGGAGCCCAGATCTGGGCTCCCCGTCGACAGTGGTGGCCGGGGGCTCCCCGTCTGGCCACCCCCGTTCGCGCGAGGGGTGGCCTCCCTGGCCACCACCGAGCGACGGGGAGCCCAGATCTGGGCTCCCCGTCTGGCCACCGACGAGCGGGAGCCCAGATCTGGGCTCCCCGTCGACGGTGGTGGCCGGGGGCTCCCCGTCGGGCCACCCCCATTCGCGCGAGGGAGCCCTCGGGCCACCCCCATTCGCGCGAGGGAGCCCAGATCTGGGCTCCCTCGCGCGAAGGGTGGCCAGGGAGGCCACCCTTCGCCGGCGACGGGGAGGTGGCCACGGCTCCCTTCTTTTGGTTTTTAGTTTTTTTTAAAAAAAAAAACATGTGGAAATTGTTTTTTTTTAAAAAAAAATAATAATACACGTGGCAAAATTCTATTGGGTGTGACGTGTCCCGCCGTTAGCTGACTGGGCTCGGGAGTGACGGAATTGGACGGAAGGACTAAAAAGACAAACGTAAATAACCTAGGGACTGTTTTGAACAAAAATAAAACCTAGGGACTAAAAAGAACACCGCCCCAAAACCTAGGGACTAAAAAGGACATTAACCCTTAAATAAAATAAAAACACCATTATGCTCGTAGGGGGGAAGGAAGAAGAAGACCTCCACTACAAATAGATTAAGAGGAAAAATCATTTTAAACCCTCAACCTATCAAAACAATTTTAAACAGAGATTCCTTAAGTAGTACCTTTAACTCACTTATCTTAAAAATATCTTTTTTTTGCTGAATAAAGCCTCATCAAATTACAGAAAAGAAAAACCACAACGCATATCACAAACCCGGATATGCTCGGGAATGTCAGAAGGCGAAAAGAAACCTACAAGGCCCGAACCAGCAGCCCATTTAGCAAGGTTATGGGCAAGAACATTACATCTTCTAGAGACCCAAGCTATTTTCCACTCCGAAAACTCAGCTAAACCACTACGAATAGACTCAACCAGAGAAGCAATGGGCCCAGAAGAGACTCCACCCTCCAAAACCATCTTGCAAAGCACCAGAGAGTCGCATTCAAACTCCACCCTAGACCACTCTCTTCTACGAACCAAAGAAGTCGCCTCCGCCAAGGCACAAAACTCACCAACCAGCGGGTCCATAGCAGCTAAGCGTTCCATGTAAGCCATACAGAGGGAACTGTAAGAGTCTCGAACTGAGATAGCTATGAATGACCCATTTGGACGAATAGCCACATCCGAATTTAATTTCAACCAACCTACCTGTGGGGGTTTCCACCTCAACTTAGCCCCCCAACCACACTTCAACCATACCTGAGAATGCTCAGCATAGCGTCTTCGTATAGAAACAATCAGATCCGAAGTCACCACACTAGCATTTTCATGGATCACCTTGTTCCGCATAAACCACAAACAATCAATGACAATTTCAGCATTAAGAGCAAAAACATTCAGGTCCTCATGCCGAACATTGAGGAATCTATCTGCATTCAGCACCAGCCCGACCAAAGCAGCTCCAGAACCCGGATTCATCAAGTCCATTTGCACAGTCCACGGTGATTCTCTCCATGCTATACAAGCAACAACACATCCCACCAGCAAATGCAAAGTGTCTTCTGGAACAAGACGACAGAAAGGACACAAAAAACCTTCTTCATCTTCGCCATGGAGAATCCTAGCAAGCCTTCTTTTTGTCCGAAGCGCCCCTGTCGCGACCTTCCATAACAACAGCTTTAGCCGATCTTGCAACTTCAGTTTATCCCAAGAATTAGCATCCAAAAAAGTTGACTCCGGCGCCCTGTGAGTTTGTTCTAAAAGGACCAAAGACTTAACTGAAAACAACCCACTTTTCTCCTTGGTCCAAATCCACGTGTCCTCCAAATCCGGATCCGGTACCTGCATCCTCACAATTTCTTCCACCGAAGCAGGCTCAAACAAAGAATGTAACAGATCCAGATTCCAAACTCGCTCCCCTTGCCTCACCAAATCGGACACAAAGTGAATAGAGGGGTCCATGGTAGCGTCAGATCGCCATAGGGGTTGGAAACCCAAACCACCTGGCAACCACAGGTCAATCTGCACTCGGACTGTGCTACCATTTTGGGGCATCAGACAAAGACCCTCATTAAGTAACGGAGCTGCCTGCAAAATACCCTTCCATACCACAGAACATCTACCAGCCTGGATGGGGGGGAAAGAGACCGAGTGTGATATTTGGTCTTAGCAAGCTAAACCCATAAATTTCCAGGGCAATGCATAAACTGCCACCCCAGTCGCGCCACTAGAGCCAAGTTAACTTCGTACATCTTCCGCAATCCAAGCCCTCCCAACCTTCGGAAGGCAAATCGAATCCCAAGATTTGGGAGTAAAATTGTTCCTTTTCTGAGCCGAGAAACCCCACCAAAAGTCTTTTAGCATCCGGTTAATTTCTTCACACCACCCTTTAGGAAGGAGGAAAGTGGACATGCAATAAAGAGGCATAGCGGAGGCTACGACTTTGATCAAAGTAGTCCGCCCCGCTTGAGACAGAGCTCGCATCTTCCACCCCGCAATTTTTGAGAGAAATCGATCATTGATTTCATTAAAAGCTTTCTTCTTCGATCTTCCTACAAATAAAAGAAGCCCCAAATACTTACTGTCCATACTCATCTTCTTCATCTGCATAGTTTTGCAAAGCTCATCGACCACCACAGGATGAGTGTTCTTGCTGCAAAATAAAGAGGACTTGTCCAAATTGACTTTTTGACCCGAGATCCTCGTATACCTAGCCAAAGTTGCAGAAATCCGAGTCGCCTCTCTTACATTAGCCTGACTGAAAATCAAAAGATCATCGGCAAAAAGTAAATGTGAAATAGAGAGAGCCGCCCTAGAAACTTTAATCCCATGAAAGCCCCCTAATTCCTCCTAGTTGATCAACATGCGAGAGAGCACTTTCGGATCCCAATATAAAAAGGAAAGGAGATAACGGATCTCCTTGTCTCAGCCCTCGCGAGGGACGGAAAAAACCAAAGAGAGATCCATTGAGCAAAATTGAAAACGATACAGTTGAAATGCATTGCTCAATCCACCCAACCCATTGTTCTGCAAACCCAAACCTCCTCAACACTTTCACAATGAAAGAACACTCCATTCGGTCATAGGCTTTCTCCATGTCCAGTTTAAAAGCAGCAAACCCTTTCCGTCTTCGCTTTGTTTTCACTGTATGTAGCACCTCTTGACCAATAATAGTGTTATCCTGAATAGATCTCCCTGGCACAAAAGCCGCTTGGAAGGGCGATATAATCTTAGAGATGACACCCTTTAGCCTCCCTGCTAAGATCTTCAACACCACTTTGTACACCACATTGCATAGA
The DNA here is from genome assembly GCA_963930655.1 of Myrica gale. Classification (NCBI taxonomy): domain Eukaryota; kingdom Viridiplantae; phylum Streptophyta; class Magnoliopsida; order Fagales; family Myricaceae; genus Myrica; species Myrica gale. The sequence goes on along the minus strand of OZ005607.1, from coordinate 632,689 downwards.
CTAATGGGGCGAAATTGTTCAATTTTGGAAGGGTGATCTACTTTGGGCAATAAAGCAATGAAGCAATGATTGAGTTGCTTGAGCAGAAAACCTGTGCGGAAGAAATGTTGGACCATTTGTATAATTGCCGCCCCCACGGTAGTCCAATAATGTTGGAAGAAAAGAGCCGGAAAACCATCGGGCCCCGACGCCTTGAGTGCACCCAATTGAAACATAGTTCCCTTAATCTCCTCACTCGAAAGCATGACGCACAAAGCCTCATTCTCGTCATTGGTAATAACCGGGTGAAAGTACTCCACAATGTGACTACCAATCGCCTGACGTTCCTGTATCCAAAGTCCCGCCTCATTCTTCAGCATTGCAATGCAATTTCGGCGTCGTCGAATAACGGTAGAGAGATGGAAATATCTCGTATTAAGATTTGTAGTAGACAACCAAGTAGTTCTGGATTTTTGCTTCCAAATACATTATTCCCTCTTTCAAGCTTCCAAAAGATCTACTTGTGTCCGCTGCTCTGCATCCCAACTTAAATCAGAGGGAGGGAGAGCTTGAAGAAAATGCAGCCGGACATGTAACAATCCGATCTGACGCTGGACCACCCCAAAAACCTCCCGGTTCCATCTTTTGAGAGCTTCTTTTGTCGCCTTTATGTGCTGAACGAGACGGAAAGCAGCCGAACCTCGAACTGACCCTCTCCACGCAGCGTCAACAACAACTCTGCTCGTTTCCTCCCGAACCCAACAACTTTCAAAACGAAAAGGTTTTGGGCCAGTGGACGCCTCACCAACAGTATCCAGAATAAGAGGGGCATGGTCAGACGCACATCTAGGCAAAATACGAACCATTGCTCTTGGGAAGAGAAGGGTCCAATCTCCATTTGCAAGGCCTTTGTCAAGACGGAATGTGCAAAATATCTAACATTAATAGTTAGAAGGTGTAAAATGTCTAAAAATTTGACAGTTTCAAAGTATTTAAGATTGATAGTTACAGGGTGTAATGTCTTTAAAATGATAGTATACATTGCAAAGTGTACAACTTATGATAATTCGTGGATAAAAAATATATTTTCCTTATAATTTTTTATGGTGCATTGCGCTTAGATAGACCTAGCCGAACTTTGTAACTTGATTGAAAACCACTTTACACTAGAGTTTGCCTTAAGTAAAGTATCATTTAAATCAAGGATTTAAAATAAATTACTATTTCAACTAAGAATTTGCTTATTTCAAATCAAGATGTAAATATTTTTTTCTTCAAAATTCCTAGATCAAAACCTGTTATTTTTATGGCAAAAATAAAATAGGACAAAAGTTTTTGGAATTAAACCGACCTCGCATCGTTGAGCAGTAGAGGATAATGAACATTTGTCGCGGAGCATATAAGAAAGAGAAAAAAAAAACCCCATACTTTTCTAAACGAACGCTCTCCGGTGAAGGTCCGGAAGTTCCCAAACAGCTCTCGCCGCGACACTCTTCCCCCCTGTAAACCCTAATGCCTATATTGAACAGACGTTCACCTATGTATTGCTTTTGTTTCTGCACGGCATAAAAATTTATAATGCGTATGCATGTGTAACAATCCCATGCTGGCCATCTGTTCGAGAAAATGCGTTTTTGGGTTTCACTCTTTGAACCATTTGACATTTTTCTTCCTATGCAAGCACAGGAAATCTGAGTTTGTTTATGCTTGGAGTTTGACCTTCAATGGGTATTCTTCAAATGCATATCATGTTTACTTGGTGCTAAAAGTTCTTTCTTTCTTTATGTTCTTTTTTATAATCTTTTGTGCTTGCTTTTATTGCATGGAATCGAATTTATTCCTTTTTTGTGAATGGTCTAGAAAGTTGCTTCTCTGGCCTTGGATTGTTGGGTGTAGAAGAAGTTTCAGTGGGTCTTTTTCTTTTATCCTGTTGGATAACTCTTTGGTGCTCTGGAAACTTTTGAAGTTGAGCAAGCTAGACAAAGCTCAATGTCCTGCGTAGGTCAATGCTTGCTCAATTTACTCAAAGAAGATAGGGTACTGAGATTGTTGACTCCTCTTTGATTTTCTTGGAAGAATTCAGTTTTTCAATATACCAATACATAGCATTTAAAATCTTTGTAATTGCAAAACTGTGATCCATGTAGTTGCTTTTTTATTACCTTACATAAAGGTTCAATGTTCTTACAAGGGAAGCATGAAGTTTTTTTTTTCTTTTTAATCTTCTTATAAGGGTTGATTCATTAAAAGTGTCTTGTTTATCTATCTTTTTATGTCTATAGGTTTTTCTTTTTAAGTTATGAGTCTTCAATGGAGCAGGCTATGCTCTGATTACAGGGATCATGAAATTCGCAGGATGCTCTCTGACAGCTTCGTCCACTCCTATTTATTCAAATATCCTTAAAAACACTAGTAGATTGCCAACCACTATATCCCGGAGGAACTTGACCAAATCAAAGATCCTGTCTGCTTACAGTAAAAAAGATCCCTTACTTACAGATGCTTTGATGGTTGCTGGGCGCTATTTTCCTCCTTTGTTTAGGTAGGTATTTATATTTTTCGATTTTATATTAAGTTCAATTTAGTAAATTGATTCCATGGTCATTTCTTGGCTTTTCGTGCTTTGATCTCCAGTGTTGCTCCAATGATGGATTGTACGGATAATCATTATAGGACTCTTGCCCGGCTCACATCAAAACATGCATGGCTCTACACAGAGATGCTTGCAGCTGAAACAATTGTTTATCAGAAGGATAATCTGGTAAGCTAGTGAAAACAATTGCCTTTTGAAGGAGCTTGAAAAAAATATCACCAGTATTTTGTAGAATTTAAGAATTTAGAACTTGAAAGGGAAGGAATTTTTTAGGATGAAGGATGTGAAGTTGTGAACATGATTGTTCAACATCTAAAGAATCTAGTCTTTTGGATTGAACAATTAACAAAGATGATGGGTTTTTCAGTGGATGATAAAGCTAGACAATTCTAGTACACCTAACTGTTTCACTTTGTAAGTACAAAATACTTTCAACTTATTCTGAAGCTTGTTTCTTACTTCATTTTGACCACTTGTATATCTGGATGTGTTAGAGGTTTGAATGCTTATTAATTTCTGTTTCCAGCTTCACTGCCACGAACATCGTCCCATGCCCTCATTTCCTTAGATTTCGTTACATCTGATGTGTCACTGTCTCAATTTCCATAATGCTTATATTTTCTTTATGTTGCTCAGGACAGATTCTTGTCATATTCCCCAGATCAACATCCTATTGTGCTTCAGATTGGTGGGAATAATTTGGAAAATCTGGCAAAAGCAACCGAACTTGCTAATGCCTACCACTATGATGAAATCAATTTCAAGTTTGTACAAACTGTGTGCCATATTTTTAAGTTGCTTTTGCATTTTTGATTGCTGGTCTGAGACATTTTGGTGTCTTCCAGTTGTGGATGTCCCAGTCCAAAAGTCGCTGGACATGGATGCTTTGGTGCTCGTCTTATGCTTGATCCAAAGGTTTGTCAACTGTGCTGATTAATTTGGTTAGTGCAACATGTCTCGATATTGACCTTTCTTGTCAGTTTTCTCTGATATCGATATTTGATGTTCTCAAGGATAGTTTGTTGGTGAAGCCATGTCAGTGATTGCTGCCAATACAGATGTTCCTGTCACTGTCAAATGTCTAATTGGTGTTGATGACCATGATTCACATAATGAGCTCTGTAAGTTCCTCTTTCCAACATTGTTTGTCTCTTCAAGTTAAGTACAACAAATTTAAGTTAAATTTTTCTTTGGAACTTTCGTTTGTCTTTTAGGTGACGTCCTATGTATGATTAGGTCACATGCTGCTTTCTTCTTTGTATCTTGTATGCCAAGGTTGCTGGGGTTGCATCCTCATATTTTGCTTTTTTATTATTTTTCTATTCCTCCATTCAGGTGATTTTATTTACAAGGTTTCTTCTCTATCACCAACTAGGCATTTCATAATACATTCGAGGAAGGCCCTCCTCAATGGCATTAGTCCAGCTGAAAATCGAAGTATTCCTCCTTTAAAGTATGTACTCTTTTCTTTTCTGGCCAGTGCCATACATAATTACTCTACTGTTTAAATGAGACTAATTATAAGTCAGGTAAAAGTTCCCACATAATTTTTTTCTCTCTGTTGTGATTTTAACTTAACTCAAGAATGCTTATTCTAAAAATTTTAGATTATTTACTTAGACATAAGTATAGCAGAGGTTATATGCGCCTATTCAGGATAGGTCGATCATAGCCATATGGTTCTCTGATTGCTCACTTCACAGTACTTCATTTAATTATGCAGATACGAGTATTTTTATGGTCTCTTGCGTGACTTTCCAGACCTAAGATTTACTATCAATGGAGGCATAACTTGCGTTGATGAGGTGAGCACTGTCATTTTTTTTTGCTTGGTTAGAATATGCCTGTAGGTCAAGAATCAAATGCATAGAGCATGAATGTACAAACATGCACAGTACATAATACACTTTTTAAATACATACCTGAATTGTTTGTTCAGTGTGGCATGATATCATCAAAAGTTGGAATAACTAAGGAAGACAATGGACCAGGCTATTAAGATCATTCTGTCTTTGTTGAGGGATAGTATGATATTGGACTGGCCCCTTTTCATGACCTAGAAACGGGTAAAAAATGCCTCTCAACTCATCACTCAAGGCACTGTGGCATTACTCATGTATTCTGATGAATAATGGAGGTCCTTCCATGGGTGTGTCATCATTTAGATTTTTATTCTAAGTAATGCTTGCTTGCATGCATCTGCTGTAAATTGTGTGATTTCGTGTTTATATATAGACAGGATTCGGTCCCAGCTGATCTTGTGCCTTTTTTTGTACTGTTTTTGTATTGGTTCTAGCTTTTGATATTGGCTGGGAGTTCTGAGTAGCAGAATTATGCTTTTCGCAATCTTTTTTTGTTAGTGACTTCGCTCTCTCGACAATTGGTAGTCAATGTTCTGATGCTTCCATTTTCACCTATTTCATGGCCAAATTATAGGTCAATGCAGCTCTAACGGCAGGAGCTCATGGTGTAATGATTGGACGTGCTGCATATAATAAGTATGGATTATCCACAACTTTGGGAATTTTTCTGTGCTTATTATTAGAATATTTTCTCCAAGAAGAAGGATTAAAAAGCTTGTTTTTGTTATATAAGATATTTTATGCTTTATGTCCAAGTTTTATGTTATAACAGAAAACAGGGTGACTCTAGTTCAATTGTGAAATCAGCCTTTAATTAGTGTGACGAAAATAGACTATAAAAATGTCAACACACACACCATACATATACAGATTCTTGTTTGTGTAGTGGGGCGGAGAAGGAAGAAAAAGATGGTAAGTCAACCTTACACAAGTTCCTAAAATGCTTTGTATTAAACAAAGTGAATTATCATGAACTATTCAAAGAGTTTTATAACCCGGTTATTCGTCCAAAGAGGTCCAGCATCGAGATCCAGTTGATCATGCATAATTCGTTCATTTTCTTGGAAAGCAGAGCTCAGTTGCAATAACCCCAAGGACACAGGCACTCTTTTGTGTGATTCAGCAGAAGATGACTGACTTACCCAAACACACACAAAAAAAAAAATAGAATATGGCTGAAGGCATAACATTGCCGCGAAATTTTAGAACCCTGGCAGTAGTGTCAATTGGGATACAGAGCCATCCATACTCTTAGGATTTCCTACGATTCTCTTTATCACTACCTAACCTATTAGCTCTTTTATTTTAACAACAATAACTCCTTGCAACGTATAGGAAAGCACCAAAGTGAATCCCTCACTTGAATTTCCTAAGCAGGCCTATCAAAAAAGAAAATTTGGTTGAATTCCCTAGCCTTCATCAGTTTAGATAAATTTGTAACTCGTAAAATAAATTCTCATTTGATCCGAAAATACAACCTTTTTCCATGAGAGCAAATAGAAAGGGAGGGAGGAAAAAAATTGACAACACTTGCTGCGGGATATCATGTTGTGTTTTTTGAATGTGTCTAATTATAATGAATAAAGAGAAGAGAAGGAAAATTTGTTTATAACAAAACATCGTTTTTTTCAGCAACCCGACCAACTGAGACTCGTACATTCACTAATTTCAGAGCTTTGAAATTGGAGAGGAAACCTGAGGCCCACCAATTGTGCTATTCCTGCTACGTGAGATTTGTTCAATTTACGTTATCAACTCTGCAATTGTGATTGACAGTTTGTGGGTGTTGAGAAATAAGGTGGTGCACGAGCTGGGCAGGGTGGATTCTGGCGAGCTGATTTTTTCTATTCGCAGACAATATTATGAGCATGTTCAGGCATGGTTGCAGGTTGATAGTGGGGTGAAGCTAAGGTGGTCTCCACCGCAGCTCGGTTGGTTGAAATTGAACTCGGACGTGACTATTCGTCCAAATAGGTCATTCGTAGCAATCTCGGTTCGAGATTCTCTCAGTTTCCTCTGTATGACATACATGGATGGATGGATGGAGAGGAGAGCTAGTATATTCATGGAGTTCCAGGATTACTCGAAAATCCTACCGCTATCAGATTGTTGAATGGTTTTACTCAGTTTAACTCTCGGCTGTGGATTAATCTTGTTACGAGTTCTTCGTGTGTGCGAGCTACGTGGGTGTTTGCGCAAGCACGAATTCGTATTGGTTTGTGGGATTCATGGCGTTTTTCCGTAGCGTGGGTATTGAGGCAAAGACGTTTACTTTCTCCGTGAGTTCGTATGGTATCGTCACTTTGTCTGAATACAGTCGTCACTCTCAGAGCTCTATACGTCTGGGGAGATTCGGGATGGTCTGGCTGGCGAATGTGTGTGGTAAGTTGGCGACGGTCGATGTCCCTTGCGCATTCTCGAAAAAGTTTAATGAGTCACCGAGAGCTTTCCTAGCCCAGCTGTGTGCGAATCGGGGTGGGCGATATATTGCTATTGCGGAGTTTGGGGAGAGGCGTCGGAGAGGAGTTGTGATGGTGCCGGAGGGAAAGGCGAGCGGTGGTTGGCTGGCTTTTGCTACCACCTGCGAGGAGGTTATCCTGGCTATCGGTGAACTGCGGCGTAAGCGTAGACCTGTGGCTGCTCCGATAAGAGTGGGCTGTTCCTTTGCCGATACGGTGAAGGGGGGAGTGCCGGAGAAGATAGGGGTGCAGGAGGAGGCGCGTGATGGGCCTCTGGGCGATGAAGGTCGCCAGCTGAGGAATCTGTCGCTCGGCTTTCCTCTGGTGCAGAACGCAGGCCTTCATAGGGAAATTGGTTTTCCCCACGTCCCTGCAAAGGCTGCGGAGGTGGCTTCGTCAGTCAGTGACATGCGGATGCATTTACTACGTATCAGAGATGAGGTGGCGTGGGTGCTCGAAAAGCTTTCTTGTGATGGGGCGCTACAGTTGTCGACGACCCAGCCCACGCCTATCACTGAATTCCTCTGCACGAGCTGCGGCCTTAAATTGACGGCCCAACAGATGGCTATGAAGGCCCGTAATGGTGTGGAGGGCGACAGTGTAGTGGGTGAAGCCCAGTGTGTTGGGTTGGAGTCGCCGGGTGTGCAGGCCCATGTGGATGGTTCGGGTAATGGCTTGGAGCCGAGTGGGTTGGGCTTGTCGGGTGTACCGGCCCTTAGCTCGGCCCTTAGCCGCGGAGATGGGTTGGATGTGGCTGTGGAGGCCCATTATGTTGGTTCGGGTGTAGGCTCGGAGCCATGTGCGTTGGGCTGGTCGGGTGTAAAGGCCCATCACGGTGTGGCTGGTTCGGGCCGTCGTTGGGAGCATCGTGGGGTGGGCTTGGGCGAGGTGGGCTGCGGGTCGGGTCTCTCCCATGACCTGGATCGCCCGATAGCTGAGAATGTCGCAGCCCCCGCCGTGCAGTCCTTGCCTGAATCGGGCTTTGTCGGTAGGATCTCCTCCGACGACGACGTTGGAGGCTCGACGGCAGTGGGTCCGGCGGCGACTGCCCCGATTCCGACGTCCGAGTTGGTCTTGGCCGATGATCTTGCAAACAGCCACATCGCAGAGCCTTTTTCCAGTGAAGGATTTTCCAAAGGAATCTGCTCTTTCGGAGGGGATCCTGTTGCCGTTCCTTCCAGGTTATCTGAGTTGGGGGATGAGGATGCCTCTTTGACTGCGCTGGTGGCTATCGATGGTGAGGGAGATGGGGTCTGCACAGTGCCCCTTCGGGCAGTCCACCCGGGGGATGTGAGGGTTCAGGGGGGAACACTATTCCATCTACGTGGGTTCTGGAGATGGTAACATCTTTCAGGCATCTGGTGGGGGTATCCTGTGATGGTTACGAAGATGATCTCATGCATCTATTTGCTGCCTTGGAGGTGGAGCGGGGGAAGGGCAAATCAGGTGGTAAGTTACTTCGGGAATTAAAATCTTTGGAGAGTTCTGTGAATTACGATGGGAGTTCGTCTGGTTCTCGTCGGGGTCGGAAGGTGGGGAGGGCTCTAGTCACTTCTTTATGAAGCCTCGAATTGTATGTTGGAATGTGCGGGGGTTGAACGATCGGGAAAAGTGCAAAAGTGTAGGGAATTTGCTCCGAGGGTGGAAGGGTGATTTAGTGTGTCTTCAAGAAACTAAGGTTGCCGAGATGACTCGAGCACTGGTGCGGCGGTTGTGGGGTGGGCCTCATGTACAATGGTGTTGTCTGGACGCGGTTGGTGCTTCGGGAGGCATTCTGTGTATTTGGGATACTCGTTCGTTGGAGTTGATTGAGTCTTGTGTGGGTTCTTTTTCTGTGTCGTTGAGCTTTCGTAATGTGGATGACGGCATCCGGTGGAGCTTTTCAGGTGTATATGGCCCTAATGATGATTGTCGTAGGAAGATTTTATGGGATGAGTTAGTGGGGGTGCATTCTTGGTGGAGTTTGCCTTGGTGTATTGGGGGAGACTTTAATGTGACTCGCTTTCCTAGTGAGCGCTCGGGTGGCGGGGGTTCCAGGAGTGCCATGTTAGATTTTTCGGAGTTTCTGTCTGATCTTGGGTTGGTGGACCTCGAGTTGGTTGGTGGGGTGTACACTTGGTCCAGTGGTCGTTCTGCTTCGTCTTGGTCGAGGATTGACCGTTTCCTTGTTTGTCCAGCGTGGGAGTCTTTGTTCCCGGATCTTATTCAGAGAAGGTTGCCGCGGTTGTTCTCTGATCATTTCCCTATTTTGTTGGAGAGTGGTATGTTTGGGGGTAGTAAGAAGCCGTTCCGCTTTGAAAATATGTGGCTGAGGGTGGATGGATTTTTGGATTTGGTAAAGGAGTGGTGGCTTGGTTTTGACTTTCGGGGCTCACCAAGCTTTGTGCTGCAATCTAAATTAAAGGCGCTGAAATACAAGCTTCTGGAGTGGAATCGGGATGTCTTTGGCCACTTGAGTGTTCGGAAAATGACCTTATTGAGTGAGCTTGAGACTTTGGATGCCCTAGATGAGGGGGGTCAGCTTCTCGAGGAGGGGCAGGCAAGGAAGGCGGAGGTCGCCCAGGAAGTGGAAAAATTGATTCTATTGGAGGAGGTTAGTTGGAGGCAGAAGTCTAAGGCGCTATGGCTGAAGGAGGGTGACCGATGTACTAAGTTCTTCCACCGTATTGCCAATTCCCACAGGAGAGCGAATTGTATATCGAGTTTGGAGGTGGAGGGAGAGGTGGTGGAGGATCCTGGCCGGATTACTGCAGAGATTGTGGATTATTACTCCTCTCTATACGAGGAGCCTTTCCAGTGGCGTCCGTTGGTGGATGGTCTTGTGTTTGATTCTATTCCCGGAGAGGATGCTGAATGGATCGAAAGACCCTTTGATCTGGAGGAGGTGTCTGAGGTGGTGCGTAGTTTTAATGGGGACAAGGCACCGGGCCCCGACGGCTTCTCCCTTGCCTTCTTTCAAGCCTGTTGGGACGTCGTTAAAGAGGATGTGATGCTGATGTTTAATGAGTTCGCGAGAGATGAGAAGTTTGTTAGGAGCTTCAACTCCTCCTTCATTGTTCTTATTCCTAAGAGACCGGGTGTGGTGGAGCTCAAAGATTTCCGCCCCATTAGTCTTGTGGGGAGTGTTTATAAGATTCTAGCCAAGGTTTTGGCTAATAGATTGAAGCTTGTAGTCGATAAAATTATTTCACCCTCTCAGAATGCCTTTATTCGTGGGAGGCAGATTTTGGACTCGGTGCTCATTGCCAATGAGTGTATCGATTCTAGGATGAGGACGGGGGTGCCGGGGATGCTTTGTAAGTTGGATGTTCAGAAGGCCTATGATCATGTGAATTGGAAGTTTCTACTATACCTTCTTCGACGTTGCGGCTTCGGGGACAAATGGTGTAGCTGGATCTCTTTTTGTATCTCGACGGTGAAGTTCTCCGTTATGGTTAATGGCTGTCCCCATGGTTTTTTCAGTAGCTCACGCGGGTTAAGACAAGGGGACCCTCTTTCTCCTCTGTTGTTTGTGATAGTTATGGAAGCTTTCAGCCGCATGATGGCGAATGCAGTGGAGCACGGTCGTTTAGAGGGTTTTGTGGTCGGCGATGGTAGTGTGAGCATTTCTCACTTGCTTTTTGCTGATGACAGCTTGGTGATGTGTGGGGCAGAGGTGAGTCATTTTAGGAGTCTCCGCTGTCTCCTTTTGTGTTTTGAGGCGGTGTCGGGATTGAGCATCAATTTGTCAAAGTCCGAGGTTATTCCTATAGGTGATGTTGCTTCTGTGCAAGTGCTGGCGAGGATTTTGGAGTGTCGGGTGTCTTCTTTGCCGTTGACTTATCTTGGGCTGCCGTTGGGTGCCCGTTTTAAGAGTGTTCAGATCTGGGATGGGATCCTCGAGCGGATGGAGCGCCGGTTGGCGGGTTGGCAGCGCATGTACCTTTCTAAGGGTGGTAGGCTTACCCTCATTAAGTCTACCCTCTCTTGTCTACCCACCTATTTCCTCTCCTTGTTTCCTATCCCGGTTGCGGTAGCTAACCGGTTGGAGAAGCTTCAGAGGGACTTCCTTTGGGGTACTTGTGGGGGTGTGACGAAATATCATCTTGTGAAGTGGGACTTGGTATGCTCTCCATTGTCCTACGGGGGCTTGGGACTTCGTAGTCTCAAGTTGTTCAATAGGGCTCTTTTGTGCAAATGGTTGTGGCGTTTTGCTAACGAGCAAGATAGACTTTGGCGGGTAGTCATCGCTGCCAAATATGGATGCTCTGTGGGCCAATGGAGTACCTGCCCCACCCGGGGGTCGTATGGAGTGAGTTTGTGGCGTTTCATTTCCAAGGGATGGGCTGATTTTCATCCGCTTCTCAGGTACTCTGTGGGCAGTGGCTTGAGGATAAGTTTTTGGCATGAGTGGTGGTGTGGTGACCGCCCATTGTCAATGGCATTCCCGGTTGTGTTTTCGTTAGCCCGGTACAAGGAGGCTATGGTGGCGGATTGTATGGCAGAAAGGGAGGGCATTGTGGCATGGAATGTTCCCTTTGTGAGATATGCGAATGATTGGGAGGTCCATGAATTTTCTGCCTTTTATTCTCTGTTGTACCGCGTGAAGTTACGGCAAGGGGAGGAGGATCAGCTGTCTTGGCCTGCCTCAGCGAATGTTGTATTCTCGGTCAAATCCATGTATCAGTTCTTGGCTAAGAAGACTAACGTGTCTCTTCATTGGAAAGGGGTGTGGAGGGCGCAATGCCCTATGAGGGTTTCCTTCTTCGTGTGGGAGGCGATGCATGAGCGAATTCTTACCATTGACAACCTTCGGAGAAAAGGGGTCTACATGGCGGAGTGGTGTTTTCTGTGTCGTGGCGACGGAGAGTCGGTTAACCATGTGCTTCTTCATTGTCCATTGGCGCGCGGGCTTTGGAGCCATGTTCTTAGCATCACGAACTTTCATTGGGTTATGCCGGCGACGGTGGTGCATGTGATTTGGAGTTGGCGTAGAAGGCTCTCTAATCCCGTTGCCAAGGCCATTTGGAGAATGATTCCCTCGTGTGTTTGGTGGAGTCTTTGGCGGGAGCGGAACAATAGATGCTTTGAGGATGTTGCTTTGTCTATTGTGAAGTTGCAAGGGTTTATGTTATTTTCCTTGTTTTGTTGGGTCAATGCGGTTTTAGGGGGCATTTTTGTCGACTTTGATGATTTCCTTAGCTTTTTGGCGTGTATGTATTAAGCGCTTTCGATATAGACCCTTGTACTGTTACCGCTTATTCTAATAAAATTGTCTTACTTATAAAAAAAAAAATGACATACATGGAACACTTTGATGCTATGGACCCCGTAGGGGGTGAAGCTTGTTGGTGGCAGCGACTGATTTGGCTCGCAGAAAGAATTGGACTAAGGTGGAATTTGAGTGTGATTCCCTTGTGCTCTGTAAGGAGGTTCTGGAGGCGGGTGACCCTAGTTGGCCTATCGCTTCTCTGGTGGAGAAGATTCGTTTCGGGCTTGCCTCCTTCAAGGACTGGAGAATTACTTGGGTTTCTCGGAAGTGTAATGTTATGGCGCATAAGCTTGCTGCTTGGGCAGCGTCTTCTGGGTGTGTGGGTTATTTTTCGGCTTCTTGTATTCTCGAGCATATCCAGACTTGTGATATGCTTAATTTCTCTAGCTTTCCTTAATAGATGTAGTCTTTATTCAGCAAAAAAAAAAGAGAATAATTATCAAATCAAAGGTCCTGAGATGGCTGCAAAAGATTGATAGCATCAATGAGATTTTAAACTTATCATCAAAGTTTTAAACCGTAATCTGATGGCGAACTGTAGGATGTGATTAGCGCTGATTGTCCTTGGGCTATTGACTCTTATCATTTCTAAGATTAAATATAGGGTAGATTCGATGCCCTTCTTTACTTGTTCTTTTACTCCTCGGTGTGCAAAGACCTTGGCCGATGGGATGCTTCCTCCCTTCTGGAGGGATGCATTCCCGAACTTTTTGGGCAGCTTCATCGTTATCCCTGGTTTACGAGGGTTTTGATCCTCCCTAGCTGTTTTTTTTTTCTCCTGTTTTGTAATGACTCTTGTATTTTCTTTCTCTGTTTAATGCTATTTCGTCTTGTTGATCCAAAAAAAAACAAAGAATAGCAATCGGTGGTACAATATGTTCCTCCAACCAAAACGCGTATAATTCATCCGAGACTTTTAGGTCCACACTCCACTCAATTCAATTGACGAAGACTTTCACGTCCACTTAACGCGCTTAATAATGGAGGAGTGTGTGGTTGAAGACCTGACTACGACTTTGACGTCCACTGCAAGCAATTTCCTCGTTGCTTTATTTACTGTAAAAGCAAATTGCTCGCAATCTAATTTAGCTCTGCTGTTTGCGATTCACCTTCCTTCATTTCCTTCGACCTGTAATTCCTTTGAAAAGAAGAAAATATGGCAGAGGCCTTGGTGGGTGGGTCATTTCTCTCTGCCTTCCTCCAAGTTTTGTTCGATAGAATGGCATCTCGCGAGGTCATTGACTTCTTTCGGAAAGCAAAGCTCGATGGCGGACTTCTGGAGAAGCTGGAGATAACCTTGCTGTCCGTGAGTGCAGTGCTCGAAGATGCGGAGGAAAAGGAGGTTACAATGGGACCTGTGAAAGCTTGGCTCGATAAGATGAAAGATGCCGTTTATGATGCAGAGCAGATTATGGATGAGATTGCCACTGAAGCTTTGCGATGCAAGTTGGACGCTGAATTTCAAACCTCTGCAAGTAAGGTACGACACTTCATCTCTGGTTCTCGTAATTCTTTTGTCAAGGAGATAGAACCAAAGATAAAAGAGGTACTTGATAGACTGGAGTATCTTGCAAAACAAAAGGAACTTATGGGTCTGAAAGAAGGTGTTGGAGGAAAACCATCAGAAAAATGGCCCACAACTTCTTTGGTGGAGAAATCTGGGATTTGTGGTAGGGATGAGAATAAGGAGGCAATAATTGACTTGTTGCTCTCGGATGACACAAATGGCAATAAAATTTCTGTGATTGCCGTAGTGGGCATGGGGGGAATTGGCAAGACCACCCTTGCTCAGCTGGTATACAATGATGAGAGGGTGAGGGAGCATTTTGACGTCGAAGCATGGGTTTGTGTGTCTGAAGAATTTGATCTGTTCACGATAACAAAATCAATCCTAGATGCAGTGACACCATCAGCTCCTTGTGATAACAAAGATCTAAATTGGCTACAAGTTACACTGAGAGAGAAATTGGCAGGAAAGAAATTTTTACTTGTTTTGGACGATGTTTGGAATAAGAAGTATGCCGATTGGGAACTCCTAAGCAATCCCTTCGAATCCGGTGCACCAGGAAGCAAGGTCATCGTGACGACACGTGATAACGATGTTGCATCAGCCATGCGTGCCAGTGCGAGTCATCAGCTTAAGGAGTTATCGGAAGAGGATTGTTGGTCCCTATTCACAAAACATGCTTTCCACGATGGTAATTCTGTTTTACGTCTTCGGCTGCAAGAATTAGGGAGACAGATTGTTGAAAAGTGTAAAGGCCTCCCTTTAGCAATCAAGACAATTGGAGCTCTCTTAAGATCTAAACTGGATATTGAAGAATGGGATAGAATATTGAGGAGTGATTTATGGGATCTACCAGTCGATGAGACAAATATCCTACCTGCTCTAAGATTGAGTTACAAATATTTGCCTCCACCACTTAAACATTGTTTTGCCTACTGTTCAATATTCCCAAAAGATTATTTGTTCGAAAAAGATCAAGTAATCTTATTATGGATGGCAGAAGGTTTTTTGCAGCAATCTAACAACAGAACAATGGGAGAAGTTGGTGAAGAATACTTTTGTGCTCTTGTATCGAGATCATTATTCCAACAATCCAGTGAGTATTTCGGAATGCATGATCTTGTCAACGATTTGGCAAAATTTGTTTGCGGGCAATTTATTTTTAGGCTAGAGGTAGATCGTTCTCACGAGAATATCAACAAAACTCGCCATGTGTCGTATATTAAAGGATCTGGCAGCTCTCCGAAGTTTGAGGCTCTTTACGAGGCAAAGCAATTGCGTACTTTCCTACCATTGGATTTTTCACCAAATGTATCCTATGGCTGTTACTTACCTGGAAAAGTAAAACATGATTTATTGCAAGTCTTTAGATTCGCACGAGTGCTCTCTTTATCTTACTGTCTAAATGTGACTGAGTTGCCTGAATCAATTGGCGAAATTAAGTACTTGCGCTATCTGGACGTTTCTCGCACAGCAGTTAAAAGGTTGCCTCATTCCATATGTGAGTTGTACAACTTGCAAACATTGAAGTTATCTTCATGTGAACATCTTACTGTACTGCCAAGAGATATGTACAAACTGGTTAACTTGCGTCATTTGGACTTCACTTGGACTCCCATAAAGGGGATGCCGGTGCAAATGGGTAGATTGAAATACCTTGAGACCTTGACTAATTTCATCGTCGGCGAACATAATGGATCTCGCATTGAAGAGATGGGGAAACTTGCAAATCTTCGGGGAAGACTTGAGATTTCGGAGCTCCAAAATGTTGCATCTCCCAGGGATGCTTCGAATGCAAGCATGAAGGATAAGAGGCACCTTAAGGGGTTGATGTTGAGATGGAATGCTGCAGGTACTACTATTTCAGAGAGTCAAAAAAGTGTGCTCGATAGTCTTCAACCCCACACCAACTTGGAATTTCTCTCCATAGCGGACTACAGTGGTAAAATTTTTCCAGATTGGGTAGGGCATCATTCATTCTCTAATATAGCAACTCTTTCTCTAGTTGATTGTAAATACTGCTGCAGCTTGCCACCACTTGGGCAACTACCCTCTCTGCAGCACCTCTCTATTTCTGGCTTCGACGGAGTTGTCGCAGTGGGTTCTGAGTTTTATGGCAATGATTCTTCTTCGATCAAGCCATTTGGAGCCTTGGAATCTTTACGTTTTTGGAGCATGTTGAATTGGGAGAAATGGTTTCCTTTCGGTGAAAATGAAGGCGGAGCTTTTCCTAATCTTGCAAGCCTTGATATATGGGACTGCCCCAAGCTGACCGGAGCGTTGCCCATCAATCTCCCTTCTTTAGACAGCCTTGATATTTCCAATTGTCCACAACTCGTGGCTTCACTCCCAAGGGCTCCCGCTATGCTTTATGTGGCGCTGAGGCATTGTAATGGGGTTCAATTAAAGGAACTGCCAAGTGGAATGCGGGGGCTGACTATGGCAGGATTTGATGCACTAGAGTCCCTACCAGAAGAAATTGTGGGCTACAATAGCTGTCTTCAGGGGTTAGCAATCGCGAACTGTTCCTCTCTAGCGTCGTTCTCGTTTCCTAGGGGCGTTCTACACTCATCCCTCGGAAAATTGGTTTTGATCCACTGTGATTCTCTCAGATCATTTCCATTAGGTTTATTCCCAAAGCTTTATGAGATCTCAATCGAGGGGTGTAGGAATCTGGAGTCTATTACTGTTCTAGAACAACATGACTCATCCCTCGAAAAATTGGTTTTGATCCACTGTGATTCTCTCAGATCATTTCCATTAGGTTTATTCCCAAAGCTTTATGAGATCTCAATCGAGGGGTGTAGGAATCTGGAGTCTATTACTGTTCTAGAACAACATGAAGATGATGGAACAATGAACTTCAACAGTTGTGTTCAAGAGTTAAGAATCAAAGGCTGTTCCTCGCTTGTGTCCATTCCCAGGGGTGGCCTACGCTCTGCATTGAAAACACTTACGATCGAAGATTGTATGACGATAGAACTCCCAACACCCCTGGACTATTCAGTCCTCGAAAGATTGCAGTTGGAAAGTTGTGATTCTATCAGGTCCGTTCCACTAGACTTACTATCAAGGCTTTCTTATATCTCCATCAGTGGGTGTACGAATTTGGAATCTCTTACAGTTTCAGAACAAAATCAACGTGATTTAATGACCTCGACGATACGGATCAGTCATTGCCCCAACTTCGTATCTTTTCCAAACGGAGGATTGCGTGCCCCCAACCTTACATCCTTGTATATAAAAAATTGTGGGAGCCTGAGGTCACTGCCTAAGAAGATGCACGTGCTCCTCCCGTCTCTTCAAGATTTATGTATAATTGATTGTGCTGCAGTTGAGACATTGCCTGAAGGGGGCTTGCCTTCCAATCTGAATTCAATTTCCATAGTGCGTTGCGGCAAACTCGTTGCAAACCGGATGGGTTGTGGTTTGCAAAGACTCCCCTTTCTTACATATTTGACAATGAGTGGGAAAGTCGAAGCTCTGGGGTCTTTTCCAGAGGCGGGGTTGCTCCCCACCAGTTTGACTATTCTTAGGTTTGGTAGATTTCCAAATATGCAATCTCTGGATAAGAAGGGTCTTGAACGTCTGGCCGCTCTCGAAGAATTGGAGATCGGGCATTGCCCTAAGCTCAGGTTCATGCCAGAAGACGGGTTACCTGCCTCCCTTTCTGTTTTACGGATCTTAGGGTGCGTTTGTGTACCAAAATTTTACCCCCTCTAAAATTTTAACACAATTAAATATTACAATATAATCTCTCTCTCCCCATCAAATCATTACTATTTACTACAAAAAAATATAAAAAATTACCTCTCTCTTCACTTTTTCACTAAACCCGATACCTAAAATTTTAACAACACTAAAATTTTACAACACAAACACAACCTCACAAACACAACCTTAGATTGTCCTCTATTGAAGAAAAAGTGGAAAAGGACAAGAGGAAAAAGAATGGCGCAAGATTGCCCACGTCCCCAACATATATATCGACGGCTACCCGCTACAGTAAGAGTATTGAAAGTCTCGCAAAATTCCTCACTTTTTGGTATTTCATCAGCTTATACGGTCAGTTTTTCTTCTTTTTTATACGGTCAGTCTTATCAGATGTAGTGGTATTTTCCCTTTTTAGCATATGATCATCTGGAATGAAATCCATAACTACTCTGTCTAATATGCTGTTTAACCTTTTCTTTTTGGATTTCACAACATCCTGTTTCATTTTGCCCAATTGAAGTCTTGAATTTCATCGGGAATTGTAATTGATGCTAATCACAGTATCCGATTACAAAGTTGATGGACAGTGAATAAGAATTCGTATAGAAAAGAAAGAAAATAAACATCCTTGAAAAATAATTTAGGAATTGAGGCATTTAATAACCACGTACTTGTATCCTCAGCCAGCTCTGTTGTTTTTCTGCAGGAGCTGATTCTATTGCTCTGAAATTCCAGTATTCTCGTAGCTCGTTACATACCTTTGTTCCATGCACTTCTTCCGAGGGCTTCAAAATTGGATAAGCACCTGTTGGGTTGTCTTTTGGCTTTGGAGGCAACTTGCTCTGCTGCGGGTGTTCCAGTTGGAGGCTTGCTCATACGTATACTCATTGGTCATTGTCTCGAGTCTCGACACTTTGTGCTCTTTTGATCTTTTTCTTTGTACCCATTTTCAGTTGTAAGGGCTTCGGTTCCCATGTTAGTTTGTACGGGTCTTGTACCCATGTTACTGTAAGGGCCTTGGGCCCGTTTTAGTTTGTAAGGGCCATGGGTCCATTGCACTGGTTTGTACGGGCTTCAGGCCCATTAATCGGGTAGTCGGTCCTTATGGATCTGTACTGGTGGCCGTGGGTGCCTTTTTGTATATTTCTCCTTATGCTTTAATATATATTCCAGTTGTTTGCCTAGAAAAAAAAAAAAGTTACCAAAGACAGTTAGATCAGTCATTTGGCAAAACTGACCGATACACCTTTGTCCAGCTCATTTAATAGCTTTGTAAATTGGCAAGTAAAATTATCCAAGCATCGAATCGGGAGCATAAAATTGCTGCTTGTATTATTTGGTACGAAAATTGTACTTTCCACCTACAAATATTTTTTATAAACTTTGCTGGAAAACCTATAGATGGAAGTGGTCTCGTCTTCTTTCCTTTTCAACTAGATTTTACTTGCATTTGTTCATCCTTATTGGGTGCTCTCACTCGTCGAATATACCCAAACTTCCTAATTCCTTGGCTTCCTTGATTTCCATATTATATAATACAAACACAAAGTATTCGTGTTTGACAACAGTGGCATTTTTTTCGCAAGTGACAAACTCTGTCCTATTATGGGGCTGTGGTGACGGTCTAAACCTCTCAATTTAATAATTATGGCTCAGTCCGAACATGTCATTGCAGGTGGAGAGCTCCAATAATTACGCCCAAGGGGAGCCAGTCATGACTTGTCACCCCTTCCACCCTTTTTGCCTTTTTTTTAATAGGAAAAAAAAACACACTGCCCAAAATCTTCGGATATGGTCACGACTATCGGATGGAATGAATGTCAACTTCTGTCTAGCTGAATGAAGAAAATAGGAAGACAAGGCAGGATGTGGGCTTGAATTAATGAAGGCGGCGATTCACTTTAGCATCTGATGCTGGATAGCAGACTTTTTACATGAGTGGCATCTCTAGCAGAGATAAATTCTCTCCGACTCTCCCTAGTGTACACAAGAATGATTTCTCTACATTTCAGCTGCAGGAATTTGGTTCATCATAATACCTTGGCTGGCTTTCTAGTCAATGTGATGTGCCTCTCATTTTTTGGCTGTTCTTTTATTCAAGCTGTTTTCTGTTGTTTTTGTGATTCTTTTTCGCCATTAAACTGCTGTACACCCTTGTGATTCTTGTGAAAAATGCAAAAGTTTGGATAATATGACATGAATTTGTCGAAAGAGGGACATATTTGAATGCCATTTTCATGGTTAGAATGTGTGCTTTATAGGTACTATATATACACCGTCTTAAACTCCTCCTCACCTCCTTTTTTTTTTCTTGGATATCTTCCATATTTCTTGTGGAATTTGATTTTGTTCTCATTACAAGTCATAAAATCGGATAGTCCTTTAGGTGATCCTATCACGTTTAAGACAAATTTGACAAAAAGGCTGAAGGAAACCAAAGACCTATCATCCATACAATCTCAAATAATTCCGATTTATCTGTAAGTTTGGCAACCTAATATTATATTTCTTTGCTCAGCACGTTGTGTTGACTACCCACAAATTGCTGTGTAAATCGGAAGTAAAGTATTAGTGCTGCCATGACGAATAAATATTTTCTTTTTGTACCGAGATTTTTTCTCAATAATTTTTATAATTTGTTTTTGGCATAAACTATTTACGATAATTTCCTCTAAAATGACATAATACTTGCACTATATATTATTATTTTGGATAAATTTTTTTTCACCCATTATCTAGCATAGATTTTGTAATTTGAACTATAAACTGCCACTCTTTGAGTCACTCAATCCTTTATTAGATACTTTGCACCCTGTCGATTTTTTAAACAAGATGACAATACTGAGCTCGACCCACTTTGCATATATTGAAGATATTATTATCAATTCATTAAATTCTCTATGTATTATTGTAGGACGTAATGTGCAAAATATCTAACATTAATAGTTAGAATCTGTAAATTGTCTAAAAATTTGACAGTTTCGAAGTATTTAAAATTGATAGTTATATGGTGTATAATATCTTAAAAATTGTAATCTATAGTACAAAGTGTAAAACTTATGATAATTTGTGGGTTAAAAATGTATTTTTTATTATTATTTTTTACCGTGCATTGCGCGTAGATAGACCTAGCCGAACTTTGTAACTTGATTGAAAACCACTTTACACTAGAGTTTGCCTTAAGTAAAGTATAATTTAAAACAAGGATTTATAATAAAATATTATTTTAAATAAGAATTTGCTTATTTAAAATCAAGATGTAAATATTTTTTTCTTCAAATTTCCTACCTCAAAACCTGTTATTTTTCTGGCAAAAAGAAAATAGGACAAAAGTTTTTGGAATTAAACTGACCTCGCATCGTTGAGCAGTAGAGGATAATGAGCATTTGTCGCGGAGAAAGCATATAAGGAGAAAAAAAACCCCATACTTTTCTAAACGAACGCTCTCCGGTGAAGGTCCGGAAGTTGCCAAACAGCTCTCGCCGCGACACTCTTCCCCCCTGTAAACCCTAATGCCTATATTGAACAGACGTTCACCTATGTATTGCTTTTGTTTCTGCACGGCATAAAAATATATAATGCGTATGCATGTGTAACAATCCCATGCTGGCCATCTGTTCGAGAAAATGCGTTTTTGGGTTTCACTCTTTGAACCATTTGACATTTTTCTTTCTATGCAAGCACAGGAAATCTGGGTTTGTTTATGCTTGGAGTTTGACCTTCAATGGGTATTCTTCAAATGCATATCATGATTACTTGGTGCTAAAAGTTCTTTCTTTCTTTATGTTCTTTTTTATAATCTTTTGTGCTTGCTTTTATTGCATGGAATCGAATTTATTCTTTTTTTGTGAATGGTCTAGAAAGTTGCTTCTCTGTCCTTGGATTGTTGGGTGTAGAAGAAGTTTCAGTGGGTCTTTTTCTTTTATCCTGTTGGATAACTCTTTGGTGCTCTGGAAACTTTTGAAGTTGAGCAAGCTAGACAAAGCTCAATGTCCTGCGTAGGTCAATGCTTGCTCAATTTACTCAAAGAAGATAGGGTACTGAGATTGTTGACTCCTCTTTGATTTTCTTGGAAGAATTCAGTTTTTCAATATACCAATACATTGCATTTAAAATCTTTGTAATTGCAAAACTGTGATCCATGTAGTTGCTTTTTTATTACCTTACATAAAGGTTCAATGTTCTTACAAGGGAAGCATGAAGTTTTTTTTTTCTTTTTAATCTTCTTATAAGGGTTGATTCATTAAAAGTATCTTGTTTATCTATCTTTTCATGTCTATAGGTTTTTCTTTTTAAGTTATGAGTCTTCAATGGAGCAGGCTATGCTCTGATTACAGGGATCATGAAATTCGCAGGATGCTCTCTGACAGCTTCGTTCACTCCTATTTATTCAAATATCCTTAAAAACACTAGCAGATTGCCATCCACTATATCCCGGAGGAACTTGACCAAATCAAAGATCCTGTCTGCTAAAAGTGAAAAAGATCCCTTACTTACAGATGCTGTGATGGTTGCTGGGCGCTATTTTCCTCCTTTGTTTAGGTAGGTATTTATATTTTTCGATTTTATATTAAGTACAATTTAGTAAATTGATTCCATGGTCATTTCTTGGCTTTTCGTGCTTTGATCTCCAGTGTTGCTCCAATGATGGATTGTACGGATAATCATTATAGGACTCTTGCCCGGCTCATATCAAAACATGCATGGCTCTACACAGAGATGCTTGCAGCTGAAACAATTGTTTATCAGAAGGATAATCTGGTAAGCTAGTGAAAACAATTGCCTTTTGAAGGAGCTTGAAAAAAATATCACCAGTATTTTGTAGAATTTAAGAATTTAGAACTTGAAAGGGAATGAATTTTTTAGGATGGAGGATGTGAAGTTGTGAACACGATTGTTCAACATCTAAAGAATCTAGTCTTATGGATTGAACAATTAACAAAGATGATGGGCTTTTCAGTGGATGATAAAGCTATATAGTACACCTAACTGTTTCACTTTCTAAGTACAAAATACTTTCAACTTATTCTGAAGCTTGTTTCTTACTTCATTTTGACCACTTGTATATCTGGATGTGTTAAGAGGTTTGAATCCTTATTAATTTCTGTTTCCAACCCCCAAGGGTTTGGTGTGGTGGTAAGGCTTCGGCTTGGGTTCTAACATGTCCCAAGTTCGAGCCCCAACACCCCCATTATCGCCCTTGACTTACCTGCTCCCTGGGTTGTGGGGTCGGTCCAGGGGGCCGGGGTTTGTACTTCAGGGTTGGGCCAAAAGGGTCCGGCTTTGGGGAATTTCCTCGTCATCAAAAAAAATTAATTTCTGTTTCCAGCTTCACTGCCACGAACATCGTCCCATGCCCTCATTTCCTTAGATTTTGTTACATCTGATGTGTCACTGTCTCAATTTCCATAATGCTTATATTTTCTTTATGTTGCTCAGGACAGATTCTTGTCATATTCCCCAGATCAACATCCTATTGTGCTTCAGATTGGTGGGAATAATTTGGAAAATCTGGCAAAAGAAACCGAACTTGCTAATGCCTACCACTATGATGAAATCAATTTCAAGTTTGTACAATCTGTGTGCCATATTTTTAAGTTGCTTTTGCATTTTTGATTGCTGGTCTGAGACATTTTGGTGTCTTCCAGTTGTGGATGTCCCAGTCCAAAAGTCGCTGGACATGGATGCTTTGGTGCTCGTCTTATGCTTGATCCAAAGGTTTGTCCACTGTGCTGATTAATTTGGTTAGTGCAACATGTCTCGATATTGACCTTTCTTGTCAGTTTTCTCTGATATCGATATTTGATGTTCTCAAGGATAGTTTGTTGGTGAAGCCATGTCAGTGATTGCTGCCAATACAGATGTTCCTGTCACTGTCAAATGTCGAATTGGTGTTGATGACCATGATTCATATAATGACTCTGTAAGTTCCTCTTTCCAACATTGTTTGTCTCTTCAAGTTAAGTACAACAAATTTAAGTTAAATTATCTTTTGGAACTTTCGTTTGTCTTTTAGGTGACGTCTTATGTATGATTAGGTCACATGCTGCTTTCTTCTTTGTATCTTGTATGCCAAGGTTGCTGGGGTTGCATCCTCATATTTTGGTTTTTTATTATTTTTCTATTCCTCCATTCAGGTGATTTTATTTACAAGGTTTCTTCTCTATCACCAACTAGGCATTTCATAATACATTCGAGGAAGGCCCTCCTCAATGGCATTAGTCCAGCTGAAAATCGAAGTATTCCTCCTTTGAAGTATGTACTCTTTTCTTTTCTGGCCAGTGCCATACATAATTACTCTACTGTTTAAATGAGACTAATTATAAGTCAGGTAAAAGTTCCCACATGATTTTTTCTCTCTGTTGTGATTTTAACTTAACTCAAGAATGCTTATTTTAAAAATTTTAGATTATTTACTTAGACATAAGTATAGCAGAGGTTATATGCGTTTATTCAGGATAGGTCGATCATAGCCATACGGTTCTCTGATTGCTGCACTTCACAATGCTTCATTTAATTATGCAGATACGAGTATTTTTATGGTCTCTTGCGTGACTTTCCAGACCTAAGATTTACTATCAATGGAGGCATAACTTGTGTTGATGAGGTGAGCACTGTATTTTTTTTTTGCTTGGTTAGAATATGCCTGTAGGTCAAGAATGAAATGCATAGAGCATGAATGTACAAACATGCACAGTACATAATACACTTTTCGTAAATACATACCTGAATTTTTTGTTCAGTGTGGCACGATATCATCAAAAGTTGGAATAACTAAAGAAGACAATGCACCAGGCTATTAAGATCATTCTGTCTTTGTTGAGGGATAGTATGATATTGGACTGGCCCCTTTTCATGACCTAGAAAGTGGTAAAAAATGCCTCTCAACTCATCACTCAAGGCACTGTGGCATTACTCATGTATTCTGATGAATAATGGAGGTCCTTCCATGGGTGTGTCATCATTTAGATTTTTATTCTAAGTAATGCTTGCTTGCATGCATCTGCTGTAAATTGTGTGATTTCGTGTTTATATATAGACGGGATTCGGTCCCAGCTGATCTTGTGCCTTTTTTGTACTGTTTTTGTATTGGTTCTAGCTTTTGATATTGGCTGGGAGTTCTGAATAGCAGAATTATGCTTTCCGCAATCTTTTTTTTGTTAGTGACTTCGCTCTCTCGACAATTGGTAGTCAATGTTCTGATGCTTCCATTTTCACCTATTTCATGGCCAAATTATAGGTCAATGCAGCTCTAACGGCAGGAGCTCATGGTGTAATGATTGGACGTGCTGCATATAATAAGTATGGATTATCCACAACTTTGGGAATTTTTCTGTGTGCTTATTATTAGAATCTTTTCTCCAAGAAGAAGGATTAAAAAGCTTGTTTTTGTTATATAAGATATTTTATGCTTTATGTCCCAGTTTTATGTTATAACAGAAAACAGGGTGCCTCTAGTTCAATTATGAAATCAGCCTTTAATTAGTGTGACGAAAATAGACTATAAAAATGTCAACACACACACCATACATATACAGATTCTTGTTTGTGTAGTGGGGCGGAGAAGGAAGAAAAAGATGGTAAGTCAACCTTACACAAGTTCCTAAAATGCTTTGTATTAAACAAAGTGAATTATCATGAACTATTCAAAGAGTTTTATAACCCGGTTATTCGTCCAAAGAGGTCCAGCATCGATATCCAGTTGATCATGCATAATTCGTCCATTTTCTTGGAAGGCAGAGCTCAGTTGCAATAACCCCAAGGACACAGGCACTCTTTTGTGTGATTCAGCAGAAGATGACTGACTTACCCAAACACAAAAAAAAAAAAAAAATTAGAATATGGCTGAAGGCATAACATTGCCGCGAAATTTTAGAACCCTGGCAGTAGTGTCAATTGGGATACAGAGCCATCCATACTCTTAGGATTTCCTACGATTCTCTTTATCACTACCTAACCTATTAGCTCTTTTATTTTAACAACAATAACTCCTTGCAACGTATAGGAAAGCACCAAAGTGAATCCCTCACTTGAATTTCCTAAGCAGGCCTATCAAAAAAGAAAATTTGGTTGAATTCCCTAGCCTTCATCAGTTTAGAGCCAAAATACGTTAGTTTAATTAACAAGGAACGTCCATAACCATTCTCCTTCAGGGAGAAAGTCTGTCATTTTCCTTTTATTGCACAGGTCAGACATGTAGTGTAAAAAGGAAAACTTTGAGCATGCACCGAGGATGAAAATGATGCTTGTCATGATGCCTCGTTAAGTGTATGATCTCCATAATCTTGAGAATTTCCTTGTTGGCTTACATCATGAGTATTCTGCATCTTATACATTCATAGCAGTACCTAAAAAATACATATCCATATAAACGTATCATTTTTTACGGGAACATATTATAAGGTGTGTTTCAATATTCTATAACTGTTTCCCCAGGTAGGCTGTTAAACATTGGCAGTTTCTTATACAAATATTTTAGTGGTGATACATTTTGGTATGTTATAGAGTAGCTCTCGCACCAACACTGTAAGCTTTATAATATTTTTCTTTTTCTTTCTGTTAGCTTTTTTCTCATCTTTGTTGAGATAATTCTATACTACTTTCCTTTGTTGTTACTCAAAGGTTGACCAAATACCACTTTACAATTTTTTTTCCTGCAGCCCTTGGCCTATGTTGGGGCATGTCGATTCTGCAATTTATGGTGCACCAAGAAGTGGTCTTACACGTCGTCAGGTTGTTTAGCAGACTTGGCTCTCAGCATTTCTGCAATTTCTTTCATCAGTTAGGTCATTTACAGTTGGTAGTTTCTTTTTCATTTTATAGATTCTGGAGAAGTACCAAGTGTATGGGGATTCGGTCCTGAGAAAATATGGGGAAAAACCCCATGTCCGAGATGTGGTGAAGGTAGATATATTAATAATTGATTATTCTTTTGCACATCCTTCAGTCTCTTCACCAACTTACTTTTGTAGTCTGGTGAGAATTACTACTATAGTCTTGCATATTGTGGATATATCTGCATGGTATTATCTATCTGGTCTCTATAACTAAGAGAAATGGTGGGATTTAGGCTATCAGGCATTGAGTCCTTTCTTATGGAGGAAACTGATGGATTACGTGTATGTTGAACGTATGCTGCCTCAGATAATGCAATTTTTTGGAAATTGAGATTTTTCTGGGTTTAGCCTTAGTCCACTTGACAGCATTCTATTTATCAGTCCATATGCCAAAGATTTAGATCATTCACAGACACATAGCTGCTATGCTGGCCCCGTTTAACTGGCCTTGTCACTTGCTCATGTTGCCTTATATGGTCCTCCATTTTTATCTTTTCCTAGGCTTGATAGATTTCTGCATTGAAAGTGTGGATGTATCTAGGAAGCGCAAATCTATCAATCCATTGATAAATCCATTTCCTGGGTCTCAATCCTTTTGTTTCCTTGAGCCCCTTTCTTCTTTCGTCACATGAATGGAATGATATTTTATGCTCACATTCTCTGTGTTTACATGAACATTCTGCTGTGTTGCAGCCTTTACTTCATCTTTTCCATGCGGAGCCTGGGAATGGTGTGTGGAAGCGCAAAGCTGATGCTGCTTTCCAACATTGCACGGTATGTCTTCTGAAATAAACCCAAGTAGATCAGTACCTAAGACAACGAAGTTCTTTTTCTTTGTTTCTTTTGCTTGAAGTTTCTCACAAAAGTTTTAAAACCTTGTAGTCGATCAAATCATTTTTTGAGGAAACCCTCGTGGCGATTCCCGACTCTGTTTTGGATTCCCCTGTTGCGGAGCCACCAGCTGGTCGTGATCACCTGTTTACAGATATCCCTAATTTGCTTCCGCCCCCATATGAAATGGGAGAAGAACAGGAGCTACAATATGCTTAATTTGCAGATTTGTTTTGAATTCATAATTGCGATTGGTTATATTTTGTACTCAGCAAAATTCATCTGGGAGTAATCAAATTTATGTCAACAATCTGCATATTTGAATTTTCTTGCATTTGAATCAATGTTAATTTGCAAAATGCCATTGGGTTTGGATTCAAGAATTCATATGTAACGGGTCTTGAGAGGCTTGGACGAAGGGCCCACTTGAGAGAGGCCCAAAATTGGGTCCTCAATTTCTAACTCAGAACAATCAGAGGTTTGAGGCAAAAAGTTCCCACCAGGATATATTGTCCTACGTGTCACATGGTTACTGGTCGATACATTTATTTTGAGGATAGCATCTTGGATGGCTATTGGCGGGCGGCCCTCCAATGACCTATTTTCCTCTTGCTCACCATTCTCACTTCCACGCGTACTTACATAGAGAGAACCTTGAGAACCTTACCATAAGGCCAAATAAGAGAGAAAGGACTTGGGAGCTTGGTCAGATTCTAGAAATAGCCTCAATCAAAATGGCGGCAGCCTCGTCTCTGGTGACACAGCTATGGCTACATTATATTGGTTATTATTAATAAAAAAAAGGACTACCAACTAAAGATGACTTTTTTTGAGATAATGAATTGGGGGTGTAATTCAGAAAAAGATAGATATAATAAGTGAATTATACACAATTTAATGTTATTTATATAAAATTTTAGATAACGTGGGTCTTACAGTGAGGTTCGCTTATTGTGTCTACCTCTCTCCGATTCGGAGATCTCTCTTTCCAAACTTTTTTGGGATTGGGCTGGTCGAGCTGGTTGGGGCCCCTGCGTGTATGATACGACCAAAATATATTTTATGCTAAAAAAATAGAAATATATTTTGTGCATATAGGAAATTCCTCATAAAACCTTTATAAATTGCGATTTAACTCGGAACCAAGAAAGCGTCTTCGCTGATCGCTCTGAGAGTCGGAATTACGACACTCTCCAACGTAGGGGGAAACGATGGATTCGGAAAAAACTAGCTCAACGACTTCATGTAGCTCTTCAACGAACTGGACTGTCGCCGGTGGCTCTCTATTAAATTCCCTTTCTTTAGAGTCCTCTCTTTCTCCGATCGAAGAGGAGGTCCAGGAGGAGGAGGAGAAGACCACAGCCAATTCAACCACCCCTAAGTCCCCTCTTATTCTGCGCCCTTCCTCACCGGATTCCGGCCCTTGCGAGATCAAAAGTAAGTTATACAAATTCGTTTCTTTGCTCCTCCGTTTGTTTCTATCAATTGTTTTCCGGAAGAATATATATATATATGCGCACTTGGTTATATCCAAGAAGGTTGTAGGACTCGGTGATTACGTGAACAGTAGGTGAAATTATTGCAGATTTGACTCAATTTATTTTTGGATGTGTGGCTGTTTCCGTGAGTCATGCGAGTGTATAGGAGCAATGTATATCCGGACAAGAATTATGGAAAGTTCAGTGTTAGTTATGGATTGCCGATTTATTTAAACTACTGTGTAGATCGTAAGAAAGCATGAAGAACCATTTCTCATGGCTAAACAAAACTAGTGACGCTTGTCTTGAGGAATTAGCTCAGGTTTCCACAATGTATGTGGTATGCTACCCATGAATTTCTAAAGCCAAAGGATTTGTAGACTCAATATATTGATGTTGCCGTGTTTTGGTGCCCTGGTCCATGATCCGGCCCAATCTATATTGCTACCAATCATGTACTACAAAATTTCCATTTTTTTACTAATGTGATTTTAATATTGGTATTTTCCATCTACTTGAATTCCAAACCGATGGTTTCAACCAAGTCTGTCAGGAATATTATAGAAGTCTTCTACATGTGGTATATTAACTAAAATGTTATCCTTAATCTTTTTCCTATCATATTGAACGTGGTTTCTGTTAAAATGTTTATTTATCAGGCCATTTATTAAGTAGCTCTTGATTTACACACTATACTTGGAAATAATAAAGAATTATTCCGTCACAGTTGATTTTACACAAAAGCATGAGGTCAGGCAGGTTTACGTTCGAAGTACTGCTCGAGTTTATGAGATATACTGTCATTCTGGTCTAGAGAGTGACAGTGAGTATCTCTGTACTGTTCGATGTGGCATTGCTCTTAGAGATGAAGGAGTTCTCACAGCCAAGATTGAAGAACTTGTTTCTTCCAATCTTAGTGAGACTTATAAAGATACAACGGAAGAAGATTCGAAAAGTGGAAGTAATTTGACCTCCAGTGAAGATGAATGGGTTGAAGTGAAAGTCCCTAATGCTGCTGTGGCTGAGAACAAAAACTTCTCTTTGCCATCAAAAGCCGATAGCGTCACTGAGAGAAGCAAACAGGTACTGTAATGACTACCCATGTACTTACTCAAGCAACGCTCTTTCTGTCCTCGTTTCGAGTTCTTGAATGGTGACCATAATGTTTTGATGTATATAACTTGGTGACACATAGATAGGCTTCTGAAACAAAGGGAAAGAAAAAATGAAAAGGAAAAAAAGAGGAATGTCCTAGCCTATGGTAAAGGCAAAATAGATTAGAAGTGAAAATTATAGAATCAACTGATGATGCATTCTTCGGTATATTTATACTTGGGGAAATTACTTTGACCCAGGGCCGGCTGAAGAGGTAGGCAAAAAATAAATAAATTATATTTCATATATACACTTTGTGAAATAAGTTTTAGTTTTAGGGTCCCAAAAATGTTTTATGCTCAAAGATTATTAGTAACTCCATCTGTGAAATAAATTATTTTCATTTTAGCCACTTATAATTGAGTTTTTAAGTTTAAACATCTAGTTTAATTTTTTTTATTATTATATTAAAAAATGAAAAGACCCCACTTTATATTTTTGCCTTTGGCCTCAATTTTTATTGAGATGGCCTTGCTCTGACCTTGGATTTTTCAAACAAATACACACTGCCTTCTATACTGGAAACTACTTGGACTTCCCTTAAGTTTTATGAAAGGCATGCATTTAAGTGTATTCTGTTAATTTGCCATCATAGAATGGGGCTGGAAAAATGAAATCTAGAATGACATTGAATTTTGTTTTTTTCTTTCCGAATTTTGGTTTTTCTCCAATTATTTACTTTTGCTTAACCTTAAAATTTCAGGAGTTTTATGAGGCTACAGCAGAGATCACTGATGGAAGTCCTTGTAGATCCCTCACTCTTCGTCTGCTATCACATGAGAGCAAATGCTTTGTTTTTGTTGATGAACTATATGTGTTTGCTGATCCTGTTGATTCAGCTGAGTCCGAAGATCAAGAGGGTCGGGTGGAAAACTCATCTGGAAGTTCTTTAATGGCTATGCTTGTACCTACCCTTTTGCAGTTATCTAAGACTACTAAGCCTGGTACTGATACAAGGGAAAAGCAAAATCTCCCCCAGTATGAGTCAAGATCTACTGATCCGATGAACTTTGCCACTGAAATTCAGCAGGAAGGAAATTCCAACAGAGGTGATCATCTAGAAGTAAAGTGGCAAAAAGTTAACGGTTCTAGTTCTATTGCATATCCAGCACAGTTGGAGAATTTTTCACAAGTTCCTATTTCGGAAAACAAGCCTGATTACCAGTCAACTGGTCATCTTGAAAGAGCCATGGACCAGCTTGTTTCTCGAATGGGCAGAATAGAAGATCTTTGTTTGAGGTTTGAAGAAAACATGCTAAAGCCCATAAATACCATTGAGGCAAGACTCCAGAGGGTAGAGCAGCAAATTGAAGTACTGTTGAAGAAATCAAATAATTCTGAATTGCCATCTTGCTTGAGAATTTGTGCTCCTGAATTTTCTTGCAATGGATCAGATTCCAACTCCTTCTATAACAGTGGAAGTGATTATCCAAATGGTGGGTCATTTGGATCAGATAAGAAGGATTTTCATTCTGGTGTTATCTCAGTCCCTCCTTATGATGTGCGTGATCCAATGAATGCTACTCAGTTAATTCCAAGTCTTGTAGTTACTGCTCCTGATTTTTCAAATAGTGAAGATGCAGAAGAAAATTTTGCGTCAGACTCGGTGACAGATTCTTTCCAGGATAAACAAAGGCAAGTTTTCTCAATTGATGATGCTCTAGCCTCTGCACTTGCGGGATTTATATCTTCATCCTCAATCCAGGCTTCAAAATATACTCAAACGGTCGCATTTAAAGCTCCCGAGTTTTTGAATGAGGAAGATGAAAACGATGATAAGAAAGCTTCACCTGTAGTTCAATGTGAAATAGCTATAGATCAGTCAGTTGCTCGCCATGAAACAGATGCAACAGTGTGCACGATGGATTCAACTTCATCCAATACTTGTTTAGAGGGTGAAGAGAGTGCAACAAGATCTCATAATGATGATTGCTCTGAGAAGACAGCTGGTGGAGGTGACAAAGACTGCCGGCAGTGTGCAGGAGGAGCAGGTGATTGTCAGATCACAGGAGTTGACACTGTAGTTGAACCAGATATGGAAAGAACAGATTCCAGTCACAAATCAGAGGAAAGCATAAATGAAGAAGTGAGCAATCAGATTACCAATGTTTCAGTTCCTGATAATGCTGATACTCCAAACCATATGCCTTCAAATCCAACGGAAAATGTTACTAGCCAGGAAGATGGTGTTGCAAGCTCTGAATTTGCTGCTGCTACAGAACAAACAAAATCTGGGTTCGACATTCTGCAGAAAGTTCTTGAAAATTCTTGTGCTTCTTCTGTAGTGGATTTCAGGATTCCGGTCCTGGATGTGAAATTTGCAACTAACGAAAATTCCAATGCCAAGGCAGTTCCCCTCGAAGACCTGTTGGCTGATGTGCAGGAATCAACTGTTGACCCTCCTTGCATCGATGATTCCGATGATGATTCCCCAATTGCCCAGAAATGCAACTTAATATTGGTGCAGGATGTTGAACCCTCAGCTCCTGCAACCGATGGGGATGTTTCACTGGATCTGAACTACTGTAATTTAATGGATGTGCCTTTGATCGTTGAGGGTGAAAGCCTGAAGGATTATCAGGATTATCCTACATGCTCCATCCATGAAGTGTTTCCATCGAGTCTAATATGAAATGAGCTCTTTGCTGTCAATGCTGTGTATATGAAACTTGGTTTTGGCAAATACTAGATGGATTTTGATAACCATTGTGTTGTATACCTTTTTTCCTTCCTCATTTTTTTTAACCTTTTCACTTCATTCTAACCATTTCAAAGTGAACTTGGAATGTTCCAGAAACTTTTTAATCATCAAAAATATAATTCATAGGAGTTTTCCTGAGAAATAACAAACTAAATATTGGATAAATATCTCAGGAAATAGACCAGAAGATTATTCTAAAAAGTTTTAAATTTTAATGATAAAACAAAATAATATACAACAA
Source organism: Myrica gale (assembly GCA_963930655.1). Taxonomy (NCBI): domain Eukaryota; kingdom Viridiplantae; phylum Streptophyta; class Magnoliopsida; order Fagales; family Myricaceae; genus Myrica; species Myrica gale. Next base: position 600,081 of record OZ005607.1, on the reverse strand, counting down.
AAGAAAATTATTAGGGCCAACAATTAAAGTATTATTATTACAAAAAAAACAATTAAAGTATTACTTTTGCTACTAATAATTTTGTTGTTGTCTGTGTTATGATAAATTCTTCTTTATAAAAGAAAGGCGTCAACTATACTAGTCTTTTTTGTTTTCTAAGCGAATAAATAAGTCTGCTGGTAGTTCAAATGACTCTCAGCCCGCTAACGATGAAAAGGTCGAGACTTTGCGAGCTTCGAGACTTGAGGCATTGGGTTTTCTCCCTTCCCAAACTCTGAGCTTCAGCTCCAAAGCTCACCCATTGCTTACGAAGATATATAGGTATATCTTGTGCTCGAAAGCTAGGGTTTTGTTTTGGTTTTGAGCCGAAGGAAGACGATGGAGGCTGCGGTGGTGGACGCCGGCTCCAAGCTCCTCAAAGCTGGACCCGCAATTCCTGATCAGGCTCCCTCTATGGTAAAAGCTTACACCACATTATTTGTTTCTTCCTCCCTGTCCGGTTGCTGAGAGAGACTCTAGAAAAGAAAACAGAAGAAAAGTAGTCGTCAGGTGATGTTTCATGTTGTATTAGGGCGTAGTTGAGCGAGTTCTTCTCCGGTAGAATGATTAACGTGAAATGAAAACGTAATAAGTGAAATTAATGTGAGAAGGTCTTATTTCTTAGAGATAAAGAGACGGAAGAAAATAAAATTTCTGGTTTTCATGTTGATAAGAGGGGAAAGGAGTAAGTTTTAGTGTGGTTTGAGCGTGGTATTGTTTTACTTCTGATTGGTTGCTTGGATAATTGAGGGCTAGAAACAAAAGTCGATATTGCGAATGGGTGGCATTTATGGGAGGTCTTCGTGTAATGAGTTCTAATATGTCCTTGAGACATCTTATCGTTTTCTATGTGATTTAGATAATTCCCACCCAAATGAAACGGATGCTTGAAGATGGATCGATGGCTGATAGTGCAGTCAGTGAGGATATTGCTGTTGAACCGGTTGTGCGAGGTTTTGTAAGAGACTGGGATGCTATGGAAGATCTATTAAACCACGTTCTGTATGCTGGCCTTGGATGGGAGATTGGCAATGAAGGACAAATATTATTTACAGATCCACTTGCTACCCCCAAGGTTAGCATCCTTGTTTATAATCAAACTGAGGGTTTGTTAGTTTATAGAAAATTATGATGCAGAGAGGTAGCATTATTGGAAGATCATGTTAGTTTATATTTTAGGAAGTGATCCATTAACTTTTCTGCACTGCCATTCTTATTACTAGTATGCTCATTATTTGCATTGATTTTATCTAATTTCAAAGTTGGTATGCTTGCTACATGTTCAATGTGGACGACTCTCTGACTTGGTATCATTAGCAGTACATACCAGTAGGAATGCCGTTAAGAGTTTCCCCCATGCATCTCCACTCTTGCCAAGAACTAATGAATGATTGTGACCTCATTTCAGTGTGCATGTCCACTCACTTGATAGAAGTTGTGTGTCCCTCTGCAACTGTTTGGGTTTCTTTTGGTTGGAATGGGGGAGGGGGTTTATGTGACTTAAGTGGTTTGCGGACATATTAAGCAGTTTACAACCATTGAGATCCAAACTTGAGAAGTTATTTCCTTTTCTTTGCACTATGGTGGAGTTTTCCAAATACCAAATGATCTGTGTTTCTGCTTTCATATATATATTTTGTCTCTGGGAAGATATTATGTAATTTTTTGTGTGCAGTCTGTCAGAGAACAGTTGGTGCAGCTGATGTTTGAAACGTTTAACATATCAGGCTTTTACGCATCAGAGCAAGCAGTATTATCACTTTATGCCGTAGGACGGATCTCGGGGTGCACTGTCGACATTGGTCATGGAAAGATAGGTATATATATCATACAGAACGGAACTTATTTCGGGATCTTTAAGCCTAGGAGGCTGAGTGCGAGTGAAAGCTGTGTAAATTAGTATCATTTCAATATTTTGATCGCCAGTCTGAAATTTTTCAAAGGCATGAGATTACTTTTGTGTATTTGAGCACAAAAGTTGTATGTTGAGGCTTGGCTGCCTCAATACAAACATCAAAGGATGACCGCATTAGCTTAAATGCCTTAAAATCTAACCGTGCTTTTTCTAGATATACTGAGCCTGGTTGACAAGGTTTCCTTCTCTGAGCTTTTTGACATCTTTGTTGATAATTGTTATAGAAAGTGAAAATCAGTCCTAGAATATTTTTTGTTCAATCATTGGAGGGTTTGCTTATGGCCATTAGAGCATTTGTATGTGCAGTCTAGTGAGTGTATATGCAACTTAGTGGTCCTCTGGCAAAGAAAACCTTAATTTGATCTAAGTGTTTCCTGCTCTATAACCAGATATTGCACCAGTAATTGAAGGTGCAGTTCAGCACATTGCCTCTAGAAGATTTGAAGTTGGAGGTATTGATTTGACAAAATTACTTGCTCAAGAGCTTGGCAAATCCAATCCTCTAGTGAATATCAACGTGTCTGATGTCGAGAAAATAAAAGAGCAATACTCATGTTGTGCTGAAGATGAACTTGCTTATGAGAAGACCAAAAATTCATGCCAGCTAGAGAAGCATACCCTTCCTGATGGACAGGTTTGTGTTCCTCTCCGACTTATAATGTAATGTAGTTTGAGTTGTACCTCAGCCAATATCGGGATAGCTTTTGGTCGATCCATTTTCCTAAGAGTCGTTATGTTTTGAGTTCAAATTACTTACGGAACACCTGAAACACTTGATGTAATTGCATATTAGAATGGTAAAGTTGTGAAACCAAGAAGACAGCGAGCTTACTGCTAACATGTGTAGGTCACGTGCACGATTTATTTGAAATATAACCTGCCATTAGTGGTACATGCTTTCATAAATCATTTTTCCTCTCTTCAACCAATCTCTGCTTCATGACCTTTATATAGAGTTTAGGAGGTTCAGCATGTTAGATGTCTCAACTTAATATGTGCTTATTGTTTCAGGTGATAACAATTGGAAGAGAAAAATATAATATTGGTGAGGCTTTATTCCAACCATCTTTATTGGGCTTAGAGGCACATGGAATTGTTGAGCAGCTAGTTCGTAGTATATCAACAGTGTCATCTGATAACCACCGGCAGCTTCTAGAAAACACTGTACTTTGTGGTGGCACTGTTTCTATGCCTGGTGTGTTCTATCTTCGCTGATTCTGCTGAATTTGATATGCATTATATTATACTGTTTCTCCCTCTCTCCCCTTCTCTAATGGGAAACAATTCTGTTGGAACTAGTGGTAGACCCTCACAAAATGTGAAAATTTAAGAGAGATATGTGAAAATTAGATATCCTTAGCACAAGGAACGTTTGCACAGTTGATAACATTTGCAGGCATAACTATTTGTGTAGTACTATTTTCTGAGTGCATTTGTCTCTGTTATTTGAGCGTAAATGTAAATAAATCTATGCATTACTGCCTTTTGTTTTTTCCATTAAAGATTTTGTGTGGCATTGGGGTGACTGAAGGACTATACCACTATGGTTAACACTGTTCATATAAATTTGAGATGGTGATCAATTAATCTTCTGTACTGATTGATATGATTCATAACTTGTTGTGTTATGGTGCAAGGAGTGATAAGGGGAAGATGCCCTGTTTCAGTTAGTGAGTGAAGGTCAAAGACAAATTGACTCCTGTATTGCGAAGAAGGCCCTTAATAATCATTATCGGCGTTTGATTCTTAATGAAACGAAAACTATGCAACTTTAGATCACTATTTAGGTTCATGACATAGATGCTCCAAAAGGTAAGAAAGAGAACGGATTTGATGAACTTTGCTATAGACGTGTATCTAAGAGCCAAATGCCAAATGCAATGTCAGATGACCTTGTTTCTGAGTTAAATTGTCACTCTATTGCTGCTGACTAGCATATTACTCCTGACTGCAGGATTTGAAGAAAGGTTTCAAAAAGAAGCGAGCCTGTCCTCATCTGCGATTCGTCCTGCTCTAGTTAAGGTAACCTCTTGTATTACGACATGGTCAAATTAGGTATTTTAAGTGTCTTTCATGAGACAGATCTTTGGATTCTTATATGATAGAGAGAATGGAACTCCAAATTCATCTCTGTATTTGCCAGTAGTGCAACTATTTGGATTATTATCTGACATCTAGAACAAAATTATAATTGATTCTAATTTTGATTAGTGGAATATTTGGTCAAGTATTACTCCAAATCAGACCATACATGTCAATTTGGTGGAAATTTGTAGCTTAACGTATATAAAAGAGTCCTATTTGGTCAAGTATTACTCCAAACTTTAGTTGGTTTTGAAATGATGCCTTCGTAGTATTTTTGCTTGAAAAGTCGCCTACAATACCGTAATAACAGTTGGATATATTCTTTTTCAATCACATGGGATTTTTTTTTTAGTCATTCAATCACATGGATTACCATTATCAAATGCATGTTGTCAAGAAAGTACTTTCATTTCCCACTCCCAGCCTTGTTGTCCTAGCAATCTTGTTAGAATTTACATAGACGTATGCTGCTTGTTTTATGCAAAGAAAGGTGAGTTTTTGTTCTATCTTTTTTTTTTTTACAGCCTCCAGAATACATGCCAGAGAATTTGACAATGTATTCCGCTTGGGTGGGTGGTGCAATCCTCGCCAAAGTTGTCTTTCCTCAAAATCAGCATGTAACCAAGGCAGACTATGATGAAACTGGACCTTCCATTGTCCACAGGAAATGCTTCTGATGATCTGGATCTGAAGAAATTTTTACATGTTTAGTAGGTTTCATCCTGCTTTCTTATATAATTAATAGGATTCTGGTAGTAGAAACTGTAACATTTCCGGATTCTAGATGCAGAAATTCAGTGTCTCAACGTATGTGATCTAACATATTGTAGCTTATCTGTTTCGCCTAATCCAAAGGGTTGGTTTCTTGTACCCCCGAACTGCATGCATAAAATGGTTGGTTTGATGGGACCCCCAGTGAATGAATATACGATTGGATCCATGTAATCTGCTTATACCAATCATTCTTCTCCACCGTGGTTTCCTGCTATGCAATGATATTAAGGACGTAATGCTATTGCTATGGCAGATGTACAAAGAATCCTCGATCCAGCAGTTGAGATAATCTCTCTTTTCTGGGACCAGGCTTCAAAAATGAATTTATTGGCTGTCAGACTTCATGTTTTTTTAGGATGTTGTATTAGGAGGGCCGAGGGTATATCCTATGGCTTGAACAGCTCTTGAGGATCACCCAAGTAAGATTGGCCATAGTTCTCTTGATTCGATTAATTGGCCATAGTTCTCTTCATCAATCGGTGAGGATAGAAAGGAAATGCATCTTTGCTAGTTTTGCCTCAACAACTTTTCGCTTTTGACCACTCGACTTTTCATGTATTCTTCTTTTTCTACAGCTCTTGATGAACTCATTCTGCAGTCCAGCACACTAATACCACGAACTCTGGCTCATAGGCTGACTAGAGACTACACCATGCTAATTGCTAGGCATGTCTTCTTTACGAATTTTATAACCTAATGATGGCTTTTGGGATTTGTGATTGATTGTGTGGGCATTCAGCCACACCACAGTACTACTTTTGGGGAGGAAACTAGTCTTCTGGGATGTTATTGGGGTAGCCCCACTTAACTACTGAGGAGCCCCACTTAATTACTGAGGAGTCTTTTGAGCACCTGTGAATCTCCCTCCTAAACTGATTTCGTTTTGAATCTCTGTTCTATGCAATCCAGAATCTGCAAGATTAGACCTGGGATAGCTCACTGATAACAGATATTGCCGTATCATGAGTAAATGCAGTAAAAAGATTCTTTGGGATTTTTTTTTTCTAACCAGGTGTACGGACCAGTTTAGGCGCACCTCAAAAATTCCTTGGATCTACTCTGTGCCACATTACTTGGAATGAAATTGACTACTAGTGCTATGTAGCATTCAATCTATAAAAACTCCTTTGGATCTTCCACAAGTGTCATAAGGTTTATTGTTCTATTGCAGTCTTGACAATAATTCGTATGGGAGATAATGATCCGCGTGCTCTCTCTCCATTAGGGACATATTTTGCAATGAATTCTTGCCACATGGCAACTTCCTTTTCTTTTTAACATTCTAAAGCATCCAATGAGAAAAAAAAAGATTGAATCATGGTTTGGGGTTGCTTTTGGTGATGAAACTGAATAGGGGCTATCGCAAATAAAGCTAGTGGCCAGTGGGAACTGCACGCTTGGCGTCTTCTCTGCCCTTCACATGAGCTTCGCGTGTGGGACAAATAGCAACATTGGAATTTGCTGGCTGGCTGCACCAGTCAAGTAGGAGAACACTACCCAATCAAATAACCTCTGTCTGGAGTTGAAAAGGCACCAAGAAGCAAACAAAGGTGTCCATTTTGTGGTGGGGCACAAAGGGTCAGGGAGCTATCCAGCCAAAATACCAGACTCCAATCGTCACTTGAGAATCTAATAAACAATTTCCACCACACAACAAAAATTACAAAGCAAGTGGACAAAAGCCTTTGCCACTTAGTAGCCAACCCTAGAGAAAAATAATCACCATTGAAGAACAACCCTCTAGCTTTCCCTCAATTTCCCCACCCTACTTTGTCCAAAGCCTATATTCTATGCTCCTTTGACAGAGTCAAATGCCTTATTGACTTTTGAGAGGGAGAGAGAGAGAGAGAGTTGCAGCAAACATTTGGTAACGAATATACAAATATGGATGATTAAGATTTTGGGATCTTTGGATTTCACATTTGAGAGAAACAGAGACAGAAATAGTTTGGTCCATTCTGCTGTCGTTTTCTTGGGGGATTAAAATGGAACTACTCCCAACATATATTTATAGTATAGAAACTACGTATAACAGATGGATGATAAAGATCTAAGAACTTAGAGGTTCCCCACTTGGAGTAGACTCTGACAGATGGACCACTTCCTGACTTTGTGAGCGTGCTACCTTGTCATGGACTGGCTCATACTCCTGCAATATATCCAATAACAAAATCATTCCCTTCTTTATTGCCTGCAACTATGTTTTGTCATCATCCTCTCCAATAATTCAGCACCCGACCCTACTAATATTATTTGTATATTAAATAGGTAATCATTTCAGAAATTGCATTAATTCTATTGATGATCTTATGCACCTCTATCATCTTTATGAGTTCTGCTGCTGTATCTGCAATGACCACAATACGCCTTGCTGAATCCTCTATGAAACCCTCTTCGACTCCTTTATCGAATAAGGCCAGCAAGCTGTTGTAGTACCCATCTACGTTCAACAATCCCACCTGTTAACAGTATCAAAATCAAGCAAAAAATACTGTGAAAATGACCATATATATGCATAAATAATTTGAACGATTTTGCAGTGGAATATTCAAGAAGAATCATCTATCTCACTGGCTTGTCGTGGATTCCAAGTTGAGACCATGATATCATCTCCAACAATTCTTCCATGGTTCCATAGCCACCTAAAGTGATTGGAAGTCTTAAGTGAACAAATACACCAGAATAACATGTTTATGTGGAAGAAGAAGAACGTGCAAGTATATCTTTTTGGATGGATCTTACCCGGAAGTGCGATGAATGCATCGGCGTGTTTTGCCATTTCCGCCTTCCTTCGGTGCATATCTGCCACAGTAATCACTTCCCCAATGGTCTCTCCTGATATCTGAAGGGTGGGGGTTGATCAGTTCAATTCTTTGGAACGAAGCATGAAGTAGAGGAATGAAATAGTACGTACCTCATGAGGCAAAAGAGCTTTAGGAATCACTCTTCAAAGGAATAGTTAAAAAGAAAAAAGATACGTGTTACAAATTTGTTATCTCAAATACAAGGAAAAGAAAAATAATGTATCACTTCTCAATAGAAAATATGAAGTATACCCAAGAACATGGCAACCTCCATTAAAAACTGTCCGAGAGATCAAACCCATTAAGCCTACGCTTCCTCCACCATAAACCAAATCAATCTTCCTCTCCACCTGTTGACTAATAAAGCTCAATCCGAGTGAAGTGCAAAGTCTCAAATAAGAAAGGACTAGATAAAGATAATATGCAGAAGAAACTAGATAAAGATCATAAGCAGAAGAAAAAGAAGAATTATCTTTTTGAGTTGGGTTGATTAGGATGCTATATTACCAGAAGTTGACCAAGCTCAAGGGCTGCATCACTAAATGCAGGTTTGTATCCAGCTCTACTACCACAGAAAACACATATTCTTTTGAATCTTCCTCTCTCTTCATTTGGCAGCTGTACAGATGTCCCTTCTCCTCCTTCCATTCTCCCAACTACTTGGTAAAGGATAAGAGAGTGAGTACCCACTGGACACAGAGATCAGAGAGAGACAGAGAGATGCAAAGAAGATACAAGGAGGATGTTGTTTAAAGAGAGCAAGAGGAAGACACCCCTGCTCTTGAAACTCCTCTACTTTATCCTCAAGACCTTTTGTCTGCTTAAATAAGTACTTGGTGTTGGAGGGGAGCCAACAGGAGCCCATCTCAGTCTCCCTCCTTTTACCTGCGTCCTCATCTCTCTCTCTCTCTAATAAATATTTGTGAACTTCGTTGAATTCCAGAGATTGCCCCATACCCACTCTCTTTCCTTTTATGTTCACCCGCCCAATAGATTTCTGCTTTTCTATCATTTTGTTGCTGTCCTGTCTCTCTCTCTCTAGTCTCTCCCATATTTAATGGACCTTAAGCACATAATCAAAGCATGGCCACTAATTTGTTACACTTTAGGCCCACTCTATGAGAAGCCCGAATCAACGCTCAAAGCCCATCCCGACTTAATCGCTTACATAATTATAGTTTGTGCATGTGTTTCCTAGATTCCATTTCCAAGCCTAAATGGCACCCATTAGCTATTTTCTGGATTGTTTTAAATTACCAATCAGGAGGCTCACCAACAGAGAACTCAATAGAGTATTGTTCTGCCAGTACCGTGGACATTCATGGCGTGAAGATAAGAAGTACTATGATTTATAAAGAAGTCAGTCTCTTTCCATTCCAATTGCCCTTCCTTTGTGACTAGAGTTTGATTCAGAAAATGATATTCTCTTCGTAAGACTGCCAATACCTTAATCCGATTAACATAAACACCTCCTTTGTATAATCAACTTTTCTATGGTTTTTTTTAGCAATATAGATATTTGTATTTCATCAAGAGGGATTAAAATACATGGATGCTCTAATTGGTAAACCGAACCCTCAACAGAGGCGGCGTCTCGGCTATTATAGCCTTTCGACATTACAAGGCACACAGGCCCAGACTAAACAACCGAGATAAGCCGGTGAACGTTATACACCTCCTTTGTATAATTATTCATCACTAGTCATGAAGCCTGTATAAGTTTATTCTTGAGAAGAATACATGAATCAGGACATTAAACTTCATGCTTCTTTGCTTTATAACCCGTTTGATTAGTGGTGAATAATTATTTATTACGACAAATAAACATAAGGTATTTATTACGTCAAATAAACGTGATGATGTCGTAAGGTTGTATCTGTCTCAAACCTCCAAAGAGATTAGTATAGATTAGAATACAATTACTGATGCTGCGTGAAAGCTTTATGGTTATGTGCGTAATTGGTACGGACACTCGATTAGGAAAAAAAGGAAAATACATTTTTCACCCACGAATTACAATAGGTTCTGTACTTTGCATTTTGCACCATAAACTACCAGTTTTGACATATTGCACCCTCTAACTACCAGTCTTAGACATTTTGCACCCTTTGTCAAATGTTTAGACTAAAATGACGATAATGTCTTGATCCATTTTTGTATATATTGAAGATATTGTTGTCAATTCATTAATTTCTCAAGGGTATTATTTTCAAATTGAAGGTGCACAGTGTTTAATATTAGTAGTTGAAGGGAAATGTGTCAAAGTGGATAATTTAGGGTGCAAAGTATCTAACATTAGTAGTTTGAGTATGCAATGTGTCAAAATTGGTAGTTTATAGTGCAATGTGTCGTAGACCTGATAGTTGATGGGTGAAAGTATATTTATCCAAAAAAAATGTCATCATCCTACTATTTTGTACTTATATTATTAGACGACACTGACTTTAACATTCATGAATGTGTCTTTAGGCGCGCATCAAAAAGTTCCATTTACTAGATGACATGGGCCATAGCCTAGATCACAAGATTTCTTCTATCCTTTTTAGTGGTATGCCAATTCTGAGACCAAATTATTTGTTTGGGTACCCAATTAGAAGGTTTAAACTATTTGAGGTTTGTACTTTCTCAGTAATCTGTCTGTTTAACATAGAGATGCATGACCCCACTGCCTTTGGTAACTTTGACAACTATTTTGTTTTCTCCTCTTCGTTTAGGTCTTAGGATAATTGTTCTTGGTTTGTAAAAAATTTAAGCAAACTCATTGTCGGGGGTGGCTGGACCAAACCAATGAAGGGCATGTTAATTGCCAACTGAAAATTTTGGATTTTTGACACAAATCTCTATATATCTTGTCCAACTTTTTAGTTCATTGTTCCACCTACCTCTATTCAATATTTTATAGCTGTTTTTCTTTTCCCTAGGCATTCCCTATGATGACCTTATGCTCGATGGTTATCATGTGAATTTCTTTTCCTAATTAATATTTAATGGGGATCTGTTCTGATTCGGTGTTATATTTTTCTAGGCTTAAGAAAAAGGGTAAATTACACTGCAGATAATATACACTGCAGACCTGTGTTGCATCTGCAAAAAGGACTGATTAATCTTACTTCCTACATCAGTTTCCACATAAACCATGGCCCAAAACCAATTTGGTCGAATGATTTTCAAGCTCTGAACAGCAACATTTAGGGGACAAACAAAGCTTCTGCTTCTGATTTAACTGTATGGTTGACCATTTTAGTCTAAAAGGGCCTCTGATCTAAACAGATCATGGGGGTGATCTACCCCCATGTGATTAGTGGCCATGATATAATCCTCTAATAAAATCCTTGATTCCCTGTCATTCCCTTTTGTTTTTTCTTGTTTTCTTCTGTACTGCTTCCTATAACAAAGTCTCGAATTCATTTAATATAAATAGAATCCTTATCACCAATATATATATCTAACTTCACTGTCATTTGAATCAGCAAATTTGCAGAGGTTTTATATTCTTAGTTCGTGGGTTGGAGAGGTTTCAATGAAAATGATTTGGCCGTCCAGAAGAATGATAAGGGGTTTGGAATGGAGCTTAGAACTTTGAATTAGGAGATTGAAAAGTTCAAAGAGCACCTCTTCAAGATATCAATAGCCCCCCATATCCTGTCCTAGGTAGATTCTTCCTTTTGTCCTCTCTCACTAGATGAACACAGAGGTCTACTCTGTGTTGAAGGAATTAGATATAATTCATTGCTGGCCAAGACTTAAGGTGGGTTTGTGTTGTTAAAATTTTAGGTATTGAGTTTAGTGAAAAAGTGAAGAGAGAGGTAATTTTTTATATTTTTTGTAGTGAAAAGTTATGATTTGATGGGAGAAAAAAAGATTATATTGTAGTATTTTATTGTGAGATTGTGTAAAATTTTGTGAAATTTTACCTTGCAAACGGACACTTGGTTGGCTAACGTTTCTTTGTAAAAAGGGAACTTATATAGACTGCAACCTAAAATAATACTTACAGAATAATACCATTTTTAATGCAATTAAGAAATATTAATTTCCTAGCACTTTCAGAGAGATTGAGAGAGATATGTATGTTTCACATCATCTTGTTTATTGGAAAAGCATTATAAAAACTCTGTTTAGTTCCATGATTAAAGGAATTAATGTGTCAGTTGAATCATGGTTGTTCTTCTCCATATACCATGAATGAAGCCTTATACTATTTCTTCGATTTTCTTAGGTTTTGTTTACTGTATATGATTCGAAATTGCAGCAAAAGTCGTTTGAAGTCATCATCGCCGTCCTCATCTTCGAAAATATCAAAGATTTGCCGTAGATTCTTCACGACTATGTCGATCTCATTGTGTGAAAGTTGATTAAATAGTTGAGGTTTATAGAGCCTGCGGTTAAATATTGGTAGCTTTACGTCAGCTGCAGGGCAGCATTTCTCTTCCCTCAAAGGACTGCCATGACCAAGACTCTGGCACTACAGCCAACTGTACTACCAGATATAAACAAACATCGATCATCTTGCCCGGAAGAGTGACCACCTAATACTATGGAGCAAAAGTGATTCAATCCTATGTAACAAAGGAATGCTTCCACCACCGCAAGCAGTCTAACCATATCATATCCTCTTTAATTTGCTGCCCTGAATTGAACGGAATAGTGCGGATCCAATTGTGAGACTCATATGTTGTCTTTGTTTCTCTCTAAATTGGATCATCCAATTCGTGCATCAAATTAGAGGATCTCGACTTTTTGCTTGCTCTCACATATTGGTTGATTGTTAATTGTGAATGTGAGGGTGCGTTTGTGTACCAAAATTTTACCCCCTCTAAAATTTTAACACAATTAAATATTACAATATAATCTCTCTCTCCCCATCAAATCATTACTATTTACTACAAAAAATATAAAAAATTACCTCTCTCTTCACTTTTTCACTAAACCCAATACCTAAAATTTTAACAACACTAAAATTTTACAACACAAACACAACCTTCATGTTAATGGTGCGGAATGTGTATATATAATATAACTCAGGCCCATATGTATATATATTAATAGTTAGGTTTGGTGTAATAAGCATATATTGGTAAGTCAAAATTTATGACCTTATGAGAGATTGGTTAGTACATAAAAGTATTTGTGTGGTGACATTATAATAAATATTGAGATGTTTGATGATTAAATAAGTGTGGGATTGGCAGTATTGAATAGAATCTTTTAATTTTTTTTAACAATAAAGCTCCTGAAATAAGAATTTAAAAAAGAGTGGGGGGAAACAAAAGAACTACCCTAATTAGCTAGGCCTTGAGGGAGCTGGGAATATAGGTAGGAGGAGATGGGCCTGGTATTGTTGAAGGCCCACCAAAATTTTGGGTTGGGTTGGGAGACGAGTGGTAAGATCTGTTTTCCAACTCTTAGGATCCACATATAATAGGGAGCGTAAGAAAAATTGAAAGAAATAGTTTTGTTTCTCAGCTGAGCGGAAAGAGAGAAAATATTGAAGGATGAAAAAAAGGAAACAAAATGGAGGAAAATCAGGTCCCTTTTTCGTTCATTTCAAGTCGAAAAATATGAAATAGGGATGCCCGGAAAGCTTGTCAAGGAAGCATCCTCGTAAGCTTCATCTTTCTTGAAAAATAAGAGGTTTTTACCCAAAGAGGAGTTATTTTCATCGACTCGTAAAAAGGAAAGGAAACGCTTGATCGCCGTTCTGGTACTTATCAATCTTCCTCCTCTTGGTCTTTTGTTTTTAATCATACTTTCTAGCCACAGATAACCCAAGAATCTGTCTGGCTACTTAAGGGAAGGAGAAGAAAGAAATCCTAAGTTCTCTCTTTTATCTGAAAATCCTGCATGTTGATACTCTGTTTAAGGGACAATAAAGCCATGGCTACCAGGCTGAGTTGAGTTGTTACCAATCGCGAATTTGCTTCTTGTTTGTTCGCAAGCAAGCGATGGACAAGATTTTTGTCACCATCTTGCTTTAAAACCCGTTCTTTTTTAGGGGGGGGGGGGGGGGAAACAAATTTTGTTCTTGTTCTCGAGTCTGTGCATGAATTATAGTGGCGTTTCTGTGTTTGGCTATTTTTTTTCTTACTAGTATTGTCGGAAAGTGACAACTTTGTTGAGAATAACGCATGGGAACTTTTAATTCATCAATACTTCCAATCGAATGAGTATGAGTAAAGGATCCATGGATGAAGAGAGATTAGAGAAGCAAGCGGTACTTTCGAATACGTTATGATATGAAATTCCCAATCAGTTTCGTCCATCGATTCCGTTGCCCCTGTTCTTGAAAGCTGAAATTGGGTAGTGGATAGTGTACCAAATTTGTCGAACAGTACGTCACTTCCTCTGCTTATTTCTTCATTCTGAAAAGCTATATAGCTGGGAGTGAATGAATTTCCATTGTCATTTTAGTTTTCTACTTTATTTTCATTCCCTTATTACATAAGCAAGAGGAAAACAAGATGCTTCAAGTACTTAGAGAGGAAGCCCTCCTTTGAGCTTTTTCTAAGTCTGTTCTGTTTTTACTAATGAAAATCGTTTTGAAATTCGAAATTACTTGAGGTTATGTATACTATATTTAACACTATCCTTACCTCAACTTAAATGTTTTTTTTTTCTTTAGCAGTAAGCTCATTGGAAGCGACTAAACTTAGCTTGAAGCTTCTCGTAGACAAAAAGGCCAACAGAGTCATCTTTGCCGAAGCCAGAAGAGACTTTGTAGATTTCTATTCCACCTCCTTTCCTTGCCTATTGGTTCCGTGATCAGTCTCCTATCAAGTGGTACCATGGTTGGCTGCATTGGAAACCTGTACAAGAGCATTGAAGACTTAAATGTTGCATATCTGCATGCGACATTCAAGTCTTCAATCTCTAGTTTCTATTGGGAAGTTATACAGAAATTGTTCTAGTCACTGGCATGTATCAGACAAGTACAATTCAGCTTGTCCTTCATGTGGGAGTAGGATGTCCTATGAAGTGCAGTATACTGCTACAAATCATGCAAAGGCAGGTTCAGCCAGTGAAGGAGGTTTATGCAAAGGGTTTAGTTACCTACATGGTGATTGATGATTTATCAGTCGCACCGATATCAATGATTGCTCGCATTGCTGTTCTAAACAAGTGCAATATCAGTGAGTTTGATGTGCTTGAGGAAAGGACGGTTAGCTTTGGAATCGATGAGGTAAGATGAAAGTCTATTCCTCCCTCCCTAGAGTTATGTCAAAATGAGTTGTTGGTTTATAAGAATATTTGCATTTTACTGGTACAAGATGAGCTTTACTTTTTTTTTTTATGAATATATTGACATGCATGCAATTAAACAAATCTGAGGAAGATAGTGGAGAATGCAATAAAAACAAGATGCAAGATGCACTTAATGCTCAAAAAAAAAAGAACAGGAATAAAGAATATAAATTGTGATCTATTTACATGAAATCTCAATATTAACTCAACTTACTTACCTAGAGAAAAACGATCATTTATTTCATGCCACAAGTCTCATCCAAGTTTTAGAATCAATGATCAAAGAATGAAAAGGTCACACGTGTGTGGAAGACCAAACACCATCAAAGAGGCTTAAGACCTTAAATTTGTGAGCGAAGTCAAAGCGATCCAAATGAAACCACTAGTGAAAAGGAAAACATAGATCTAGGGACTGAAAGTCAAACCAATGCCACCAAGACCTGAGAATGCAACTTTGTTGCTTGTTTTTCTCCCCGTTGAAGGATTTCTCTTCTTCTTCTTTTTTTCTTTTTTTTCCGGGGTTGAACCAACTCTTTTTTGAGTTTTTAAGTTCTTTTTGTTTCTTTCGAACCAACTCCTTTTTGAGTGTATATGTTCGATTTGGTTCTTTCACTACTAAAGGGGCAATAACTGATTAATATCAGCCAGTCAAAGGTCAATCCAGTCTTAAGAACACGTGTCCTCTCACTTGCGATTGCCGACTCAAATCTCACACATGCGGTCAAGCCCCGTTCAATCATGTTGGCGTGCAATGTGAATTGTGTGTAACACAAATCATTCAAAGATAATTTATCTAGCACCCAATATTGAGACAATAGGCACTACTCTTAAATCACATTTCAAACTAGGCATAAATTGAGAAAATATTTAAAATTTCATGAGCAAGAACACTGTATAGTTATTCATTTCATGTTAGAAGCCTAAAACAACAAAAAGTTGAATAAGGTTCTGTTAAATCAACCACTGTTTACAGCAGTAGTATAAGCATGTCTCTTGTTTCTTTGTACCTCTAAATTATGATCTGCACCTTGGAGAGACTTTCCCAGTGTTCCTCAATCCAACGTTGTCGCACCAAGCGTTGACACTTCCATCTCCTTCACGCACGAGGTTAATATCTTGCAACGAAATCCCGTCACAGGGAATGGTCTTGCTGCAGTAGAATTTGACAGCTTCCTCTGTTGCACTGGTGCCTGTGATGTTCTTGTAAACCACCCCACTTACTTGCACAGCTGATGTCTGCCATATTTATAAGATTAAGATCATTGCTAAATATATATGGTTCATGCTAGTTGTGATTACTTTAAATGGGGATTCAGTCAAAGAGATGCGTTTAGAAGAGATACCTCTTCTGTGCATGGTTTTCGGCTATCACAGTAGTTCTGATCTATGATTATGGGATATCTGACATTTTCCATCTCTATGTTTTGGAATGTGATGTTCTTGGCATACCCAGAGCCTCCCTGCATATGAATGAATATCCAACACATTATTATTACTCTTGAATGTCAAATATATATCATGACCAACTCTAACGTAGTAGGTGCATATATAGTCATTTTCTTATTCTGGCCTGGCCAGAGAGAGAGAGAGGAGAAGCAAGCTCCAGAAATGAGTATTTTGAAGACCAATTCTTACCTGCCAAGTCTTTATTCTGACTCCATTAGTAGTTCCTCTAAGCTTTGCCCCATCGACTATCACATTTGAAACATAATCTTTTGAATTTCTAGCTCCCAAGCTTCCGATGCTGCAAAATCCCATCCAAATAAGTTAATAGTAATACAAGCAGGGGAAAAAATCAGAAACATAATACTCTTGCATTGATCATCCTAGTACTTGAGGTATAAGATAGCTAGTCATGCATGAACCTTATTCCGTGTCCTGGTCCGCATGTAATGTTCCTTGCCTGAACATATTCGGACCCACTCACTATGGAAATACAATCATCACCTTCAACAAATAAAACAGAAATAATTGTTATTATATATATAGCCCGCGGATTATTCTCAAACTATATGATATGGGGAAATATTAATTCGTTCTGTTTTGGTATTGGCGGCTACGCAAGTACCTGTGCTGATGACAGAATCCTGAATGGTTATATTTCTTGTATCTGTGACATGTATTCCATCAGTGTTGGGGCTATTGCCAGGTGCAGTTACTGAAAGATTCAAAGCTTTGACATCCACACAGTTTTGAAACGAGAGGTGCATTTGTTGTGCGTTTCGGATATTCAGATCAGCTACTCTCAAATCCGTGCAATCGATGAATGTCACGGCCTGTTTAACAAAGTTTATAGAGAAATCATGAACAAAAAATAGAAAAGGGAGAAGCTAGCTACAATACATCAAAGGATACAGAGCAAATGAACTTACAGTTGGTGCGTGCTTGCAAGGCTGCCAAGAATTAATGGAAGATCAACACGAACGAGTTAATTTATTAGTAATAGATCAAAGATACCAAGTTTATGAAAATAAAATGAAATTCTTGGAAGATCAACACGAACGAGTTAATTTATTAGTTATAGATCAAAGATACCAAGTTTATGAAAATAAAATGAAATTCTTGGAAGATCAACACGAACGAATTAATTTATTAGTTATAGATTAAAGATATAAAGTTAATGAAAATAAAATGATCAAGACCAATTGAATTGAATTTACATACAAGTTTTTTGTTGATTTTGCATGAGTTTGCCCACCATTTCCTCCCATTACCATCAATGATGCCCCAACCTTCAACTGTGAAATTGTGGATGTTCTCAAACACGAGCCAATGGCGTTTATCTTTTCCATAATCAGATCTGCGAGTAGAAGCTTTGATTTTTCCGTCGACCTATAAATTATACAGAAACTTGCTTATTTGGCTATAATATAGGTACAAGAACACAAAGTCAACATTTGGGGATACTTTAGTGCGTTACCGGTTGGTTTTCCTCAAGAGGAACAACAAAAGATAAGTGGCATTTTAAGTTGTGTTGGGATATATATGCATAGAACTCACCTTCATTGTGAAATTAGATTTGCAAGGACCTGAGAATGTGATGGGCCTTAGATGGTAGATCTTATTTGCAGGGATCACGAGAACACTATCTGCAGAATTACAAGCCTTCTCCCAAGCTTTACGAAAAGCCTATCATTATCATACGATGGTGTTACGGTGTACAGATAAAACCCATATCAGTCAACGAAAAGATCCAAGCCGATTGCGCGATACAGCAAAAAACAGAAGAACGAATATTGTGGACGTACCTCAGTACTGTCATCTTTTCCATAACCTTTAGCTCCGAAGTCGTCTACGTTAACCAGCCACGGTGAAGTCGAAGTCGAAGGAGTGCTTTCTGGGCTGGATCTCATGACCGTCGACCAAAATCTTTTGGCCACAGACTTCATCCAGTCCACAAACCCTGGCTGCAGGTACTCATCATCCTGTTGGTGAATAGGGCTTATGGGTGCTATGTAGGTTCTGGGATCGGGACCGTAAGCTTCATCTAGATTGGCAACGAGAGGGTCCCCGAGGTAAACCCGTCCAAAGCAGGATGCGAAGGAGGCTAGGATGATGAAAAGCATCACCAGAAACTTTCTGACCGGAGACATATCTCTTCCGCTTTTGGAGAAAAAACAAAAGTCCAAAGAGGATGTACGCAGAGGACGCTATAGGACGATGGGGAAGAGAAGAACGAGAGGTGAAATCAGCCGAGAGATCGAATCTAGAACAAAAGAAGAAGAAACTCAAGAAACGAGAACCGAGTACCTTCAGCTTGACCTAATTCTTTGGCGCGAAACTAATAATTTGATGGACCCTCTCATATTTTCATCTCATGGTTTTGGTTTAATTTATAGACAAACGAGCTAGATACAAGTTAAGATCAAGGGCTACGATATGTCAGAGTACGTCAGTCTAGATTAATGTTGTATTTGTTTTTTGTTTTTAGTTCTGAAAAATGATCCTCGCAATGGTTAACGTAACTGGCTAGATATATCAGATTGATCAGTTTGGCTCGTAATGCATGCAGTTACGTATAACGAGCTGCATGCAGTAGGGCTGACATGAGTATAACGCCTTCTAAAGCATAGATGGATCTTCGCAACAAATTAACGTTGTGTTCCTGATCATGTCTAAGTACGTACCCTTCGAATTACTCGATCGTCAACGCACGAGCGCGCGCGGCAAATAATTACATTCGAAAACGAAAAACCAGTACATAGTTATAATCCAACATTATCGTATTTCTTGACTGCAAATTAATTTATGATCTGCTGTATCTCCGAATCCAACCACCAATTTAACTACCCAGTAATCTGTTGAGCGATCGACATTAAACTGTCGAAGGAGTACTTTTGCTTTTATCTACATTAGAAAATCAATTAAAGTTTTGATGGACTTTCAAATAATATTGTTTGGTTATCTTTAGTATTAATTTAAGAATGAAATTGCGTAACCTCCTATGAGAATTGCATAATATAGCATGCAAAAGGGCCTTCAAATAAGCCAAATATGGGCCTTGTGGTCACTAATTAGTTGGGGTTGTTAGTTCTTTTATTAATTAGCGAACAAAGATCCCAAGTTCGGCACGATGCCAACTACGTTAATTAACGCAACTTCCATTAATTGATCTTATGAAGGATGATATATACTATGGGCTTGAATTCCGGGTTTTGGGTACTTGCGTATATTAATTTATTGATACCTATTTTGGGCCTGCCTCGCTCTGCTAGGCCTAGCTAGGTCTAGTGCAACTTCCATCCGTCAAAAGGGTCTCAAATAGTTAATTATGAGCATATATATAGTTCTTATAAAAAGAATTAATGGTTTAGAAACACCACTTAATCAGAAACTATATATCTTGTAGAGATTTGGCATATATATATATATATCATCTACCACTGATTACACACCATAAAAAAAACATTGAATGATATGGTACGTTGAATTATTGTATTTACCAGTGGAATTTGAATAAATCTAGCAAGCACGTATAATGATAATTAGTCAATGATATTTACAGCATCAAAGATCATGAGAAAATGATCAATGTATGTATGAATCATCTTTTGCTCTATGAATTATGAGCACTGCGGAGAGACTGCCCCCTTATTTGTCAACCAAACATTGTCGCATGAAGCTTCGACACTTCCATCTCCTTCACGTGCTAGATTGACATCTTGCAACCAAACCCCTTGACATGGAATGCTCTTGCTGCAATCGAAATTCACGGCCTTCTCCGAAGCACTAGTGCCTCTGATGTTTCTGTAAACCACGGTGTTTATTTTCACAGCTGAGTCCTGTACGTTTGAGTAGATTAAGATGGTTGTCATGAATCTGTGTACGTGAGTCAAAGAGATCTATGTGTTCATGCCTTATGGGTGTTGATTTCTTACCTGTTCTGGACAGGGCCTTGTTTGATCACAGTAATTTTGATCTATGATTATGGGGTTGCTGACATTGTGCATAGCAATGTTCTGAAATATGATATCTTTTGCATACCCAGAGCCTCCCTGCATAGTGCAGATGAATAAATGTTGAAAATATTTGTCTTTATTATTTGACTGTCCAAAGAAGCAAGCCATATTGCAGTCCCTATACAGTAGCACATTTGGTGGGGGCCAAAGCTACGTCTTACCAAGAAGGGATGAAGTCATAGTTAGTCTCATAAGTATTAACAAAAATCATATCGGTACTCTTAATTATCAATTTGACGATTTGACATCCATAATTTTTAAAAATCATCAATTCTAGTCTCCGTCTAAATTAGGTCTTAAATTCGACGGAAAATCATGCAAAATGACCAAAATGCCCCCAAGACTAAATTTTAAAAAATAAATAAAAATAATAAAAATTTAAACTTTCAACCTTTACACCTTTGGCTTAGTTTTGGCTTTCCACAAGTCAAGGAGCAAGCAAGTTGGGAAGTTGGAAACTTTGGGACGTCTTCTGTCAAGGCTGAGTGATTAAAGGAAACGTCGGCGGAAAAATTACTGCTTCTTCACCCACTGATTCCTTATTTTCTAAACTTTCAACCTTTACACCTTTGGCTATATTCACAATTCAATAACCAAACCCCTGTTTCTTTCTGAGTTCTGTTTCTTTTCGGTTAGTTTTCCCAGTTTCTGCATATGAATGACCAATGTCGCGACTAAAATGCATATGAATGACCAATGTCGCCACTAAATTTTGCAAAGAAATTTCAACTTCTGAACTATTTTTGCGAAGTAATTCCCAGAAATTATTCCAAAAGGGTGCTTGACTTTTGGCATGAATGTTACTTATGTATTGACATCTATCCTTTATCTATGTTTCAGAGCTAAACTTTCAAAGTATGGCCTACAGCTAACCAAATGTGGGGGTACCCAAAAATGGATATTTGAAAACCAACTCTTACCTGCCAACTCTTTATTCTCACTCCATTAGTGGTTCCTGAAAATGTTGCTCTGTCGACTACCACATTTGAAACATAAGCTTTTGAATTGTCTGCTCCTAGGCTTCCAATGCTGCAAAATAATGTCCAAAGACATGACTATAATTTCAGACAAAAGCTTGCAGGCTGCAGCATGATATTAGTGCATCTGCTGGTAGAATTAGTTTAGTTGAAGTTCATTAATCAGGTGCAAATCAAGTTGGAGTTAGATATACCTTATGCCGTGACCTGGTCCACATTTAATATCCGTGGCTCGAACATTTTGTGACCCACTTACTATTGAAATGCAGTCATCGCCTACAACAAATAAAACAGAGACAATCCAGAATTGAACCAGATGGAAATTAGTTTGCTGCTTTATTGAAAAAAGTGGAGTGATTTAGATTTTTCTTTTCTTTTTTCCTCTACCTGTCTTGATGACACAATTTTGAATTCTAATGTTTTGTGTATCTGTGACATGAATTCCATCGGTATTGGGGCTATTCCCTGGTGCAGTCACCCAGAGATTAAGCGCCTTAACATCGACACATCTCTGGAATGTGAGGTGCATTTGTTGTGCATTTTTTATCCTCAGGTTGGCTACTATCAAATTGTTACACCCGACGAAAGTAACAGCCTGTGGAAAATGTTTGAACGGAATCAGCAAATAATTATGAAAAGCTATCTGCACCACTAGGAAACACTTATAAAAGAGAGAGGATTAGTGAACTTACTGTTGGCGCGTGCGTGCAAGGCTGTAGAAACATGGAAGAGACAAAGGATATTATACTAATTAGTTCATGTATTGAGAGAATATTAATGGAAGTTCCTAGAATGACATGGAAGAATTAGAGTCTAATTACATACAAGTTTTTCGTTGATTTTGCATGAGTTCTGCCACCATATCCTCCCATTGCCATCGATGGTGCCCCCACCTTGAACTATAAAATTTTGAATATTTTCAAACACAAGCCAATGTAGAGTATCTGCTGCATAATCTGATCTGCTAGGGGAAGCTTTGATTGTTCCATAGACCTAGTATAATGAAAGGAAAAACTTGTTTTTAATTTCCTTATGCATACCATAGAGAAAGGATTGCCATCAATCCCGACCCTCCCTTTGGGTCTTTGGATGGGATTGCCTTTGGAGGCAATCCTTTCCTGCATACCTTATACTAGTATACGTGTCTACTGCTGCACTGCAGCTATATATTATGAATGTGTATGGGTTGGTGGGTGGGTGTCATGGGTGTGAGCATGAAACTGGAAGTATGGAAAATTGGATTTGCAAGGGCTTGAGAATGTGGTGGGATTACGATCATGAAGGCCTTCATCCATGCATGCCGGACCATGCGTAGAACTCACCTTCAATAGCATGCATGGATGCGTAGAACTCACGTTCAATGGATGAATATGATTTTTATGCATGCATGCAGGGTAGAACTCACCTTCAATGTAACACCAGATTTGCAAGGGCCTGAGAATGTCATTGGCTTTAGATGATAGTTCCTATTTCGAGGGACCACAAGAACGCTATTTGCAGAAGAACAGGCCGCGTTCCAAGCTTTTATAAATGCCTAACATAAAAGTGTACAAGTCAAATCCATATGCGACCCCAAGAAAAATCCAAAACCCCAGATGCTGCGCAAAAAGAAAAACGGAAAAGAAAAGAAAGAACAATTGAAAACGAAAAAGAATTTGAGCAAAGTTGTTGTACCTCAGTGTCATCTCCTCCATTACCTTTAGCTCCAAAGTTATCCACATTAACCACCCTTGGTGAAGTTGCAGTGGAGGTTGCTTGGCCAAGTCTTGATCTCAATATAACAGAACTTCTCGTCTCAGACTTCAGCCAGTCCATAAACCCGTGTTTATTACCCTGGTTATGAATGGTGCTTAAGATTGGTGCATTGTAGGGTCTAAGATCATGACCAGGAGTTTCATCTGGATTAGTGGGAAGTGGGTCCTCTAGGTACATGCCAAAACAGGATGAGAAACAAGATAAGATCACTACGAAAAGTGTGAAGAGTTGTCTTTGCAGTGACATTCTTAAACTTTGTGGAGGAAACACAAATGTCCAAAAGATATATGCAAAAGTTGCTATAGAATGATGGGAGGTATGGCAGAGAGATCAAATGAATATGGTTTGTCTTCAAGGGCCGCTGCAGGTATATATTTATAGGGAAGGTGGAGTCCAGCCTTTTTCAGAAGGAAAGAGATAGGTCTATATGAATTGCAGCACACGCACAAAAAATTCTGGTTTTTCTTCTTCTTTGTTACTCGTTTTCTTGTGTGCGCGCTGCAAATTCGGATAGATTAGGCTCATAATCCTACTAGGATCGATTTTTCTTCCTGAAGTCAATCCCCCAGAATCGAAATAGAAGAGTTTGAGTTTGGCCGATAGTCCTCCATGGAAGAAAATCAATTTTAGTTAGTTTCGTGCTATTCTACCAACAGCTTGACATGTAAATTACCTCATCACTTTCAAGCTAGCACGTGTTCTCACATACATGCACATAAAGCTATTAGAAACATGTATGTACACGCATGTATATATATATATATATATATATATATATATATATATATATATGTTCAAATAATATTAGGATTTAGGATGATCATACTCATCGAAGAGGCTTGCGGCCAATAAAAAACCGAGCAGCTGTAATTAATACATGTATTGTTGTATGTATGTATGTATGCATGTATACGTCACAACATATATACATGTGGCATGGATCTGCATGTTAATTAATTAACATTTGTTCTTCGTTAGTTTTCCATTTTGGTAATGGCCCTTGGTATAAATCCACCTATAGTTAATTACTAGGAATTAAATTAAGTGGCCGTTGACAAATTTGCTATCAACATGATTAATATTAATGTTTCTCATGTTATTTTATGGTCAAGAAAACATATACAGGCGTAGAACACGACCGTCGACCGACCTTTGAGTCCAAATTATTGACTCCATCATGTGATTTTGAAACACAGTTGTTGATATATACGATGTCAAAGCCTTAATCGTTAGTCTTGGTTCGGTTGATGTGCACCAATTACATTGAAAACCAGTACGTCTTCAGTGGAAAAGATTTCATGTACTCCCAACCACCAAGTTAACTACCAAAGGGGTAGATGATTTTGGGTTACAACAGCTCAAAAGTAACACTTAATTATTACAAGCAGTTTGGTTCTAGACAGGCCCCAAACCTCACCAACCCAGAAGCGAACATTTCTACTTTGGAAAACCAAAAGATTTTGGTAAAAATTTCTAGGTAGATATATCCAGATACAATTGGAAATTGACCTTATAATATTATATATATATATATATGATCAAATTACACCAAAAATCAAGTTTTCTCAATAATCTGAAAAATTACAAACCCTTTTTAACCATCTCTCTTTCCGGGCATCACATGCGCCAAGATTGAATGAAGAAAACATGCATGCAAATTATTTACGTTATTTACGCATTAATTAGATTGAGGTGGGTAACTTGCTATACATAGTCATCGCGATTGTACAAGCTTATGGATCAAGAATCCACCCCATGATTCCGTAATTTACGGCCCTAGCTAGCTACGACCATATGCTTACGCATATGGTCTCCAATGGAGGGAGTCGTATTTGGAACGGCGAGTTGGGAAATTCCGTTTACTTACCATAAGAAACGAAAAGTCAGGGAAGTTAGCAGTTATATGTTTAGGTGAATTAGGCTTTTGTGCAAGGGAGAAAGAAGGTGTGAATGTGGTAAGAGAATGGGATTTGCGTGTGCTTTTGTGGGCGCCGCGGACGGTGGGGGTGAAGGAGGAGGGAGAGTTATTTCCCATGCGACCCTATTACTTGCCGTGGTGTGTTTGGGGAAGATGCACGGAGGCATGGGGAGTTTGGGGTGAAGTCGTTGAATATTTGTGACTTTTGGGTTTGTTTGCGGCCACTCCAAGAAGCTTTCACGTCTTTGTGACGTAATCAAAGCCGACGATCTTGCTGCATTCACTTTTGCCTGCGCATTGCTAACTTACCTAAGCTACAAGTTTGAACAATCGCTTATTCATTAATCTTTGTCCATTTTTTATTTACTCATTGGTTTAAAACCAATTGGACTGAAAAGGGATTTCGTTCAGATGAATTAAATCCAGATGGGTGATGGTTAAAATTAAATCTGCACATGGGTCCAATAGATGATCATGTGTGGTAACCGACCCGCAACCTAATCTGCCTCATTAATTGAGATATCATACTCATTTACCATTGAATGTGCTGTGATTTAAAATTACCCATCGATTTTGAACTCATATAGATTTAACCCCTCTGGATTAAATCCTTTCTCAATTAAACTAACCAATAGTCTTTTCCCTTGCTTTCAAGTTTGTGCCATCTTTACAAATTAGTTACTTCCATGACCAAATATTGTTATAATCGCGGTAAACATTTGTGGGTCCTAGCTATCAGAAATCAAGTATTCATGGCATTTCAAAAAGCTATTAGAATGTAAAAGGTACCTGAATTAGGTGGAATTCCTTGGGTAATAGAAGGGGAAAAAAATTGGAGTGAAAACTGACCATGAGAAGGGGAATTTGTATTTGAATCCATTGGGTACGTGATAGGAGAAATACTTTGAAAATCAGGATTCAATCTTTTTCTGGGTTAACATGAAGGCTTTGAGACAATTCCACTAGAATTCTATATTGAATGGGAAAATTGGCATAGCGGGTATGGAGCAAAATTGACTATGCAAATTGCTCATCATAATCTGTTTGGCCAATTTGGCTTGGAAAAGTTAGCTAATTCCAAGAAGTAACTAGAATTTGCTTGAATATAACTAAGAAGAAAATTGTTTGAAAGCAACAAATTTGGCCCACATTTTGACTCCATTTAGTGCAAGCCTAGCCTTGCCTAGCCTGAGGCTTAAGAAGCTCAAATTGTAATTGAGTGCAAAGCTTGGGGTATTTCTGTGAATAATCATTTAAAAAAAAGCCCAACTTATGTCTATTGTTTCTGAAATCGGTCCTCTTCTCTGCTTCAAGGATGGTCCTGCCTTTCTCTGTTAACAGTCTTGGGCCTCGTGATATAATCAGAAAGTTGAAACCTTCAAGCCTCCATCAATCATGGGCCTTATGGGAAACTCATTGATTACTTTCGCAGGCAGGGGAGGCCTTAGAGAAAAGTTTAAATATTTAATAAAAAAAATTATAAATTTTAAGGGTAACCATAAAACTACTAGTAAAGTTATTTAAAAACTATTCTTGTAGGTTTAACAAATATAAAAAAACTACTTACCAAGTGAATAAATGATTAAAATAATTATTCTTTATATTTTATTCAATTGTAGAGAGACTATATTTAAAACAAAACCATGAAAATCTAACTTTCCATTAAAATTTTTAGGGTTAATGGCCATTTTAGCTCCTGGGTTTCATGTCATTTTTCGATTTGGTCCCTACGTTTCAAATTTGGTAACATTAGTCCTTAGGTGATCATAATTTATCGATTTAGTCATTTCGTCCAATTCTGTCTCCTCCATACACAGTTAGCTAACGGTGGGCCACATCACCACCAGTAATATCGCGACACGTGTAAGGTTTTTTTTTTTTAATCCACAATAAGCTCCACGTTCGAATTTAAAAAAAAAGGTCACGCGAGGGGGGAGCACAACCTCATCACCGGGGTGGCTCCCCTCGGCTCCCCTGATAAGGGATGGCTGGGAGCCACCCCGGCTAATGCGGTGGGCTCCCTGGCGGACGCCAGCGTGGGTCGGAACCACCCCGCTGGCCAGGGGAGGGTGGCTCTCGGCCACCCCTCGCGGTGCATGCCACCCCGGTAATGGGGTTGTGCTCCCCCCTCGCGCGACTTTTTTATTATATAAAATTCCAACGTGGAGCTTACAATGGATTTAAAAAAAAAACGTACACGTGTCGCGATATTATTGGTGGTGACGTGACCCACCGTTAGCTGACTGTGCACAGAGAGACGAAATTAGACGAAAGGACTAAATCGATAAATGAGGATAACCTAAAGACTAATGTGACAAAATTTGAAACACAAGGACCAAATCGATAAAGGGCATAAAACTCAGGAGCTAAAATGGTCATTAACCCAAATTTTTAATGTATTGATATACAAAATAAATGCTTGGAAGAACATATTTATTGTGGTTGTCATTAATAATGGCATTAATTGTGACTCTCCAAAAATATAAGAAAGTAATTAATTGGTATCTTAATTTTTCTTGAACTTAAGGCCCACGTTGGCAAGCCATTAGGCCTATAATCACGGGAAAAGGAGTACTTGCTGCTAAAAAATATTTCTTAATTTTCAGTTTCCAAATACTTCTCTTGATAAAAGATGGAGGATTAAGAGACAAAATAGATAAATCTTACTATAGAATTTTCATAACAACAAATTTTATAAAACAGTAGATAGATAATGCAACGTGGCAGTACCTTCACCAACAAAGCCAAGAGTGGAACGGACGCGAACATAATCCACTGGCTTTCATACTACAATCTCACAGCATTACGGTAATCTTTTCAGACGCTGAGAGAAAGTTTAAGTGAGATATGGCAGAGGAGAAGGAGAAGCAGACGCATGGCGGAGGAGGGATTGCTGTGGTGGACCCAAAGCCAAGGAAAGCGCTCACCTCGAAGGTGATCGACTTTCTGGAGAAGCTGATCGTCAAGTTTATGTACGACTCTTCTCGGCCTCAGCACTATCTCTCCGGCAACTTCGCTCCGGTTAACGACGAGACCCCTCCCGCCACTGACCTCCTCGTCAAAGGCCACCTTCCGGTGCGTATGATTAACTATCTCACAGAGTCACACTGGTAGCAGAAGTACGCTCAAAGTAGTGTGTGTATGTATTATACTTTAGACTTATCAAAAAAAGTGTTATGTATTATACTTGAGAATGTGAATTCGACTTGAGGACTGGAGGATCTCTATGGTTTTTGATGAAAATGGAATTGATTTTGGGGATTATTAGTTCAGTAGTTTCTTTAGCAACCAAGATTTCTTTCTTAACGGTACGTCGCAAGAAAAATATGTACTTGGGAGTTTCATTTGCGTAGTGATGGAAAAATTTATGCTATTTTACTGTATGATGCTGTATTGATCTGGGTAGAGCATAATTCCTTGTGTGTGAAATATGATCAAGCAAATTTAATTTTGATAAAACGGATGTTTGATTTGCATTTCGTTAAATTACTCCTAGACGATTGTTAGAAAAAAAAAAAACGATGACGAAGAACAGAGAGAATATGAATCGATGATGATTTGAATTCATTCCAATCAGAAATTTACAGTTGCTGGAAAGGAACTTTGTACAAGCATCAAAGTGTAAAATATGTACAAAGAGACAAAAGAATTATAACTAATTCTGTGAGGACCAGTGGCAGAGTAACGGAGAGGGTCGCGCGATGGAAGTTGTCTCATGGGAGTGTTCTGTACAGAGGCTGCGCAGGAAGCATAGCATAAGGCAAGCTGCCAGTGTCGTTCACGTCCAGTACAGTACAAAGAGTAAAGCTGTCCTGGAGAGCAGCATTAGTGCAGGTTTTGTGGGCTTGGTGGGCTGTCTTCAGTGGGCTTGATGGGCTGCAATTTTGAGAACGATGATTAGGAGTTTTAAAGAATGCGGAGGCTCTTCGCACAGTTATTGAGGGACTAGTTTAAATGAGCTCATAATGAGCATTTGGGTTTAGTTTGTCTTTGAGGCACGAGTAATAGACAAATCAATTTTCTCTGTGTGGTGAGAAAATCTGATAGAACCTAGGGGCTAGGGGTGTGGATAGAAAATTTGCTTCACCTGCTCGGCCCTGGTTCCTTTTCACACGCCTCCTATTGGCTTGGTCGTTGCAGAAATAATAAGTTGTCCTTGTTGTGTAAGAGCTTGCCATCTTGAACACTTCATATCACCTTGAGCGTGATACGAAGGCTATGTTTGTTTCATGTTTCAAAACGTTTTTTTTATTTTTTTTATCAATTCTAATATATTTTAATAAATTTTAATAATTTTTTAAAAATTTCAAAAACTTTTAACACATTTTTTATCAATCTAAAAAAAATTTATACTAATTTAAAAAAACACAAAAACATAAACATACCTCAAAATATAAACTAAATGTGGCGTTCGAATATCTCTTTTTTTTATGTATTTATTGCCTCTGTTGACGATGACATGGGAAATGATGTCCTGCAGGATTGCTTAAACGGAGAGTTTGTTAGGGTGGGTCCCAACCCAAAATTCACCCCTGTGGCTGGATATCACTGGTTTGCCCTCTGTAGAACAATTTACTATAATATCTTATCTTGACAGTAAACATAGGCTGCGTTTGCGTCGTAAAATTTTACCCACTCTAAAATTTTAACACAATAAAAAATTACAATATAATCTCTCTCCCCCATCAAATCACTACTATTCACTACAAAAAATATAAAAAATTACCTCTCTTTTCACTTTTTCACTAAATCCAATACCTAAAATTTTAACAACACTAAAATTTTACAACACAAACACACTCATAGTTAACCGTTTGCTTTATTGCTTCCTGGCAGGTTTGATGGGGACGGGTGCGTGACTTTCTGTTTGTTTTTTTATTTATTTTCTAAGTGACTTTCTGTTTGTTTATTCAAACAGAGTTTCTTTTCAAGTTTTCTGGAAGATATATTTTGACCACGAATACCATTACTGTGGCTGTGTTTGCATCGTAAAATTTTACCCCTCTTAAAATTTTAACACAATAAAATATTACAATATAATCTCTCTCTCCCCATCAAATCATTACTTTTCACTACAAAAAATATAAAAAATTATCTTTCTCTTCACTTTTTCACTAAACCCAATACCAAAAATTTTAACTAACACTCAAATTTTACAAAACAAACCCAGCCAGTCTCTGCCATTTGCTCTATGGGTGTTTTAAAGTGGCTACTCAAATGCCCATTTTAACCGTAATAAAAGTAATAGTTAATCTTCAAACAACATTTATATTTATAGTGTGGGAGCGACTCTGGCCAGAGAGCAAAAGAAGCTACGAAAGGAAAAAGCTCCATTAGAGTTGCTATGTTCCAATATTCTGTTCTGCGTTTTACAGCAGCCCTCCCACTATGTTTTAAACTTTTGGACAATTGGTAACAGTTATTTAAAAGTCATTAGATCTATCCAGTA
The DNA here is from genome assembly GCA_963930655.1 of Myrica gale. Classification (NCBI taxonomy): domain Eukaryota; kingdom Viridiplantae; phylum Streptophyta; class Magnoliopsida; order Fagales; family Myricaceae; genus Myrica; species Myrica gale. The sequence continues at coordinate 569,664 of OZ005607.1, read as the reverse complement.
TGAATCTGCTAAAGTGAGAAGTCCTTTAGATGATCTCTCTAACTTTGCAGCATGGTTCATGGTCTGCGCATCAAAGATGGGAAAGCGACGTATGTTTCCCGCTATGTTAAGACATCTCGGCTTAAACAAGAAGAGTATTTTGGAGGTGCTAAATTTACGAAGGTATAACAGTAAAGCGTGACTTTCTTATTTCTTACCCTTCTGTCAAATATTGATTTGAGTGATTTGCATGCTCTCAGTTTTTTGTTTTTAGTTACATTGGCATGTTCTCTTTTATCCATTTCTACGTTAATTTTCTGCTCTGTGGGTGTGAACTTACTTCTAATTCAGAAGAAAAGTTTGTGATAGATAAAGAAGGAAAGGCAGTTGATGACTAGAGAATAAAAATCTCAAAAGTACAGAACTCTTCTGTCTTTTATGTCTAGTTTGGAGGCCTTACCTTGGTGTTTATTTCTCAATGTCCTTCTTAACACTATTTTCCAGATTGGAGATCTAAAGGGGCTCTTTGGATTACTCATGGTGAACATGCAGCTGTTGAGAGGAAAATTGAAAGTATTAGATGTTTCATATGGAACTGGAACAGGTAAGTTAGACTAACATGCAATTTTTGAATTTCGTGTTGCTTGGCATTTTCTGTGTTGGCTGTTAGTGTGTGCGTAGGTCATTAGGATGGTGTTACAGTCCTGGGATGTCGGTATGAATGGTCCCATACTTTGTTTTGAACCTGGGCTATCAAATTCTTTCACTTATCAAGTGTGTTTCACGCAGTTTATTCTGTTATTTCACTTATCCAAAAAACTAAACTTTTTTTGAAACCCTTACTCATTATTGGTCAGATTTGAACTAAACCAACCCGTTGTCTAGCCACCAATTCTTTCTCTCTTTGGACAAGTGAATTTAGCTCCGAGAGAGGCCAGGCCCGCGGGGGGGTTGTGTGAAGAGAGTGGAAATGGTGATAGTCCCCGGCCAATACACCTGTATATCGTTTTAATGTGCCCAAGTGTGGCAGGTGTGAATCCGCCAATAAGTATCTGTGGTACATGCATCATGCCAAAGTCTGTCTTGTAATGTTTGTATCGCACATGTCTCACTTTCTGTTTCCCCTTTATGTATTCTTAGTGTGAAGTGCCTGACAGTAACTGTTTGTCTCCGACTTCCAGGTAATACTGCTCTCGTATATCACCATGGGAAACTTCTAGCACTGTCAGAGGCAGATAAACCCTGTGAGCTTGCTTTCTTCCTTCGTTGGTACTTCTGAAATATAAAGAAGTGTTTAATTTTCTCTGGATTGTCATTGATCAGAGTGCTCAATGTGAAGATGTCCCTATACATCGCTATCAGCATAAAATTTTTTCTTTGGATATTCGTATTGCACATTGCTGTTGGTAATGCCATGTCAATGTAATCCTTTCCATGGCGGGGCAAAAGGAACTTCAGAGCAATGCTAATGTGGTGGTGTTGACATGTATAGGGACTCCATCAAGTAATTTGCTGCAATTTTCTTACATCTAATGTGGAGTTGAAAGTGCTCTTATTGCATTCTTAGATGTCCTTAAAGTTTTTGAAGATGGAGATCTCCAAACACTCGGAATGCTGGATTATGACAAGAGGTTGACACATTCTTTCACTGCCCATCCAAAGGTTGACCCATTCACTGGTAGAGACATGCTCCTAAAAGAAATTTGGTTAGCCATTGTGATGGAAGAATTCTTTTCAACTTACAGAGTCCTTCTATACAGGCGAGATGTTTACGTTTGGCTATTCAGATACACCACCATATATCACTTACAGAGTGATTTCGAAGGATGGTTTTATGCATGACCCTGTACCAATAACAATATCAGAGCCCATCATGATGCATGACTTTGCCATTACGGAGAACTATGCAATTTTCATGGATCTTCCGTTGTTTATCAGACCAAAGGTATGCTACATACAAAATTGCTGGTATTACAAATGTTAATCTGCATAAGTAAGACCAGTATTAAATAAGTAAATTTGTCTGTAGTGATGTAATGCCACTCCAAATGAGAGGTGGTGATTGGGGGGCAGATGGATTTTTAAGCAACCTACACGGGAAATGTTCAAGATACAGAGATTCTGGTTGCATCGTTTAAGTGTCATATCAGTCACATCACATAGACTTTGAAATAATAGGTTGGATTTTGATTTTCAGGAAATGGTGAAGGAGAACAAGCTGATATTCACTTTTGATGCAACGAGAAAAGCTCGCTTTGGTGTGCTTCCTCGGTATGCAAAGGATGACCTGCTAATCAGATGGTTCGACCTTCCAAATTGCTTCATATTCCATAATGGTGCGCTTTATTGGTTTACAGTCTCTTCTTCTGCATCAGAATGCCTTTTAAATTTATATTGTTTTTGGATGAAATTGCTGGTGTCTAACCTATAACATCTGCATGGGGCACAAAATATTAGTAGTCTGCAATTCTTTAGGCACACTCAGCCAGTATTTAACAAGTTTTAAGATTCTATCTCCACTCCTGGTTGTACAGCATTGCTGAGATGTGAGAACATTACTTGTTAATGGAAGCAACTTATGTCTATGAAATTCATGCAAGCTATCAATTATTACAGTTATTTTTTGGTTAGCATTAGGATTCTCTTACCACTTGGTTTTGGCTTCATGAATCTTTTCATGCATATCAGTTCTTTTGTTATTGTCTTGAACTCTTAAGTCTTACTTTTTGAGTAGCCTTCTCTTTCTCCTTCAAGCCTTAACGGATCTTTCCCATTAATCCTTGCATCCATTTTTGACTTGAGAAAGTGGTGACTTTTCCTTAATTCTCGTACATGCATGAGTTGGTGTAAGTCTTCTTTTAAATAACTACCTGAGTGAAGTTCTTAACCATTTTCATTGGCTTCCTGACCTTTGTGACTTCATTTTGCTAGCCAATGCCTGGGAGGAGGAGGATGAAGTTGTTCTTGTCACTTGTCGTCTTGAGAATCTAGATCTGGACATGCTTAGCGGTTCTGTCAAAGAAAAGCTTGAAAACTTCGGCAACGAGCTGTAGGACCAATTTTTCTCACTTAATCAAAATGCAAAGCCCAATGCCTGCCTAAGTGTTTCTGAAAGTTCCTTTTTTTGTTTCAGTTATGAGATGAGATTCAACATGAAAACTGGTCTAGCTTCACAGAAGAAGTTATCAGCGTCTGCTGTAGATTTTCCTAGGGTGAATGAAAGCTACACTGGCAGGTATCCATCAACTTTCGGTGGTGGGGATTTTTGGGTTATACATTGTTGGTAGATCTTTTCAAGATTGCAAACTACTGGTTTCTGGCGGCAGCTGGGAGGCCATATTTATGAGATCTTCTGTTTTCTTGAATTTGGTCTGGAACTCGTTTTTGTCTTGCTCCCTCCTGTCATAATTTTGCTCGCAGCCATGCTTTACTTCATTATTTTTTCTTGCATGTCAAATAACTATAACTCAATTCTTCTTCTTTATTCCATCATATGCTTTTTACTAATTGATTTTTGGGTAATCAGGAGGCAAAGATATGTATATGGAACCATACTTGACGGTTTTGCAAAAGCCACGGGGATTATCAAATTTGATCTGCATGCTGAACCAGAGACCGGAAAAACAAAGCTAGAAGTGGGAGGAAATGTTCAAGCCATCTATTACTTGGGACCTGGCAGATTTGGTTCTGAGGCTATTTTTGTCCCTCGCGTGCCTGAGAGTACTTCTGAAGAAGACGATGGCTACTTGATATGTTTTGTACACGACGAGAAGTCCGGGTATTGCTTTCTCACGCAATCGGCACATTTATATTCTTTTGGTAGAATTTATGCACGTATGGGTGATTAATTGTGAGGGATAGGACTGTATTCAAGCCACCCTTCCCAGGTGCCCCACTTTAGTGGGACTAGCTTGGGGTAATGATCCTTTACGACTTTGGCTGATTATCGACTTTTGGTTTGTTAAATGGAGAAAATGCAAGTCAGAACATTAAGTTGATAGGGTTACTAAGACATTTATTGATCACTTTGAATATTAAACTTAGGATCTATAGCTTTCATCTCAGTACTCCTAGTACTGATGTTTCTAGTGATTCACGAGGAATCTGAAGGCCTCAAAGTTTCCAAATTCTGAAAGCTAGGTTGATGAGAATCTTGTGAAAAAAGAGTAAACTGTGCGGCCTAACAAGGTGGTCATAATCATGAGTATTTTGGATAAGCAAGCATTGATTCATTTGCATCCACGCAAGAAAGATTCTGTATTGCTTTTTCATACACCATGCTTAGCTCCACTCTACAAATCAACGCAGCTGGAAACTAACAGAGCCCTAATAGAAGCTATGTTAATGACTGGTTCTTTTGATGTAATTAAGCTCCTGAATCTTTGTTTAGACAGTTTGCAGCAATTTTATTTCAAAAACACAAGTTGGATTATAAATCAGAAGTGAACTGATAATAGTATGTCTAACCTAAGTGGATATTTAAAAGAGGTCTGCTATCCTTCTTTTTCTTATGTTATTTGTGTCATTCGACAAGATCTAAGTTTCAAAAACAAGCTTGTGACCATTGCTAAGGACGATGTGGAAGACTGCAGAGTAACAGTATAGTCCTCTGTGTATAAGTTTTAGAATGGTTATCAACTATTACTATATGAAGCAGTTTTAAAGTTTTTCTTGACGATGACTATACAATCTCAAATGTGATAAATATTTATGCAGAAAGTCAGCAGTGCATGTAATTGATGCAAAAACAATGTCAGCTGATCCTGTTGCAGTCGTTGAGTTGCCCCACAGGGTTCCATATGGGCTCCATGCCTTCTTTGTGACAGAGGTTAGTGTCACAGCCATTGCTCCTGGATTTGATTGCTTTCTTACATTTCTCTGTCTCTCTGGAGTTGAAACTTGAAACTAGCTTTATGGTCAAATTTCATTGAAGGCTTAGTAAAATGAAATCTTAGGACAAACAGAGTTGAGATAGAAAGAACAACGTAAATGGAGGTCACAGGAAGTATTGGAAAATGATAGAAAAGAGATTATCAATTATGATCAGTTTTAGCCAGGATACGAATGAAAGGTAAATGGCTTAACTGTAGTGGACGGCAGAAAATAAATAGAGAGGCGTATCTGGGATGTAATATGGTCAATCAGCTGCTGTTGGAATTATCCAGGTATAGAAGCCAAGTGTCACACTTCAGGCTACCATACGCTCTCCGTGAGGAGTAGGAAAATTGGAGTGTCCCATTAATTCTTTTTTTTTTTGCTGAGAAAACATCTATTAGAAAGACCCACTAGGGTACGAAATGCATATCACAAGCCCGGATATGCTCGGGGATATCAGATGAGAGAAAAAGTCCTTCCTTACCAAAGTTAGCTGCCCATAGATCCAAGCTATGGGCAAGGCCATTACATGAACGAGGTACCCAAGCTACCTTCCACTCTCGAAACACATCAAGCCCGCCCCTAATAGTTAGTACCAAACCAGAGATGGCCCAACAAGAGGGTGGGGAGCAGGAAAGCACATCAGACACAAGCAACAAGGAATCACTCTCGAACAACACCCGATGCCAATTATTTCGCCGAGCCAAGGAAAACGCCTCTGCCAAAGCAAGGGCCTCACCAACAAGAGGATCCATAGCAGCAAATCGTTTCATGTATGTCGTACAGAGGGAACTGTGAGAGTCTCTAACAGAGATAGCTATGTATGATCCATTAGCACAAATCGCCACATTAGAATTCAACTTCAACCAACCCACCGGAGGGGGGATCCACTTAACCGCCACCTCACTTGCTTTAGCACCCCAAGCTGAAACATGTTGAGACACCCGCCTCTTAACCGCCAAGATAATATCCTTAGGCTCCACCTTTGATCCATGATGAATCACTTGGTTCCTAGCATACCATAACTCATCAATGACCACCGCTGCATTAATAGAGAACTTCTGCATAAGCGTGGCAGGGAGGTTAAGCATCGTATCAGCATTCACGATCAAGAGAATAAGCTCAGCAGGGGAATTAATAGGGAGCAAATCCACTGGAATAGGCAACACCGATTCCCTCCACGTAATACATGCAACACTGCACCTCGCTAACACGTGTAAAGTATCTTCCGGAGCCATGTTACAATAAGGGCATAGAAAGCCTTCCTCCATTTCACGATGAAGAATTCAACCCAAGCCTCCCTTAGTTCGCAAAGCACCTGCCGCCACCTTCCATAACAGTTGTTTCAACCTGTCCTGTATCTTCAACTTCCATAGTTTGCTCCAAGGGAAAGAATTATGTTCCATAGCAGGAGGAGCAAGCTGCAACTATGCTTCCAGCACCAACGACTTCACCGAGAAATGACTCGTAACCTCCTTCGTCCAAATCCATTGATCCTCCAGCTGAGCACAGGGCACTGGGAGGTGTAAAATCTGTACTGCACTTTCCGCTGAAAACAGCTCACGGATGAGTAAGGAATCCCAGTATCCGCCCTCAGCAACTAAATCAGTCACCTTTTGAAAATGAGGATAATCATCAGCATTTGCCCTCCACACCAGCCTACAAGAAAGGCACCCCGGTAGCCAACGATCGTTTCTAATGCAGACGTCCTCTCCTTTCCATGGAAACAAGCACAACCCCGAAAGGAGAAGTGGAGCAGCTTTCATTATACCTTTCCAACAGCTAGAAGAGTTTCCTGCATGCCTAGGAGGCTCCAGTAACGAATGATTTTTATACTTGGCTTTCACTGTAATAACCCAGAGACTACCCGGATTAGCAAAAAAAATCCAAGCCAACTTTGCTATAAGCGCTCTGTTGGTTTCATGCATCCTGCGCAGCCCCAAGCCTCCCACGTCCTTAGGCAAACAGATCTGGTCCCAAGCCTTTGGGGTGAAGTTTTTCTTTTTTAGTGGTGCGAATCCCCACCAAAAGTCCTTCAACATCCTGTCAATATCCTCACACCAGTCCTTCGGAAAAAAACAGTGGACATGCAATAGAGTGGCATCGCTGAAGCCACTGATTTGATCAGAGTAGTCACTCCCGCCTGTGAAAGAGTACGCAACTTCCAGCCTGCCACCTTGTTCATTACCTTAGCTTTGACATCTTCAAAAGTCCCTTTTTTTATCTCCCAATGAAAAGAGGTAGGCCCAAATACTTGCTCCGTATTGACAAACGACCAATCTGAAAAGAGGAGCAGAGGGTCTCCACCTCCCCTGGATGAGTATTGGGACTGCAAAACAAGCCAGATTTAGCTCTATTTATCCGTTGGCCAGACCAGGATGCATATTTATTGAGGGCCGCATTAATATACTATGCTTCGCGAAGATTAGCACGACAAAATATCATGAGATCGTCGGCGAATAAGAGGTGTGAAATAGATGGAGCTCCCTGAGCCACTTGTATCCCGTGTAGGCCACCTACAGATTCGGCTTTAACTAGAAGTCGCGATAAAATCTCTGATCCCAGAATGAAGAGAAACGGGGATAAGGGATCCCCTTGTCGTAACCCGCGGGAAGGTTGGAAGAAACCGTGCGGAGAGCCATTAAGGATAACTGAAAAGGAAACCGTTGCTAAACATTGTTGTATCCACCCAATCCAACGTGCGGAGAAACCAAAGCATTGCATCACGTGTAGGATAAATCTCCACTCCATCCGGTCATAAGCTTTCTCCATATCAAGCTTCATGGCCGCTAGCCCTCTCCTTCCACGTTTCAATTTCATAGTGTGAATAAGCTCCTGGCCAAGAAGGACATTTTCCTGTATGACGCATCCTGCCACAAATGCTGCCTGGAAAGGGGAAATCAGCTTGGGGAGTACACCTTTTAGCCTGTTGGACAACAACTTTGATATGATCTTATAAGCCGCATTACATAGGCTTATTGGCCGGAACTGTTCAACCTTGGATGGATGATCGACTTTAGGAATGAGTACTATGAAACTGTGATTCAGTTGTTTGAGCATATATCCAGACCTAAAGAATTGTTGAACCATAGCCATCACCTCCTTGCCAACATAGGACCAGTAATATTGAAAGAAGATTGCATCCATCCCATCCGGCCCCGGCACTTTCAAAGCACTCAGCTGATCCACAACGAGTTGATCTCTTCAAGCCCCGGAATAGAGCACAACATCAAGTTGTCCACCTCTGTAATGCAAGGTTGAACAAGCTCTGCAATCTCCCTATCCATCAGAGGCCTCTCCGATTGGTAGATTTTCTGGAAAAACTGCACCAAATGATTCACAATCTGTTCTCTATCCTGTAGCCAATCACCAGCATCAATCCTTATAGCTTCAATATGACTCTTCCGTCTTCTAATAAGAGTTGAAAGATGGAAATAACGAGTGTTCAAATCAGTCGTCGTGAGCCATGTCACCCTTGATTTCTGTTTCCAAATACATTCTTCTCGTTTCAGAGCTTCAGCCAAATCTGTCTGCACTCTTTTTTCAGCCTCTCGTGTCGCATCCGAGGGTTGTATGTGTTGCACATACTCCAACTGGTCATATAAAGACTTTATAGATGTCTGCACATTACCGAAGCAATCTCTATTCCATCTCCTTAAAGCCTCTCTTGTAGCCTTTATCTTCTTGACCAGTATAAAGGTTGCATAACCCAAAACCGGCAACTTCCATGCCTCTTCCACCACCAACTTACTAGAGAGCTCCCTGGTCCAGCAACTTTCAAAGCGAAAGGGCTTAGGTCCCGCACTCATAGCACCATCCGTGTTTAGCAATATAGGTGAATGATCAGATGAATGACGCGGAAGATTTCTAAGCACAGCCCGAGGGAATAACGAAATCCAATCACCGTTAGCTAAACCTTTGTCAAGCCGCTCCCTGATATGCTGGAAACCACTACGACCATTACACCAAGTGAATTTAGGCCCCACACTACCAACATCTATAAGTCCTTGATTTAACCTCAATTGTATGAAACCATCCGAAGACGAAGAGGAATAGGGCCGACCCCCCATTTCTCTTGCTGACCCGAGATTGCATTAAAGTCTCCCATGAGAAGCCATGGACCTCCAAAAGCAATACCAATACAATCAAGTTCCTCCCAGAACGCAGCTTTACTTTTTGGATCACACGGGCTATGAATAAAAGACAACGCCCAATGATGGAAATTTGGGCTACCGTACACAATCACGCTGACCAAGTCAAACTCTACGCCACGCCGCCAAGCGAAGATCATACCCCCCGAATCCCAACAGCAGGGACTTCCAATGAATCCGAAAATCCTAATCGAGCCAAAAAACCCGCAGCATTAGAAACCTTGGTTTCTGCTATGCATAGACAGTCCGGGTTTGACCGTCTAAGCATTGCCCTTAGTGTCCTGATTGTCGAAGATTGGGCCAGTCCTCGACAATTCCAGAAGAAGGCTAACATGGGAGGTTGGGGGCATGGGACGGCCCGCCTCCTCAGCCTCAAAAGAATTCCCGGAGAATGCAGCCTTCTGTGATAACTTGTGCATCCCACGATTCCTCCTCTCCCTGCCACTCCCAAGTCGCTGCCTGACACCTCCTTTAGAAGACGAGGGGTTCTTCTTCGTCCATAGAGCAAGTGGTTGAGAATCTACACAGCAGCCAATCTCCCTGTCATGCCGAGAAAGCTTCCCCGCCCTTTTCAAACTACGAACTTCGTCCACAGGTGAGACATCAGCGGCCCTCTTCTGCCCAATGATGGGCCCTGGACTCCAAACCCCTAGCTTGGCCACACTCTCCCACGACTGCTTGCCTTTGCTATCCGGCCCTGGCAGTAAGCCTGAAGCTGCTTTTCCTTTAGCCCGTCCAAGCCCATGGGGTCCTACCCATTCGATCACCTTCTCCTCATCCAACTCGAACAACCCTTGTGGATTGAAGGTAGCCCCTTCCAGGCCCAAATCCAAAGCCTCTTCCTTAGACAAAGCATAGCTTGGTCCATGAAGAGAAGAAACATTGGGCCCCATAAAAGAGTGACGGGCTCCCACATGAGCTGGATCCAACTGAAAACCGTTGTCTTTCCAGTTCGGCCCATTGGCGGCTTTTTCTAAAGTAAAAAATGCCCTCTCGTCTTTAATGCCCAATTCCATCTTCTGCAATCGGTTTTGGTCAATCTCATGCTCCAGCGATGTCTGCCACGCCGCCAGCATGGTCATGTCCGCATTCGGGATCGACGATACTTGTCCTCCCCTGTCCATTGCAGCCCCTGCACCTCGTCGCCACCAGACTTTGTCCGTACACCCTGACCCGAGTGTCCGTGCACCTCCTGACATCTGACACTGACAACACTGACACAACTCTGATCCAGACAGAGAGAGTGTGCGCGTGAGGAGTGTGGCAAACCAGGGCCGATCTCCACCTCCGCAAACGCCACCCGTCTCCAGCTCCGACTCGCCACTGCCTCGGAAAGAACTGCGGTGGATGGAACTCCGAAGTTCTCAGGTATAATATTATTGCCCTCCTGGTTGGTAGAACTAGGGATCTCCTGGGATGGCGGGTGGGAAACAGAGAGTGGTGTATGGGACGGAATCTGAGAGGATGGCCAGGGACTGGGAATGATTTTGTTAGGGCCAGCATATCTGCGGTAATCTAGGGAGGAAGCCAACATCTTAGGGCTGTAGCATTCAGGTTCAACCTGGACAGAGGGGGGCACCGGACAATTGTTTGTCAAATGCCCAAGCCGACCGCAGTTATAGCAAAAACCGAAGACCCTCTCATATTTGATCTGGATCCATGCATTCGGTCGATTAGCCCGAGGGAGGAAGAAGCCTGGATCCAGAGGTTTGTGAATCGGGACCAACACTCGCACCCGCGTAAACTGTGAAACCCAAACCTCCCCAGACGACCTAAAGTCCACCTCTATAACTACACCAATCCGACTAGCAGCCTTCTCCACCACCGCCCGAGTATTTTGCCTCATAGGGAGACCATGCACCTGGACCCAGAGGGAAATGGTTGACAGATCTACTTCATGAATTGTTTCCCCAACCAGCCATGGTTTAAGAATCAAGGGGAACCCCTTAATAGTCCATGGGGCTTGATCAAGCACCCTTTGCTTACTTACCGGTGAAGGGAAGGAGAAAATGAATCTATCTTCATCCACTTCTTCCATTTCCAGATTTGGAATGAAATGCCACGATCTAAAGATAGCCACTCTGATGCCTGCCTTATTAAAAGGACGATCTGACACCAACTTACCCACCAAACAACAATCCACCATTGAAGGGGTCTCCGGTGCACCCCCATCCTCCAAGGACGTAGCCATCATTCACTTGGGAAACTCGCAGACCAATACTGAAAATCAACGAATCAAAGAGGCAACAATATCACTCACACCCCGCCAAAGGTAAGAAGAAAAGGTCACCAGTGACCCAGTAAGGAGCCCTAAGCTCCGGCAGACCCCCTTAAGGGAGCAGTTAGAAACATGGACGATCGAATCCTCAATTGAACCCTCTTTCAATTTGGAACTTCCATTAAGCTTGTCACTCACTCGCACTGCTCTCTCAGATGATGAAGAGAGAGAGAGAGAGAGAGAGAGAGAGGTCCCTTGTCACTCTCGTATTGAGGTCGTCCCATTAATTCATCCGGTATCCTTGACAGAAATTCTTTATCTTCCCATTACCATCTTATCTACCACTCCTTCCAGTCTCCAGAGCGTTTGGGATACTCGGGTTGTCACTGGAATACAACTTCGAGTAGAAACTCTATATCTTACACCCTTAAGATAAGACTAATAGAAGAGCTTAAAACTAAAGTTATAAGCTCTAAGCTATAGTACCCTTACGGGTCTTTTCTATATTGATTGAAATTGCGTTGCTGTGTCAGAAGAAGGATAGCTATACGGATTCGGTATACTCTAAAGACACCCTCGGTACCATTCACCAGCTCCTCCCCCAGTCCTTTCCTTCCTGATATAATTGGAGTATCCCATTTATTCTGCTATTGAATCAATTATTTTGCGTTCTAGATGGATGCATGACCATACTGTTTATAGTTTGCCTTCTTACACTTCAGATTATGATTGTTTTTTAAACTTTTTTCTGTTTCTTCTTATTTTAGAGATTCTCATTTATATTCATGGTTTTCATACAGGACCAACTTCAAGACCAGGCAAAACTCTGATTATCTTTTTTTTTATGACGAGGAAATCCCCCAAAGCCGGATCATTTTGGCCCAACCCTGAAGTACAAACCCCGGCAAAACTCTGATTATCTACTTAAAACAAGAAGCTTTGTGTGAAGATGGATCCATGTAAATCATACACACATCTTCTAGTAGTACTTTGGCGATATTACCGTTCTGGGTGACATTATAATTGAACTGCGCAAACAAAACTGTAATTATTCTTATAGCTACCGAATACGTCTATAGTTTGTCCCTTGACCTGAGGCATCTCAATGATATTTCTTAATAGCACAAGCGTGTGAGAATCAGCTTGGCTCCTAATCAAATATCTATCTGAAGAAAGAAAGAGAAAAAAAAGTATCTTCTCCATTAGAAGTTTGCTTTCCTTTTGTTATGGCCGTTTTCTAATTCAGAAAGCACCAAAGCTTCACCGGTCGCAAGCCCCACAATTTCTAGTGTAAGGGAAACCAATATTTGATACCTGGGAAGCTATTTGGCTGGCTTTTGTCATCCTGCTTAAAGAATCTCAAAAATTTTCTTGATTCCTTGTCGCTGCGGCTATGTTTGGCTTTTGAGGATCGGAAAGTTTGTATTTCACACAAATGATTCGTATGTAAAAGGATAGTTTAGAGGGGGAAGGACCTCAAGTACACTCCACGCAGCCTCACGCCGGAATGATGCAGTACAACATAGGATGAGGTTTATGTATGAAAAAAGCTGGTTCCGAACCCGTGGGCTTGATCTGTTGCTATTTGAGACGTTTGCTGGTTCCAAACCCGTGGGTTTACCTGATTGGCCAATGCTCCGACATGTTCCCTCGTTGCAACTTGCAAGATAAGGTCCCCCGTTAGGTTTGGTCAAAAGTTCGCGCTGGTGAGTGGCGCGCATCCTAACGACGCCGACGGAACTACAGCTGTTGAACAATCTCAATTTAGATTGACTGGATCTGCGACAGACATGTACCGAACACGCACGGTATCTAAAATCAGCGAGTTTCTTTACCACCGTACATTCTTCGCTGAGAAGATCAGGAGGATATTGATTATTATGGATCATTTGGTCTTACCTAAGTTGAGTTGACGAAGGATTTCGGGGAACATGCGAGAGGGCCATTCGATTAGGGAAGGTTGATTGGTAAACCATAGAACTAAACCAATCGGCAAACTAGTTCAACTTTGAAGAGGTTACAATTCATATTCAGTCCGTGTAAGGATCCTAGTCCTCTTTATTAAGAATGCTTGGGAGCTATTGGAATCGCTCTTCAGCTAAAGGGGGACCTCGCTTTAAGAACCCAGCAGCAGTGGGAAACGATTGTCATTTTCTATGTCCTAGATGTCCAAAGAAAACAACAAACTTGAATTGAAAGGCAAGGTTGTCATATCAAGACTTGCAAAACAAAAAGATCCCTCAGGATGCCTAGTATCAACCTTACAGGGCATGAAACCATATGGTTCCTCAACCTCGCAATAAGCTTGCAAAAGGGAGCCCCATGTTCTTTTCCTGCTATGAGTTCCATGCACTCATTTTAGATTACTAAACTCTTCCTCATCGGGATACAGAGATTGCAGAAACCGAAATTTTTTACATACATCTATATGGAGAGAGAGAGAGAGAGACGTTGGGGCTGTGCGCAGTGAAAAAGTGTTACGGCAGCTGTCCTGCTGCTAGGGTTTACTTCCGGCTATGTCGACACTTTAGCCTTATAGTATACACTAAGCGCAGACACGAGAGCGGACGAGGTCAAGACTCAAAGCTCGCATTTTTATTGGTTTTTTCACTTTTTGCCTTTTAAAATATTTTATTTTATCTGCGTTCTTTTTCCTTTTTGTTTATTGTTTTGGTTGAAAGTTCATAATGGACACATGGGAAAGGAATTCCTTCCCATCACTGATCTTTTTGTGACTAGTGATCTCCACTAGGAAGATCACCCCAACGACATGAACCTCATAATAATGCAGACTAGAAGCTCTGCTATGACTGATGCATGCGAGAATTAAGCATGTCCTGTTTGTGCTTTACATCTTCGTTGTCCCTTGATCTCATCACACGTGTTATATCTTCCAATAAAAATGTCTCACTGCTGGGTCACTGGGTCAAAAAAACACAGGGGCAACCTTCATACTAATAGAGGAAAACCAAGAAAGAGAGATTCTTAATGTTGACAACATTTAACACTTCTAGGGTAGCACACCCTTTGTCATACACAGTTTTCAGCTTCGATTTTTAGAGTTTTACACATTCATAACTATTCCTACTTAGATAAGATTTAAGAACTTTCTGTTCTTTTTAAAGGGGGAGTGAATGGAAGAGATACTTGTAGACTGCAGGTGATAACAGCAGCGAGTCCACTACATATCTGTCTTCCTCTTATCTCACTCCCTATAAACACAAGTAACCGAGTTTCAAGCCAAGAATGAATTGCCTGAGAAACACAACACAAGGAGGGTTTCTGCCGAAGCGGGATGGGGCGAGTGCCTTCAGGTTCACCTGCAGGAAAGGAGTCTCTCATAACATACGCAAGAAAATTACTACAACTGACAACAAGAATTATTGAGCTGGTAGAATATTTCTGGAGGCAACCCACCTTCAGTGAATGTCATTTAATGGGGATCGCCCCACGTGTAACCCCATTCACCCGCATGCTCTCCCTCTGCTGACCCAAACAGTCCGCCTCCTTGCCATCATTAAACAGAGAATGGTAAGTTGACGACAGACCATGGCTGCAGCTATTACCATTGGATAAATTATGTGCTTCTCGCATATTAGGGACTACGGACCGTGATCCCTCTTGCTGATTAAGTGAGAAATTCACATTCCCATTGCTATTGGTGGGCAAGCATTCAGAGCCAGATGAGCTGGTTGGTCGTGTTGAAGGGCTACCACCAACATTCCTGCCTTCTTCTGAAGTGGGATTGGCAACATCGTCAAGTTTTTTTGTATTAAGAAAGCGCCCCCCACAACCTCTTGCCCTTCTCATAGCATGTAGGTGTCTAGACTCATGGAGATATGGCTGGTACACAAAACAGTCATAAGCGATACAGAATCCTTTCAACCATTCTAAATCTTCTTTATTTTCCTTTAAATACATATCATTGTTCATTAGGTCCTAGAGTCACGGTAAACTATCAGACATTTTTTCTAACAAAATAGATAAGTTTAGCTAATTGTTGTGAAAATCCGTCAAGTACTGTAGTATAACGAATATCATAATTTTCTGTTTTATCTGGTGTGATTTGATAGAATTTTAGCAACCAGAGATGTTGGCTTCTCATAGGAAGCATATCTAATTAGACAACCATAAAAAGTCTTGAAATGTGTTATTCAATGAGGGAAACACAGATACCCACGTATTTCTAATGGATCCACTTTAAGAGGGCCAACCAGCTACTGGGAGACTAGCAAGCACAGAGAAACACTCAAACATGAAGTTTCAGTTTATGTTCTCGACAGAGAAACACTCAAACATGAAGTTTCAGTTTATGTTCTCGATAGGGCCATATGAAGCTACAAAACCTAGAAGCAAACTTGCCAAGAATGAATAAGTCCAACCGAAGAAAAAATATGGATTTAGACCTGAAGAAGCTATAAACAATGAAAGTTGTATCAACTATTTAATACATGTTTCTCCACTATTTTATCATCCTAAACATTCTGTAGAAGTAAAAAACTACAAAAATTTATTTTACCTTCCGTACTTTTATCGCTTTCTTCTCTAGCTCAGCCTTAGCACGTGATTTTCTTCGTCTCAGAATACCATGATATTGTTTTGCATTTACATAGACAGGTTCCTCTTCCATCTCAAGGGGTAAAGGCATTCTAGCTTGATGCATTCCATATAATTGAGGAGGTATCTGCTATCACACTAGGAACTGTCAGAACATTTTTGTTTCCCTATACAGTTGATTACAAAAAACTACTCCCAACATTAAGCGCAACAGATTTTGCAACTACTCCAACGCTAAACGCAACAGTCGCTAACTGCGGGAAACTCAGTTTCTTACGAATGTATGCAGAACACACAAGTACAATTTTTTTTATCAAGAGGAGCTTAAATTTAATAGGCTTAGTGGTCAGTTTTGGTTGTATTTAAATCAAAGCAAGGATCAATACATTATTTTGTCTGATCTCAAGTATTTGTTTTTGGCATAATGCAAATATGATGCATCAAAGACATCAGAGGATCGACTTACATAAATGATGTGTTTCTTAAGAAGTACATACAAGGTATGCACCCATATCTTCACAAGTTACATAATTTCATCCTAATCAGGGCAGTGAAAACTTCCCCCCTTGAGGAACAAGTAAGGCGTGTTCTATATGCATCATTAGAAAGAGAATTTTCCAGCAAAAAATCCTACTACTACTGTCCTCCCGGTACCATTACACAGAGGACACACTGGACAGCAAATTGCATACCATGGCTTGGGGCCCATAGGAAGCAAACATTCCACCATACTGCGGATCCGAATACGGGTATGACGTCAATACCTGCATAAGTCAAGGGGAAAATAATAGATTTTTTTCTGTATCCAGAAACAAGCAACACCAAGCCTAGATTATTAATTCAATGTTCAATGTTGAGGTCTCCATATTTTGGGAGAGAGAGACGAGCAGGTCTTACAATTGAGTGACCAACAAGTTCCATTTGCGAGTTTGGATCAAGGTGTTCACCCAGTTTAGGTGTCAAGGATGGAACACAGTTAATATGCCGCTGCTCTTGCCCAATATTCCCATCTGATACAAAAAAGAAACTTGAAGATGAATGTGATAATCTGAGTATGAACAAACTAGATCGGATATTAGAAAACAATATGTGTGAGATGTTACAAAGAAACACCCCTCCCCACTGTGCGCTTCTTCTTTCTCAGATTGATTATCAACTAAAGGAATGAAGGTATCAGATTTTAACACAAAAGAAGCGCTCCGTGCACATTTTGATATTATTCTTGTACATTGCATTTTTAAAATTAATGTATGGTAGAAGAACCGGAAATGAAGAGCTATAAGTTCTTCCCTGTTTCGACATATCTGGTGGGGTTATGCAGACACATCTTCCTATCGGAATTGCAGCAGAGTTGTTCAGGGAGAATAAACTTGAAAATGCAGATAGGGAATGACAGTCATGGAGCGAAAAGTAGGAAAAGGATCGAAGCTTGAATTTATAGTAGAACTTAAATACTCTATTCGCTCATTGTAACACTAATGCTAAGGGGCTTGGCACCTTTGTTTCGTCAAATGAAAACTCCTGTCAAAGAAAAAGATAACAGTCATGGAAATGAGGTGAAGTTGGGAACAGAACCATGATCAGCCATTGATAAATTTGTTCCAAGATGATCCACATCTTTCCCGCTAGTACACTTCCTGCTGAAACCTGAAGCACAAAAACAAATAGGAGGCAGAAAAAGGAGGAAAAGAACTGCTTCCCCTCACATACCAAGGAACTAGATTCCAATCTATCAAAGTTTCAAATCAGAAACCATATCATATAAATGCATCTAAATGTACATATACAAATATATCTGAACAAACAAAGAGCAACTCCTGTGCCATCAGAATTACAGCGAACATTTTCCAGTTTGTCCAAGTCATTTTCCATCGAACTTAGATTTTCAAAAGGGTCATTCACCCCTAAAAACTTCATGAATCTTCACTTGGTTATTTCCACAGCCAATCCAGACTTACATGCAAGCCCACATCATCACAAGTTCTTGAAACCCAGATAATTTGGTTGTTCTTTAATTACGTCCATTTCTCTCTGTATCCCCTTCCTTTCTGCAAGGACAGATCTGCCATAAAAAGTTAAGCCTCTCTTATCTCTTTATATATATATATATATATATATATATATAAGTAACTAAGCCTCTCTTATCTCTGAAGCAGCCTTTTTTTCTCATTAACCCACCAAATTAGGAAAGAAAGAGTTAGAATGGGTAGACACATAAACACATATGTACATGTAAGCATATCCATTGATGCATGCATAAAATATTAAGAATATCTCCACAGGGCATTTCACCTAAAGAGAGGACGTCAGGTAAGATGACTACCTGAGTGTGAGGCCACAGTGCCCTGCATTTCTTTGCTGAATTTAGCTCCATCATCCAGCCGAACGGTCTCTTTCGACTGCATAGTACAATTCCTAACAGAACCATTTAGGTGTTCCATCGAAGACGATTTCGAAGCACTGTCAACAAAGGATCCATTGTTCCCCACACCACGCCACCAAGGTTGGGAATAAGTGGCCGACTGCAACACAGCCTGCCTACCATGTTCTTGCCGTCCATCTTCATTTCCGGGCTTTGCGGGCATCATTCACAACTTCCTCCTTCAACCCCCTAAAAAAAAAAGACTTATTCTTACCAAAATATATACCAGAAAAATATTGATCAAATTTTGGACTCCATAAGTAAGCAAAAGAGAACATGCACGCTGACCGATAGGACAAGAGACATGTATATTACAACCAAAGCGAGTATATACTACAAAAAATGTCTAATCAATTCAACCTAGTGTTCAGAGCTTGAACATGATATGAACCTACGGCTTTTGATCAGTAGCTGAAAATTTTGGAGGGAAAAGCACAAGAAATCCGATTCAACTTCTGAAAATTCATGACCCCACTCCATTCGACTTGGCCTCATACAACATTTAGCTATAATTAAGCTGAATTTTGATCTGGGTATTTCAACTCTACTCCAATTTCTGCTTATCCAGTCTCTCAAATACACAACAAACACATATTCAGAAGGAAAAAAGATGACTTTTTGAAAAAAGTTTGGAATTTGGACCACCCTTTTCTCTCCTTTTCTTCAGTTTTCTCAACACCCAAGCAGAGGCTAACAAAATAGAAAAAATTACCAAAATTTGCCTACTATAAAAGACCCTGACAACATCTTCGTATCAAATTTTTGAATCAAGGCCCAGACCCCAAAAGAGAGAGACGAGAGGGATACGTTGGGGGAACAACCTACTGCAGGATGCGAAACAGAAGATCCGAACCCGAGATTCTTTGGTTTTTCACAAGTCGAAGCTCACCATAACTCAGTCTCTCCCTCTCTCCCTGACTCTCCCTCTCTCCCTCTCTCTCTCTCTGTGCAACCTTAAAGAGAGACAGTGGAAGGTGATAGGGAAAGAGAATAAAGTCTATTTACAAGAAAACAAAAGATAGTTGGACTTTTGCAAGATTTTTCAGAAACACTTAAATTACAATTAGCAATATATTTCATTTTCACTAGGGGGCGTTTGTTTCCCCAATAAATCGGGGTTCGAAATTTCCAACAAAACAATCACACTCCAAAATTTTTAACTTTTACACACACACACTACTTTTCACAAACCCCAATAAATCTCAATAAAGCAAAGATTCCCAAAATTTCGGGAATATTCCCCGAAATTTCCACAAACAAACACCCCCTAGATGTACTGATAACGCAAAGGTCGCTCTCTCTGTCTCCTCTGCAGGAAGAAAACAAGGGAAGATAAATTTTGAATATTATACGAGGTGCAGAAGTTCAAGCGGCTTGACCAAACTAACCCGATCCAGAGTTTCTTCCATTTTAATTCTAGAAATTATGATAAGTTCATCTGATGAAGTGTTAGCCCAAAACACTTCAAACTGGGTAGTTTAATGCTCATATCGAGGTTCTTGGAAGAGATGGTCTCAGTTCGATGCACAATCTTGACTATTAAATCTTGTTTGATGATCACACAATGGGATGAAATTGATAATTTAGATCATAAAATGATATTTTGACAGTGAAATATTATGGGATTGATAAGGTGAATTATAAAACGATATTAACGCCACAATGACGAGCTAAAGTGAAGTGCACTGTATCAAGACACTTTCGACTTTTTAGAGGATGCAAATTAAAATAAAATAAAATATACACACAAATCAATTGGTAACAATAATACTTCAAAGAAGTGTGGAATTAGATTCGTAGTAACCTAAAGCATCTTGATTCCCTTAATTCAAATGATGTGATTGAATCATTCAAAGTCATATATCGGACACCACCACGATATGTTAGAATAGATTCTCTTTTGTGTATTTTCTTTTTTCCATTTTCATATTCCTGCCGTACAAAAAGATGAAAGCCGCTAAGGTGCAATTTGTGGCTGACCTTCGCCGTTGACTAGAAGTGTTAAGGTGGGTCCCGTATTGACTGCTTCAAACTAACAAAAATGCTTAAATGGTACATATATCTGATTATCTGGTTAATAATAGAAGGGAATATCGGATGCTACTTCTTAAAGATTAAACTATACATGTTGCTTGAAAAAAACCCATTAAGTGACACTTTATGGGGCCAAGTTAGAATATAATTTTTGGGAAGCCAAAGTGTACTGTGGTAACATTTGAGAGGTCGATATAAAAGATTTTTCAAAATAAGGCCTAAATTTGTTTAGGAGATTTGGGGAGTTTTGACTTGGCTCTTCATGTGTAACAATATAATCTCACATTTTTATTTTAATCCCAACGAATTGCCCTAAGTGGTTAAGACTTAGATCTTAGTGATTTGTCACTTTAATGTCCCAACTTCAAAAGGGGAGGAGGCAACTAGCGTATGAGTGTGATCATAGGAACACTTTTGCTGTAGAATATTCGATTTGAGTCATAGTTACTGTTTAATTGTCGAGCTCGTCACCACAGTACCAACAAGACTATCAGAGAGTCTCATGTCGTCCACTAAATTTAAGGTCAAACTTTACTTTCGCAAGTAATTTCAATTTATGTCCTAATTCAATCTCCACGTTAGAACTAATAAACCATAAATAATAACAAATTGACTACAGCCGCAATTCAAGAAAACTCATGCGTGGGAAAACTCACGCGAATAAACTCTCTCTCTCAGCCGACTGCCTATCCCTGCCCGCCAGCCGCCTTACGGAGGAGGGGGGAGCTCCGGCTCCTCCATCCCCCTCCCCCTTTTTTCTTCACCTTTTCCCCTCTCCCTCTTCCTTCTTCCCTCCTTTTCTCTCCGGACCGGTCGGTTTGGGTTTGTTTGGGTGGTTGTTTGGCTTTTTCTTGCAGGTGGTGTTACCGCGGATTTCGGTGGTTTCCGTCCCTTTTGGCCCTGCACGCGCCAGCTAGTCGGCTTCCGCACGTCGTGCGCTTCGTCGGACGCCTTCTCCGGCTCTCACCTGGCAGCGCGTCTTGATCCACGCGCCACAAGCGCGGCGCGTGGATCTGACGCGCCGAAGTCTACAGCCGTGCGTGTAGGCTCCGTCGTCCCCCGAATCCGGCTCTTCTCCTCCGGCGTGGCTCGTGTGGTCCCAGCGCTCCAATTCCCACTGTGGTTCCCAACTGCAGTCCACCACGCGCCGCCGCCGCCATCCTGACCGCCAATAAACCCTTTTGGGTCTGCCCCTGTGTTTCGGGCTTGTGTGTTGCTCTGTTGTCGCCCGTTTGGGCTAGCCCCTCTATTTAGGGCTTGTGCTTTGTTGTGTTTTCGCCCTTTTGGGCTTGCCCCTCTGTTTAGGGCTTCTTGTTGGTCTTGGTCCGTGGTCGTCTGTCCGCCCCTTCCGTGGGCTTATTCGAGTCCTTATGGCTCTCTTCCGACCCTTTGTTGGGTCTCGCTATGCGTCCTTTGTGGCGCTTTACCGGCTTGTCCAGGTCCTAGTAGCTCTGCCTACTATGTCCGGCCATCACTCCCTCTGCCCTGCATGGAGTTCATAGTGGTTCCTCTAATCCGTTCGAGGGTCTTGCTGGTTTTTCTGTCCTGTTGTCTGTCTAGTTTGTTTTATTGTTTTAGTGTTGTTAGTTGTTTTTAGTTTTTTAATCTACTTGTTGTTATTCAGAAAAAAAAAAAAGACTACAGCCGCAATAAAAAAAAAATAATAAAAGCCAGTAGCTTTGCTGTCCCGCTTACCGATCTGAATAATCTCGGTTGAAGCTTCTAATATTCCATCTGTTGGTTGTTTTTTTTTTTACTAGGCATCTTTTGGTTTAGTGTATAGCTAATTATGGCTCTTAAGAAAAGTCCACGAGATGCCAGCCTGACACTTGTATTTAATTCACAACGTGTCTAACAAGTGCCGCCGCCGGGCCCCCCACCATATGAAAGCCCCACATTACCCCCCGAACACAAAATTCGCCAACCTTAGCTGGCAAACTAAGACGGCGCAGCGCCGTCAGTAAACGGGCTTTTAGCAGCCAAGATCTATGCAAACCGAGCGTACGAAGCCCACGTAACCGACAGGCGACAGTATCGCTTCCAGTTCAACAGCCACGTGAGGTGTGCACGTGTTGTTGGGGGCTCCAAGGAGAAACCGACGCGTCAGAAGTGGATTACAGAAGAAACAACCCCACTAGCATAGCAGCCTTTCGAACAGTTTCGGGTCTTTTATTTTTTTTCCTTGAAGAACAGTTTCTGGTCAATAAGTACAATTTTCTACCCAACCAAACAAAAAGTAGAATGTAATTGCATTTCCTCAGCTGTCAACTCTTTACCGTCTGCTGACCGTACAAACTTGCCCATGTTTGGCAGGCAATGACCCTATGGCCTACTAGACCTTTTCCTTTGCTCCCAAGTGACAAAAGTAGGTGGGAAGGGAAGCCCCATTCTGGGTCAGGTCAATGGCCTATTGGAGAAAGACAGATTATACCTTAAATCAATTCCCTGATATGTCATTGTAGTTCTTGGCGATTTCTCATACAAACCCACAAATCAATTCCAGTAAACCTCTTATAGAAAAAAGACAAAAACCATTTTGGCATCATTTTCCCCTTTACACTTTTGCTAGCAACTGTACTCTTAGCTCCAAATGTGGCGCGCAGTGATTTGCAAGATATTCTGTAAGGAAGGAGGAAGGCAGAGGCATACAGAGCGAAGCTCGATTAAGAAACGGAAGTTCATGTTTGGCATTCCCTTCACCATTGAAATGCAAGGCACTATTATATAGTATTCTTGCTATTTCTAACTGTTTGCTTCCCCTTGGAATATGGCAGCATTCATTCGGCAGATGATCATGGAAACATGCCCTCAAGAAATTCATCAAAGTTATCATCGTCATCAGTTTTTTGATCACCAGTTGAAACTGAAGCCTTTTTCCCTGCAAACAGTAAGGGTATTAGAGCAAGTTGAGCTCTAAACTAATGTGTAACATCTGAGTATAACGAGAGGTACATCCAGACCTTTTTTCCTCTCGTTGATCCCTTCATACTCAACATCTGTTTCATCATCGCTTCCTGATCGATTCCTGGAATAGGCAGCGAGTGAGGAATCCGTATTTTAATAAGTAGAAAATTGGTTCCAACTGAAAAACAACCATGGACTTTGCTTGGCACCTCTTTCTTTTGTTTTCTGATTGCTCCTTCTCTTTCCGTCTTTTGTAATGAAGCTTCTCAGCACATCTATAAGAGAGCCACCAACAAACACGAAAAAAATGCATTAGCATAACTTCAAACTGGCAAACTAAAAGCCACAGTAAAGAGGAAAATGACGTCATTGTTCATTCAAAGACACATCCAACACCAGATTTAATCATCTTCATATGAAGAATATCAAGAAAAAGACGATCTCAGATCTGTGACATGCTATTCTGTAATATGGAGAAAGAATTTATTCTTGGACTGGATTTCAGAGAGCCTGCCACATCTCATGCTAAGCCTATTCTGTCATAAAACAAAAAGCTCTCCGAATTCATAGAGTTGATGAATTCAACAATCGATTGGACAGTTATAATCCGAATTCACAGATTATTTTTCTTCTCTATCACTGTTACCTACTCCACTTTAATTTATCCCAACAATGCATTATGCTTCCAACTTAGAATGGAGATTCTTGTCCAACTTTTGCTATGTCCTTATAAGAAAATCAGTAAAATCTTGGAAAACCAGAACCAAGTTCGGTTTCATTCATCACAGAAATGTCAACGTAATCCCATTGAATTCCCATGCATTAATCCAGCAAGAGTGCGCATAAAGTGGAAATCCTTTTGTTTTTTTTCACAACAGCGTCTTCCTGAAGCAAAATGAAGCATGGATAAGAAACAACCAGGAGGGCCGAATTTTCCAGAAAACATCTTCAAATTATTTAGGTGAAATTTCCATCCTGCTCAACCACTACATCAGCTACACCTATTCGTGAATAGCCATATGATTGGATACAGAATTAGCAAGAAAAAACCACAAACCTATCACAAGTTACCAATTTCACAAGAGCTTGTTTGTTTTCTCCAGCTTCAGAATAAGAAAAGTTTACCTGCAATGCAACAGCCACGAAGTGATAGAAGATTTAAATAGAGAACCAGAACCCAGACACGAAGAAAATTCTACAAGCCAGAGAGAATTTTGGATCCTTCGTCCCTATTAGTAAGATTTTACTTCAATGCGTCAAGACTGAGGAAACATGGAGTACAAATGTATTCTCACTAGCCAAAAGCTAGACCTTAATTTGAGCAAAGACCGGACAGACAAAGTTTCAATGATTTTCATATCAGTTTGTGAATATGCAAGTGAAAATGCTTTCCCTCTTCACACTAGCTAGAGATAACATTGGATCATACCCTTGTTGTTTGATGGGTCAATGGTGGAAAAATGAATAGTTGTATCACCGCAATTATGAGCAAGCAAACCACAACCCCCCCCCCAAAAAAAAAAAAGAGAAAAGAAAAGAGGGAAGAAGAAAAAAGAAATTATCTGGATAAAAAAAAGATTAAGTAATGATGAATTAACTTCGTCATAGCAATTAATAGTAAAAAACATGATAATTGCAGAACAAAGAGTTTAAAAAAAAGTAGCAAATCGAGGAAAAAAACAAAGCACTGGTTAGCACATAAATGGTCAAAATAAAAGTTGTCACAAATTAAAATACATAAATAATTTAATTACGAATAACACTTTTCCAATGCCATTTGGGAGAAATATTATAAACCACCAAAAATTATTCCATACCATCATATGTTTAAGAGATCGGTGATGTTTATAGAAACGCTTACCTCATAACTTGCTAAGCCATCTTTCCCATCACAATGTTTGTTACCACATATAAACTGCCCTGACAGAAAAAGGTAGCAAGTCAATAATAAACTCAGAAACAATTCGCAACTAAGAGCATTCTTTTTAATTACAAGAGAAAGGTAATTGCAACATGCAATAACCAAGTCAAGCACAGGTGGGAAGCAATTTCAAGAAGCAATAACTTAAGAGAGAGAGAGAAAGAGAGAGAGAGGAGAAGTCGTGATAAAACATGCTACAGAACAAGAAATGAAATTAGAACTCGTTGTTTAGGTGATATATCAAAGATATTAAAAACTTCATCAAGGAAGACCAACCATCAATGCTTTCCCCAAATGTTAACCATCTAAAGTCAGTAATATTTTTTGTGGGGCTGGTAGAGAATTTTTTAAATGAACAAGCAACTGAAAGAAATTCCATGCCGACAGAGTGGGTAGGCAACAAAAGAATATAGCCAACGACCTGAAGGTAAAATACCACCGACAGATAGCATAAACTGAGATTCAAACTTGGACCAAATGGTGGGGAGGGTCACTCTCTATGAAGTAGACCAAAGGCTTAGAATAGCTAAAACAAGATCGCAACATCAACTCCCTAATATCAAAGTGAAAGAATAATACAAGTTGACACATGGCTATTCATTTGCCAAAGTGCATATCATCTGGCACAAAATCACAAATGGAGGGGCAAACAACCTTTTTAAAAGTAATCAATGAGGAGAACAATATCACCTTTCCCAGATCTGACTTCCTTTTCTGTCCTCCACCTCAGACCAATCTATAAAGAAAAGATATCAGATCCAGAGTTTAGATAGGATGACTACTATGAGACATTCTAAACATCACAAAACAGAACCTGTCCAAAAGTTACAAAACATTTGGTCTCTTCCCTTGAACATCCCAAGGAATTTCAATTGCGCTTAGGTTTTTTACCATACTTTGATCATTCAAACAACTCAATTATTGTCACGAGTCAATCATTTAGGATCTTCTCAACACAGTATTGTGTTTACTTGATGACAACCCAATTTTTGAGTCTCCTATAAAGGAATTTAACAGCGATGAGAACTGAATCTAACGGCCGTTCCCCTTCATCGTGCTTCAGTTTATCACTCACTTCCCCACCACAGGTTTTAGGAAGTATGTTCACCAAAAAGTTATAAATGCTTCCAACTATATGTTTTTGGTCCCTGTTTTCTTTGGCAAAAGGCGAGTAGGATTAATGAACTCCAGCAACCTACAGTAGGCCAGGAAAAAACCAAGATATCCTTCTCCAAAACCCACAGCCCCCCAAAAAAACACAAAATAAAGGCCATCATAAACCACAACTCATATGCTGTCCCTTTAAAAGATAGTGAAATCTTATGACAGAGTCAAAACCAAATTTACTGCAAAATTTACATTAGCGAAGAGACAAAGCTTTCAGAAACCAAGATGAAAGAATTGGAAGATAGGAAAAAATTTAAACTAAGGAGAGAAGAACTGGAATCTGATCTACTTCTCACATTCTCTCAACAACTTTGTTTATTTCATTTGAAAATTTCTGAGAAGAATAATTAAGAACGTCTAAAGTGGATGGAAACAAACTCCAACTAGATACAACAGAATAGGACATCATTCCAAGAGAAGTAATGGTTAGAAAATGTGTGCCTCTGAATAACAAGGTAATGGAAGTATCACAGGTGAAGACCAACTACTATGAGTACCCTTATAAGTATTTCAAAAGGGCCAAATAAAAGCATCAAACTGTGAAGTTTCTTTTTTTTTTATAAATAACTCATATATTAATAAAAAGAAAAGAAAAAGAGAGAGTGCAGTACAAAGATTGTACTAACCTCACTCAGAGCATACAAATGAAAAAGCTAACAAAATCAAAATAATCCACAAAAGCCCCTCCCATGACAGCAATAACCTAACAGTAAAGAGATAAAGATCAATAACTGTGAAGTTTCATAAGTTAAAAATCACAGCAAAAGAGACAGCACTCTACAGATTGAGAAAAGAATCACCTTGCCAGTTTTGTAGTGTGACATGTCAGCTATACAATATCTTCAGTGAGTTAAAGGCAGTGAACAAGGAGAAATATCTAAAATAATTCCATGACTAGAAAAATATCTGCTCACAAAGGATACTCTTTGAAAAGCTTAGCATAGTAACGCTTCACCAGCCTTTGCTCCCAAGAAGGATCCATATCGTCTTCCTCAGTACGTATGAACCTTTTGTCAAATGGCCAAAACTAATTACAAATACTGACTATGCAAAAGTCCTGGATCTACGAAGACAAGTTCACAAAAAAAACATATTTCCATGAGAGAATGAAAGCATCGCATCATCAAGATATTACTCCCATAATTAGTGGCATTTCCAATTGGATGATCTGAAGCGTATCTGCTCTTTAACTAGTGCTAGGTGGCTCAAAAGGATTATGAATATGAAAACAACACGTAACAGATAATGAGACATGAAATGCCATCTTAAGAATACATCAAAACATAGTTGTTCGTAATTAATATCACGTAGTGATTAACAAGTATATTTCCACCATGAAAGTAAGGAATTAAACAGACACTAGGATTGTCCACAAGAAAAGATGAACTTCTCCAAGATACTCAAAGGCCAAATAGCAGAATAGTAATGAACCACAAAAGATAACCGATTAAAAAAGATCCAAACAAGATCCAGAGCATGGGGCAAAGATCTTAACTTGAGTAATAACAGTAGACATTTACGCATCACATGATACAACCCAAAGAAGTGCAGTAGCAAAATGTACAACCAATAGTAAATTGTAGAGTAACGCCACAGGACATACCGATAACCCTCTCTTAGGGTGTCTTGATCAGTTTTAACAGGCAACTGTACAGGTGTAGCTTTTTCATTCCCATAAAACCCAACTGCAACACAAACCAAGAATCTTAACCGCCAAAGGATATGCATTAAGCTTCACCAATTCCATTACCATTATTTTCAAGAGAAACACCCAGAGAATCTCCTGCTGTACTCAGCTTAGATGGAAGTTAAGTATCACCAAGATGAAAATTATAGTTTTTAAGTAGAGCCTAATTCAGGCCAAATTAACAAATGAAATATTGAAAACAAGAATAAAGTAGGGAAAGCGATTGCAAGAAAGTTTGACAACAAAATGCAGTAACTCAATGCAGAGCTACATCCACTAACAGGTACCTCAAGCCTTGGAATTTAAAAGGAAAGAGAAAAATTTATCCATCAAGAATGCTTATTATGGTTCCCCAACACTTGCTCGGTACAAAACTGGAACACAATTACCTTAAGAATAACCACGTGCATACAGCGATGAGCCAAGCAAACAAGGGCACCACAAGCAAGAATTAATCACATAAACAAGTAAGGAAAACACCAAATTATCTGGTTTGCTTAGGCCATATATAGTTTCTCAATTGAGCAAACGAACTGAACCAGGATGAGTACAAAACAATTTGTCACAGATTCCCATGCATATCCCTACGTGTACCACTCAGCTACAAACACCAGGACGCTATAAGCTCCCTCACAAAACATTTGAATGATATCTAGACTCTTGCCACCCTATGGCACTCTCCGGTCAAGCATAAAATTGCAACCACAAGAATTATTCCATCAATAACCAATAAACACATATATGGACGATTGTAGCCCCCTTCCTCCTTAGTGGAGAGGATTGTTCATCATCCGGTTTTTTTAGGACGCAAGGACCCAACAAACGAAAAGCTCGCCATTTGCATGCTTCCTTGGTGTCCATTTCCATGGCAACCTATTCCCAAATCAATGCATCTTCCTTAAGTCTAGTTAGGTAAGGAAATCATCTCGATGCCATATGACTTCTGGAAAATATAAGAATTTTCAAAATGAGATTAAGTCAAGTTTTAATACGTAGGAACTTCAGAATCAGCAACTTTATAATCCATATGCAGCTCCTAAAATCCATATTTTCGAGTTCCTACAGGTCCTGGAAGCTTACGAGGACCACGAGCAACATAATCCAACAACCACGAGAACAAAATTTGAAGCAGAAGGTAAGTAAACTAGGAGCGAATACAACGTCTTCGCCTAGTAGAAGTAATAGCCACCACTACATACGACAGCCAGCAGAATAGGGTCCGATCCTAGCAACAACTCCTTAGCGAAAAATAAATATTAAGCAAAAAGCAAATTTTCTTGACCTAGTGCAATCCACAGTCGCAATGTGTATCAAACAATCTGAATATACAGCATCTATTTAGAGGGAAACAACAGACTGGAACCCACCGTAATCGTTGACGAATTTCTTGTGGCGGTCATAGGCGTTGAGACCTCGGATATGAGCCTGGTACTGCCTGAAAAAGATTAGGGTTTTAAAATTGCTTAGCAGCATCGAACAGCGCACGGGAAACCAAATAGCTGACAGAAAGAGATAGAGGGAGGAGGAAGCTCACTGCTTTCGCTCTTCTCGGCCGAAGATTTCCGACCTCAGCGACCGGAACGACGCCATCTAGCTCTCCCGGAAAAGCCTGAAAGTCCTTCGCTTTTTAACAGCTCTCTCTCTCCCCCTGGTTCGTCAGTGCCGCGATGAACACCTGCAGGATCGTTCGCACCAAAATACGGTCTCAACGTGACAAATGGGTTTGCTTTACTATGGTGTTCACGGTAGTTCGGGATTCGGTGGATGAGATTGGTCCCTCGAAATTTGCAAATGTCTTCGGAGTAGTGGGAATTTCTTCAAATAATCATCTCCAAAAGGCATGTTTGCATTTAGGATTTTTTTAGAAATTTTAGTAGATTTGTGAAAATTGAAGTACATTAGAGTTTTTATTGATTTTGTGATAAAATAATGAAAATTTTGAAATATGTATGTTGGAAAATTTTTGAGCTTGTGTTTCTTGATTATATTTGCGTATTAAAATTTTGATCACCTAAAATTGTATCATCATTACAAACACACTCTTTCATATCGCTTTTTCATTGATTTTCATACACTTTTCACTATCTTCGGTATGTTTGTGTTTGTATGTTAAAATTTTGGGAGGTTAAAATTTTAGTGTGTTGGATTGGGTGAAAAAGTTAAGAGATATGTGATTTTTAATATTTATTAGGGTTAATGACCAAAATAGTCCTTGGGTTTTATGCTCTTTATCGATTTGGTCCCTGAGTTTCCAATTTGGTCACATAAGTCCTTAGGTTATCCTCATTTATCAATTTGGTCCTTGGGTTTCCAATTTAGTCACATAAATCCTTAGGTTATCCTCATTTATCAATTTGGTCCCTGGGTTTCCAATTTGGTCACATAAGTCCTTAGGTTATCTTCATCTATCGATTTGTTCCTTCCATCCAATTTCGTCTCCTCCATGTACAGTCAGCTAACGGTGGGCCACGTCACCACCAATAACATCGCGACACGTGTATGCTTTTTTTATTATTTAGAAAAAACTCACGTCTACCAGACATATTCGTAAAAAAGAAAAAAAAATCTAACGGGGGAGACCCCCCGTTCGATCGACGAAGGGAGCCCAGATCCATGTTTTACCAAAAATCAGTCATGTCGGTCGTCTATTTTTCACGGAGCGAAGAGATATCCAATCTGAAGTCGTTAGTGATCTTTGAGATTTGAATCGTGTAGTGGATTTTTTATTTGTTGCTCTCTGTTTGCAGATTGATTTGGGGGTAGTGGCTCATTTTGATGAGACGTCAAAGTAGAAATTGGACGGAATGACCAAATCGATAAATGAGGATAACCTAAGTACTTATGTTACCAAATTGGAAACCCATGGACCAAATCGATAATGAGAATAACCTAAGGACTTATGTGACCAAATTGGAAACTCAGAGACTAAATTGATAAATGAGGATAACCTAAGGACTTATGTGACCAAATTGGAAACTCAGGGACCAAATCGATAAAGGGCATAAAACTCAGGGACTATTTTGGTCATTAACCTATTTATTATAGTGAAAAGTAATGATGTGATGGGAAGATATATTATATTGTAATTTTTTATTGCGTTAAAATTTTAGAAATGGTAAAATTTTGGAAAACAAACATAACTAAGGCAAAATTTCAATCACCCCAAAGTTTTAACCTAATATAATAACTACAAAATATTATCTCACCCTGTCAAATAAGGATTCATTTTCACTGTAATAAATATAAAAAATTCATTCAAATTATATTTTTCTTATCCTTTTTACCAACTACACCGCCCTAATTTTAAACATTCAAACGCTCAATTTTAACCATCTATCTTCATTTTATGGAAATATATGATTTGATGGAGGTTTAATTTTTTTTTAAGTTTGGAATTACAAATAAAAGACATAAAATTGTTGTGACCCTTTTATTTAGTTTGAAAATAGTATAAATTAACAAAATTTGAGACAAAAATTCATGTTTACTGCTAAAATTTCTTAAACTTTCTAAAATTCCTACAAAATCTGACTTTACAAACATACCCTAAAATGCTATCTATGCAAATAATAATGTCTACATTTAACTAATTCTATATTATTTTAGTGAGCAGTGGCCTATGGCTGTTGTCATATCCCGTGAATAAATAAGTAACTTAATCGAGTTGGAGGAATAAGAGGTTGTGGACCATCTAATCCCAACTTCCTGTAGAATTAAGTTCACAAGTATGATCAAAAGCTGGGTCAGATCTCTTGGAGTGATGCTAAGATCAAGTTGACCATAGGTAAGTAACGTGCTGGATAGATGCCTCTTCATTTTTGCCCCTTATGGTAAAATTTAGTAGAGCTCGAAGACCTTGAGAGAGCAGGATTGACACGTTTTGGGTGACTATGGAATGACTAAAGATTATGGATCCATTAGTTGATGAATCTTTCGCTGCGGTGAGATCAGTGAAAATTGCTTTAGAGAATCGCTAGCCGCAGGTTATCTTTGAGTCTGACTCTCAGCTCCTTTGCATTGTCACTGAACAATCCTTCTCTTGCAGATTAGTCATTGATTGATTCCATCCGTCAGGACCTTCTTCAACATTATTCTTGATCTTTTCGATGGGTTTCTCGATTATGTAATCAACAAACTCACCTTCTGGCTAAGTGAGTTTCACAGGCTCTTTTTTTGGTTTTATGCCGCTTTCTAGTATTCCCACGAGTTTCGTCTCCTGTGATGATATTTAGTTATATTTTCTTTGCTTTATTTATATCAAGTGGTATTTTCAAGAAAAAAAAGACACGTTTTGGGTGTGCCTTGTGCGGTGGCCCTTTTTTGGCTTGACACACCTAACTGCACTAGTTTAATCAAATCTTTTTTTTTAATATTAGTTGGTCCAACAAGAATAAAGAATCTAAACTAACTGCACAGCTCATACTTATCTTGCGTCTCTAATCCTTGTTTAGTTGTTATTCTTCTCACTGCACGAAAGGCAGCAGCTAATCTCGGTACCCAAACACATGGGAACAGCTAAAATGAACAACAAACTCATACTTTTTGATGCAGAATCCATCAGAAGAAAAAGCCAATCTGTAGCTCCTAAGGGTCTGATGATCGGATCGATCAATGAGTTCACTTTCCTTCTTACTTCAGTTTGCTCGAGGAAATCACACTCCATTCTGCTAATTTTCTGATCATCTCTAACAACTTCAAAAGTTTAGACCGTTTCTTTTATTTTGCCTATGCTAAAACACAGCTCGTTTATTATAAATCCTGGCTAATTTTGTATGGTATGATTATTTGCAATATCCTATTCGAATAGTACTGATCAATTTGAAAAGAAATAGATAAATAAGGATTTGCACTGTCAGAAAACTTTACACGTATTAATTGTTTCGGATATAGTATTGCATTATAAATCATGGATAATTTTGTTTGTTTTGAATTTTCTACCGTATTTTATCTGAATTGCATATTTTTAAAGAAAAATAGATAAATAGTGTTCGAACACAGTATTGCAGAGATAATCTAAGTTTCTTGTTTTCAATTAACTTGTGGGCAATTGATATTTCTCCTTCATAGAATCTCTAGAATTTAAGTTCAACCATCATTTTCCTTTGGTAGTTAGCCAAAATAACATGATCGTGTTCATGAAAACGCTTGGAATAATTGATACGTGGGTTGGTTAGATAAATTACTTCAGGAATCTCTTTTCATAATTAGCCATCAATAATCCTGACAAAATGGTGGGCCTGCGATTCTTATAGGACCATGATGATATGACGACATTCATCTATAATAGAGGAATGAAATAAAATATGCAAAATACTTCAATCAATAGCAGCCCAACCCACCAAATATATATATATAATATCAAGCTGAGGAATAAATAAAAATAGAATGATGCAGTTACTTGCAGATATTTTATTGTCCAATTGATATTGGTTTGCCTCATTTATCTCGTTCACTGATCAACTGTATGAAAAAAATTTCCCCCTTAATCAAAGGTCCATACTCCATTGTATATAGGAATTAGCCATTAAAAATATATTAAAACAAATTAATAACCATGTTAAGAGTAATTATCTTTGTTTAAGTCCTTTATATAAGTAAATAAATTTATAAATATGACTGATATATTTTATATCTTAATAGACTGAACCTAGGTTATGTTCGTTTTGAGAAAAAATGTAGGATTTTAGATAAGTTGTTAATTTTTATGTTGAATAGTATTTTATTGGTGTTTGTGTAAAATGAAGAGAGAAATGATTTGATGTAATTGTTTAATAAAAAAATATTAGAGTTATGTGAAAAAGTATAAAGAGAAAATTTATGTTGAATAAAAAATTAAAAAATTATTGGAGATTGTGTAAAATGTATTGATTTTTGTGTTTGAATTCTGAATATGTTCGGTGATAAATTTATGAATATACTTAGAATCCTGAAAAGAGTGTGAAAATGAACATATCCCTGTTTAGCAAAGAGAAGAAAAAAAGCAATTTTTTTTAATCGTATTTATATATTTCCATTTTTCCAGCTCCAGAGCGTACTATCTTCTGTTTCTCACTCGCTCAGACACAGATAAGTGTCGGTGGAGTAGTAAGTCTGTAAGCTCGTAGTTGCCGTGTCCCTTTCGTCTCTTCTAAGCCATTTCCACTAATATAAAATATTTTATACAATCATAGCCAGCTGCTCACTCTGTTTAAGACTCCCAGGCACAGAGATAGAGAGAGCGAGCTGGGCTTGGCATATAGCATTGTTCGTCTACCTGGGTCAGTTCGATCCGAGTCCCTGAAACTCCGATTATTTATCTCTCTCTCTCTCCGCTTTCGGAGGATTCTTGGCACGGGATCTGGTGGGAATTTGTGTCAATTGGGCTTTCTTTTCCCTAGGGATTCAACTGGGTTCCTTGGAATTCCCACTGATCGAGTTGTTTTCGGACAAAGATTGCGTTTTGGAGGTAAGTGTAGCTCCTGCGATCTGTGTGGTGGCTTAGAAAATATGAAATGATATTTGGGTTTCTTCTTAAAATTGTATTTGAAATAAAATTTTGGGAGCTGAAGAAAACCAACGAAAGGAGTTGTAAGAGGTGCTTTGTTTGCTCTGGTAAAAAACAATGACAGCTTCAAGATTATAGTTCTGAACGACTCTAATCTCTTTTCGTACATTTTATCAGATACTAAACTCAAAATACAAGCTTAGAAATTTCCGTTGAAGTTAGCTATTGATCACTGTTGAAGTGGATAATTTGATTCGCTGTCCGGTATTTCTATGCAGATCTGGGCTCTACTTCGAGAAAAGGCTTGCTTTAGGGGCATAGAGCTTGGAGGCATGCATAGATCTTGTTGAGATTCAGATACTTAGTGGGTCCATTGTTCACATCCGGGTGAAGAGAAGCGTGTGCCGATGGAATCAGAAGGGGAAACCGGGGTAAGTGTGCGCAAAGCATCAGATTTAGCTAGCAATTTGCCACTCTTTGGTTGTTGAAAGAACAGCGTATAGGAAAATGTTAAATGCGGTGCTAATTAAACTCCTTGAGCTGTTTGGTTGTCAAACTGGAATTCTTTTCCCCATAACTTTCATTAGTTGAACTAGGTTCAGCTGAGTGGAAATTGTTTTTGGCTCTGGTCCTATTCAATGATGAGTAGAAGAGATTCTTTAGTTTCTTTCTCTCCGTTTTCCACATTTGTTCAGCAGATGGGGCTTGAGAATCATTCAAAGAATTGAACTTTACTTTTTCGTGTGTTTTTCTTGCTTCCCATTGATTCTGATTAACTGTAAAGTTTGGGAACATCAGCATGGTTTACATTGTGCGTTTGATTAATTCAAAATAGTTATAAGTATCTAAACTGGTTGAATGTTTTGTCTTGTAATGTAATATAACTCAGGCAAAAGCCACAAAGAACCTGGGCGGACATGTTTGCCAGATCTGCGGTGATAATGTTGGGAAGACTTTAGGTGGCGAACCATTCATTGCCTGCGATGTTTGTGCTTTTCCGGTTTGCAGGCCTTGTTATGAGTATGAGAGGAAGGATGGGAATCAATCTTGCCCACAATGCAAAACCCGATATAAGAGACATAAAGGTAATTCAGATGTATGTAACTGGAAAGTCTGCCATAGACTAGTAAACAATAGTTAAGTGCTCCCAAGTTCTGTATGTCATTCACTAGTCTGTGAATGTTGTTCATGACAACTGTGAAAACTGCAAACAAGAGCAACAAAGTTAATTGAATCTTGTAAAATGTCAAAGCATGCTTTGTCTGATAGTACCTCTGGGGGGTGTGCTCCTTCTTTTGTCCCTGAACTTATATCAAGATAGTTTACTTTGTATTGCCAGTATCACTCTCAATCTTTTAGAAGCTGCGAATATTTTCAGAATAAAAATATTCTGAATTTGCTAATATTTGTCTTGTTGCTTCCAGGAAGCCCTGCAATTCTTGGTGATAGAGAAGAGGACACTGATGCTGATGATGGTGCTAGTGACTTCAATTACACGTCAGAAGAACAAAACCAAAAGCAGAAGATTGCAGAGCGCATGTTGAGCTGGCATATGGCGTATGGACGTGGGGAGGATGTTGGGGCTCCCTCTTATGATAAAGAGGTTTCTCACAACAACATTCCTCTGCTCACTAATGGAACAGAGGTAATACATTCTGACATGCCATGATCTTTTCCTTATCTTTTCTTTTCTCTTTTTTATTTTTACCCTTTGGATTGGGGGGGTGAAGGCTTTCGAAGTGGAATTAACCTGTCGGCCATTGCAAACTTCTAGGTTTCTGGAGAATTGTCTGCTGCATCACCTGAGCGTCTTTCTATGGCTTCTCCTGGAGTTGGTGGTGGGAAGCGTATCCATCCTCTTCCTTATGCATCTGATGCTAATCAATCACGTATGTTTTCTCTCACTCTACACTGGTGTTTATGTGTTGCAATCGGATGTTGTTTTGGGGTTGATGGCGATACTTAATGTGCAGCTAATGTTAGGGTTGTGAATCCAGTGAGGGAATTTGGTTCACCAGGATTAGCCAATGTAGCCTGGAAAGAGAGAGTTGATGGATGGAAGATGAAGCAGGAAAAGAATGTTGTTCCAATGAGCACTGGCCAAGCCAATTCTGAAAGGGGGGTTGGTGATATCGATGCCAGCACTGATGTGCTTGGGGATGAATCTTTACTGTGAGTTCTCTCTTGATTGAATTCATGAATCTTTGGCTGCCCTTTTTGGATTTAATTTTGGAATGCATGTTTAAGACTCATACTTTACTTCTTGATTACATGAGCTTTATTCTGTAACCGCTTTTTCATGGGCAAACTTGGTTGTTGTTTTTTTATAAGTAAGAAGTTTTATTAAAGAGAAAGAGAAAGAGCAGTACAAAGATTGTACTGACAGAAATTACAACATACAAACAAAGAAACTTAGGAAATCCTGAAAATCAAGAATAGGGCCCCCAACAACGCATTAGCCCAGAAGAACAGATTAAGCAACAAACCACCCTGCAATCTTTTTCAATAGATAAAGAAGAATCCTCAAAACAATGCATGTTCCTCTCCCTCCAAAGGCTCCACCAAATGAGCAAACTTGATTGTTACTTTTAAGCAATACTTGCAAATGGAGTTCCGACTATAAACTAAGTATAGCTGCCCAATCGGTTTTCCCAAGTATAACTTATATATAATCACTTGTATTGTGATTCCAGTTGAGAGGACACGATTAATGTCATGCTTCTTTTTGTTTGCAGGAATGATGAAGCTCGGCAGCCTCTCTCAAGAAAGGTTTCTATTCCATCGTCTAGGATAAACCCATACAGGATGGTCATTGTTCTGCGGCTCATTATTCTCTGCATTTTCTTGCACTATCGAATAACAAATCCTGTGCCTAATGCCTATGCACTGTGGTTAATATCTGTGATTTGTGAGATTTGGTTTGCGATATCCTGGATATTGGATCAGTTTCCCAAGTGGCTGCCTGTAAACCGTGAAACATATCTTGACAGGCTTTCTCTGAGGTAAGAATATCTATAACTAGTTATCATACTTGGTGGTTAAATCTGCATTCATGTTTTTCAAATAGCTCCTCATTTCAGTTTGGTGGTGTTCTTCCTTTTACGTTTAGTCTGAAAACCGAATTCATGCAGATATGACCGAGAAGGAGAACCTTCACAGTTAGCTGCAGTTGATATATTTGTCAGTACTGTTGACCCATTGAAGGAACCTCCTCTTGTTACAGCCAATACTGTGCTATCCATTCTTGCTGTTGACTACCCAGTTGATAAGGTCTCTTGCTATGTGTCTGATGATGGAGCTGCTATGTTGACATTTGAAGCTTTATCTGAAACATCTGAATTTGCAAGGAAATGGGTTCCTTTCTGCAAGAAATATAGCATTGAGCCTCGGGCTCCAGAATGGTACTTCGCACAGAAGATTGACTACTTGAAGGATAAGGTTCAACCTTCATTTGTTAAAGATCGTAGAGCTATGAAGGTAAGGTCCTTTATTCCCTATGTACCTTAACACTCCATTTTCCCCTTTCAAGCACCATCTTAGGTTACTTCTTCATGTCGAATTACAGAGAGAATACGAAGAATTTAAAATCCGTGTCAATGGTCTTGTTGCCAAGGCACAGAAAATTCCTGAAGAAGGATGGATTATGCAAGATGGTACACCATGGCCTGGAAACAACACCAGAGACCATCCAGGAATGATCCAGGTATGTGCTCCAAATTGGTAGATATGTGTTTGCTGAACATTTCTAGTTACTACTAGTTAGAATTCGGGTATGGTTCTGAATTAGTTTCTGCTTTGGGACAACTTTTCCTTGAGCTACATAAAGCAAACTGCGTACAACAATGTTGTTCTGCATGAATTCAAGTATTGCCATTTACTCCTCTGAATCTTCTTTTTTGGGATACATAAGTGGCCTGGTCTTCTTTAATCTTTCTCTCTCTCTCTCTCCCCTGGGGCTCTTCCTCATCCTTCAACGAGGGTCTTTTTTTTTGGGTTCTACTTATATCTGCGCTCTTCTTTGAATGCCATTTGATTGCTAAGATAATATGTGAATAATTATCTGAAGGTTTTCTTGGGCCAAAGTGGAGGACTTGATGCTGAGGGTAATGAACTGCCACGCTTAGTCTATGTTTCTCGTGAAAAGCGTCCAGGTTTTCAGCATCACAAGAAGGCCGGTGCTATGAATTCACTTGTGAGTAATGAACTATATACAGAAGCTGGAGTTTTTAGTCTCTTGATGTCTAGCATAATGCAACGCCTGGCTGTCAATACTCTTGCAGGTTCGAGTATCAGCGGTCCTTACCAACGGGCCTTTCTTGTTGAATCTTGATTGTGATCACTACATAAACAATAGCAAGGCCCTGCGGGAAGCTATGTGTTTTCTAATGGATCCAAACCTTGGGAAACATGTTTGCTATGTTCAGTTTCCCCAGAGATTTGATGGAATTGATAGAAATGACAGATATGCTAACCGTAATACTGTTTTCTTTGATGTAAGTTGTACGACCTTCTATTTAAGTGGTTCATTCTTGTTTCTATCCCATATTGTAGAATGGTTTTAATCATGCGGTCTCATGTGTGATTTGTTTGATATATCCTAAACTTAATTTGTTATATTTTGCCCAGCATCTCTTTCATATTGGTTCTGTTCATTGTCAATTTCAGATTAACTTGAGAGGTTTGGATGGCATTCAAGGCCCTGTTTATGTGGGTACCGGATGTGTCTTCAATAGGACAGCTTTATATGGTTATGAGCCGCCTCTCAAACCTAAGCATAAGAAACCTGGATTCCTGTCTTCACTCTGTGGTGGATCACGAAAGAAGAGCTCAAAGTCTAGCAAAAAGGGTTCAGACAAGAAGAAATCTAGCAAGCATGTGGACCCCACCGTGCCTATCTTCAGTCTAGAGGATATAGAAGAGGGCGTGGAAGGTACTTTGCAAATTATTGTTTCAATTTGTTCATCTTCCCCTTAAAAATATACCTGTCAAAATGCCATTTTTATCTGGCAACAATGGTTGATCGAGTACAATTGTCTACCTTGCTTGTCTATGTTTTTAGAAGGGGAAAATTATTGCTCGTCTTTTTTTACTAGGATTGAACTGGGTAAGCAAATCTACTCAGAAATTCATGAAACTGCGTTTGGACATTTTTTGCAGCATCTAGTGCCTCTCTTTTGATTTTGTTGAATACAACTACAGACTTCTACCACTTCATTTGTAAACTCAGGTTCTGGATTTGATGATGAGAAGTCACTACTCATGTCACAAATGAGCTTGGAGAAAAGGTTTGGTCAGTCTGCTGTTTTTGTTGCCTCTACACTTATGGAGAATGGTGGTGTTCCACAATCTGCAACACCCGAAACTCTTCTTAAAGAGGCCATTCATGTTATCAGCTGTGGTTACGAGGACAAAACAGACTGGGGTCGTGAGGTGTGTTTTCTTGCTATTTAATCTTTATCTTTAACTGTTATTTCTTTTTCCGTTTACTTTATTGTTCCCTGCATTAAGAAATTTGTTTCCACAAAGTATTACCTCCTTTATTGGATGTAGTCACTGCCATCTGTAGTGATGACTTATATATGAGTGAAAAATTATTTTGGAATCTATAACATTTAATGAATTTTTATTCCGTTTCATATGTGCATAGGCAGAATATGCCTGAGTTTAGAGATTTTCAACAAGGTCACAAATTTGTGAAAGAATGACAAATGAGGCCTATTTTTAGTCTCAAGGTAAAGGAGGAAATAAGTGAGATTTTGTTGTATTCTCAAATAATAATTGTATCTCGAAGGAAAGTTGTTGTTGCAGCTAGTCCTTTTCTGATACCCATGAAGGTTTTTGACTGAATAGACACTCATAGGAGTGTAGTATGCTTATATTATATAGGCAGTTGTAAGGAATTTGGAATGCAGTTTTCCCCTTAACTTCGAGTCAGGTGCAAAGATTATTTGTTTTGGGAATGTGTGCTCACTACATGAAATGAAAATTTCCACATAAAGATGATACAAGTTTGTTACTACAGGCACCTTTATGGAAAAGGTGCCTGTAGTAACCTTCTTTCAATTGACAAGCAACTAGCAAGATATACTCAAAAGTGTTTTCTGTCTTTTGTGTATGGTCTTCACAAGTAGTATTATTTCTAAACATGATAAATACAGTTTTTTTATGGCCCAGGAAATATGGTAAAATTAGATTTTGAGTTTGATTTGTATAACTAATATATTCTCTTGCACTACAGATAGGATGGATTTATGGTTCAGTTACGGAAGATATTCTTACAGGATTCAAGATGCATGCTCGTGGTTGGCGGTCAATTTACTGCATGCCCAAGCGCCCAGCCTTTAAAGGCTCTGCTCCTATTAATCTTTCTGATCGTCTGAACCAAGTGCTTCGTTGGGCTCTGGGTTCTGTTGAAATTCTTCTCAGTAGACATTGCCCTATCTGGTATGGATACAGTGGAAGGCTTAAATGGTTGGAGAGATTCGCATATGTGAACACCACCATCTATCCCCTCACTGCCATTCCTCTTCTAATGTATTGTACTTTGCCCGCTGTCTGTCTACTCACCAACAAGTTCATCATTCCACAGGTTCGTTGTATGACCAAACTCATATTTGTTCACGTTCTTATCTCTATATTTTGATATGGTACTTATTGATTTTCTTGGTTATCACCTGGGATGCAATCCCTGCATCTTACAACAGCTAACCATGTCATGTTATTTGGGGAGTTAGTGATTTGGTTTCAAAAATAGGGAAGGTGTATGCCTAAATTCTCTGGAAAGAGTTAACATCCCCAAAGAACATAAAATTGCTTCCATTAATTGGTGGCTGGATTTTACAGGGACCGCATTACTGGAATCTAATTATTATAGGATTCCATTGCTCTTTTTAGTTAAGCGGATTAGGAGTTTTAGAGAGAAAAAAAAAAAAGATGAAGTATTTGATATTTTAATGTGGACTGGAAGCAACTTTCACATAGAGAGAGACTATATTTTCAGTGTGTTAGTCTGATGTGAACTTGGTCTCAAAATGCTGCAGTCTTTGCAACATGCTAAATTATTTGCTCGTCTTATTCCTCTTGCAGATCAGTAACATTGCGAGTATATGGTTTATATCTCTCTTTATTTCCATCTTTGCCACTGGTATCCTGGAGATGAGGTGGAGTGGTGTCGGAATCGATGAATGGTGGAGAAATGAACAGTTTTGGGTCATTGGTGGTGTTTCAGCCCATCTATTTGCCGTTTTCCAAGGTTTACTTAAAGTGCTTGCTGGAATTGACACTAACTTCACTGTTACATCCAAGGCATCAGATGAGGATGGAGACTTTACCGAACTTTACATGTTTAAGTGGACAACCCTTCTCATCCCGCCAACAACTCTCCTCATCATAAACTTGGTCGGAGTAGTTGCGGGTATCTCCTATGCCATCAATAGCGGTTACCAATCATGGGGTCCCCTTTTCGGCAAGCTCTTCTTTGCCTTTTGGGTGATCGTCCATCTGTACCCCTTCCTTAAAGGTCTGATGGGCCGCCAGAACCGAACACCCACCATTGTTGTTGTTTGGTCAATTCTTCTTGCTTCCATTTTCTCTTTGTTATGGGTGAGGATAGATCCATTTACCACTAGAGTCACTGGCCCTGATGTGCAGCAGTGTGGAATCAACTGCTAGAGAAAAGACGCTCGAAGACTGAGAATATAAAGTTATTCTCCTTGCCCTGCTAAAGCTTGAGAGGTGGGAGTTGATAATAGTTGTCTCATATTTTTGCTGTAACCTTCATGTGTTTTATGTGAGCTTGTTTGTCTGTTTGAAGTTTTTAAGTTATGTGCAGCTCATAGGTGGTAAAGAAAATCATTTTGTTGTAACAGCAGTGGTTTATGTATTATTCTGGACATAAAACTTATTCTGAACACTGCCTGCGGAACCAATTGAATTATTCTTTATATAACCGAAGCTTGTATGCAACCCTTTTTCACTTTTTTTGTTCCCCCACTATAGCCAGTTCTGGTTTAATATTGTTTGATTTTGATAATATTTAAAAGCTTTGAACATTTTTCCCCCCCTTCTTCAGTTACAAGAAAGAGTTATCTGATGCGTTTGATTTTGATAATATGGGGAAACCCCTGACATTCTGTTTACCTAAGCAAGTGTTCCATCATCATTTTCAAGGAGTTCATCTGATGCGCAGTATGGTCCAGGCAGGGGCTACCTCTTATCATCTTCAAACGATGGTCTCTGTATAGGCTTTTTTCAATATTTGAAATCTACCTTTTTTTTCCTTTTGGCTCAGAAGAAAAGAAAAGAAAAAACTAGAAGACCGAAAAAACTCCCGTCTGTAGTGCAGTGTGCAGGAGTTCCATGCAGGGTGACAACGCCCGACCCTTCGCGATACAAATACTGCCATTCCTCATCTGTATCTATGCCTGACAGGCTCATTGTTTCACGTGGCTGCCCATACACAATCAATATTATCCTGATCCTGATCCTGATGCTCCCACACAGCATGACACGCGTCGTGTAGACGAACTGACATCTAACAAAAGCTGAAGTCGTGGCGACATGCAAGAGCTGTCCTATTATAGTATCTTCTCCTTTTAAAGGAACCTCTTAGTCCAAGCAGGTACTGGACTCGTTGCCTTTTTCGGTTTAAAAAAAAGACAGAAGCTTGTTTCCAGCCAGAGTATTGAACTGATAGCGATGGCTATCGTTGAGGAACCCATTACTTCTAGGCTCGATCGTTTGGATAACATAGTAAGTGTTTTATTTAAATAAAGCCTTTGGATCTGTTTGGGAGTTAATTTTTTAAGTTTCCCTGTGATAGAAAAGCTTCATATTTCTTGAAATTTCCAATAATATTAAAGGATCTTGAAAGTAACCAAATTGAATAATGATAGACTTCTTATGAGTAGTACTTGCTTTAATGTGTGCCATCAGTTGAGGCACTTGGAGGAAATTAGGGGGCCCAGCAGATCCTCAAAGAGCTCGGGTGCTTCCATGATATTAAGTGAGACCCCTACGAGCAACAGCCAAGCATCATCAGTTGATCTCTCCCCAAGGAGCCTAGAGAAGCACAGCCGCCCGATCGACCACGTGATAGTTGAGACTGAAGTCAAAGGGACAATCATTGAGAGGCTTGAACTAGTAGAGGACCGTGTACTGAAGGTAAGATATTCACGTACATGTATGTTGATCAACGATCAAGAAAAAACAGAGTACGCTAATTTGATGAGCTTTTGATGTATTTTGTTGCAGCTGTGTTTGCAGTTGGACGAGCAAATAGAGGCAGAGAGACGAATGAAGGAGAAAAGTGAGAAGAAGGCCCACAAGAAGGGATTGAAGCAACTCGTCCAAAAATGTATGAAGGGAGAAGGAACACATAAAGCAAGGAGTGATCATCATCAGCATGTTCTTTGAGTCTGAGATGTTTCTATTTTTCCACTTGTTCTTGAAATCTTCCACTTTCATGGAGGGTTTGTGTAGGATTGTTGGTGTTTTTTTTTGGTAAATCTCCAGCTTTATGGGAGATTTTGTTTATGTGAAGTGGGCAAGAATCCTGGTTTGTGATATTGAACGGTGACACTGCACAAATGCTCTGTTTTTTTTTTTTTTTTTCCTTCTA
Source organism: Myrica gale (assembly GCA_963930655.1). NCBI lineage: Eukaryota > Viridiplantae > Streptophyta > Magnoliopsida > Fagales > Myricaceae > Myrica > Myrica gale. The sequence continues at coordinate 525,646 of OZ005607.1, read as the reverse complement.
TAGAACATGAAACTCAATGGACAGAAAAGTTGAATCCCAGGGAAAGCCTGCAAAAGTTGAGGTCCATGAAATAGGGACTTGGTTTAGTTATCTTGGGCCTTCAATGAACTGTTTGGCCCAATTCTCTTGTTTCTTCCTTTAAAAGTAGTAGAAGATGCAAGTCTTGTCAAATTCATGTGCTTTATTTTCTATGGATTGATGATGTGAATTTATCATTTATTTTAAATAAATAAATTTATTATTTAATATATATAAAATAATATTTTTCTGTAAAATAGCACAATAGCAAGTGAAATATTCGATATGGATCTTTGGGAAAATTATCTTTTCCTAAATAGTATTGACCACACATGAGCTTGTGATTGACAATATTTTATTTCTTTTTTTTGGTAATTAAAAAGAGAAGTAGAATATTTGAGAAAAACATATATTTTTATTGCCATGAATATTTCCTAATTTTCAACCGTCCACGTGCCATTAAGATAAAGTCAGATAGGACCTATTTGGACAGTTCTCTGTCCAAAGGTACAATGATCGAATCCCAGACTTTTATGTGGGTCCTCAAAATGCGCTATCTTTCTACGAACCACCGATTATATTCTTTATTGATATCTCTGCTTCGAGAAGAGAGGGGGGAAAATTGCTCCCAAAAGAGGGTATCATTTTCCTTGGCCTAAAAATTGATGGGTGAAGAAACTAGAAGCCTGCTAAAAAATAGACAAGGTGATTGGTGATGGGCACCGTCGATGAACTATCGGCATGCCATGTGTACGGTGGTGAGACTACAGGCAAAAAGATACATCTTTAGGTCCACATTAGATCCGTCGCCATGAGAGGGAGCTAATTGAAAATGTCCAAAATTTTGGGTCCTTATCAAACCATTTTAGATTTGACGCTTGATAAGAGAGCCCATGTACTACATGGTTTGTAGGGACTAAGAACTTGCTTTCAAAAGGGGACCCAATTGGGTTTTGTTTGTTAATCTCTATCAGTTAGATGTTTTCGAAGGTTGTTGAGGTGCATTATCCAAACCCTAGTAGCTACGAGCATCCGCAGATCGAGGTGGGCCTGCATTTACAACTCTAGCTGGAAGTGTGTGTTTGCAGGAAGTACCATCTGTCTTCTGTATAATCCTTGCTAGTGTTGCTTTAAGGTCCATTGATGATTGAACCAAGGTGTAGTTTTGGAGTTTAGGGGGTCTTAGTTTTTAAAAAAATGGTAAGATTTTGATAAAATTGTGAATATTTATATAGATTTGAATTTTATAGATTTTTGTGTAAAAGTTGGTGAAAAGTTTAAAAATATTTAATTTTTGTTGGAGTTTTGGAAAAATGTGTATAGAGAGATGATTTGATATAATTATTTAATAAAAAATATTGGAGTTAAGTGAAAAAATATAGAGAAAATTTATTACAAATTTTTTTAAAATGTATTGGAGTTTGTTTGAAAAGTTGTTGGAGATTGTGTAAAATGTATTGATGTTTGTGTATGAATTTTTTAGATTTTGAATGTTCGTTTTGCAAATTTGTTGAATAGATTTGTATTCTAGAATATTTTTGCAAACGAACGTGCCCTAAGTTAAGGTGAATCTCGAATGTGAAAATATGATTTTATTTTTGGAAAAACTGTAGCGTTTTAACTCATATGGGTAACTCAAGTGGCAACCGGGGACTCAGCTGGTCAGTCAGTTGATCAATCTCTCTAAAGTTTACTATGACATTGAACTCAACTAGTGCGAATATTGAGACAAGTTCGTCCGAACCTCAAACACGTGGATGTAGGGTTGTGCATAAGCGGTGGCGGTGACGGTTACGCCCTCCACTGCCGCCGCTATGGGCGATTGTCAAAAATGGACATTGCAACTAGCACCCTTAGGTGCTTAAATCGACACTTAACGGTGATGGTTTTGACGGTGGCGGTTACAGCTGCCCAAACCAGATCTACACAAAATCATTAAAAAAAACAAAAACAAAAGCCGATCAACAACGAATTACCCAACAACTTTCAACCCAAAATGAAATCTGCAAATCTCAAAACGATATCAACCTAACAACGAATCAAAGCAATCGGATCAACCCAACAACGAATCAAAGCAATTGGATCATAGAGGGAAAAGAGAGAGAAAAAAAGCAACGCATAAGCTAGAGACTATAGAGAGAAAAGCAAGAGATCGTCATATGTTGTAGAGGCGCCACAATTGTGAAGCTCGCCGATGTTGGTAGAGGAGATAGACACTGATCGGGGACTGAGAGTAGGAAAAAAAATTTGGGGGAAGGGGTTGCACTCTGCCAATCTACAAAAATGGGAAGGACGGAGGTTGAGGGGCCCCTCAAACGACGACGTTTCTATTTAAAGAGAAACATTGTTGTTTGTATAAAATAAATGAAATAAAATAAAATAAAATAGTTTTAGCGGTGGAAACCGCTACCCCTAAATCTTTGCCCACGATAAAATTTGGTATCGTTACCGGTGCCGCCGTGGGGCGAGGAGCAGTTTACGGCATCAGTACCGGTGCTGGTGTCGGTGTACAACCCTACGTGAATGGATGTCTAAACTTCTCTCACTATAAAAAAAAAAAGAATAAATTAAATTGTGACTATCGAACCTAAGGATAAGGTTTGCCCTTCTAGTAGGGGTGAAAACCGGAAATGCGGTCCGGACCGCATTTCCGGTCCTCCAATATTATAGGACCGGACCGGACCACTTATATGTGGTCCGGTCCGGTCTGGACCACTTAAGTGGTCCATACCGGATTTAAATTCTTTTTTAAAAAAAATTCGCGCTTGTTTTTTAAAAAAATTTCGCGCAGAGCGCCTACTGCTCTGCACTGCGTAGTAGGCGCTCTGCGCAGTGCAATAGGCGCACTGCACAGTAGGTGATCATCCATCACGAAGCGTTGAAGCCAAGGAGACTTTTGCAACGTCAAAATTTTTTTTTTCAAAAACAAAAAAATCTTTTTACAGACAAGATACCGACCACAAGGCGATAAACCAGGTTGGTTGATTATGTGCTTCGCAGGTGACTAATGTAGTACGTGGTCAAATCTGACTGGTAGTTACACTTGAAGTTGTCGTAGAAGCATCCACTCCTAATAAACGCCGGTCGTTTCATTCCCATCGTCGACACCGACTCTGCCTGAGTAGCCTGACAGGGCTATAGTCAGCGCCTCACATCGAGTCATAAAAAAGTAGCTTCAACCCGAATGCTCCAAGCTCCCGTTACCAGGTGGGAAATGATTCCAAGTTCAAAAAGGGCAAGTCCACAAATGGGTTTGCCACAAAGAGCTGGAGGTTCAATGACCCGGAGTTGCAGAGGAAGAAGAGGGTAGCTAGCTATAAGGTCTACACGGTGGAAGGAAAGGTCAAAGGCTCTCTGAGGAAGACCTTCAGGTGGCTCAAGGACAGGTACTCCAGAGTTGTACAAGGCTGGTAGTAAGTTCCTCGGCATTCTGGTACTACTCTCTGTTTGTTTTTAAGATTGTTTAGTTCAACTTGAGTACTGTCTTGAAATCGTTGAGTTTGCTATTTAATTTTAGAGGTGACGGGTTTTATGGATTGAAAATCATCTTGGAATGTGCGGTAAAAATTTAAAAAAATAAAAAAAATTATGAAATGCGGTCCGGTCCGGTCCGGACCGCATTTCAAATATGTATAGACCGGACCGGACCGGATAAATCCGGTCTTTCAATCCGGTCCGGACCGGACCGTATTTTTAAGATTGAAACCGGACCGGACCTCAAATCCGATCCGGTCTGCGGTCCGGTTCTGTTCAGCCCTACCTTCTACCCTGAGGCACGGGGCATGACACGAGCAACTCCTCGAAGCAGTGGACCAAAAGTCAACCCTTGCTTGCCTTCATGAAAATTGCACATATTTCTTTGATTTCGTGCTTATTTCTATGAATTGACTTAATGCCTTCTTTAATGTTGATCATATGTCATCGATAATGCCTTTTGTCTTATATTTTGATTTCATTTGAAATTGTTTGGAAGCTGCGCCTTCTGGCAGAGAACTGCAGCACATTAAATACTTGTTTTATAGTCAAGACAACGAGGTATAACAAAATTGCACTGAACAGAAACTTCACCTGTTGGTGTGTTCAAAGGCATCTTTTTAATTTTGAATGGAACCTGCTGCAGGTTGTACTAAAATGAAATGAAGTCTGCTCTTCCCCGTTGTTCATGTTCGGCATACAACCCCATCTCTTGGTGAGTAGGTCCCATGCGCCGCCGTCACTCTCACAAGACGCCATCCTAGCCGGAGATAAATTAATCTCAGATCTCTCGTCTCCTTTGATCCTGAGAGCATATCTGACCCTATCCTTCGAAGAGTTGATCAACCACATAAGAGAGGTGCGAAGCCATGCTTGTTGACAACTCCTGCAACACAGCACCATCGCTGCCATGAGCGGCATTTTCTAGCTTTTTTCTTTTTCTTTGTTTTTTCCGTGTCTCAGGGAAGACTACATAGGATCGTTGGACTCTTGTGTTTACATGTATGATAAATCATTGTTTTTTTTCACAATAAATAAATAAATAATCACCGACAAAGAGCTTAAAAAATTTCCGACAGGCCACATCAGAAGGGAAATTAAGAAGTGCAAGACCCTAAATTATGGATATCCATGAAGGACTAGGGTTTGGCTCCTTGTGGTTGGAGGTGTATCATGTGGGTATCAAACTTTCTTAACGCAAGCAGGTTGAGTTATTGGGTTTGGCTGTCAAATATCTGAGTGGGAGTTCAGCAAAAGATTAATCAGTATTCTCAGGATTTTTTTTGAATCCTCGCAACACAAAAAATTCTACAACCAAACATTATTTTTAATATTATATAAAAATAACTACAATACGAATATCAATAAAGTTAACATCACCTAAACATTCTCTACTGACTCATCCTCTACTTTCTTGTTCTCAAGCTTTTTTTTTCTTTTTTTTTTAAAGAAAATTTGCTTTTCAGTTCACTCAATTTTTACTGTTTTTTTTTTCATAAAACTTAATTGATCTTTATATACTCGAATAAAATAGTTCCGCTGTCACGTTCGGGTAGTCTAACTAATGGAATATTTTTTCTGCATCAGCCTAATTTTCCACATAAGCAACTAGGGCTGTAAGTCCGGTCCGGCTTCCGCCGGACCTCCTCCTCCGCCACTGACTCCGGTTCCGGGAAGAGGAGATCCGCCTCTTACAGGAACCGGAGCCGGAGGTTATTTTGGACCACTAACGGAAGCGGAACCGGAACCGGACGTTTCTGCCGGTCCAGGCGGAACTCCGGTTCTGGGGTTTTTTTTTTCTTCTTACGTTAAAACGACGTCGTTTATATATTGTTTTTTGAGGAAAAAAAAATGCTTGATGCGCTGCCGTTTTGATCTGAGCCCTAAGTCCCTAACTAATAAGCCAACTCCCCGAGGACCCCGACCCCCGTCCCAGACTCCTCGACTTCGACTCCCCAGCGCCCAGCGGCCACGCCGGCCAGCCCTAGTCTTCCACGCCGGCCAGCCCTAGACTCCCCAGCGCCCAGCGGCCACGCCGAAGTTCTCTTCAAACCTCTCTCGAGGTATTTTGCGATTCTCTCTCCCGATGCCCTGTGCTTCCCTTTATTTGTACTAGATGCATCAAACAAGACAAGTCCCTTGAGCATATTTGCGTAACAGAGTGGAATTCGAGACTCAAGTTGAAAAACCAAATGAATCTTGAAGGCTGCTAATTATTTTCTATTTTGCCAGAATTCGTAAATTTGTCACTAAATGTAGTTGGAGAAAAACGAAATGAAACTCTTATGTGTGGAACTCTTATGTATGGATCTTCACTTTAGTATTGTTCCTCAGTTTAAATGCCCGCATGTTTACTAAAATTTTGATGCTACAACTTCATGGTGAATTTTTTACTTCTCTGTTTGGCAAGAATCCATCTCTGTTAACTGATTTTTCCAGTATTTCAGTGGACACTAGTGCATTTCTCGATGTTAAATCCTTAGATTCTACGACAAGAAAATCCATTTCAAGCACATTCCAGCGTCATAATGATTGAAAATTCATATGGCGTTGTCTTGTTTGATGCATCTAGGTTTCCATCTATCATTGTTTATGTGCCATGCACTTTTTACTAGCTATCTTCTTTACGTACTAGACCTTGAAATTCAATATCTACCTTTTCCTTTTCAATATATTAACTCCTAGAACAACAAATCTGTAATGCCTGTGTCAAGTGCTCTTGTTTGATTTTCTCATCAGATTTCGTAATCATTGGCAATTGGCATCATGTCAGTATTTTGTTAAGTTTTGGCATCTCCATTGGATTGGTCTGATCAATGCTTATGTCGTAGAAATTGAAGTCTGGATATGAGAATACGTGCCACAATTACATTTTTTGAGTCTTTTGATGTTGGATATCGAATGAAATGGATTGGAACCTGCTGAGAGGAAAGGAGAAAAAAAGAAAGCAATGCCCAGGGCTTCCTTAATCTGTTGTCTCATTGATAGATGAAGTTCTCTCTTAGTCTTTATCATCTCGTGCTAGATGCAATAAAGGAAGGATAAAACCTTTTTTCCTTCGATCACCTAGTCCTTAAGAGAAATATTAGTGTCCTAGAGTGACCAATTGAGCTGGACTGTACTTATTGCTTGCTGGGTTACGGTTATTTGTTATGTGTCTAGAGGTTAGACTTTGGGTTGAGGCACAACCTACTTAGACATTATTTGTTATATGAATGACTGTCATGGTTGATTTTTTTGATTGAGGTGTATGTTATTTTGTGTCTTTATTTCAGATGGATCGTCAAACTTCAATTTCATCTACACAATCCACAACCCCCAAGTTTTCTACCCCTGCCTCAATGGCTACACCTACAATTGGTCAGATACCAATTGTAGATGTAGAGGCACAACCTACTGAGACAATTGACCCTACCCTCAAAAGAAGAAATGTTTCCAATCCATCCCCGATGTGGGAACATTTCACTAGGGTACTACCAGTAGTTGACCCAAAAAAACCATTGGCCAAGTGCAACCATTGTGGTCATAAAGTTGGGTGTCACCACAAAGAACAAGGGACATCGGCTATGAAATCCCACTTGAACGCTTGTGTAATGTATAAGAGAACTCAAAGTAAATTAGATAGTTCTCAACAGAAATTGACTTTTGATATCAAGGGGGCAAGTAGTGGATCAGTGGGAGTGATGAAGATAGACTCATATAATCCCAAGGCTATTAGGGCAGCTATTGCTAAGTTTGTAATTGTGGATGAGCTTCCTTTTAGAATAGTAAGTAAGGATGGGTTCAAGGAGATGATTCATACCCTCGAGCCCCGATTTAAAGTGTCATCTCGAATTACAGTGATGAAAGACTATATGAAACTTTACTTGGAAGAGAAGGCTAGACTGAAGGCTAGTATCTTACTCAATAGACCCCGAGTTTGTTTCACCACTGACACATGGACGTCAGTCCAAAACATGAATTATATGTCTGTCACTGCACACTGGATTGATAGTACATGGAACTTGCACAAAAAGATACTTGTCTTCTCTAAGGTGTCAGATCATAAGGGGCTCGACCATTGGGATGGAATTGGAGGATTGTATGTCGGAATGGGGGATTGATAAAATCCTTACAATCACTGTCGATAATGCATCCTCTAATGATACAGCCATTGAACATGTGAAGAGTAGACAATTGCTTTTGGGGTCTCAGACTGGAAAAATTGTTTGTAATCATGATTGTTTGCATATGAGATGTTGCGCACATATCTTGAATTTAATTGTGCAAGATGGGTTGAAGGAGCTGGATGATTCTGTGGCCAAGGTAAGGAACTTGGTCAAGTATGTTAAGTCATCTCCCGGTCGAATGGATGGGTTTAAGAAATGTGTAGCGAAGAGGAAGTTTCCCATTGAGGGGTTTTTGCAGCTTGATGTTCCTACTCGTTGGAATTCAACGTATATTATGTTGGATGCAGCTGAGAAATATCAGAGGGTTTTTGAGGAGATGTTGGCAGAAGATGGGATTCTGATAAGCTTTCTGCGTGAGGAGGGGCATGGGAGGAAGGGACTGGGTCCCCCTGGATTTGAGGATTGGGAGCGTGTTAGACACTTTACGAAGTTTTTGGCACTCTTCTATGAAGTGACGGTTCGAATTTCTGCTTCAAAAACGGTGACAGTAAACTTATTCTTTGCAGAACTAGCCAAAATTCATATGCATTTGGAGAAATATGCAACTAGTGGGGATTTGTTCTTGGCGGACATGGCAAAAAGAATGCAAATGAAGTACAATAAATATTGGGGTGACTTGACTCAGGTTAACAAATTATTATTTGTTGCAGCGGTACTTGATCCACAATACAAGATTATATACTTGGACTTTTGGTTCAAGAAAGTTTTGGGGTTGGAGTTAGGTGCAAAGATGACTAGTCTTGTAAGAGGGACCCTGGATCAATTGTTTACCGAGTATTCCAATATGGATGGGTCATCTAGCAGTGGGAGCGTATCTGCAAGTCAAGGCCAGCTGGATTTGGTTGGGTCATCTACTTCATCACTAGATGATGCTCTTCACTTTGAATTCTTAGGATTTAAGGCGCATCAAAATTTGCTGAATAGCAAGTCTGAAGTTGAGAGATATTTAATGGAGGATGTTGAACCTAAAGATCCTAAGTTTGATATCCTCAATTGGTGGAGAGTGAATGCACCAAAATTTCCCCTTCTTGCACGGATTTCTCGAGATGTTCTTGCCATCCCTATCACTACAGTGCCTTCAGAGTCTGTCTTCAGCACGGGGGGTCGAGTTTTAGATTCTTTTCGGAGTTCGTTGGCACCAAAGACTGCGGAAGGGCTCATTTGTGCTCAAAATTGGTTGACATCCAAGGTCTTACATTCTGCTGATGATGAAGAGGATAACGGATCTGGATTTACTGAAGGGACAGAAGATCCTTCTAGTTATATGATGGATATAGGTATATACAACATTTTACATTTCTACTTTCACTTTATTAAAAAAATTTATGAGCTAATTGTTGATACATTTCTTCTTTTGCAGAGTTAATTTCTAATGCTGCAGCGATCGTGGATGAGTCATACGTGATTGATTGATGTTTGATTATGTTATTAATTTTTTTACTTGAGTAGATACTTCTAAGTTTGTATTGTAATATTTTGTTATTTTAAGTTAGTTTCAAGTTTGATTTAAGATTTATTTAATATGGGATTTTGTGAATTGCATGTTTTTACATTTGTTTGTCAATTACATGTTTTAGGATTTTATTTTGTGAATTACATCTTAGCGGACTTAGCGGAATTCCGCTATCCGCTTCCGCTAAGTCCGCTTCCGCTTCCGCTAAGTCTGCTAATCTTAGCGGACTCTTTTTTGGCCATCCGCTAGTTAGCGGACCGGATGTCGGAATGTCAAATTCCGCTTCCGACTAGTCCGCTATTCACCCCTATAAGCAACTCATTTTCACGTTAGCCCACCGTTTTTCCACATTAGCTTAAACGGCCGGTAGCTCTCAGAGTAGTAAATGAAGTTGTGCGTGCGTTGTAGGTGATGTCCTCCAACTGAACGGTGCGTTTCGCACTGGCTGATCTTTTTTTTTTTATCGCTCAGAGAGGATAATGGTTTTGGAACCTGGGTCTTCCTCTAATGCATTGAAAGCTCCCCCCACCCAGAGAAGACATGCCGCTTTTGGGTAAGCCACAAGCTTTGTCCTCCCAATTCAAGACATTTGCCAATGTTTTCATTGCAATTGTGGGGGCCGGCGTTATGGGTCTCCCCTACGCCTTCAAGCGCACCAGCTGGTTCATGAGCCTCCTCATGCTCTTCTCCGTTGCCGCTCTCACTCACCACTGCATGATGCTCCTGGTCTACACTCCCGCAAGCTCGAATCTCTTAATGGGTACTCCAAGATTACGTCTTTTGGCGATTTGAGTTTCATGGTCTGTGGCTCAATTGGAAGATTGCTTGTTGATATTCTGATTATTTTATCTCAGGCTGGTTTTTGCGTTAGCTGTCTAATTTTCATTGGCAATACTTTGGCCGATCTTATCAATTTGAACCCCATAATTCTGGGATTGGCCCCAAAGAGTTTTTACATTGAGGTTGTTTGCCCTTTCAGTTGGGTTTGAATTCGATTCCAACGTTGACCCATTTAGCTCATTTGAGTATTTTTGCTGATGTGGTTGATATTGAGGCTATGGGAGTGATGATGTTCGAGGACGTGGTGGTTTTTCTGAAACAAAAGGCCTGCTGTTAAGGCCTTGGGGGTCTGTCTGTCTTTTTTTATGGCATTGGCGTGGCCGTTTATTACTTTGAAGGGATTGGAATGGTTTTGCCATTAGAGTTGGAGACGAAAGATATGAAGAATTTTGGTAGAGTATTGGCCTTGACCATGGCTTTCATTTCCTTGATGTATGGAGGATTCAGAGCGTTGGGTTGCTTTGCTTTTGGTGAAGAAACGAACGACATCATCACATCTAACTTAGACGCAAGCTTGGTGAGTACACGGGGAAGACATAGCTGATTTCTCAACATCAGCTAGTCCGAAACGCGTCGTTCCGTTGGAGGACAACAACACCTGCAACACAACTTCATTTACTACAAAGAGAGCTACCGATCGTTTAGGCTAATTCAGTTTAAATGGTGGACTGACGTGGAAAAGAGTTGCGTACGTGGAAAATGGAGCTGGCGTGGAAAAATATTTCGTTAGTTATACTAACAGAACGTAATGGCTGGACTATTTTGTTCGAATATATAAAGATCAAATAATAAATATTTGAAAAATTAAGTTTTATGACTACAAATGAAACAAGGTAAAAACTCTAACTCCGGTCGCATATTATTCTGTTTGAGTTATAGTTATTGTGGATTAGACGGGCTCGTCACCATATATAATACCAATCTAACCATCAACGGGTCTCAACGCATCCACCATCATGAAAAAAGCTTATCTTACACATTACATTCTTATCTTGAAAACTTCATTACCTTCACACTTGGATGAGTGCAAAGTAAGCAGAAAATCTTCGACAACTTTATCCTTTCCATGGTATTGGAGGATGATATTCTTGCACTTTAACCCACTTTAAAGACTTTCTTATTGCCAAAGACATGATTTCACTTGGTAGGTTTTCTATTGGTTGCTCAATGTTACCCTTTTTCATTAGTATACTATAATCTTGAACAATGGAAATCACTGTAGTAATCCTTCTCTTGTCTTTTTTATTTTTTCTGTGGCAATAAACAAATGAAATGGTAAGACAAGTCACAAAGGCATAAAACTTGGCTGGACCAAATAGTACTTATATCAGAAAAAAACAAGCCATTTGATAACCAAAGTCCTTCTCACAAGATGAAGTGAATGTCTTCATCTCTCTAGCAGCAATATATTGTCAATCAGCACCCCCTTTATCATGCATTGATTCTCAAAATCCAATCACTTTGAATTTAGTGTTAGTGAATCCAAATTCATACTCATCAATGAATAATCTTAGAAGTAAGATCGTCACTCATATAAAGTTATTTTATAAGAGAACTCGTCAATATTAACGGCGTTCAAAAAAGTTAATGTTATGCGTAAATGTGATCTTAATGAGTTTGAATTCCGACTCTACTTTATTCCTTTTTGGGAGTTAAAAAGATTGAAGTATTTAGATTGGCAACACGGTAATCTCAAGCAAGAATTGTTATCCCTAATACAAAAAAGGTTAGCAAGAGAGGCACGAATCAAAACCAAAACCAAAGATGGGAACAAAACAAAAAAAGAATAAAAAATCAACTTTCCGCATGAAACAGGTCTTGTTTGAGACCCAATAATTTATGTTTAATAATAAAAAATTCATCACATAATTTTTTATTATTATAATATTTATTAAAAATCTTATCTCTTCATTTTTTCACCAACTGCTATAATATATCTTTACTTTATAATATTTCTCAGACCCTAATATCGAAAATATTAACCCCTTATATTTTTCCCCGTCCTGATTCTCCATGCCCTTTTCCTTAAATACGGTCGGAATTGATTACTGCTCTCTTCTTTAATAATATTTCTTAAAGTCTGATACCCAAAATTTTAACGAGGATTATCCCTGTATTCTTCCCCGTCCTGGTGCTCCATGCCCTTTTCCTTCGACTCGACGCCAAAACACGGTCGGAATTGACCACTGCTCTCTTTTTCTACACGTTGCAGCTCCTCATCGGCGGATTTCAAACCGCCCCGTTCTCCAAATTCTAATCCACTTTTCTCCACCCGCAACGCGTCCACTCCACTATCCACCTGCTCCACCAGTCACCCACTCCCCCACTAAAGCCGTCTCCCGCTCTTCCCTCCCACCGGGTCTACCGGTCACTCCCTTCTTCCCCCCGCTTCAAACTTGCACTTCATTTATCGTGCATTTCAATGCCATTTCATTTCCATTTCATTTGGTTTCTTATCCTCCCCCTATATCGTCGGGAATTAACTTTAAAAGTTCACCCCAAATTTCTCTGCATTTCATTTCAATTTCACTTTCACTTTCCCAGACGTCACTTTCTCTCTCAGATTATCCTCTTTCCCTCTCTTTGTTTCCTCGGTACCATCGATGATAGACATTGGAGCTTCAAGTTTTCGCTCTTTGTTAGCATCTTCTTCTTTGTTGTCTCTTCGCTCTCTCTTTGAGGCAGTTTCGCCGCTTGATCGATGAGCGAGTGCTTGTAACTTCTTTTTCCCTATAGATCTTTAGCTGAACTCTGGTCCAGATAGTAATAATCGGTGAGTTGTGTACTGTATTATGCTTTTTTGGTTTCCAGTTCTTCTGCGGCTTGTTTGCTTGGACCGTAAAATCTTGTTAAAGAGTCAATGGGTTGACAACTGATTAGCTCCGAGTCCTGTCAAGTTATCTTTTCTATTAGCTATGATTTAAAAATCTCAAGCTTTTGTGGTGAAAGTTGCAGTTTCTTGTTTTTGATTTTCAAGCTTTCTTGTTGTTGTCGTGTTCTAGTGTTTTTCAATCTGTCCTGGAATTGCTTTTTCATATGTTTGGTTGCCGAGAAGGTCGAGGAAAACGAAGGAAAAGAAAAGAATCGGTTTCTGTAATCTTTGCCTTTCATTTTTCGGACTCCTCTAGTATGGAGCTTTTCTTTGTTCCACTATTAAAAACGAAGAAAATCTGTGATTTTGCAAATATTTTATGAATTTTAAATGAACTTGTAACTTTTTTTTGGTGATTTTGTACGGAATGGTTCATTTTGGTAGTTTATTGTTCAAAGTAGCTCCTTGTTTTCTCTGAGTTCTATTTTCCATTAATAATTTGAAAATTATTTATTTTCCTTCGGAAATATAGTTTTGATTTTTGTTTTCGTAGTATTAGGAAGATTGTACCTTTTCCGTTTGAGAAGAATAAGTACGATCCTTTGTTATTTCTCTTTTCAAATTTCTTTTCCTTTTGAGAAGAATAAGTACGATTCTGTTTTTTGTTCTTTCCCCTTTTGTCAAAGGTTTAAAGGAAAATAACTTGCGATGTATTTCACTTTGGTTCATGGTAGATCACTAGCAGATCCTTTATATGATCTGAGCAATAAGATTCTTTGTTAATCTTCTGCTGGGGTTTATGCTTTTGGTATAGTCTATCTTGCAACTTTTACAGTGGGGAGAATATAATTTTGTGAATTAGTGTTGCTTCGCTAAATGAAGTGAATAAGGTATTGTGTTTTAACCTAGTTATGATTCGTGGGCTAGTTGCAGATTCTCATGAGTTTGGATATTGTCTAATTTCAATTGTCTTCACTTTTACACCCTTAAGAGGTTATGAGCTCTCAGAAGTGATATATAGCTTTCCGTGTTTTTTCTTCATGCTTACCATTGTTACATCTAGGGAAATGTCCGGAAAGAGGGCGGAAAATAAGATTTTGAATTCCATGCTGTCTTTGCAGTGGTTGTTACCTCTTGAATTGTGTAACTTTAGGGTGAGGGCAGGTGATTTTTTTTTGGGACTGACATTCGTTTACTTGCTTTAGTTTGGGCACCGAAAATTAATGTGTTGACTTCTTTTATAAATTTGGCGTTTCAGCTAATTGAAGCATGTGCAGTGGTCCGGAGCGATCAAAAGCGCCGTCCACTCCATCTGCATCAACTGTAGAAACCACAACTAATACCAAAAACATGAATAACCTTACTGTTCAAATTGAAGATTCTTTTGCCAGTTTACTTGATCTGGCGGCTAACAATGATGTTGAAGGCTTTAAGCGATCCCTGGTGAGGGATGCTTCCTCAATTGATGAGGCTGGGCTGTGGTATGTTCGCCAGAAAGGCTCAAAACAGATTGTTCTCGAGCATAGAACTCCCTTAATGGTTGCGGCAACATATGGCAGTGTTAATGTTCTTAAGTTTATACTCTCGCATTCTGAGGTGGATGTAAATTTCTCATGTGGCCAAGATAAAACCACTGCCCTTCATTGTGCTGCTTCTGGTGGATCCCTTAATGCGGTTGATGTTGTCAAGCTGCTGTTATTTGTGGGTGCTGATCCTAATTGTACTGATGCCAATGGTCTTCGCCCTATCAATGTTATTGTTGTTGTTCCTCCAAAGTCACAAAACATGAGAGAGGCTCTTGAAGAGCTTCTCTCTAACAATGCATCTGATGTCTCTGGTGATGAGCGCCTCCTACAAGTGTCCATCAGCACTTCAGGTTCTGATTCACCAAGCCTTTCATCATCTCCGGAAAATGGATTGGCATCTTCTCCTTCAGAGTCTGTATCTTCTCCAGTGGCTTCAAAGTTGAATGATATGCCTGTTAGCTCTATCTCGGAGAAGAAAGAGTACCCTGTTGATCCATCTCTACCTGACATTAAGAACAGTATCTATGCGACCGACGAGTTTCGCATGTTCTCATTCAAGGTTCGCCCTTGTTCACGAGCCTACTCTCATGATTGGACTGAGTGCCCTTTTGTACATCCTGGAGAAAATGCTCGAAGAAGAGACCCAAGGAAGTACCATTACAGCTGTGTGCCTTGCCCTGATTTCCGAAAGGGAGCTTGCAGGAGGGGTGATATGTGTGAGTATGCTCATGGAGTTTTTGAGTGCTGGCTGCACCCTGCTCAATACAGGACTCGGCTCTGTAAGGATGGAACTAGCTGCAACAGACGGGTCTGTTTCTTTGCTCACACGGCTGATGAGCTACGTCCCTTGTATGTATCTACTGGATCTGCTGTTCCATCACCTCGCTCATCTGCCTCTGCTCATAGCGTCATGGACATGGCTGCTGCAATGAGCCTTTTACCTGGATCTCCCTCATCAATCTCTGCCATGTCACCTTCTCCATTTGCTCAACCCATGTCACCATCTGCAAATAGTAGTGTTTCACACTCATCTGCGGCATGGCCACAGCCAAATGTACCAGCCCTTAGTCTTCCCGGAAGCAACATGCAATCCAGTCGCTTAAGATCTTCACTTAGTGCCCGAGACATCCCACCTGAGGATTTTAACGTTTTGCCAGATTTTGATGCCCAACATCATCTTCTAAATGACTTGAGTTGTTTTTCACAGTCATGGTCCAATACTGTCTATGCAAACTGCCCTGGTCGGTCTAAGACACTAACACCTTCAAATCTTGAAGAGCTATTTTTATCTGAGATCTCTTCGTCGCCCCGATATTCTGATACAGCTGTTGCTGCTGTTTTCTCCCCAACTCACAAATCTGCTGTTCTCAATCAATTTCAACAGCAGCAGGGCATGTTATCACCCATCAACACAAATGTTTTCTCCCCTAAAAATGAGCACCCTCTATTCCAGGCTTCTTTTGGTATCCCATCCCCAGGGAGGATGTCTCCAAGAAGTATGGAGCCAATCTCCCCAATGGGCTCTAGACTCCCTACATTTGCTCAGCGTGAGAAGCAGCATCAACAGCTGCGTAGCCTCAGCTCACGGGATCTTGGGGCCAACAACCCAGCTTCCATTGTTGGATCTCCTGTAAATTCTTGGGCCAAATGGGGATCCCCAAATGGCAGAGGGGATGTGTTGGTTAATGGAGGTGAAGTGGGTCACCTACGAAGATCATCATCCTTTGAGCTTGCTAACAATGGGGAGGAGCCTGACTTGTCATGGGTCCAATCTCTTGTGAAGGAATCGCCAACTGAGATGAAGAAAGAGAAGTTGGCAATTCCGGTGTCAGGGCCTCCAGCATCTGGTGGAGGTTTGAGTTCTAGTTCTCAAAATGATTCCATTGATCATTCTGTTTTAGGAGCTTGGCTTGAGCAGATGCAGCTTGATCAGCTCGTAGCTTAGTGAAAGTGAATTCCTATTCTTTTCTCATGGAGATAGGTTAAAAGTTTTGGGGAGGTACATAAATTTTTTTGTGGGTTAATTTTTGCCGATGCTGAAGGTCGGGTGGAGAAGTGAACAGTACCGGGTTGGGAATTGGTGGTTCAAGGTCTAAGAGTGAAGAATGACTGGATGAAGTTTTAAGGGATAAGATTCAATTTTTCTTATAATTTTTGTTTACAGCAGAAGTCCAAAGGGAAGGGAGCCGTACTCTGGGCCAATATTAAAGTACCGTGTCCAGATTTGGCATCTCTTTAGATGCATCTGTTTTGAGGATTAGGTTTTCCTGGAATTTATGTTTTGCTTCAGAAGGAACTGCACGTTACATTGCGGCGGAATTCTTAGCTATGTATCTCTTTAAATGTCTCAATATTCTTCAATACTCTCTTGGGTTGCTGGTTGAACAAGGGAAGATTACTGGTGGTTTAGGTCTCAAGAAGGATTTAAAATGGTTCGTGGAAATGTGTCCCATTTGAGAATTCATTGTTTTTTGGGTGGTTAGGTAGCGACAGAAAAGGAGAAGGCAATATGTTTATTTTAATGTTGTATGACGGAACTTAAGTTGTTATTATATTAATACCTTTATTTTTTGTCCCCCGTGAATGACTGTCCTGCTCTCTCTCTCTCGCTTGGTTATTTTGGTCTATGGATGTTTTTTTTTGTGTGTGGAGAAAGTTGTTATTATATTAATACCTTTATTTTTGTCCCCCGGGAATGGCTGTTCTGCTCTCTCTCTCTCTCTCTCTCGCTTGGTTATTTTGGTTTTTGGATTTTTTTGTGTGGAGAAAGTATGCAGAATCGTGCTGAGGTAGGCCCTGCCTGTGGAATTACCCCAAAAGAAGGGGTTCTACCAGTAGCTGGGAAATGGTTGAACGAATCTCTTTGTGGATTCTTTCAATCTTCCTGGAGAAGATCTCAGCATAGGAGGGATTGGAAATTTCGGGGGGTTGGTGTGTTTCTTGAATAGGAAATCTGGATGGTCTTTCTCAACCATAAATTAATGAGTCACGAGGTGGGGTATCTTGTGCCTCTGTTTGATACCCATCACCCGTGCGTGGGCGATGGTTGTGTTTAGTACTTTTGAAGATGGATAATGAGTTGTGTGGGCATCTGGTAGGGGACTTCCATGGCTTTGCTTTTAATGGTCGGTTGAGAATTTGGATGCTTAGTTTACAAGTCTTGGTGGTTTGGTTCAGAGAATCATTCAAAATCATCACCATCATTATAAAAATTACATGGAGCTCACTAGGTTTTAGTAGTATATCAAAAGTCTAATTGATTAAAAACAAATCTCAAAGCCCATATTTGAGATTCTCGTTGTGGTACGAAAACTAACTCTGTTAATAGAGATAAGGGAGTCGTCCACTTAAGTTAAATGTCAAGGTTAAAACTGATCGCTGTCTGCCACGTGTTTAAAAGTCTTTGTCCTCTCCATTTGGTCTCCTGTTTGTCATGTCAGAGTTGGCTTGAGTTAGTTTTTGTTTAGTTTTTCGTACCGTAATAAAAAATTCAGTGAGCTTTGAGATTTTTTTTTTCAAAAAAACCCAGTGATGATTTTGATATTGGACTAAACAAACCTAGTGAGTTCCATGTAATTTTCCCTTATTTTACTCATTTCCACCATTCGAGCGCTTAAAATGCAGCAAAATCTAGTAGCATTGTTAAGTCAGTTTGTAGTAAGGAAAAGGTGGGTCACTGGGCTCTGCCAGAAGTAGGAAAAAAACCTTCGACCATGTTTCGAGTTGCCCACAAGCCAAAAACACAATGTTTGGTGAACGCATAGAGCCGGCGCTTTCAGAACGAAAACTAGACGGAGAAATAAAACCAAACACCTCCCTAGAAAAGGTCCACTTAGCAATGTGATGAGGCAGGAAATTCCAGCTGCGTGGGATCCAGGAAAGGGAACAATCCTTGAAGCGAGAGACAAAATCCCAGAGCTTTTTGCATACTCTTCCAGCTGCGAGTTCATCAGTTTGCAGGAGTGTACTGCAATGTCGTGGACTGGTGGGTTCTGCATTTGCACTGGTATTTTCTTGGGTTCTCAGTAATGGAAGAATCGCTGAAGTGCATTCAGCCAAAGAATGATGATGGAGATTTGCCAGAAGTGGGTATTTTTTTTTCCAATGGATTCACATCTTTCATTAATGAAATTTTTTTGATGTGCTATGCTGCTGGTAGCATTCTGGGGGAAGTGCTGGTAACTATCTGGGCTTCCTCTGTTCTATTTGGTTGTAACTCAGCGGGGTTGATGTTGCTTTGTCCATAAATTTCCTTGTGCGTCAAATAGTTGCTATATGCTGCAGTATAATCTATGGCTTGTACAGAACTTATATGCTTAATGAAATCTTACCTTCTACCCAAAGGAAAAAAAAAAGATTTTTATGTCTATTTTGAGGCTTGTTCACGAGTTTTCAGAACTTATATGCTTAATGTACTCACTCATACATGTAAAAGAAAAAGACAATCAGAGGTGTAAACAGTAACTTGATTCTTATCACAATATTAGAGCATATATTATTACAAACATGTTAGGTTAGAGACATGATTAGAACTATTACATAAGTGGCTGTATGCGGAAGATAATTCACTTCACTTCAAAAGACAGACACATTGAGTTTGCAGATTCTATATTCCTGAGGGTTCAATTTTCTCGGCAAGCACTTATTTGTTGCTGCTCACTGTAAATTGTTCCCTGCTTGAAGCTTCACCAAGATAATTTAGATGGTCCAACAGTGTCTCCATTATCTCTTATTGTAGGTGGGGGCATATAACCAATTCCTATTGCACTGTTTTGCCCCTAAGGAAGCGCCATGGACCAGTTGCTGTACCCACTCTGCAGTTGTAATTGCAGAACAAAAATAGTGAAATTAAGCAGTCGCATAAAGTTATTAGGGGACACTAACAAATGGAAAAGAAGGAGCATTACCTCCAAACACCTGCAACTGTGCGCAAACCCATGTAGATGATTAAGGCATACCAGATACCAAGATAACCTTTGGCTCTAGCAAGGAGGAATTCTGATGAAAGACTGGCTATAGCCATCATAACCTAAACAAGGAGAAAACTTATGATCGCAAAGAAAAGTTCACACAAAGATAAGTCTTAACAAAGCTTGAGCCCTTGTTTACTGGGTGGAAAAAAGGGCCTGTAGACTTGCCATTGAATATGCAGTGTATGCAAAGTCGGATGCTCCGAAGTTCACACCATCAAGAACAAAAGCTAAGGTGTTTATTGGTTGTGTACCTGCAATAAACTGAGCCGCAGCCGCCCCAAGGGAAAATTTCAGATGAA
The DNA here is from genome assembly GCA_963930655.1 of Myrica gale. Lineage (NCBI taxonomy): Eukaryota > Viridiplantae > Streptophyta > Magnoliopsida > Fagales > Myricaceae > Myrica > Myrica gale. The sequence continues at coordinate 506,082 of OZ005607.1, read as the reverse complement.
AATGGAAAATGAAATTATTTAATCTTTATGTATGGTGCTTGTTAGGTGGGAATACCGGTATGCCCAAATACATAAGGTGGAGAACATTTTTGTCAGTTGTGAATACTCCAGCTCCAAAGTATAAACCAGCTCCAACGATTACAAGGAGCCCCAAACCCGCAACAAAACCCAGCTGCAAATCAAAAGGGGTTTTTAATTTAGCCTATGTAAACACTTCAAATGACAGTGAGAGCAATTGGGAGGAGTTCCAATCTTTTAGGTAAAGAGAGAATGACTAGTACCTGTGCTACCCGGAGGGCAGTTTCTATAGCCTTTTTATTGTCCTTCTCAGCAAATGCATAAGCCAGAATTGCCTAAAGAACAGAGAGTATATTGCTTAGTAGTTTTGTAAGTGTTGCACCCCGATCCGCACATATACACACATAGTTAACATTATGGAAATGTTGAGATTAAGATATAGAGGCTTATTAGCTAGTTGAAAAAGCAAAAAGAAAAATGTCTACCTGTCCAGAAACAGCCAAACCATCAGCGAGAAGTGATGATGTCAACCAGACTTGCAAGCAAATCTGGAATGCAGCCATGGGAGTAGGGCCTTGCCTTGCCGCCAATGCAGCCGCAAAGGTCACACAAGATGTCACAGCTATGACTCTGGTTAACATGAGAGCACCTGCATCGATTGGAAACAGAAGTTGACAATGGTGGAATTATCCCAGAGGCACTTAATGTGAATCTCTTGAAGTCAGAAGTAACAGGAAGTCTGTATGTACTGGAGTCTATGACCACAGAAGACTTTTAATTTTAAAGACCCATGCTGTGCAGTTGGTAGTAAATATTTCACCATTATACACCTTGGTTTTGAAATTAGAGAAAACCAGAAGAGAAGTCACCGATGGAGGAAATTAAGCCTCTTACCATTTTTAAGAAACCGACCAAATTGCAATTGTTTCACCCCTGGAGCCAATAGATTTACTTCTTGCATCAATCTCAGAAAAAGGATCAGAGCGATTGTGTATCTGAAAGGAACATCAAAGAATCACCATGAGATGCATACAGCCATGAAGCAAACATACATGTACTAGCTACTAACTTTATTATTCAACTTACTGTGAAAGAGCATGTGACATGGCTGCACCCCTGACTCCGAAACGCAGAACAAAGATAAATATTGGGTCCAAGACGATATTCAAAGCGTCTCCCACAACTGCATTTATTAAGCCAAGAGGAAATACACATCATGAATGAAACGCAGTCATAGGCGAAATGTCTCCTGCAATGTCCAGAAACAGTCGATAAATAACAGTACTCTAGCTACCAGCTTCCTACCTGTGGCATACAAAGGAGTTGTGGTGTCCTTAAAGCCTCTGAAGACCCCTTGCATGGCCAAGGAAAGGAGAACCGCAGGAGCACCAAGGGCTCTTATTGACAAGTACTGGCGAGCTGGTTGATACATGGGAGAGTCCTGTTCAACAGAAGAGCGATTAAACGCATTAAAAAGTATACAAAAAAGATATATACATATGTTGACACCAAAAAATATTCCATAAATTAATAACTTCTAGTATAGTATCGGTGATAGGTAAAAAGGACACTTACACTCTTGACACCCATAAGGCTTAGGAGAATTTTTGCTGCATAAATAAGGAACAAAGCTTGTACCACGCCAAGAAGTGTGCCCATGATTATTGCTGTTGTTGCTGAAGGAATGTTTCTCTTCTCCTTCTTACCGGTTGCCACGGCCTTTTCCTTGGAAGGGGACTTGCTTGCTGTCTCGTCAGAATCTGTTAACAATTACCATGAGATCAATATGTGGGAGCAATGACAATTTGTATCAGTCCAACAATGTTCTAAACAGTACTAGTCTTTTTAATTAAAGCAAAGATCAAGCTGGTATCTTGGATATATATCGCTATTCCTAAGCACTTCATGTTTTTTTTCTCACACATTTTTTACATTTTTGGACACGGAAACTATATTCCTGGATTATTTTTGAACAAACCGTTCTATAAGAATGATATCATGAGAAGATTACTTAAGAGTCTCTGACCATTTACCATAAACTCTGAACATTAGTTTATCTACGCCATAGTGTTCTATTTTCATTTTTTTGTCATCTCCCAAATTTGTGTTGAGAAAGATCAGAGAGAGAGTGAAAGAGGCGAGAGGGAGCACCATTTTTTGGGGTAGAACCTTCTTCCATGTTCTCAAGCCTGGCCTTAGCCTTTTGTGTTTCCTTTTCCATTTGTTCCATCGTGTGTTCCTCAGCAACAAAAGAAGTGGTGATGCTCACAATGGGGTACATGGTAATCCTTGAAGCTTGGTTGAATATGGCTATAGCAACTCCGACACCACCAATGTCAACCGCACCTGTATAAATAGTGGAAGTTAAAGCCAATGTAGGTAAAATATGGCCAGGGCAACAAAATGATAGGCACCTAAATCACTAAAAGTTATAAGTTGAGGTAGCTGAAGCCAAGAATCTCTATAGGAAAATCAATTTGGAATAGAGAAGCAGACCTAGACGACCAATGAACATAGTGTCGATGAGAGAAGCCACAGGATCAGCTGCTAAAGTAAGGATTGCAGGGATTGCAATTCCTAAGATCTCCTTTCCAAGTGCATCCAGCTTGCAAACACTCCTGAAATTACATTTACCAAAAAGAGCAACATACATTCATATGCTTGAATTTTCTCTACGTGCTGAAAAAACAAAATAAACAAGAAAAAAGAAAAATTGAAATGAAAAACTTGCTAAAAAAACTGGATTAAAACGTACCTCAAGTCTTTGAAGAAAATGGCCATTGGAACCTTTGACGCGCGCTGATATCCCTCCAAACCATCAGTTGTAGTATCAGCTTGCAGCTCAAGTGGAGCGCCATTCTGATCTTCGACGTTCGGGTACTGGGAATCACCATTCTGAGCCATGGTATCTAATGGAAGGAAGTTTTGAATAAGACTAGAATTAGTATCTCCATGGTTGAAGTGTGTGGAATTAATGATGCAATTAGCTAAGATACTCAAAAAAGTTAAATGATTGCCTCTTAAGTATTGACGCTCTATAATTAAGGATGACAGGGGGTTATATATATAGAAGCTCATTTAGTCAAACTTTACATAAAGCAGAAGTTTGTGCAGAAAGGGCTAAGGTTATGAAAACTAGATCAACCAGCTAGTAAATGAGTTATGTTAGAGCAACAAACTTCAAATCATTGTACGTCAAAAACCTTCCTAACTGAGATGATCACCGCGATGAAGATATCAGTGGCTGCAGAAATAGTAAAAGAGGAAGCAGATTGCTGGATGATGAAATGACGTTAATGTATCGGCTATTTATACACAGAGGCCTTAGAATATAAAATACGAAATAACATATATAGCAAGACAGAAGTGACCTATAGTTATTGACAAATTAATATCCTGCCAACTTTAATGCATGTAACGCATCAAGAGAAACCTACGGAACTCATCTGGTTTCTGAAAAGACAAGTACGTCCATATTCAAATTTCATGCAGCGCGAGGAAGCTTTTATTGTGGATATTTGTTTTGTCGGGAACCAAAAACGTAGTACTTTATTGAAGAGGATGGTTCTACCTTTCCATAAGGTCGTGACCCACGCACTTTATTTTCCGTGAACAACGCCTCAGCTTGATCCATATTCCCCTATCAACACTAGTACGTACCATGCAAACATGAAACGCATGCAAATCCATGCTGGTGCAGTATACCAACAAATATCTGTATATATATATATATCCAAGCTTGTTGTCGTGATATCATTGTTCTTGGTGTAGTTTTTGATACCATGACCAGGATAAGTACTATTAATCCTTGATGCAGGGTTTCAATCGAGAGCGATCTTCCTATACGACAAACTCCAAAATGTATATGGAATTTTTTTTAACTTAACTCATGAGATATTTTGTGCCTAAGATTAATATTCGTGTAGTCCTGTGTGGAAATATGATCTGAGTATTTTCTACAATTTCCACACTTACCATGCGCGCGTCGTGTGGATATATAGACGTTACAATGTTATATACATGGCATAATAGGCAAATATCTCTATTACACCTATATATACTTGGTAGGATGAGTGTACGATTGACACCCATGCATGATATACGTATGGCATATGAACAATTTGTCAGGTAATATGCACCTAGAAATCATTATGAAATGACAAGGATGAATTTGTCGTGCAGCTCGCAGCGTGCACAATCACTGAATCTAATACATATTATATGTTACACGTTTTTTTAGCTAGTGTACTTCAGTAAAGTCTAGTTATTTTATTTCCTTTTATTATAAAATTTCCCCATATCGAAAACACAACTGCCTGTTTCTGCCTTTTTGCCGACGGAACGTCACATAATTATGTGAATTTTGCTACTAATACGTACGACAAGTTGATAAAGGGTTAAATATCACCATGCTGAGACAATATATATATGCATCAGCTCCGCCGGCCCACATAGCTTTGCCTACTATCTATTTAGCAACCAAATTACGTTGTGGCATGACATCTGTCACATCTCACTTTCTGTATATAAGCTCATCAAGAGCTAGGCTAACGTACGTACAAATCTGCATGATTTTTTAACACGAAGAATATCGTACGTAAATTAGCCGACCATACGTGGAATATTCTTTTTACTCTAAAATAAACTAATTAATCTATATTTTATTTTCCATCTTCCTTATAAGTAATAGCCCAATAATATATATATTCACCAGCCTCCGGCCATGACGTTCACTGCTAGATTCCAGACTATGAATAAGCTTACAATCAAGCGGGGATACTTGGGGAAAAGGGAAACCCTTTTAACAATTAATTAATTAATTAAGGGAGTGAGGTTTGGCTCTGGAAAATGACCCATCTACGTGAACTGCATAAATAGCATGGTGTTTGACATCTATCAGGGGTGAGTCTCGCCTGTGAGATGTGACATATCGCATGGTATAATAAGCTGCCAAGAGGACGAAGAAAACTGGAAAATGACTTGAACCGACCGGAAGTATCTCCAATGAAAGAATCTACGGAAACTTTTGGGGACGAATGACAAAGTCTGTGTAGGAGTTATATTAGAAGTTTTACTTCTCTGTTCTTCTAGAAACTCTGTTCTTCTAGAAGTTACGTTTGTTAGATACCGAAAGGGAGCTGGACATGAGCTGTGCATGGCATTTGTTTTTCTGTTAGAAAGCTCTACTTGTATAAATAGTTTACTCAGCCTTCAGTAATATCAAGTTATTCTTTTTTTCTAGGTAATTTGGGGAAAGGAGGCCGGGGGAATTTGACCCCCAGATTAGACCCTCCCTTTTAGGAGGAGACGCCAACTGAGCTACAAACTCACTGGCTAATATCAAGTTATTCATTTCTCCATTTCTCACGCGTGCTTACACTCTGTCTCACTTTGTTCTTTCTCAACTACCAACTTCAACATTTGACATGGTATCAAAGCTTTTACAATGAGTACCGAATCTCCTTTAGTTTCGTCTATTCCAAACAGTTCCTATAATCTGTCAAATCCATATTTCCTCAATAATGGTGATACTCCAAATGAGATTCTTGTTTCTCAAACTCTCAATGGTGAGAATTATTACTCAAGTTGGCGCAGATCTATGAAGATGGCCTTGAGTGCAAATAACAAGCTCGCATTTGTTAACGTTGATGGGTCTCTTCCACTGCACAGTCTAAATGGAGCCTGGACACGTTGCAATGAAATGGTGACCTCCTGGTTGCTCAATTCCATAATCAATGATCTTGCAGATAATGTTCTCTACATCGAGACTGTTGTTGGAATTTGAGAGGATTTGACCTAAAGATATACTCAAGGCAATGAGCCTCGGATTTTCCAAGTGCAGAAATCCATTGTTTCTATTTCTCAAGGTCAACATTCAATTACTACATATTTCACTAAGTTGAAAGCTATGTGGGAAGAGATGTCAAACTACAAACACCGATCGATTTGCACAAGTGGAGCAATGAAGAATATCACCGATGAACAAAATTAGGAAGCAATTATGCAATTCCTTATAGGATTAAATGATTCTTATTCTCATGTGAGAGGTTGTTAATCTACCGCTTATCCCAAAAGCTTAAGCTGATAGGAAGAGTAAGATTTTATTATTTAAGTTATATTCTCTAACACTTCCCCTCACGTGTGTGCTGAACGCTCCTTTATTTAAGCAATTTCGCAACACGTGTATTTTTTTTATTGAAATTGGAGTACAGTGCGGAGTTAGGTCTCGAATTCAGGACCTTGACTTTGATACCATGTGAATCTACCACTTATCCCAAAAATATTATTTAAGCTATATTCTCTAACAAAGGTCAAGTGCTGTTAATGGATCCGATGCCGACTATTAACAAAGTGTTTTCTTTAATTGGTCAAGAGGAAAGGCAGCGCGATATAACTTTGTTATCCTCTCAATCTCCTTAAAATAGTTCGTTTCTTACACGCAATCAAGGATCTCAGCAGAATTTTAACAAATTCAATGTTAAATCTTATGCACTGAGAAAGGATCAACCTATCTGCAGCCCTTGCGGCTTTACTGCTCATACTGTGGATAAGTGCTATAAACTGCATGGATATGTACTAGGATACAAGTCACGCACCAAGTCCTCACCATCTATGACCTCTTATGTTCATAAAGTTTCTTCAGTTGATGCCTCTGCAACATCTATGCAATCCTTGCTGATCTCAGTTGATCAATATAAGCAACTTCTAGCCTTGCTTCCTGTTTCATATGCCTTTTCATCCCACAACAATAATCCAGATCATTCATCTCAGGTCATGGTTAATATGGCAGGTATTGAATCTAATAATTTCTGTCATATTACCTCTCCTGCATCTGTTAACATCTTGGCATTGGATTATTGATATTGGGGACACTAATCACATGGTTAGTTCTCTATCCATGCTTACTTCGATCACCTCAGTTGTTCAAACATCTATTAAGATGCCGAATAATCATACTGTTTTCGCTACTCACACTGGCACAATGAAGTTATCTTCTCACATTACTTTGCTGGATGTTCTTGTTGTTCCCAGTTTTTCCTTCAATTTACTCTTTGCCAGTTCTTTGATTAAACAAAACTCTTGTTGTCTATTGCTTCTTAACCAGCATCTCTTCATCTAGGACCTACACACTTGGACCACAATTGGTTTGGCTAAATAATCAAGAGGGTTGTATTTTTTACTTAATTCCTGTAAAATCTGGTGATTTTCAAACTTCTTGTACTGCTGTTACTTCCAAAAATCTTGCTGCCTTGTTGCATGGTAGATTAGGCCATCCTTCTATGTCTCGAATGCTTCTGGTCTGCTGGTGTTGGTTAGTGTGCTCGTGGAATTCGCCAACTTTTAGTAGTTATTATTATTTCTATTCCACGCCGTCAAGGGGCACCATTAACGTTTGTTTTACAAGTACGGGCGAATGCACTTCCTTTTTCCATTTTAGATATGGACTTATTGAGGACAACTGCAATCTCCGATCTTACTGGCTACTTTGCAAAACATTTCTAACTCGGCCCATGTTGAAATGGGCCATGATTCCAACATAAGGGGCTTTCATATGGGCCGTTTTGTTTGTTCTCTCAGCTCTTGTACTGCAACATTTCAATTCCCAATTTGATTGGGCCGCCCTTTCAACATAATAGGCTTTTCAAAGGGGCCCTTGAGAAAGGCTTCACACCAATCTCCTTATCAGCAGTGCTCCTCAGTGCGTAGGCCAAGTTCTCCAAAGCTGCTCTAGCCTTGGCCTTCTTCCTGTATTCATCATCTTCAAGCTTGAATTCCTTTGCATCCATAATAATGCCATTACTCTCTTCGTGGGACAACCTCCTCTTGTCATTCGTGATAGCTAGTAATCTTGAAACTCATGCCGGTAATCTTCTCCTCAGCAGAGACATTCAGGATACCACTGGTGTCGATATCAAAGCATACTTTTGAGATTCGCAACACCCCTAGGTGCTGCAGGAATGCCAAAAAGCGTATATTGTCCCAACCAATTGTTATCCTTAGCTTTTGCTCTCTCACCCTCATACACCGAGAACAAAATACAAGTTTGATTGTCGTAAGCGTTGGTGTAATAAATATAAGTTTGATTGTCGTAAGTTTTACTTCTCTGTTCTTCTAGAAGTTACGTTTGTTAGATACCGATAGAGAGCTGGACATGAGCTGTACACGTACAGCATTTGTTATTCTGTTAGAAAGCTCTACTTGTATAAATATTTACTGGGCCTTCAGTAATTATACTCTGTCTCTGTTCTTTCTTAACTACCAACTTACAACTTCAACATTTGACAAGTTACGACAAAGATGGGGAGTAGGATTTGGTACGTATAGCAGCCTTTCCAATTAATTAATATGAAGATCATGCAGTGTGCATGACACGTTCCTGCAAGAAAAGCTCTCCTTCGTTCTATATATAATGAATTCCCAGATAGACCATCAGAAAGAAAAAATATAATCCCCGGATAAGTACGTCGACTGCACAATATTATCGCCTGTGAATGTTCTCGATCGTACACATGAAAAGGAAGGTGATCTCCATCATTCAGGAGTACGTAGGAGCTGGTAATTAGCTAGCTAGGTTGAGTAGGTATTATATTTGGTGAGAAACATAATGAATGTAATCTTTTTTTGTTCTCTAATCAAGTACTAGTGATCCCCAAGATTAATTGACCCCGCCATAATCCCTAAGCGTTAGCTTCCTTTAATTATGCATATTTTGAATAGACCAGTTAATTCTCCTGCTGGAAATAGTTATAAAATCTCGAGTGCTCATTGACTTACAAAATACTGTATACTCAGCATCTATATATGCAACGTCTTCTCAATCCACCAACTTTTTTTCTTTCTAGGTAGACCGTTAAAAATATTAATGTTCTTTTTCTCTTAGAAAAATAAGTGGATATCTATATTTCATCGCGTAGGTCAAAATATAATAGGAATTGTTGTAATGGGTGAACCAGACCCTCAACAGAGGCGGCGTCCCAACGAGCATAGCTAAATGGCGGAACAAGACGCACATGCGACGGCCCATAACTAACATAAAAAACAAAAACATTAATGTACATATACAATATCATAATTAATTAGGACATATACAAGACCAGAAACATGTTCTAATTAATTAGCAACACGTGTTCAGTTCACAGCACGTACGATATTCCACCAACTTAATTAATATAGGTAAAGTTGCACCCATGGTTCCTGAGGTATTCGAAAGTTGCAATTGGATCCCGAGGTAAAAAAAATTAGCCATTTAGCTCTCTGAGTTAATGATTTTCATGTGGGGATCCAACTGAGTTTGAGATTTTGGGAGGAGAATGTGAGAGGTGGTTCGCGGAGATGAGTAGGAAAAAAATTAGGTGTTTTTTTGTATTTTGTAAGCTTGGTAGATGTGGCAATGATGTGGCGTAAGTGGCTGATTGGGGCGGCCCTGACATGACATTTGTGGGCTGACACTTTTAGATTGGGGCACGTAGTACAATTTGATTGGATTGATATGACATTAATTTGACATGTCTATATTTACTGTGAACAGAGGGGACGACGTTCGAAGGAAGGACCTCTTTTTTCAAAATCATTGAAGTTAAATGACTAATTTGTTACTTCAGGAACCGGAGTGCAACTTTCGTATATGTAGCTGTAGGTGTAATTTCGCCATTAATATACCCTAACATCCTGATCATCTTTAACTTCGCTCTAGGGACGTCCCATGCACGCACGTAAGTTAGTTGTATCATAGGTGAAATTGGGCTGTAAAAATGGTTTTGAAGGAGGTTGTGTACGTAATTAAGGCAACTTTGACTAGTGCCTTAGGGCATCCCCATCCTAGACATATGATTAGTCCTTCATTGATTTATGATAGAAAGTATGAAAATTGTCTTTATTATAAATTATCACTTCAACAAAGTCTCTTTGAAGTCCTATAGGAGATGCTTGTCTGGTTGCGAACAGTTTCTTTCTTAAACAATATCTATGAACAACTTGAGGCTTTTTAGTACCGAGATTAATTTCCAATTCATTTTACTTTTAAATGCAACATTGTAGGTCCTTAAGCCACAGACAACTAAGTTATTGGAGAATAGTTCTTGACCGTATCTAAGAACTCTGTTTTTGGAATTTTGTAGCTGATAAGTCGCCATATTCTGTCCAAGATCTCAATCAAAGAGAAAGCGAAAGAAAATTGTTGTCACTTTCAGTACTTCTTCCTCAAGAATCTCATCCATTTCTTCCCAAGATCATTGTATAGATTTTTCCATGAGGTATACTCTCCCTGGTTAAGACCTCTCTGTTTTATGTTTTTTCTGTCTTAAAATGAATGATTGATCGTTATCTGATATATATATTTTTTGTCTTCTTTTGGGAGGCATTTCTTCTTACTCTGATAGTGTATACGATTGGTTAAATTAATTTTGTTGGACTATTATATGCTTGGGTGAACAAGTCTTTCTCGACACTCCTTCAGAGATCATATACATCACTCAGTATTATGAATCCTCCCAACTGGAGAGAAGAGATAACTTAATTTTTCCTTTCATTCATGTACAGCCACTTTTCTAGTTCTAAGTACAGCCTTTCCAACTACCCATGATGGTAAACGAAGTCAACAATCACTAAAAAATTCTAGTATTGTTTTAACTGGGGTAGAGGTCCCCTAGGGAATTTAGTTAATCCCTCTAAAATACTATGGCTTTTAACTTTCGACCCTATATCACAACCACAAGTTCCAGAAGAACTAAATATGGCCTAATAGGAGCCGAACAAAGAGAAGGGAAGAAATCCCTATCCCTATGGCAACGGTTTGCCCCTGAGAAAGCGCCATGGTCCCGTCGCGGTTCCCACCCTGCAAATATATTGCCATTGAGTTAAATTTCAAGTACTCTGATGCAGCTTTGAAATGCCAATCATGATTACGCTCATATCAATTCAGTGCCACCAAAAGGCTCAGAATTTTTTGAACATAGACTAGCAGTGTGGGGAAAAAGGGAACCTAGATTACCTCCAAACACCGGCAACTGTGCGCAAGCCCATGTAGATGATTAAGGCATACCAGATTCCAAGATAACCGTTGGCTCTAGAAAGGAGGTATTCTGAGGTAATACTTGCTATAGCCATCATAACCTAAAGAAGAGGAAGAAAGTTCTGATAAGCAGATCTAAGTACACAGAGATATATAAAATTATCAAAGCTTCAGGCCTTGTTTATAGTGCGGGAAAGGGGTCTAGCTAGTAAACTTGCCATTGAGTATGCAGTGTATGCAAAGTCAGATGCTCCAAAGTTGACACCATCAAGCACAAAAGCTAAGGTGTTTATTGGTTGTGTACCTGCAATAAACTGAGGAACCAAAGGGGAATATTTCAGGTTATAATTGTCAGCAGCAGACAGCAGGTATTGTTAAAATGTAATGCTTTTAACTCTTTTGGTGCATGTTAATCGGAAAATACCGGTATGCCCAAGTACATAAGGCGGAGAACATTTTTGTCAGTTGTGAACACTCCAGCTCCAAAGTATAAACCAGCTCCAACGACGACAAGGAGCCCCAAACCCACAACAAAACCCAACTGCATATATATCAAGAAGTGGGTGAAAAATTAGGCCTATATAAGGACTTAACAATAGAGCATTTTAGAGGGTTTAAATATCACATAGGTAAGGAAAAATAAGTACCTGTGCTACCCGGAGAGCGGTTTCTATTGCCTTTTTGTGGTCCTTCTCCGCAAATGCATAAGCTAGAATTGCCTAAAGAACAGAGGAAGTAACTGCGTATTAGTTGTGTTATTGTAGCGCACGTGCACCCACAGGGAGATAAACATTACAAAGAATGCTGTTTATTCTTCCTCGGTTGAGCATCTGAGCATATATAAAATAAATTAAAGGGGGAGATTCTGTTATAAAGGTTCAGTAGCCAGGCGAAAATATAAAGAATACAGAGGAATGTTTACCTGTCCAGAAACAGCCAAACCATCAGCTAGAAGTGATGATGTCAACCAGACCTGCAAGCAAATTTGGAATGCAGCCATGGGAGTAGGCCCCTGCCCTGCAGCCAATGCTGCTGCAAAGGTCACACATGATGTCACAGCTATAACTCTGGTCAACATCAGAGCACCTGCATCGATCGGAAATAGAAGTTAACAATGGTGGAATTATCCCAGAGGCACTTAATGTGAATCTCTTGAAGTCAGAAGTAACAGTAAGTCTGTATGTACTGGAGACTGGAGTCTATGACCACAGAAGACTTTTAATTTTAATGGCCCATGGCCCATGCAGTGCAGTTGGTAGTAAATATTTCACCACGATACACAATGGAATTTGAAATGAGAGAAATCCAGAAGAGAAATCACCGATGGAGGAGATTAAGCCTCTTACCATTTTTAAGAAACCGACCAAATTGCAATTGTTTCACTCCTGGAGCCAATAAATTTACTTCTTGAATCAATCTCAGAAAAAGGATCAGAGCGATTGTGTACCTGAAAGGAACATAAAAGAATCACCATGAGATGCGTACAGCAATGGAAGCAAAAATATATGTACTAGCTACTTACTTTATTATTCAACTTACTGTGAAAGAGCATGTGAGATGGCAGCACCCCTGACTCCAAAACGCAGAACAAAGATAAATATTGGGTCCAAAACGATATTCAGTGCATCTCCGACAACTACATATATTGAGCACCCAAAAGAAACACGCGAACATGAGTTAGGCGAAATGTCCAACAATAACTAACAAGAAAGCCTATGAACAATAGTCTACAGCTTCCTACCTGTGGCATATAAAGGCGTTGTTGTGTCCTTAAACCCTCGGAAGACTCCTTGCATGGCCAAGGAAAGAAGAACAGCAGGAGCACCAAGTGCTCTGACCGTCAAGTACTGGCGTGCTGGCTCATACATAGGGGAGTCCTATTCAACAAAAGAGTCGCAAAATGCATTAAAGGTGGATAAAACAAACGTATATGAATTGTTACCAAAGAATATCCCTGTTTCTTAATAACCTCAGCTAGTATAACATGGAATCTGTAAAATGGACACTTACATTCTTCACACCCATGAACTGTAGGAGAACTTTTGCTGCAAATATAAGGAACAGAGTTTGTACCACGCCAAGAAGAGTGCCCATAATTATTGCTGTTGTTGCCGACGGAATGTTTCGCTTCTCCTTTTTACCGGTTGCAGCGGCCTTTTCCTTAGAGAGAGACTTGCTTTCTGCCGTGTTAGAATCTGAGAAGTACCAGAAGAATAGGCGAGAGAAATGACAATTTGCATCACTTCACTGTTCAAAACAGGTAAGAGGCTTTTAATGCAAAGCTCAAGCAGAACTTTTAGATATCGATCCTTAGTGATCCTCAAGTTAAAGTTGTCTGTCGTTACCGTAATAGTCTGATGTTTTTGTTACTTTTTTTTTATATCTTCTCTTCTACATTTGTGTAGAGAGAAACAGAGAGAGAAAGCACCATTCTTTGGGGTAGAACCATCTTCCAAGGTCTCAAGCTTGTTCGCCTCGGCCTTTTGTGCCTCCTTTGCCATTTGTTCCATCGAGTGTTCCTCGGCTACAAAAAAAGTGGTAATGCTCACAATGGGGTACATGGTAATCCTTGAAGCTTGGTTGAATATGGCTATAGCAACTCCCACACCACCAACGTCAACCGCGCCTGCATAAGAGCGGAAGTTAAAGGCAAACATACGTAAACATTAGGCCGGGGCCGGGGCAGCAAAATAATAGGCATCTCAAGCACCAAAAGTTGAGAAGCAGACCTAGACGGCCAATGAACATTGTGTCGATAAGAGAAGCCACTGGATCAGCCGCTAAAGTCAGTATTGCAGGTATCGCGATTCCCAATATCTCCTTTCCAAGTGCATCCAGCTTGCAAACACTCCTGAATTACATTAATTACCAAAAAGAGCACTACTGATTACGAAACTTTCTCTGATTATTTTGGTAGTAGAAAGTCATAAAAATTTATAAACGGACGCATAATTCAAATGAATGAACTAGATCTTTCTTTTCTACAAATTATAAACTAGATCATATATTATATATACCTTAAGTCTTTGAAGAAAATGACGAAAGGAATCTTTGTCTTGCGCCGATAGCTTTCCAAACCATCACTTTGAGCATCTTGTTTCAGTGAATCACCATTCTGGTTTCCATTTTGATGGGAATCACCATTCTGAGCCATGATATCTACGGGGCAGAAGAAGGTTTGAATTATGAGCCTTAAAATTAGTAACTAGTGGTTGAAGTTATTATAATGTTGCAACCTCTTGAATCAAAACCATATATACTAGCTTAGAAAAAGAAAAAGAAAAAGAAAATGTTACTGAAGAGAGAGAGAATACTGGCAAAGGCCATGAAAACTCAAATCAACTAAAGAGTCGAGTACAACAGACATCAAATCGCTGATCAGTTACCAATAATTACCTTCCTTGCTGAGATTATCACGATGAAGATATCAATGGCTGCAGAAAGTGGTATAGCTGATTTCTGGGCGATGAAAACGAAGTGGATTTAAGGGCTATTTATACCTAGAGAAGACTTTTATAATATGAATATAAATAACATATAAAGGTTATTAAACGGTGACTGGCCGGGCTTTTATAAAGACAAATTTCCCAAACACATGGCAAGAGAACACTAATGCATGCAAGATTAGTACCCTAGTCAAACTCAATGCGTGCAACATCTGGAACAGTGAACTACTAATTTAATTTATACGGAAGTCACATCGGTTTTGGATGAAGACAAAACATACAAAAAAAAAACAAAGGGAAGAAATATGTGTCGTGTATATTCTGAGATGTTTTTGTCGGGCAGCGAATAAAGATAGGACGGTAGAACCTTTTCAACGCGACCCATGCACGTTATAAATATTATTTTCGAAAATCCACTCAGTTTTACATTCCCCGAGACATATATATATGCATGCCGTGACCAAACTTGAGATGGGTGTACATTTTTTTTAATTGATTTCCAAGCTAAGGGAAATATGTACGCAATTTCATGCATGCCCAAATTTGGGAGAGAAAAGTGACATCATGAGATTGGATTATAATGTTGACGACAGCAAGATATTTTTTTTTTTCTTGGCAGCAAGATATATATTTATTCAGCATATGTACGTACATATCTATTCAGGTCTTTAATTCCCTGAATTAAGTCCAATTAATTAAACTCCAAAATTTATAGTGCATGAAAGAGTTTAATATATTTATCATATTTTCGAAATCATTTTGCTTCATGTATGCCATGCTATCATGTGGGTTACCTTCGTCACTCCAAAATTTATATGTTCATTGTGATAAAAAAAAGATTATTAATTTGATGAGGAAAAAGATTATTTTATAATTATTTTATTAGGTCAAGAATGACAAAATATTACCAAATGTCAGCCTAGCTAGGCCCACGTTCGGCTCCTGAGAAAGAGAAAATATGTCTGTGAAGCTATTATTACAAAGAGAAACAAAAGAAAACAAGAGACATATAACGTAAAAAAGTTGCTTAGGAATGAACATTTGCCGAGGTGGCCGCAATGTCAGCCTAGCTAGGCCCACGTTCGGCTCCTGAGAAAGCGCCAAGGTCCGGTACCGGTGCCCATCCTGAAAATTCAGATGCATGCAATTCTTACATTTTTTCCAAATTAATGAAGAAGTTACGTTGTAGCCTGTAGGAATCAGTGAGCTATTCTCACGTTAATTTCCACTTGTATTTAATTCCTTGTTGTATTGACTAATCATCTATTTTTAATGTGGGGGCCGGTGTTGTGTCCCCAGTGAGTGTATGATGTCGTGTTTATGTATGATGGCGTTTTGCCAACCCTATATTTTTATTTTGATATTTAAATACAGCAAGCTTAATAATTCAAAAATAATAATAAATAAAGTAATCAAGTTTCTTAACAGAATTTTATAAGAGTCTAAGTTACATATTTAGGCCTTATAATAATTCTAAGCAATTTTAAAACACAATACATGATTAGTTTTTTTGAAGTCATGTGAAGAATATTTTTTTTATCATTACAAGTGCTCTAGTAACTACCAATGTAGACTTGGTGGACCGTGAAGAGGACGTCAAAGATTTAAAGGTCAAAGATTGTGATACCTCGAATCTCACATAGAAATGAATTTTGTAAGGACTAAGTCCCACATTTAGGACTTTAATAGGTGTAACTAAGACTTTTAGTAATTCCAAAGAGTTTTAAAAAGCAATATTGATTAGTAGTTTTGAAATCATGGGCCGTTGCACTTTTAGCATGTCTCCAACTTTTTATACTTGTTAGTGTATGATATGAAAATGGAAGTCTGACAGTAACAGTACTAAGAGATTACCTCCAAATACCAGCAAATGTTCGCAGAAACATATAGATGGTTAAAGCAATCCAGATTCCTAGAAATCCGTTGTGTATATAAAGAATGAACAAGGTTATAATGCTTGCCACAGCCACGAGAACCTGAGGAGAGAAATTTGACAAGGAACATTTTATCAGAGAGTTAATTATTTGAAAGGCAATAAGAACAGAATACGAAACTAATTATATGCATGGTGTTGTACTGGACAACTAGACAAGGGCTTATAAACTTGCCAAGGAGTACGCCGAATAGGCAAAATCTGACGCTCCAAAGTTGACTCCATCAAAGACAAAAGCTAAGGAGTTGATCGGTTGTGTAGCAGCAACAAACTGGTGCATGGTTGGAATGAGAGAAAATTCTAGTGATCAGACGTCGAAGCTAAAGGATAGTTTGCTTATTTTTGATCTTGTTGATGGGGGATACGTACCGGGATTCCTATTTTTATAAGGTGCAGAACATGAACATCGCTGGAGAAGATCCGAGCTCCAAAGTACAAACCAATGCCAACAACGAGAGAAAGCCCCAACCCCAGAACAAAACTCATCTGTACAAAAAATGTTTCAAAGACTAATCTTTAATTCTCAATGAAAAAGAGACAAGATAAACATTCGTTTTAAAACTTTGAGTACCTGTAATACCCGGTTTGCAGTAGCTATTGCCTTCTTGTAGTCTTTCTCAGCAAATGCACAAGCTAGAATTGCCTATAGAGAAGGTTAAACCCAATAAAAAAGGGTTTGAATTTCGAAATTCCGTACATTCTACATGATGAAGTACTGAAGAGAGAAACAGAAAGACGAACAAAAGTTAATCTTTACCTGTCCAGCAACAGCCAAGCCATCGGAGAGAAGTGATGATGTAAACCAGACCTGTAAGCAAGTCTGGAAAGCAGCCATCGGGGTTGCACCTAACCGTGCTGCCAATGAGGCTGCCAAAGTTACACAGAACGTCACAGCTACAACTCTCGCTAATAGCAGACCCCCTGTGTTCATGCAAATTTACGACCGATCAATGGTGAATAAGAGGTAGCCGATTATAATTAGCAGTAGAAAACTAGAAATAATTGGAGCATATATATAATAATGGCACAGAATTAGGCCTCATACCATTTTTAAGAAATCGACTAAACTGCAATTGCTTCAGACTTGGAGGTAGTAGATAGACTTTTCTCATCAACATGAACAACAGGACAGACAAGATTAAGTACCTACAATTAGAACCATCAGTACTCATCATCAGACAAGAATTATATATTGAAGAACATCGAGGATAAAATTTTCAGTGAACTGAATTCTGTGAAAGAAAGAAAAAAATGAAATTGCTGCTTACTGGGAAAAAACATGTGCCAATGCTGCACCGCTGATGCCCAAACGCAGGTAGAAGATAAGTATCGGGTCCAAAATGATATTTGTTGTATATCCCAAAACTGCATGTATGAAAACGAAATCGAATTAGGGGAGATTTCCATTAATCTCTAAGAAAGTTAGAGCTAATAATTAGTCTAAAAGGTATACTTTTTTTGAGATACATGTAGCATCTATGCATGGCTTACGATCTTAAATCTACATGTTTGGATCAAATAAGCCCCTTCTCTATCTTTGTTGTGTTCCTTTTGGGCCGGTGGTTTCTTGTCCTTATATTTCAATGGGCCAGAACAACCAATGACTCCAGTTTATCATTCAATAGATTTCCCTTCAAAAGGAATTTCATTTGATGTGTGCATGCTCTTACATAATACATGTTAAGAAACTAGCTTACCAATGACATATAGAGGAGTTTTCGTATCCTTAAACCCTCGAAAGATTCCTTGCATGGCCAAGGATAGAAGAACTGCAGGAGCACCGAGTGATCTTAATTTCAAGTATTTTAGCGCCGGCTTTAGCATAGGTGAACTCTACAGAAAAAAAAGAAAAAGAAAGAAGGAAAAACACAAAATAATTAATGATAAATTTGTATCCATGCATGCATCTTTAAAAAAAGAAAAGAAAAGAAAAAGTGCTAACGAAGTGCTGAAGACACTTACAGATTTCACACCCATCACGGCCAAGAGAGGTTTGGCCCCAAAGATAAGGACTAAAGCTTGAAAGACGCCAAGAATTGAACCAAAAAGGAGTGCAGTTGATGCTGAAGCAATATGTCGCTTTTCCGTTTTAGTTTTGGTCTTTTTATTGTTCCAACAAAGAGCAGAGCTACTCTTCACAGTTGTCTCGAAATCTGGTCATTTGTGAACCACCAAGAATCAAAACGTTAATATTGGTACATCATCGGCACACACGTGCAGAGACAAAGAGAGAAAAAAGTACCATCTTCTGCTTTTGACTCTTTGGCACCATTCTTTGTCATTGCACCGTTGTCCACATCCTCAGGAGGAGAACTTCCCTGGATAAATTCTTTCGTTTTGCTCTCTTTGGCAGAACTGCTTTCCGCGTTGTCAACATTTTGTTCGGATGAACTTTTTCCCAAGACATGCTTTAAATCCTGCGGCATAGATTCCTTCATCTCAGTGCTTTTACTTGTTCCTGCTGCACCTTTTTCCACATCCTCAGGCGTCATATTTTCCATAGAAAACCCTTTCATTTCCCTGCTTTTGGGTGTAGTATTCCTTCCCAAGTTGTCACCATTTGTTCCAGCTTCACCTTTTTCCATGTCCTCAAGCATATCATCTTCAGGTGTGCTCTCTTTTGTTTCGTTTTTGTTATCTGAGCTCTTTTCTTCTACTCTGATGCCGACTCTCCCTATAGTATCTTCCTCAGCAACAAAAGAAGTAGTAACACTGACCAGTGGAAATATGGTAATCCTTGAAGCTTGATTGAACAAAGCAATGGACACTCCTGCAGCTGCAAGCTCCACCGGTCCTGCAAGAAAAGGCAATAGAAAAAAGAATGAAGATCACAATCAGACTACTGCACTACTTGTCACGAAACTCTAATTTGTCCCTCATCTGAATTGGCTAATGGTGCAGTTAATGGGTCTGGAGCGCTTCATTTTCCTAAGGGGCATATTGATCACACATTAGCAGCCCGTACCGTGTTGGACGAATGTGCGTTCCCTTTCACTACATTTTTTTATTATAAGTACGTTCCCTTTCACTACAGTAGTAGAGATCTAACGTGGAGTTGCATATACAGTGAATCCGTGACCTAAATAAAACAACACACGTACGGCCGGCCGGTGCAGTGTGCTCGTGATCATGTCTTGGCCACCGTAATATAAAAACATATTTATTCCTTGTCAATGCATTATCACAAAGTACTCTTTCTTCGATTAAAACAGAAATACTCCGTCATTCACAGACCAGCCATGGATGGCCGGCGAGTGGTGGTTGGCAGATGGTGGCCAGCATTATGCATGGAACAATATGTGAGGTGTGTGCCTAAAAAGTTAATATTCCCACCGGCACCACATGGGTGTCTGACATTATTATGGCAAGCCTTTTTGGATACAAGTGAAAGTTGGCTAGAATATCGAAATCTTGCACAAAGAAAGTGGAACTGTACCTATATGACCAATGAATGCTGTGTCAATCAGAGACGCAATGGGATCAGCAGCTACAGCGAGGGCGGCAGGTAATGCCATGCCTAGTATCTCCCAACCCAGCGTATCAAACTTGAAAACAAGTCTGCAATCACATTTGTGAGATGATCCGAGCATTAATTCACTGTAACAAAGACAGATTCTCAAACATACGTAGATATTTCGTTTTTATTTTCATTCCATGGAGAAGACATGCCGAGTAACGACAGCAAGGGCCTGTCAACCTAAAATGGGCAAGGCCGCAAGGCTGCCAAGGCAAATGCTACTGCCCAGAACCAAAGCAGTGTGCTGCATTGCATGGTACTACGTAATCCGCTGTGAACACATTAGAAACATCAATCCTAAACAATATCCAAATTAACAGCATTTACGTCTACATGCCTGAGACGCATATATTTGTAAATGCAGCGCATTGTACTGTACCTTGCATCTCTAAAGAACACAAAGATTGGCTTCCTCTTCCAGCTTTTCTCAGCTGCACATGAACTTCTGTTCTCATCCATGATGTTAAGTGCCAAATAACCTCAATGCTAAACTTCTCGCTCCAAGGTTGGAAGTGTCTCTGATGCAGTTGATCAGTGGAAAGTAGAAGATGCCGTCAAGCTTTTATAACCTACGGAATGGAAGATAATTTAATACCCTACTACTCGATTCTAACAGAGGCCCCATGTTCACAGCATTTTTTTAACAATCCAGGGGTTCCCATGCCATAGGCAGGGGCCGAGGGTCGGAAGAATGGGTAGCACAATGAGAATTAATCATCAATCAATTAACATAAATAACAACGAAGTTCAAACGCGTACCTAGTTATCTTCTCGAGCTATCGCAATGAATTTTACGACAGAAGCAGCACATACAGATATCGAAAAGCCAAGTGCCAATGCCTAAGAATTATCACCAGGCCTATGACACAAACTGGACTAACCATGACGAACTTAAGGAGTGAATTTAAACTAAATTCCTCGAGTCAGTGACAGTTGAAACCTCCCTTAGTTTGACACGATTGATATGCTTACACTTCTCTGGGTTTCCTTTCGAAGTTGTACCTTCCTCGGTAGAGTACAGTCAAAGACGAATTTAGATGACATAAAGATGACCGAAGTCCTCGAACTTTACCCCTTTTTTGTCTAAGCAGACATTAAATAATATAGAAAAAGTGACTGAAAAGAGACTATGGGATCATTGAATGAACCTCCCTCGGTAGCAAGTTCCCTGGATGACATCTACAACACAATGATTTGTATAAAAAACAAATCAGCATAATCTTAACAGAGAGACAACCACTCTGCCCATCTAATTAAATAAATCCTTTCTTGGGGACATATTCCACTCTAGCTCTTCCTCAGGTGAAACACAAATTACTATTGAACTGTGAAGTTTATGGACCCCATACAAGCGGACTGCTAATTTCGTACCATATAACAATTGCATCAAAAGGTAGAAAATGAACTGAAAGATCACCGCTCTCATTTATCTGGGTTTTTTTAATTCTAGCAGTATTCCGTTTAATATTTTGAATTGTGACTCTGTTTTCCCAGTATTTAGTTTTTTGAATACAATGGTTGATTTTCAAGAAAAAAAAAGGAACTGAAAGATCACCGTTGGGCCGCTTCCTCGTCGTCTTCGAGGGATGTTTTCATGAGCTGCTACGAAACTAAACTATCCTTGGTTGTGTGCGTGTTTTGAACACCCCCCCTCCTCTCATTGTTCTTTGTATTTTGTCTGTTTCTTGCAAACTAAACATCTTATATATTGTGTTTGCGTT
This sequence comes from Myrica gale, assembly GCA_963930655.1. NCBI lineage: Eukaryota > Viridiplantae > Streptophyta > Magnoliopsida > Fagales > Myricaceae > Myrica > Myrica gale. Next base: position 484,436 of record OZ005607.1, on the reverse strand, counting down.
GTAATATTTTTGGTACGAGAATATGTGTTGGTATTGGGTTTAGTGAAAAGGTGAAGAGAGGTAATTTTTTATATTTTTTGTAATTTTTTATATTTTTTGTTGGTAGAAATAGATTATATTAGAGTATTTTATTAGGAGAGAAATAAAATTTTAGAGAATATTACGAATGAAAACGCAGCCAATTATGCTCGAAAAAGAAGTGAAAGATCACCGACTCCTTGGAAATTGTGACAACTGAACCTAGAGATACTGCGAAACTTCTTTGTTACTCGTTTCTGCACTCTCTTGCATATTGTCCTCAAATCCCATGGTAGAAAATAGTTCTAGAGATGTTGGCACTTGGCATCAATTCATTGGATCGATGATTGGGGATGTTGACTAAAACTCGTTGGTGTAAAAAAGGAGAAGAACAGGGGACGAACAGAGTACTGGAACAGAAAGGAAGAGAGTGGAAGCTCATTACTTCACGGTAGTGTTCCTCTCCTTCCTCCAAGAAATCTCTTAGTCGCTGAGAACTGAGAGGGTCTTCCATAAGCGATAGAGGTTCACCCAATAAAAATTACCAATTACAGATCAGTTTAAATAGAGATGGAGATTGTTAAACTAAGGTCGATGTTTCAATGATTCCAAAACCACAACTTATCTATGGGTTCAAATCCTTGTGATGAAACGGTCTCACATGAAAGTTATTTCATATGCAGTACTGGAGGTTGTAACATGCCAGGAGTTATTTTCCTTTCCTACGTTTTCTAAGCAACCAAACACGAGTTTTATTATATTTTATCTACAGCTTAATTTAATTGTTTAATTAATGTCACATCACTCCTGCAATTTCTGTCCTTTTTTTTTCTAAAAGCGCAATTTCGCTGTCCTTTCGACCTTTCTTGTGCAGAAGTTGGACTGAACACTCAATGGATGCCGTGTGAAACAAAGCGGGTTTCTAATATATCGAGGAAGATTGGATAGGTCCATCTAGATATATACGTCAATTAGGCCTCTCGGCAGATGGAAGTGCCACAAAAGTTGGAGAGACAAATAAGAGATAGAAAAGTCAAATTTTACTAAGGGAGAAAACTGAGGTTTTTTTTGGAGGATATATATTTTCGTTTTTGTAGAAGTTTTATTTTATATTTATCTATTGTGGCTAGTGGAGGGGAAGAAAGGTCAAGAAGTTGGGTTTTGGATTCGGTCCCGACAGTACGGGACCGGATACGTCCGGACCCACAGTCGGGATCGAATCTCGCGAGAGTAGAGGGCTCACATCCATTCTTTCCGACCTTACCGGTCAGACCTCTACTCTCGCGGGATTCGATCCCGACTGTGAGTCCGGACGTATCGGGACCCGTACTGTCGGGACCGAATCTACAACCTAAGATGTTGATCTAACTTTTGACAGAATTAGGTGAGGAGGAAAAAAGAAAAATATCCCCTTCTCCAACAGAGATATTGATCCTTCAGATGCTGGTCGGAGCTCAAAGAAGATTCATTTTAGAGATCATATCACCAATCGGAAGAGAAAAAGAGAAAAAAGTCCCCTTCTGCAACAGAGATATTGATCCTTCAGATGCTGGTCGGAGCTCAAAGAAGATTCATTTTAGAGATTAGATCACCAATTGGAAGAGAAAAAGAGAAAAAAGTCCGCTTCCCTATGTGGTACAGCTGCTTTTACACATATTCGTCATTGGTGTAGACGAGGAAAACGTCCATGTGTATGGAGATCAGAGGTTAATCAGAATGTTGAAGAGAATGAACAAAGAACATCTTTCGAAGTATTAAACAGAAAGCAAACAAAAAGACAGAAACACGTCGAAGCGTCAAGATTCTGCATGGAGATCAGAAGAGAGACCCGTGATTTTGGGGAATACTTGACTGGATTAAAATTAAAATAATTCCATTCCGGTTATACTTAACTGGGATGTGGTCTTCCGGGGAGTGCTAAACCGAGGAAGGTCAATCTCGTTGTCAGAGTGCTGACAGCTTTTCCCCCACCGAAGCTGTACTGCTTTTCGGTCTGTGCATTTGAGTTAACCCTTTCGGGGGCCCTGTACGGACCATCTCATCCTTGTCACGACGTGTACACAGGGCACATCGATCCCAAAAGAATATATACGGGATTGTTTGTTTTCCAAATTTTGTGTAATATTATTAAAATTTTAAGAATATTTTGAACGTTAAAATCTATTAGAATTTATAAAAAATTGAAATGGATATGAAAAGTTGAAAATTTTAAAATACATTTATTTAATTCTAATTTTTGGGCAAACAAACATGCCCCGTAAAGTAATCAACGCAGTTTTCGTAGGGGATCATGTGAATTCCAACGATTCCATGTACCCTTCGAGGACTTAAAACGCGTCGTAGAGCCAGCCGGACCAGGATCCTTGCAGAGAGCAATACCGAATTGCAGAGGGCAATCTCTGCAATAACCTAGCTATTGCAGAGGAGCTGGTCCGAACCAGCTGAGCGTTATGTTTTCGAAAACAGTAAAGCGAAATTTGACTGCCAGTAGAAGCATGAACAGTAATCCAAAAACACTCATTTTTTGACTCGTGTGGAATCAAACTTTGGTCAAAGACTTATTGGTCTAGTTCCAGCTAGATTACCTATCTACAAATTTAGAATAAATATAATTATCTATTGCCACACAATAATATTTCTTATCTTAATAGTGAAGGTGAAAAGTAGAGAGAGAGAGGGGAACTTCTAGAATCGAGACATGAGAGAAGAGGGGACAAAGAAGGGGAGTCTCTTCTATTTTCCTTTCTTTTTGTTTTGTTCCAAAATTTGTCACTTGAAGTTAGTGGGAAAATGCCTAATGCCCTAATATATATCATCATCTCTCCCTTAAGTACCCATCGGCTGTGAGATAGTATTTATTCTCAAAGAGCTATATAAGATGGGCCTAGCCCAGTTAATAAAAGAAACCTAATGCTACTCGATAAGGAAAAGCTCTAAAAACAGAACTAGAAATACAATACCTCACAAAAAGGTGTAACTTGACCAAACCAAACATAATCCCTCAAAATTAATGGGTTAACGGAGCTTGCATTAATTTGTAAATGGGGTGTGTCTCAAACTAAAGTAATCTATGCTCTCAACGTGGGCGTATCACCTCCTCAAAAGGGTAAAACTCAAATGATGCTATCTATGGAATAAACGAGTAAGTCAACCAAGATAATGCCACAAAACGAGAAAAAACTACTTCAAGGAATAATTCTTAGAGGAGAAAAAAATGCTATCAGGTAAGCATCATTTCCTTGCCAACTCTAACTGCAAGCTCTTTTCAGTCCTATGAACCTGGCACACTGTGCCTTACCTTGATGGACTTACATGGTTAAAAACGTACAAAAAACGTTGGGCACATACCCCCCAAAACAAACGCTCGTGCTATATATATATATATATATTACGTATCACATTCACTATGTTTAGTAAATGTGTGGGAGAAAATTTCTAACACACATAGATAAATGAACCACAACTGCAGATGATAATAACTTGGGATTGAAAAAGAGCAGCAAAATATGGACATTATAAGTTATTATAACATGCATAAATCCTGGTTGAGCAACTTTGAGCTGTGGATGCGTTCACTTTGAAGTGGGTCTAAGAAAAGGTCTAGAGGATATGCCTCTTAAGGGTTCTAGAAAAAGAAAAAGAGACTCTGATCAGTACATACATGTACACTCATGAGACATCTATGAACAAAGAACCTCCAATAGTACTCCGAGTCCAAATAAATGTTGTTTGCTATATATTGATAAGTAACCCTCGATACTGATTACCGCATCCCCATGATTTGTAGACCATGAATATCGCAAGCGACATGTGCCTATCAGATTAATGGGCATACCCATGGGCTGTATTTCATCATACAGACAATATAGCTTGCATTACTTTGTTTGCGTGCGTCTGAGAATATATAGTTACCTAAAATCAAAACAACAAAAAAAAAAGCACGGAAAGCATATATATATACATGCAATTCTGACTAGGCAAGTCTTTAAAACACAAGCTTAGAAAAAAAAAGTACTGAAAATAACGCAGAGAATTTGAAAGGAACGTAGAAGTTCTGTAGAATTAAAAAGATTTGATCTACAAACAGTGAAAGGAGATTATCGACTCAGGAAATTAGCGTACCTTTGCATTTCTTGTCCCTACGAAACAGCGCAGAGCTCTTTGCACCAACTTCTATTTGCTCATACGCCAATTCCAACCTACACTGCGCTTTTTAAGTACCCTTTGATCCCGCCCAATCCTTATACAGACCCTTTAAAAAATGAGTGGATGCGTGCCGGAGAATTAAAGAGAGGGATGCAGCATATATTTTCAGCCCTTTGGGGTCAAAAGCTGACACATGAGAGGGGTTTAGTTCTTGCCTTAAAAGATTCAGAGGATGCAAATAAGTTGCCACTACCTGACTGAGACGAAAGGAATTTATGGTCGCATGAAAATTTATGGATTCCCATGTCATGGTACCATATTCTGGAAAGGTGGAAGTCCACATGCACCATATTATAAGCTTATAACATATACAAGATGAAGATAGTGTTCTACTTTGTGCTACAAATATGAGTGCTTTAAGTAGGTAGCAATCAAACTTTTGCAAAGGTGGGCTGCGTAGGATTCCCAATAACCCATGCCGGGGAATGCAGATTTTTCTGACCTAACTTTTTGACCTTTTGGATATCGGGACCGCGGAACAACTTAATGTTGTCTTTCTATTGCATGGCCAATAGATTGTTGAGAACCGGTTATGGCTGCAGAATATTGATGAAATTTTTGGGGATAAACTATTTATAAAAGGTGGAGAAGGGGTCCTTCGGAATCGCTTGCTGCTTTTCGCCCGCTGCAAAATACAATCATTTAAAGCCTCTGCCAACAAGGAGTAAAATCCATTGTTTCCTCCGTCTTCGTCGTACACTTATAATTATTATTTTTTTGAGTAATTGATAAGTATATTAATTTTCAAAAAAATTATGCCTAGCTCGAAAAATAAAAGCAACCTAAGGCCTCTCAACAAGGAAACTAGTTTCAGGGCTATTGTTGCTTATAATTAATAATAACACTTAAACCAACCCATTCGTTTTCAGCTATATATGTCAGAGAGAGAGAGAGTCTGAGCAAATTGTTTGATAACAGTGTTGTTATATTAAAAAAAACCCTCTCTAAATGGTACGTACGTACTTACGCAACTCACATTTTTGCTAACTTTATGTTCTTGACGTTTAGTAGTTTACTTGCCGGAAACGTTTAATTTCAATAGCAACGCAAAGAAAAATGCCACTGAAAACGAAAAAGGGCCAATGAAAATGAAAGAGTGAGAGCAAACTGTATATAAAATAATTGGAAGCAAAAAACATAACCCGCCATCGAAACCCCGTCGGTGGAGGTTTTTTTTATTTTAAAGAATAATTGGAAGCAAAAAGCTTATCCCCACCCGGTCAGAGGTGGGTTTAAAATTGACTCCGGGTCCGACTTAGTCAGATTTGGAGAGGCAATATTTGACTCCAGCTCCGATTTTGTCAGAGTTCAAATTTCGTCTCCGGCTCCGACTAAATGTTTAATTCCGATCCGATTAGTCGACTCGGAGTAATTAAGGCCATCTGAGTCTACACAACTCATAATATTTCATTTTTTTAAAAATAAATTTAAGCACTTTGTAGATTTTTTTCTTTTGGTCTTTGAGCTCAAAAGACCAAAACTCTGTCATTTAAATGGAAGGAATATGATTTTTAAAATATAAGTAAGAGTCGGCTCTATGGACTCCAAATTCGACTCTAACTTGGACTTTAGTCGATATTTTTTTAAAACTCTAACCAACCTGAGTTTGTCGGGTCGGAGTAGGTTTCAGAGTCATTTTGCACATTTTTGAATTATGAGTCTTTTTGCCCCAGTTGTACAATAGGACTTTATGGCCATTAGGATTCAGGCTTTAAGTTCATTTGATGCATGATTCTTTGGGTCGTGATTGATGTGTAATGAGCTTGATGTCTCTGATTAATTAACCAGCACCCCAAATGAATATAGATGAGGATCGAATCACCTTGATCCACCCCTTTTTTTCCTGTACTTGTGCTGAACGAATCTAACATTGGCTTGTGATAAGTTTACATGAACTAATTTTTTTTTAATAAAAAAACAAGAAAAATGGGAATGAGATCATGATCCTCTACATGGATCTAAAGAGATAATTCATCAAAGATATTGACGAAGAAATAGTGGAATAATACAGGAGAATTAGGGATCCCACTTCCGCGTGGACGCCACAATATCATCACGCCTAAGATGATTAAAATAAGAAGTCAGAGTCCACTTCCGTGTGGAAGCCACATTGTTGCGATTCCAATTATTAATGCTCGATGAGAGGGGGACATCTATGTATGCCTCAGATGAGGTGATGGGATGTCCTCGTTATGGTAGAAAAAGAGAAAACGGAAGCATACATAATAATAATACACAAATTCATGTATGTATATCTCTGTGCGAACCTTTTTTAGAAGAAACGTCACAAAATCAGCAGCAATTGATATTTGAATAGATCAAGGGTACGTACGATTCTATCTTGTTTGATCAAAGAAGTTCGACAAAACCTGATCATAGAGGCCCCAATTAAGCTTGCCTGTAGTCCACGCATATTTCGCAGTTTTGGTGTGTGCATGCATGCTCTTTCTTGATTACTAGACAAGCAGTCTGCTCTGCATCCTGATCACCATTTCATTGCCTTTCACCAACAAAAGAATCTGATCAAATTTTCCATCACATAAGGCTTCAAGATGTACCCTTAATTATGTGGTCAGATTTTTTATTTTCTAATCAATTGGGACGAATGGATCACGTCTGCATATATTTATGTATATTTGTATGAATGCAGGCAAGCAGGCAGGGCTAAAATTTTATATCCTAAAATCAAAGTAATCAAACAAAGGAGTACTTCAAGATTGTTGAAAAGCTAATTACTTGAAACCAACAATATATATATATATATATACGCGCGCGCGCGAGAGAGAGAGAATTTGTATACAAATTGGCCAGCTTCTCTGCCAATTACCCATTGTTTGTACTTGTCTGTGTGCTAGGGCCAAGCAAAGAGTACGAACGAAAATGGAGGGCCCCGCGATGTTCACGTTTTGTATTTAACGGTACGTCCATTATGATCGTCAAAAAGGCATGATAACATAATTAACACAGGAATATATTATATTATTGCTTTATTCACTTTTTTCTCTGCAAACTCTCCCAAAGTGGGGAATTATATTAGTTGGACAGAAACAGAAACAAGTAAATAAACAAATCAAAGGGTCAGCCAAATAAACAAATTAGGGCGTTCAACTTGGTGTAGATCATGTGCTTAAAAAGTTACTTCAAGAAAAAGAGACATCTTAAAAGAAGTCTATAATTGAGCTATGAAACGTATAAGGGGAATATTATAGTATTGATCTATAATTATGGCAAAAATTAATAATCACCTCTTAAGTTTCAACTTATTTAATTATGTCTCAAGATTTAAAATCAATCAATCATCACATTCTGTTTGATTTAGCCGTTAAACCACACAAAGTTATCGAAATATCTCTTCAAAATAAAAATATTAAAAATATATAAATGATATATAAATAAAAAGACTATTATATTCGAAATACAAATTAAATATAGACATTCTATTAGATTTTCTATTTTTAAATATGATATTTCTCTAAATGTAAAGAATGACGATCATGGAGTACTACTTCATGACCTTCGTGTGTGTAAGCCACGTTCTGGTGGTGCCGTGTCATATTTGAATAAGAAGATCGAATCCACTTTCCCGTGGAAGCCACGTTCTTTGAAAAGATTGAGTTTTTTTTATTATTATTATTATTAACAAAAGCAACTAAAACAGACCATGCATCCGGATAGGCTCCGATATATCAAACTCAGAAAAGAACCCTTCCTTACCATACCGGGGGGGCCACTTAACCTAAATTGTGAGCCATCCCGTTACACTTCTCCTTGGTACTCATTTCAACTAATGTTATTCTTTCTCCCCATATATTATCGTACGTCATGGCCACGATAAGCCATCCAACTAAATACTCGTTATTTCTTTAGTTGTTTTCTGTTTCTAACCCATTAAAGAAAGGAATTCCCCCATGATCTAACTAGCTACCTTCCTTCCTCTTGAGCACTACAAAGTATTGGCCGCCTAAAAGCTTCGCTTTAACAAATTTTTTCCATTTCAATACGTTTTTCTGCAACCATTTACGTTTACCTTTTTTGTTGTATTTTGCTGATCATGGACCGTTTAATGAACCGAAAAGTATCAAATTATGTTGATTGTTAAGTGTCTGTCTTTTCATAATCTTGGAGACAGCATTATCTTATTCAATTGAACCATCCATCTTTGCAAGCGATCGTGAAACATATACTTATCCGCGATCTCGATCTCAGGGGGTTCAGCGTCACCGGCCGACCCTCCTTGAAGTTAACATAAGTATGTGAAGGGCAAGAGAAGAAAGATTAACATCCATGCAATATTATGCATGTATTCTCTTGGAACTTCCAAAGCTGCATGTACGTACGTACATACACGTACGTATTTTGCATGAAGGCTAAAAACTACTTATTTTTACTTCCCTTTCCGTCGACAAAAGCTGTATATATATGCTGCTTGAAAATGAAAAAGCTTTACATGCGTGATCGGATGGAAAGGAAAACCCGCCTATATAGGAGAAGTTTTCAGGGATTGCTATCATATGCAGGTTAAACAGGAGATAACGGCATGCATTGGGTGCCTTAATTAATTATTGGTGAAATCTGATCACCTTTAACAACAAACGCTTAAATTATAACGAATCCTGTACAGAAACGATAAACCGCCCACCAAACATATTGCTCTGTCCATATTGTACTTTAATTGCCATTTCCATGCAAAATAAATTAATAGCAAATTGCCAAATAGAGTTCTTTCAGTTATCTCTGTCATGCCATTAGTTCATCGGCTCATTGGTGCTTACATCCTTTCAAAAGGGATGGAGAACTTTGATCTTATAAAGGGTACTAAATCTCATCAGCAGTCAGTACTAGTTAGATCTGATTTTTCCTAGCTTCTAGTATATATATGAAACTGTACTTCTAATTAATTTGATTGCTGGCCACAACATGATGTACAACCTCTAATTAATTTGAAACTGTACTTCTAATTAACTTCCCTATGAATCTGCGCAGTGTGCATATATATATATATTAAAATGCAAGTTAATTTTCGTTAAAGGTTTGATGAAGAAGGCCCATGATGTACTACCTCCCCTCCTTGTATTCTGTGGTTGAAAATCAAACTTCGTGCAAAGAAATTTAAGGACCATTAATGGGTCGTTGTTTCAATGATGTCTGGGCCGGCCGGGGACTACGCATGCAATTCTCCATTAATGTCAAAAATCAAGCTTCTGAATCCACTATCCCATGCCTAATATGATAATGTGCCTTAATATTAATATTCTAACGCCCCTAGCTAGAGTTTTCAATCTGTGAAATGCACCGACTTATACGTACAGGCAATTATAAACTTGATCTTCTACCTAATTGGTTATCATGAGGGAACTTGTTTTCTGACAATAAGACAAAATTAATGGCGGATTTGGAGGAGCATCAACATGTTTACATGTTCCACCATATGGTCCTTTTCATTTATATATTCATTGACAGAAAAATAAAGGAGTAGTACTGTCGTGAAAATGAGGTCACTCTAGCAACATATACCACACAAAACTAGTAATATATATATATATATACGTCCAATTGTATATGTGTAAGATGATAAGTACTGGATGCTTCGATCAATTTCCTGATCCCTACAAAAAAAAAAGATTTCTATTGGTGGTAGGAAAATGCTGTTAAAGTCGGCGTTTGTGCACGCCGCTATATATGCGTCGTAAGAGGTTTTAAAGCGTTTCTTGCAAACGCTGGTGGGTGTTATGTTGGTTGCTGATCTTGTTAGTGGCTCTTGTGGTTGGACGCGCGTTTGATGTCTCTTGCTCTTGCTTGTTTGCTGTCTTTATGGGATGGCTCTTCCTACTACTGTTAGATGTTTTGATGCAATGATGTCTTTTGTTGTGTTCCTAGCTAATGATGTAGAACATGCATGTTCCATGAGATTTAAGTTCCGAATGCTCTAGTTTGTATAATTGGTTGCCCTTTCTGTACATTTACCTACCTTTATCTTAAAAAAGACATAAGTTAACATGAGGTCCTTGCATAATTAGCACAACTAGCATGTCCGATTGGTCCGGCCTCCATCTTTCCTATATATGGACTATCACTTCACTATCCATTTCATTAGGTGTATGGACTATTACGTCTGTATCCATTTTGTTGGGTGACTACACATAACAATGTTGATTTTTTTAGAGGAAGCCCACAAAACTCTTAATTTGGTAATTCGCAAAAAACCGACCTTTTATGGTAGGACGATTCGAGGTGTGTTGAGCCTTCTAATAAGGAAAGCTTTATTGATCAAATCTAGCTTCCTTCATTATTATTTTATGATATCTCCTTAGCTATGGTTCGAATCCACTCTAAGTAGCTTTATTTTTGTCCTATTTTCTTAATAGAGTGCTGGTAATTAATTTACTTATATTGAAGGAAAGACCCATAATCGATTTGAAGGGATGTGATCGATCGATCGTGTCAAAGAGGATGTGGCCTAGCCCAACGCGGGGGATGGTGGTCAAATCAAGCTGATATTTACTCATATCCTTTAATAAGAAACTATATCTCCGACAGCCGATCGTAAGGCACTTTGCCGGCCTGTGCGATCGTGGGATGTAAAATTCGAGTTAATTAATTAAGTGACGACCGATCTATTTCAGGAACATAATCGTTAATGGATTGAAAAGAGAGTACAGCTACTTTTACGGACAATATTCGATCGTACGACTAATTGGTACCATTTTGCCTTTTGGAAAGTGATCGATTGATCCTTTTCATTGTCGGCCGCAAAAACATTAACGTGGGTTTCCTGTAGGCCGGACGGAAAAAGCATTGAGTAAAATTACCCACTGTTTTTTAATCATATATGGCATATGCACGAATATGGTATTGGAACCGTAACCCAGTTTTCTCTTCAGCTAGCATTAATTAACTAACGCACTTATACACATGATATATACAGTGATCTGGGCTTAATTTGTACTTCGGCCATGCAAACCAAAGATTAACGTCTTCTCAACGTTCAGTTCAAGTCTTATCTTAAGCGTGCAAAAATTCTCTAGTTGATCAATGCCCTCACTAATTATAAGGGAAGAAAATCATATATAGTTACAAAATCAAACCGACAAAACACTGCTAAAAAACCAAAACCAAGAAAGCAAAAAATAGACACCACTTATAAAAAGGAAAAAAAATCAATCTAAATCATCTAAACATTTGTCTCAAACTACGCATGATGTCGTATTTTGTCTCGACGTTGTAGAAAATGACACCTGAACATCTAGTTTCAAATCCGAAATCCACCCAAACGCAGACTTACAAATCAGGCCTTGGAACAGGTTTTGAGCCCTAGAATCCCAAGCTGAGAGTACTGCATTCCAAACATGGACTAGGGTTTTGAAAAGAGTACTCCATTTTCTCTTTGATTAAATTAAATATGAGAGAATAAATTTGGACTAAAAAGGGATAGAAGATATGAGAGAGACACAATATTTAAGTGGTTCTGCTATGAACCTATATCAATTGTGAGAAGGAATAGTCTATGGGAGACGTACAGTTGTGTGTGTGTATATATATATGTGTACTTGTGCAAAGATCAAATCATAAGGGAGATTTTAGTTATAAACCCTCGATTACAAGAGCATACGTTGCTTTAACATTGTGAGACTCTAATTGTCTTGAAAAGTACAATACCAAGATATCGTAATCCATTAAATTAAGATAGACTCCAGTTTCATGTACTGGATGACACGATAGGTTCCATTCCAAGTTTGATGAAAAGATGAGAAAATACCCTTAATTAATTGCTAAGAACTATAAAACAGAGGCTTTGCTATTTTCCTTAATCAGACCTACTTTAAATTTCTCCCACTTTAAACCTACCTAGCTACCTATTGCTAATTTAAGGAACAAAGAAAAGGAAATGAAGACATATCCTTTCAAGAGAGCAGTAGTACTTGACTTATAAGAAACGTTGCCACGCATATAAGGAATATGATAAGTGCACGCTTATAAATTATAATTATTGAGATGCACTGATAGACACAAACAATATCAATCTTATCTCTTTTAAGTAGCAACTATTCATCATAAACTAATACATCACCTTACACAGGTTTGCTGTTTCATTCTTCACTAATTAATTAAGACCACCAGGTCACTAGAAGATGATCACCAATTGAGAAGATTAACTAAAGCCAATGATGATTAACCTTCTCAATTAATGGAGAAGTACTGCGGGAGAGTGCTTTAGTAGTAGTACTGTACTTTGGGAAACCATTTGCTAGCTTATTTTGTGCTAAATTAGCCCATCATGGAGCTTTTTGATGGCTTCACGCCAAGCTAATTTGCATGCTGATTATGTGGCCAAGTGGGCTGCTGTTAGATCGTTTTATGGTTATATTTCGCTGGATCTATTACCCGCCTTTCTGCTCAGACAGAATTGGTGTTTTGATCCTCCGTGAGGACTCATGTTTTATTGCTTTGAAAAGAAAAAAAAACTACATAGATCAAGCTTTTGGATCAAATACACCTACTTATCTATCATCCTCTGAAAACACAAGAGTACCCATTGAATCACACGATACTTATTTGTGAAATTCCTTGCATTATTTCTTCACGTAAGTAACTACAGAACCACCTTTTAAGACGCGCATATATACCCATTGCCATTGGAAAAGAGACTAGCTAGTAGGTCCTTTATCACACAACCAATAAAAGGATATCATGTTGGCTTTTGGGACGGTAAACTTTTTTTCTTTTTTCAGAGCTTTTGACAGTAAAGTTCACGAATTCCATACGATTGTTTGCCTGAAGATTCTTACGTGGTGGTTTGACAGGGTGGAAAGAAAGTTCTCCTTAATTAATTAAGGCCTGGTGGCCGGGGGTACTGCAGCAATATTGGACTACTTCCTGTAAATCAAGCACTATAAAATTCAAGCCTTTTCTAATTTGGTTATTGAGGTGGGCATGTATGTGAACCCCAACTCAACTCAGGAGGCCGGGCTTCATTTATTTATCCATACCCCTAGCTACGAAATAGCCCATTGCATAGGTTATACGTGATAATTAAAACGTACAACTGATAGTAAATTAAATAGGATAGCAATTATATTTAAATATAGCAGCAGTACTGAATGGTCTGTGATCCCCCAAAGAAATTCTGATTAGGATTGAGTTTGAGTCCTCCATTTCAAATGAAACTTACAGATACGTGGTCCCAGGAAAGTGGCATTTTTGTTTCTCACCAGACTGCAGTACTGGGGCTCAGGTTCTGAAATCACATCAGAGATGCTGATTGAGATCTTAATTTCCTAATTCATTGGTTGTCTGAAATCTTCTTGTATGCTTGAATATGCATGTACTTGTATTTGCCAAATATTAACACCAGAACACTAACTTACCCTTATGCTATAATTGTGTCCCTGTTTCCTCCATGCTCTGCAGAAATTAGCTGCAACAATGGCTTAAGAAGTTATTGTGCAGCTGCTATTATAAGCCTGGGTTCGATGTTTCTTATCATATGCACGACCAAGGACCAGTAGACATTCTGCTTGATGATGAAATTTAGGCCTAATAAGGTTCCACACAACTCGGAAGCTTGAACTCAAGCTCATCCGAATTACCAGTGGCAATCCCATTCCAGACTCTAGCATGTCCTGCATCTTTGCTCCGGCACCATACATGGGCTTGTTCCTTGTCCCTACAGATAATTGGTCATGCAGTGTTGATCCCCTCTTAGCATATAGCTTTGGGCCCTACATAAAAACCCCATATTAACATATACATCAGCCTGAAAATTGATTCCCGATGTCTTGGATCACTAACATTTCGTTTCTAACCAAGAAAACTTAAAAGAAAGAACAGAGTGGATAATACCCATTTCATATAATCCAAGTAGATTTTTCTAAAATGATTTTACTTCACAAAGGAGCTTATTTCCTTCGATAAAGCATTGTTCAGGTAATACTTACATATGACATTGCAACAGGGAGGCGACCAAATGATATTTCGATTATTGGTGGTTGAATGAGAAGGCCAAAGAGCTTGGACTTGTTCTCTGTCACCAACTCGATGGAACAATTGCAGGTGAGGATCTGAGTTGCAACACCTGACGCATCCGCTCCTTGCCCCAGTACAAATTCGCGAATGCCTGCAATCTGGAACAAGTATTTGTTATAGAAGACTAATAAGGATGTGAACAGATATTGTGGCTTAGTATTCATCTACTTCCTTGTAGCTTAGGCTAGGTAGTAATTTGGATGCATGTTTGCTCTTTTGGGTCTTTGAGACCCACGAAACTTCAATCACGGTCTTGGTTATGGGCCTTTTTTTTCTTTTCCCTCATGGTGATGTGGGTCAACTCCATCGCCAATGCACAAGGCCACTCATGGCAGCCCAAGAGTGTATATAGGGTGGAAAGCAAGTCCTGGTGGGCTAGCTACAACTTTTGCCCATGCTCTCATTTTAGTAGGTTTGGCCCAAGCATGCTCCCTTTACATTCCTACTGGAATAGTGGAATGGCTGAAGCGGCCTGAAATTGATCTCTTTGATCCCAAGGCTATATTTCAACACAACAATAGGGGCGGTGAACAAAAAATAGTTGAAAACAGTAGCTAGTGTTCTTGATAATGAGTTTTTAAAGATTCTGAGTTGTTTATATATGTTGCATATAAACTTAACGGAAGTCGATCGATCCCTTGGCTTCCGTACAAGGAGAACGGACAACCTATATCTATATATGTTCTTCAACGTGAGGAAACGCTGATGATCAAGATAAGGCTCCTCCTACATTAATGTTCAAGTGAAATACAATGGATGACGAAAAACCAATGCAAGAATCTGTGTGTGGCTATAGATCGAAGGTCTATCTGTCATGGCCAGTGCGTATGAATTGATCGATCCCCTCCTACACATGCAAAGACTTATCTATAGTTTTGGCTTATCATTTCGAAGAGAAAGAGAGCTTAATACCTTAACAGACAGCTTGGGCGGTGGGGGCTTTGTAACAAGGTAAAAGACAAGCACTGCAACTCCCAAGCTCACAATTGCCCTCCAAGTTATTTGCAAGAAAATCCAAGCACATGAATCAGAATGGCGATAACTCAAGTACCTTGCCCAAAACCCTCTTTTTCTCCCATAATATTCCACTTCATCATCCTCAACTTCATCGTCATCATCACCAACCCGGCCACCATCAACGGCAATCAAACGTGTCTCACCATTCTCGGTCCCTGTTCCCTGGCTTTGAGCGTCATAAGCGACCTTCTTTTCATGCAAAAACGAGTTGCTGGATCCACGAGAGGACGAGAAGAGAGAGAGATTCAATCGTGAAGCTTCGTGATTCGGGTTTGTTGGGTTAATGGGGAGGAACGTCTCAGAGCGGACTGGAGAGTGGAACGTGGAGTCAATATTGGTGTTTCGGATGTCAGCGCTGTTAGCGTGAGAGATAGAGGAAGGACTTTGTACGTAGTAAGAACAAGGGTAGGTACGATGGAATAGAGCTTCTTGGTCTTCAACACTATCCATTCCGGGGTTCAACATTATTGTGGACTGGACGAGAGAGCGAGCTAGAGACAGAGATCTATAGAGGTGATTTCTCTGAGATTGGAAAGGTTTTTCGTAGGGTTTTTAAACTAGATGAAGTGGTCGCCTTTTTGAGAGGGGAGAGGTTGGCTTAATGCATCTCGGAGACTTCGAGCCATTTAGAGCCAAATTAAGCTTTTGGTGCAGTACTATAGTACACATGCAGCCTCTCTCGATCACTATTAGCTAGGCACCATAGGTCGATCAATGATTTCTTAATGTTAGTCCCATTAATTAAACATAAGAATTAAGAATCTATAGAATAAAATTTCACATACTTCATTGCAACGTAATCCTCACTAAGCCATAATACTAAGAGTACTTTTCATTTTCCTATATTATTAATCCCCTAGTGATCACTTATGAGTGTGGCCAAGCCGAATCTGCAGGTTGGACTAATTCATACAACATGTAATCCGATAATTGCGGGCGATGCTCATCTGATCTTAAGCCTAGCTAGCTAGCACATGAAATATGCTTTACACCGAATTGTGTCTCTTTTCACGTCTGAGGAATGATAGCAAAGTAAGCACGCTTTAGCACTTATTTTCCCTCCTCTGATTTCTTTTCAATCTAAAGTCGAATTCGACCCCAAAAGTAGACTAATTTAGGAGCGTACAATATTGTATAGTGCTAAAGGCCATTATCAAAATGGTCTTAAAAGGGTAGTCTAAGTTACAGTTTGTGCACACTAGTGGGGTTTTTGTTGCTTTGATGGGACTGCTTTAAATTTGCATGTGGGCCTTTGTTAGGCTGTACTAATCAGTAATATGCTACAAACAAGGATTGATATACTTGATGGCCTTCAAGAGAGAGAGAGAGAGAGAGGGAGGGAGGGGGGACTAAATATGAGCAGTAGAAATGCATGTGATTTGAATATATATATCGCTTGCTTTTGAAGAGAGGGTGATGGATTGGAATACAAGGATGGCAATACATGGTCATGATGAAAGGTAATTATTAACCTCAACATTTGGGAAATAATCTAAGGGGGAATGTCTCCATAGCTTTCCCTTTCATGCCAAGAGACATTATGAGCGGCACTTCTTACAAGCATCTCACTAAATACGTCTCCTAGCTTCCTCAGTACTCCAAATTGGATCTTGCATAGGGCCGGCCCCTCTTGCTAGTCACTAATTTAATTTCTACTCCTGACATCGTCGAGACTAACAGTGCGTTTGTTTTCAAAATTTTATTAAAATTTTGTGTTGGTGTGGTATTAGAATTGGTGAACGAGTGATAAAAATAGAAGTAAAATTTTAATTTTATAAATATATATATATATGACAAAGGAGAGAGGACAATTAAAGGGAAGAACGGTACATCATGCAGGTAAGGCACGACCAAAAGGCGAAATGGAAAGTTAGATAATATATGGGAGGTGACTGACCCCTAAATAGAAAAGGTTTTCTTTTGGGGGAGCAAGTAAATAGAACAGGTTTGACTTAGCTTAATTATTAAAAGTGCCCCCTCTTACAAAAAAAAAAGAAAAAAAAATTGCCCCCTCCTTGGCGTGCCTTATCAAGTTGTTCGGTCTGCAATCCTTTATATAATTGCTTAGTCATTTCCTTCAGCTTTTGCATAGGTCCAATGGCGTGTATATATATATATATATATCAGGAGACCACATGAAATAGACAAACTTATAAAGTCGGTTGATCGATTTTTGAGTTAAATAGGGAAAATAAAACCGATTCTGATAAAAGTGATTTTAGTCTCGACATATTGTGAAACAACGTCTAACTCACTAATTAAGCAAAGGTGTACGTTTGCATATCATTCTAGAATACTCTCTGCTATGACATGTGTCATGCTCTACATAAATCTAGGAATTCTGCTTCTTCTTTTTTCCACAGCAACGGTCTCTGCCTCGTTTGTAAGCCAAATAAAAAAAAGTACTTTGATTCATTTTAGTTTATTTTTTTTTGGAGAAATTGATATTTTAGTCCTTGAATTTATACCCCTTTGATAAAATGGTCATTCATAATCAAAATTTATATCTAAAGCCCTCATACTTAATACTTTTGACGTAGAAGCCCTTCCGTTAAGCTTTCATCCATCAACTTAACGAAATGGAAATCCACGTCAGAAGAGACTTCAAGTGGCAACACCTTACGTCAGCTCAGCTCTTTCTTTAAAATCTCACATGGCATATAAGGCAAAACGGCGCCGCAAAAGCTAAAGAATTTATTTCCTTTCACTTCTCTCAACTGAACAGCGTCGTGCAGGTTTAATGAACTATACGTTGTCATTTTTCAGCCGATACCTAATCCTTCGAATCTCATAGGCCACAACGCACAAAATTTTCCCCAAATAATCTCTGGCGATTTTTTCATGAACCCTATACTACCTCTGTTTGCAACGGTGGTGGAGCTAAGTGGGTAACTCCTTCAAAATCCATACTCCTCGATCTTCATCGTCAAGATGGGTAACTCTATACAATATATTTAAATACACCAAGTTATAATTTATAAAAATAAAAATATTATTGACAACAAGAGGTGCGGCAACTGCAGGCATAATGGTCGGCAAGAGAGAGAGAGAGAGTCACATGTGGGATGGGCGCAGAGGCGAGAGGGCCAGCAAGAGGGGGAAATGGCCGAATGGAGAAATGGGGTTCGCGCGGGGCCCGGGGCGTGGCCGGTGGGTGGGGTGGGGTCGTGGGGAAAAAAGACGAAATGGGGGAGGGGAAAAAGGTCGAATGGGGGAGGCCGGGAGGGGGGCCAGGGGGTGGGTGGGGCCGGCGGGAAAAAGGAAATAAATTCAGCTTTTGCGGTGCCGTTCAGTTGAGAGAAGTGAAAGGAAATAAATTCTTCAGCTTTTGCGATGTCGTTTTGCCTTATATGTCATGCGAGATTTTAAAGAAAGAGCTGAGCTGGCGCAAGGTGTTGCCACGTGGAGTCTCTGCTGATGTGGATTGCCCTTCCGTTAAACTGATGGACGGAAGCCTAACGAAAGAGCTTCTACGTCAAAGACATTAAGTACGAGGGCCTTATATTTGAATTTTGATTATGAGGATCATTTTGTCAAAGAAATATAAACTCAGGGGCTAAAATGTCAATTTTACTAGAATTTAAACTTATTTGGAAAAATAAGGAAGAAGAAGGGACAAATCTAGAAAATAGTGACTTTTTCGATAAAAATCAAGATAGTTACAAGTTAAGAATATCAAGGTGTCGGCCAATTTGATACTACAGTTGCAATACTACTCCCAAAATATGCGGCTATAGCTTAACTATAAAAGAACCTAACTTGAAAACTTAATATAAGGAGGTTAGAATAACTCTAACTATAAGGTGTCTTTTAGTTTATAGCCAAGTCCTCATCACCATAACTGAAGGGTTTGGCAATAGAAGAATCCCACAAAGGTTCAAATACTTCAGTTACATGTTCTAAATAGCTGATCAAACCCTTCGAGGAGATAATAAGCAAACGAACTAAGGGACTGAGCGGCCATACAAACTTAAAAGGACAGAAAATTAAAACTAAAATGACCCACAACGGGCGGCAAGCTGGAGAATCCAGTGTCTAGTTAATTTGTAGCAAATGACACCCCACCTTATTTATATTCGTATTTTCTTTCTCAAATTTAGGAATCACATTTTTTATGCAATTTCAGAGCATTTCCTAGATATTCTAAAGTATTATATATTTCGTTAAAAATATCAGGTGTGATTTATCATCTTTCATCGTGAGACGAAAAGTACCATTTGATAATTGAAGTTTTTGACATATTTTAAAAATGTTGACCTCTGTCACACAGCGTCGCTTTGGCCGAGTGGTTAAGGCGTGTGCCTGCTAAGTACATGGGGTTTCCCCGCGAGAGTTCGAATCTCTCAGGCGACGCATTTAAATTTTTTGCTTCTCTTATTTTCTGTGCTTGTTTGAACGTACCATTGTTTATTTGGCAATTTGCACTAATTTCTCCCTAAAAATGGTCAGGCGCATCGAAGCCCCATAACATCTGTCCATCTCTAACTAGCAAGTAGCTGTCGAAGCCTTTATTTATGAGTGGATTAAGTCCTCGAATGTTATACTAATTAATGTATACGTCTCTTAAGAAGCTTGGAAACGATCGTTCATTGTAACTATTTCCACCTCCAGTTGGTCCCTCTGACTCACGTCGATCGATAAACGCTTGTCAGAAATCACTTCCCATGATTCACCAGCTAATGAAGGCTGTGGATTCATTAGTTAGAGACTAGTGTTTGCTGTAGGGTGCTCACTTTTCTTCTTTGCTGCTAAAAGATCATGTGCTAGCTCTTCACCAGGAAATTATGATAAACATCAGGATTTCTTGTCACTTGCACAAAATAGAAGGAAATTACGCGAAAAAGGGAAGAAGAGGGGAGAGAGGGGAGGAAGGCAGAAAGCCTCATGCAAGTCAATTAATTACAGTCTTAAAAAACGATGAAGTTATATATATACGCATGGACTAGCACTTCTAATTCCATCTATAATAAAAGAATGTTAAGTGCATATTTTGTATGTGTGTGTTTGAAGAGAAAGAAAACTGGTTTCTGATTTGTTTTCCAAACTCATATATGCATATAAAAACAGGATAGAGGTTTCAAATTTTGCAGTTTATTGAACCTGTCCGGAGTTTACATATTTGGAGTTGTATAACTCCTTAATTCTCCCACTAAGAACAACTTCTACCGCCAAATCAATATTGTTTTTGTACATGTACAACACTGCCATGCAGTCATTTACCAACTAATCTTTATTTCCTTCTCTGCCTCTACATACTGTCTATTCACATTTCTCTTCACTGGGACGGATGATTATTGATCAGCCAATCTGTTCCCGCAGATCAACCAAAGTGCCTCACAAATGTAACTGAAGTACGTATATGAAATTCCTTATCCTAATCACTATATTCCAAGATTTATTGCAGACCTCTATCTAGGACCGTATGGGATCGGAGCATATACGGGAGGATACATTTTTGTCTGAGGGAAAAGGAAAACGATAGGTATTGATGGAACAAAATGAATTCGGCAAGCCAAGTGGTTCATGGGAAATTAAGGGTGATCTTTTGCCCCAAAATTTCCTAGGTTATGGCTTTGGGAAGTTTTATGGGAGACGGAGAGAGTAGGGAGAGGGTGGTCAACGTCGGTGGGCTTTCATTCAACTTGGAAATCAAGGAAAGGATAGGAGGTTAAGTCTTGCATTAAACCCTCTAAATCCCATTCCCCCATCTTTAAGTTTTCTCCTTGCCCATGATTATTTCCATACCCAAACATGTTTTCTTCTTTAAAGCTCTCAGTGTTGTTGAAGCAACCATTATTGAAGTGGTTGTTATTGCTTTTCTTATCCACCGGAGCATTATTCTCTTCAATGCTTCTACTCTCTAGTGGAGGGAGTGATAGGTCCCTTTCTAACCCCATATTATTTGGCTCTAAGATCCCGTAATCTCCATAAAATCCTTCCACCGCACCAACTTGTGCTAAGGTGGTAGGCATATTGTTGAAAAACCCGGCTGCACCAGTCATGTCATAGCGGTTATCAAGCATGGAAAAGGGATCAAACTGGCTGCCTGCGACCAAAGTCTGCATGGATGATGACGAAGAGGAAAATGTGTCCATGCACATATTCATGACGTCGTGTTCATGCATGGTCATGACACCTCCTATGCCGGCATCTGATCTTGGTTCTGAACCGTCACTGTCGTTTGGTGAGGATGTGGAGTGGTTATTTTTCAACCTTTTCTTCAATGTGGAATTCCAAAAGTTCTTGATCTCGTTGTCCGTTCGTCCTGGGAGACGTGCGGCAATCTGAGACCACCTGAATTACCAGGGAAAGACGAAAATGGTTAAGAAAAATAATCAACCGGTACCGTATCTAGCAAGAGTACATCACGATCTCCAAAATTTTGAAAAGTGACAGGTTTTCTCCCATTTATTGATACTTATTTTCTTAAGGTCTGAAAAACGTAAAATTTAAAAAGGGACACGCCGCGAGCTAAGCAATGAACTCCAAAAAGTGATGCAATCAGAAGATGGACAAGGTCTAAATATACATGTGGTGGAATGATGCGAAATATGCTCCAAAATTCAAAACCGTGTTTCCGGTTAAGGAGAACATTTTGTGGTCCTCATCCCACTAATAGGTGCCCCAATATCCTAGGTGGTCAGACCTCAAAGGTATCCATGGTACTGGAGATCACTTATGTTCAAGATGCAGCCCCCAAAGCCAAAAGAAAGATATATTGAATGAAAGTTACACTGTAATATTCCCCAATGACTGTTTGTTTACTCTGACCGAGATCTTACAGAGAGAGAGAGAGAAGAGATTTGGATCAAATTTCGGCTCATGTTTAAGATAATTATATCACTAATAAACAGCATCACTAGTGGCAAGTTAAGAAAGCAAATTCAGAAAGTCTAGTGTGGAGGGTTTCCCTAGTTTCACAGTTTGTTGGATTTCAAGATTCGATTTTTTTTCTTTGTTGCTTGGCTATGAACCAAATACCTATCCTAAACCCATCCCACTCTTCTATCACGAGCCCAAAAGCAGGAAGTAGATCAGAAGAAGATTACATGAGTCACGTCGTGCCATTTTCTCAAGGGCAATATGCAAGTGCAGCGAGCATTATGTCTTAAGTGTCTAAACTTAATTGCATCTTATCCATGAATTTTACTCTTTTTCCGCTCCTTCAAACCTTTACATACTGATTGACTGTTAGGTTCGTGGAACTGCTATAATTTAACCTTTCTGCGATTAAGATTAATGGACAATGTCATTCAACTCTTTGCAATGTCAAAGCTAATCACTACATTGCAATCAACTGATATGGTTAGGGGGATACGAGAAAAGAACACAATATTGATAAATATTATCAATGACATAGTGCAAGAAGCGGTAGAGAACCACTTTCAATGTGTTTACTTCGAAAACACCTGAATTTGGTCCTATGTGTGAGCAGTAGTTCATAGGGTTAATTTGTTAGGCGGATTGAGAGGGAGAGAGAGAGAGGACCTGTTGCCAAGGATTGAATGCAAATGGACGATAAGCTCTTCCTCTTGGGGACAGAATGCACCACGCTTGAGGTCAGGTCTCAAGTAATTGATCCAACGAAGGCGACAACTTTTTCCGCACCTTTGGAGACCTGCATTTCGTGCTATATCACTCCAGCATCCCTGTCCATTGGTTAACATGTACCTCATGAGCTTCTCATCTTCCTCTGGTGACCACAAACCCTTTCTGAGTTTGCTTTTGTTATTGTTAATGGACGCGACTCTGTCTTTCAGCATCTGATCCGGCTTCCTCATTGCTTGTTCGATGCGATCTGGCGAAGGCCTTGAGCCCTTTCTTCTTTTAAGTGGTTTGATGGAGATCCTGGGAAAGATATATAAGCATATTATGGTTGTACGAGCAACAGAGAAGGCTTGATGGGGCGGTAACGGTGATGATGATGTGATGGTTGGGGGGTTTGCTTAGAATATGAATATGAAGTACCATGAGAGAGATAGAGAGGTGAAGAGAGAAGGGGATTATGTTGTTGGTTGATAGGTGGAGTGGAAAACGGATTGATGGAGGGGGACCTCCTTTGAGAGAGAAAAGAAAGCAGGGACAGGGATGGTTGGTCTTCTTGTCTTTGACTCTATTCTTGTATATTTTTTCGATCCATTTTTCTTCACTCACAAGGTAATCATCATCTTTGCCTATGAGGAAGCTACCATTTTTGCTTCCACTTCACATAATAATCTCTCTCCCTCTCTCAACCCACACGTGAATTTGAAGTATAGCCCTAGACCATAAAAAATTACGAGAGAGAAGAGGGAGGGGGGGAGAGAGAGGGAGATCTAGAGAGAGAGTGAGGGAGAGAAGTACAAAAGTACTCTAGGTATTTTGTTGGGGGTTGCACTTATCTTGGAGTAATGGAGTTGGACAAATGAGTATCCATCTTTATTTCTTCGGGAAATTTAATTCTTGCATGCCCCTTAATTCTTGCTAATTAACAACCAAACATGCTTAATTTACTAACCTATAATGGAGTTCCTCTCTCATTACCCTCTAATTCCCTTTCTCTTTTGGCTGTTTTGAGAGGTATATATATACTTACCTATGACCACAAGATATAAGCTGGGTCAGATATATATATCTGGTAAGAGTCTGCATTACTCCAGTATAATTATATGACCAGTCTCTATGTTTTTTTGTTCCTAAATGTGCAAGGGCTCTTAACATCTCAATCCATCAAACAACATAATAGTAATAATAATATATGCAGATATTGTACAACATGAAGAGGCTTAATTAAGATTAAGATCGATCGCTTAATTAAGATTTAATCCATTTCGGAAGGAAAAGGCGAGTCCAGTAGCATGGCTTCCAACTGAATGTCTCATGCAGATCAATCAACAGAAGTTGCTTAGACATTAGTTATCCTTTGAATTAATGAGTAATTTGCAAGACTTGCTTTGCCCCTTACAGCATACCCTATGCCCCACAGTTTTCCTATCCTATGAGCTGTCGTGCTAATCTTCTTGAAGAAGATCCTCTCAAGTCTCACCCTGCATGTGAAAGAATAATTTGGCATCTGAAATCCTATTCGTGTCATGCAAAAGTCCATCAGCAGTACTCAGTCAGTGTCCAAAGCACAAAGCAGATTTTCGAGGGGCGTCTTAGTCATGATCAGGTCCTGAGAATTTGAAACGCAATTCTTTTTTCTTTTTCTAAGTGAATTTGAAACGCAATTCAGTTATTCAAATATTTGCTTTTATGCACCAACAGGGACGGCCATCGCAGATTTCTAGGGGAAAAGTGGAGTGGAAAACTCTCAAGCTACTCAAATGTTTCGAAAGGCACCCTTCTTTCTATCCCCTCCACCTGTCCTAGACATATCCTAAAACATGCGAAAGAGGCTGTTCCAAGCAACATGTACGCTACTTGGTTACAAAGACAAGAAAAACCAACTCACCCTCACTATTCAATGTTATACCTTGTACTACAACTTGAATGAATCATCGAGAATCTTGTCTCAAAATGCACCTCCATTTTAGACGGTGCTCCAAATGATGTGGCTAGAAATTGAATATGCTAAAGAGAATTAAATGAAAGAAAGAAGAATCGTGGAGGAAGGGAAGGCTTATGATCAGGTTCCCAAACAAAACACAATGGAATGGTGAGTTTAGGCCATGGAAATGTTGGTCGATCACCCTATGTTGGTGGTAACAAGTATTAAACAAGATCCAGCACTATGAACTCGGATCTCTTTTTTTCAGTGAAGAGGAAAAAAACTCAACCCGATAGATCCACCATAGTGAAACCCACTAACAGCTGGTAAACCGCGAGAATGCAACTCTCAAGCCATACATATCAAGTAAATCCAACTTTATTGTGAAAGTAGCTCCAAGAAATTGTTTGCATCTAAGAAGATTCGAACCTAGTGCATGATTTTTGTTGATCACTTCTTGGGACAGATAGCCTTTGAAACAGTAACAAACCTACCAACAACCACAAGGCACAAGGCTGTGCTGAGCAGCTAGGTCGGTTATAAGAGATTTGAAAACACCCACCAAATATACAGCTTGCACTAAAGATTAGATTCTCATTAAAACAAAACAGTCTTTAAACAGAACTTTGTCATCGTATGACTTTTTAAGTGAAGTGACTCGTAAACCCGTACAAAAGAGTTCTACCATCTACTGCTCGGATAAATGTGAAGAAAGAACAGCTTCTTATTTGAAAATAAATGGCATTCCACCATACATAAGTGAGCTTACAAGCACCCAAATCAAACAGGAAAAAAACATTTCCTTCTTCGAAAATCCACGGAAATTTTATGCACCGCCTTTCACAGGTTACCAAAGTTTACAGGCTCCCTCAAGAACCTTTCCATCTGACGTGCCCTGGTCCTGATGGACATATCGAACACCTTCTGCCCAAATTCCACCACTAGTCCACCAAGAATACTGGGATCAATCTGGCATACATAGAAACAAGTTAATTTCGCTTTGTTAGTAATCAAACGTGTGCATAAAAATGACTGGATCATGGATGATATGCTATATACCTTTTGTTCGATCTTAACCGTCTTCCCGCGTCCAATAACTTCTTGTAGTGTTTCTCTCAGTTCTTTCTCCTCTTCCGCAGGAAGGGGCTGGTAGAACAGAAAAAACAATTAGAACAGAGTTATTTTGTAGTCCTCATACAAAGTTTGCAAATGGCTAGATATCTTAAGACTAGTCACCTAAAGTATTTGCATTAACACTGCTAAATGATTCAAGTTTTATGGGCCATTCAGGTTGAATTCTTTAAAAGGGAGTCACAGATCTTTACCTCCTGACCTCTTTCCTTTACCCATCAATTATAATCATGTTCACTATTTTCTCACATACTTCTACTTCTAGGCTCAATGAATTCATTTCCCAAAATGCAGAAATGACAATGAACAAACCAAGAGCACACCCAATCCAGCTACTCTCAGGTCATAGAATGGGTTACAATTAATCAAAACTCAAGGAAACGCAGGAAAAATCTCATATATCCAAGAAGGAATCCACTGTCATCACAACTACGATACATAGGTTCCCACCAAAAAGGAACCAAACATAGAACACAGACACGACAGAAAACATGTAATATAAAAGGATTACAACACCATAACATCTACAGAGTTCACTTTTATTTTAGTGAGAGACAGTGAGAAAATAAGAGACTAAGAACCTGAGGGTAAACAAACAGTATGTTATATGCTCCAAGCAATAGAAGTTTAATCATCCAACGAGGAACTTACAATGACAGTTATCACCACAGCTTTCACTTCTCCCTTATGTGCCATGGTCAAGTCAATAAATTTCTTAGCAATGCTGTCTATGTATCTTAGCCTCCCATTGGCAGCCAACACAGCTACAAGAATTTGTAAGGATTAAAATAAATATGAACAGTTTCGCTTTTATTGTAAATAATGCAATGAAGCTACAGTCAAAGGAGATTAACTAAAAGTACAGATTGAATTGAGCATCAATTAACCCAAGAAAATACATAACTTTATAGAACTATGATAAAACCACTCCAATGGTATTAGAGATCATAAATCATAATATGACTAATGAGATTCCTGGAAGGATATGCACTAAAATGACCAATTTTAACTGCCTATAGAGAACAGCAACACCACCCTATCTCCCGCAACAACAGGTGTAACTAGCAACAATAGATATACAAGCTGCAGCAGAGAATCCACAAGATCAGTGCATATAAAGGTTTCACTTGAACCATCATGTAAATCACTTCCCTTTTTAGCTTCCAGTAAAGAACACTGGAATAATTAAGATCAAGTGTCCTATACAACTAAGAATAACCTACAAGTGCATTCAAAACTAAAGATGTATGCAGCAAAGTCCTTGCCCGCGACCCCCCCACTCCCAAAACAAATTACATGTGTGGAAAAACCTTAACCAGATGAAAGCAGATGTTTTGGGAAACATACATTAAAGAGTTAGACGTTTGTCACTAAAAGGCAACAGCAACTAAAGTCAGAATGCTATAACATAGCTGCCGTTAACATGGAGATTTCATAGCACACTTGACAAGCCTACTCTTTCGAACGTTCATCATTTAGGAATTCAACATTTGACATGCATTTCCTTCGGGACAGAAGTTTATGACAAAAGACAAAATATGCACCACTATAGTACACAGGACATATAGAGAAGAGAAAGCCCAAGGTTATCCGGAAGGAACATAAAAGGAAAGAAAACACTGAAAACCTAAAGGCAAGACCAACCAAATTTTAAATATATATATATATATATATATATGCAATCAATGGATCTGGATGAAGTGGACTGAAAAGAGATAAACAAGCTAGATGAGATTGCGGAAAAATATCCACACCATCAAACTATAGTACTTTCTCACATCTAATCCATACAATAAGAATAATTTCCTCACATAAGCAGGAAAATCAATCAAGTTCACAAAACTATATGTTGCTCGTGCAGAAGAGATAAACCCAGTTCACTCAGGCAAAGAACAAAGCACAGCTCAACATACCTAGGAAACCCTTTGTCACCTCTGAAAATTTAGCTTCTTCACAGATTTGTTGGATAGCCTTCAATCTGATATCTGCCGGGACAGTGGGGTCCTTCGTGAATTGAGCAAAGGTCGTACTTTTCTTTATAGCCTCAACAAGTGCAAGAAGCTCTCCCTCAACCTTATCCAGTGCATTTGATTTTACTGCTGCAAGGTACAATGCAGAAGCATAGTTCCCAGATCCCCCAAACAAAGCTAGAGGCGTCTGTAGTTTGATGGAAAACAAACAAAGCAATATAAAACCAGATCAATGAAATGGGATTTGATCATGTGAAATACACTAACAATAAACAGATTTCAACTAAAGAGTAAACTAAATTACAATGTCAGCTGCAACATGCATAAGTTACATGGACAAGAGTACTGTTGAGTACAGAGAGATTAAGCATTTTCTTTTTCAAAAAACAATTGTGACTACCAGATAACCTTCACCCTCCCCAATGCCTGCCCTCCCAATGGTTAAGCCAAAGATAACCCCTAATCAAGGGAGAAGAGATGTTAATTCACTACAAGGGCCAGTACGGAGACCTTACACTAGCTTTTAACTCAACATCCATGTCTATGTGTGAATAAACAATCCCAAAATCCAATTCAGCACAGGCCAAGAGAGGTTAAGAAGGAAAATAGAAAATTTGGTAAGTAGGACACCAAACTACCACAGCCCAGATCGAAATATGTGGTTGCGCCAGACATTAATAAGCATGTGAGTGATCTAGCATTCAACTACAATTCTTTTGTACCTCGAGAGAGTATAGCGCATCTTAAAACTTAATTCCTTTTTAAGTGTACTTAAATGACAGATGCGAGGGAAATTTGTAAGTCTAACCATTATTTCCATAAAAAAAATAAAGAGTAGAACGTATAATAAGAAAATACACGGTGACCATCCAATAGATAGTCTTCACCTCGCATATGGTCCTTTAAAATAATTTTTTTTCTTCAAACTCTACCATATTTGTCAAGTACAATAAACATATGCAAATATAAAAGCTTAGATGTGCGTAAGATGTTGGAATGTTACTGCAAACATGTTGAAGTCTAGCAAGTTCTATTACCTTAACTTTCTCTTCCTTTTTCCCAGTAGGAGTGGCATAACTCCTTGAGAACTGCAAGCAAAGAATGGTCAAAACAAACAGACAGCAGGCAAAAAAGGTAGAACAATTAAGGAAACAAGGGCATAGACTTGATTGAGCAGAAATTTGTAGTTTAAATTCACAAAGTGCAACTCTTTGGAAAGGTCAGACTAGAGAACTGAATTGACATGCTAAATCTCTGAAATATGATTAACCATAGGCACTTCCTAATATCATTGAAAAGGAATACGACCTTCAGAATGTAACTGGAATTAGTGTCTTCATGGCTTTGACATGGACAGTCAATTGATGAATATAGCATTTAGGATGAAATTTACTTAATATACACAGCACCAGCACCTACAGACTCAATTTTCAGGAAACCTAGAAGTCAGAGACTCAACTTTGTCATAACACATTTCTTTGCTAAGGACCTGAGAATTGTGTCAGTAAAAAAGTATCCCTTTTTGCCGAAAAAGAAATCCACTTAGCACCATATTTTGAGTACAATAACTTGGTTGGTCTAGAAATTTCTCATCTTTGAGAATCAGAAATATGAGGAAAACCAAAATGGATCCCAATACATATCTTCCCCACAACCCCCCCCCCCCCCACAAAAAAAATAATAATAAAAAAAAGTACAACAATTAATCAAGTCAAAACACAATCAGGTAAGATTTGTTCCAGACTAAGCGCTGTCGGCATTCAAATAGGACAAAAAACAACAAACGGGAAAGGGGAAAAAAACTGTTCATTTCTATGTTTTACTTCCCAGTATTCCTGCAACTTCTCGGAAACTAAACTCGATCCAAAAATAATCAATTCTATTCCATTCACGATAAGGCATCAAGACAATCGCCTCACCGTCAAAGTAGATCAGACGCCAAACAAAACACGAAAACCGTTTTTTCATTTCTGTTTCTTTAGCTTTTGCGTCTTACCTGAGAGTTGGAGAGAGCAAGAGCCGATCTCTGGGCAGGGAGGGGATAGGTACGGATAGCCTTGGTGAGGAGAGGGAGGGCCGATCTGATGCGCCCAGCCAATGCCATTTCCTTCCAAACCCTAAATTCTCTGATTCTTCGACTTAGAGGGTGAGGATGAGAAATGAGAGAAACAGAATAGCAATGGAATCCTCGATACCGAAGGGACGCCGGAGGAGCTAAGGAGGCGAGGAAGTGCTTAAGTGACGGTAGGGTGCGCACTTTGTGTGTGTGGCAATATGTTTAATCCTCACACGTGGCATATGTGTAAACACGTTTAATGGGCTAAAAATTGAAACATTTTAGTATAAAAGTAATTGTTATCGCACGAGTCTTTTTGTGGAATCTTTTTCAATTTTTTGGAATTTTAAAAACACCAAAAAAATTAATTAAAAAAATATTAAGTGGCCCTCTGATTGTAATTTCTTAGGTGCGAGTTGACCCCAAAAATTGTTGAATATTGAAATTTGTGTTACATTTTCAGTGACTTTTGTAATATTTATAAAA
This sequence comes from Myrica gale, assembly GCA_963930655.1. NCBI lineage: Eukaryota > Viridiplantae > Streptophyta > Magnoliopsida > Fagales > Myricaceae > Myrica > Myrica gale. The sequence goes on along the minus strand of OZ005607.1, from coordinate 454,060 downwards.
ATACTTGGAATAAATTTATGTACCTGTTAACCTCTATGATCGGCCATCACTAATACTCTGGTTCTTATTTGTTTGGCTAAGTGGGCTGCGAGTGTTTATGGTTTCATTTTGTTTTCTGCTATTCCAACGCATGTTTTTCGCTGTGACTGTTTGTAGTTGCTTATTGTCTTTACGGAACAATACATTTTCTTCTATTCTAATAAATAGTATAATCTCCCTTGGTTTTTTCCTTTTTTTCTTCTGGGTCTCCGAATAGAAAATTATGTTTGGGCTTCAAGCTAGGCTGATCAGGTGTCTCGTTACTAAAACTTTAATCTTTTGTTTTTCCGTAAAAAGAATATATCATTAAAATTTACTTAAGGCTGCGTTTGAGAAGTAAAATTTTAAGTATTGGAGTTGATGAAAAAGTGAGGAGAGGGAATGAAAAAGTTGATAAAAATTTGAAAAAATTTGAAAAAATATATGAAAATTGATGAAAAGTGAGGAGAGAGGGTATTTTGTAATGATAATAAAATTTTAGGGTGTTAAAATTTTGTTATGCAAACAGAGCCTTAGCGAAGCGCTAGCCTAATGATTGAGTGTCACCCTCCATGCGTACAATGTACCAAATTCGAGTAACATGGACGTGGTGTTGATATTCCTACCATTTAGGTAAGTCTCAGATTAACCGAGATTAGGGTTGTGGAGGCAGACCTGTACACTATGATGATATGTTTACTCAAATATTTAACATTCGATGAATCCTAAGAATTTCCCACTGGAACAAGGTAGATAGATACCCCTATACCATGATGTGCACTGAGAATGATTACTCGGGAGCATGGAAAAGCGGAGATGAACACAGGTCAATCTTAGCACCAAGAAGATACGGCACCGTGGTTTGAATGGAAAAAATGTTCTTGTTTATCAGTGTGAGCTCTTGTTGGACATGCAATATCTACTGTCAAAGAGCATAAACAATTGGCCCAGCCGTAGTAGACAAATAAATATAGGGAAAGCAGAAGCCAAGTCATGACTTGTTACTTACTTCAGTTTATGCGACAGCACCACTTCATCTTATATGCAAGTTAGCGAGGAAATCTGACAGCCTGACATTACCCAGAACAAAAAACCAAATTGTGAAAAAAAAAAAGGACTAAAAGAAAAACGGAGAACTAGAATGAAAAGAGGAGGCAAAGAGAAAGCCTAATATTTTTAGCTATAACAGTATGTCCATCTTCAGCCCCAAGATGCCGTATAACCACCTCTTCCAGGCGGCCATCTCGATATGCATGCTGCAATGAGATATCAATGTAGAAAAATTCACTGAGGCTCTGATACACACTGATACACATACAGCATAAAGAAAATAAAAAGAACCTGCATATCATTACATTCACAAAGAAAAGGCACATCAACCTTTAAAGAGAAAAATGATGTAGCACAAGTTCCAATCTTTGTATATCCACTTCCACTGATGGGAAAGGAACATTTAAAATAGAAAGAATCTATCAAATGCCAAGTTGAACTCGCTTCACCAGCAATGGTTGACACACATCTTTAAGCATCAAGCTTTGAGGAGCACAAGATCACTAAAACGAGTAACAAAACGAAGAACTTCAAACCAAAAAAAAAGTGTACTTGTCCAACAACAAGAATACCTTTGCTTACAACATATCCGAGGACACCATGAACTATTTACCCACAAACACCAATCCTTATGCTCTCACTGCAATCAGAAACCTACCAAAGAATCTACACTTTCCAGGCTAATTAAAATCAGCATTGGACTATGTCAGTAACTATAAGCACAGAAACAATCTAGACATTGATTAGAGATGAAGGTTTCTTGACATAAAATAAACTACAGCCACGGAGTTCAAAAACTGTAGGCTCAATCCTTTCACAAAAGCAAAAACCTAGTAGGCTAACAAAATATAGTGTGGCAATAATCCCCACAGAAGATTTAAATGATTACAAGTGGCTCAGTCTAGTAGTTCATGGGCTATATAAATCTTCCTCATCACTTGATGAGTCACACGGGTCAAGGCTCATATCCATGAAGTCAACTCTGCATTGACTAAATCTTCAGCACTAAAATCTTTTTTTTTATAAGTATCTTCAGCACTAAAATCTTCAAACTCGTCTAAGGGCTCAAACACATCAAACAAGTCATCAATGACCCCAAAATTGATTGTGTGGAGGTGGCCTGAGATGTCTCCATGCGTACGAGCCTGGCTTGACAGTATGCTGGAACACAACAAAATTCTATCCATTAAAGGAGTCATTAAAGTGAACCTCTCCTAGATGAAAGTAAATGACAAAAGGTGTATAAGTCTGAGAACAGCAAGCACAAGAAGCCTTTCCAACAGAAACTCTAGGAACTTCACCAGAAGGGGGGGTGAAGAGAGAGAGTGCACGGAAAATAAGAATATAAATATCCTCGTATTTTAATACACCTGTTAATTTGATATACTAGAGGTAAGGGATAATTCCCAGCTTTTTGTTCCAGTTCTTTACACAGATATGAGAAACTTGAAAGAACCAAGTTTAGCAGTATGAGATACTCAGGCAATTCGGGATGACACTTTGATATGGGAGGTGAGAAAAGCAGTCAGAAAGGAGCATGTCAAATACACCAACATGAGTAGCTTCAATGAAAGCAAAGGATACTACCATTGACACTAGGGGAGAAGGTCACACTAAGGCGTCAGGGATTAATCTGATGAAAAGGGTGTACAGATTGCTGAATCACAGGCAGAATTGACGAATAAGTGCTGGAACCAATAGATACTGCAGCTGCACAGCAACTCCAATGAAGGTGATAGTGAAGTTCAGCAAGACTAAGATGTACCTTGTCAATGCTGGAGACGGTGTTGACATCTGAGTGGTCAAAGTGTTGGTGGAGATGGCATAAAGGTTGGAAAGGCAAAATGCAGGTTTCCCTTTGTTGTCAATATTACATTTTATGCTCCTTTTTCCACCGAAAACAAATAAGAAACATACTTTAGATGAATCACCAAATGCTACTGTTTTTTTGGTTTGGTTCGGTTCAGGTGCCAGGGGTAGGAAGTGGAGGGTGATGGGGGGAGGGTTTAGTGGGGTTCATCTAGAGAAAACACCCACATCTTAACTGTACTCATTATTAAATCCCCTTGAAAGACCAATAGTGTCTAAATGCTCTCTGGACAAGGACATGAATTATACACATCCTTCAAAGAAGTGATCAGATAGGCGAATTTACACACACCAGTTACTAATTTACATACAGGGCATGGTTCTGCTGAGTCTGGGTTGTTCTTTCAGTTGACAAAAACCGAACAAAAATCAAGCTCAGTCCAAACCCTAACAGAACTAATTGAACTGCCAGATTCATGGTATAGAAGGTCAGATACTCTTGGTATAGAAGTTCAGACAGATACTCTTGGTATAGAAGTTCAGACAGAGTCTTCAAACTTGGAGCACATTCATATCCATTGAACTAGAGTTGTAATCGAACCGAGTCGAATCGAGTATTGATTGTTCAAACTCGGCTCGTTAGACATATATGCAAGTTCAACCTTGAGCCGAGCTTGAATCGAGCTTCTGCAAATGTGTTCGAACTCGACTTGTTTAACATCTTTCATGTTCGAACGAACTCGAGCTTATTTAAAAATATATACACGATTCGAGTTCGAGCTTATTCGAGCCGAGCTCAAACTCAACCTAACCAAGAAAATATGAGCTTAGAAAATACAGATATCACAAACAAAACTCAAATCCAGCCTCGACATATGGTGTCATAGTACATTATACACAACATATCATAAACACTTAATATTTGTGCGAACTTTATTTTAGAAAATGTTTAGATTCATATATAACCTATGTTAATTGGCAAAAATGACCTACAAAAAATATTTAATATATAGAGGGCATATTAAATTCTTATGGATAATACTCATCCATTCATATATAAATATAATCAAATGCATATTTTACTAATATGTGACTATTAAATATAAAAATAAATAAATAAATAATAAACTTATAATGCATACAAGTGTACCGAGCTTTTAAATGAGCTCAAATGAGCCGAGTCAAGCTTATATGGGTTTTGTTCGCGAGCTTAAAGTGAGTTGAGCCAAGTTTAACCGAGTTGGGCTTGTTTAATATTTGAGCTAGAAATGGTGTTTGAACTTGGCTAGTTTATTAAATGAACCGAGCTCGAGTCGAGCTTATACAAGCCGAGTTACTTTAACGCCCTACATTGAACATTTTAAAGAAAACAATCCAAGCATATACCGTTTACAAGTGAAAATTGCCACTCTAACCAAGCAGGACAGACTTTCTACTTAAAAACCACACATGGTCTTCTAGACTCCAGCATAACTGTGTACTTCTTACCAGGCTGCAGTGGGAAAAAAACAAAACCAAATGAACAAGATACTTATCAAAAACAAAAATGAACAAGATACTTCTCATAGTATTTGGATAGGATTGAGGACAGGTGATGTTAAAATTGGAAGGAAAAAGCCAAAAAGAAAAGCTCAAGCGTTATGCAACTAGCTGACATACCTCAAGAATTTAATACTTAATTTTCCAAATTAAGGAGGAATGTGAGGCGTCAACTGCATACTCTAGTTCAAATGGCAGAGTCTCAGGGGCTCTCTGAGCCAACTTCCACCTCAGTGAAGATAGCAACTTTTTATACCGTGATTCTTTTTTTTTCAGCACTTGTATATATGCATGTAATCCAAGCCATTCAACTTCTCCCTCTACAACGTCTAGGACTGGCCGGAAATCAGAACTGTGGTAAGCAGAACGCATCCGTCTCTTTATTTGCACATACATATACCTATAATTCAATCAGCAACAACAATAAAATGAAAAAGGAAGAGCAGAAAGAAGTTATAGATCGGAACCAACACAGGAAAACTGCAGCTAAAACAAACCAACTTCAATGACCACATGCACCATAAGACAGAAGAACTACTTTCATACCTCACAGATCTTTCAACAACTTTGAGGTAGAATCCTGTCTGGAGTTTGCAAATGTACGACAAGTCACGAACATAACAGTGAAACTTCATTGCACATAGCACAAAAACTTGATAAATATTCAATCTGACAACAGCAGCCGAATTAATATTTGAATCGAAGAAGATTGGATGGCATTTAGGTCTCATGAAAACACGTAGTTTTTCCTTCAGAGAACAGCCTGGTTTACCATGCCAGCAGACAGTAAGAGTTGAGCTTAAGTGGTTATTCAGGTACCTGTTCAAAATACGGAGCCAGTTACTCATGGATGAAACAGAACTTTGATAGTTACAGAAGGTAAACAAAAATTTACTCCTTCGGTAACATGGGAAGTCCCAATAACACGCAGATGAAATGTTAGACACAAGTTTGTGAGGCAAACAGTTAGACCTACCAACACTCAAATAACTCGACCTCAAATATATCCTAAACAAAACCTAAATCACAAAATTGTGCTCATCAAGCTTCAATTGAAGCTTAACTTCACTTGATTACTGCTGGCAGTTTCCAGGTTTTAACCAAAAGCATATTTGAAGACATTGTTCAGGATGTGATATTGACAAATTCTGGTTGGAAACTTGATAATTGCGTCAAATAAACATAAAGCAAAAATAAATCAAGCAACTGCTAGAAGAAACTACTATACACTAGCATGAGTTATTAAGTGATTTCAAGCTTAATGAGTAGCGTGATTGTGATATGGAATAATTTTTCAAGACTTCAAATGATTTGGTCCCAAATGTAGGCATCTGAAAGTACAATCCACTGATAAATAAAATGGCACTGTCCACTGGAGACAGCACTAAGTAATATCTAATAGACAATAAAAAAACGCATCTCATAAGTAAATCAGACTCGTTCTGAAGATTAACTTTGTGTAGTCCGCCTGAACTTCTAAAGTGCGGCAGTTGATAAGCAATCCACTCCATCGAAGGAATGAGATATGATCTTCACTCACATAAATCCTGTTTGACGGAATTCCCGATGTGTGTCCAATATCAAAATTGACAGAAAATTTATCATCATTCATGAAACAGTTGTAATTGCGAAACCCTCTTTGCAACCGGGAAAAGAAGCTAGCAGCTTGCTTCTTTGAAGTTGAGATGAAAAGGAAATCATCAACAAATCTAAGAAGTAAATAATCAGGGCTTGAGTCAAACTTATCCTCCCTGCCTTCTTGTACAGAAACATTATGACAAATATGTCTTCTAGATATATCTTTAGAAGCAGATTCACAGGTTTTCTCTAGAAAAGGAAAGATCACATTCCTTTCCAGGTGCCCAAAGTATAATGAGCAGAGCAAAGATGACAAAATACTTCCCTGAGGAATACCAACTCCTTGCAAGTAAAACTTCTTGTCCAACTGCAGCACATTGTACTTAACATGTTCCTTTAGAGTAAAAAATAGCTCCTGTTTTTTCACATGCCTGCTCCAACCCTGTAAGAAGAAAAGTGTGATCTGTTTTTTTTTTGTACGCAAAGTATGATCATTTACACATCAAAAATTCAGATCAGTCTATTGTCCTATGTAGCTGACATCCAAATTGTGGAACCTATAGGAATAATTTCTTGGTACATTAAGCAAATGTCTATTGCTTCAATAGTAGAGCCACATTAATGCTTGGAAATTAAGCAGCATTCCAACTATAGCAAGACATTGCATTGAAATGAGTGAATGAAAGACCATCCAGTTCACTTCCCTTTTGACATACACTTCTCTGAAGACGAGGAATTTGCCATCCACCTTATACTGATGGGGGAAGTGTATGAAAGGATGTTAAAAAGGTGAAATAAAAGTGGGTACACATGAAAATGCATTTGACTTGTTCAGGCTAAAATCAAATTAATCTCCATGCATAGTTAAGTGCACTATTCATTATCATTACCTCGGAAATGATGATACTGCCCTTACCATTGCTAGCATAACAGTATTGTGCAACAAACCTCAGGAGATTTGCAAGCTACGGACCAAATTGAGGGAAATTAGAGAGCCTATTAATGATCAACTGGAGTTTTTTAGGTAAAGGGATTACACCTATTTAACATCATCTCCAAATGAGCACATCTTTATACATTTGACGTATGCCAGCAAAGAACCTAGGATCCAAGAGGTACGCTACATTAAGGGCCAATCTGATCAAACTAAATTAAATGAATGGTGCAAGTTCTTCCACCAACATAAATAGAGTTTGATGGTCAAAAGTTTCAGGAAAGGGGCAGATTTCCTGCAAAAACTTCTTGGCAGTAGCCTTCTAGTCTTTGGATGCTAGGCTGGAAGCTCAATACGGCAGTAAGGGAGTCATAACATAAGAGAGAGAGAAAGATAGGTAATACATAGGCCTCACAACAATACATCACACATCCAAGTATGATATCAAACCCCCTCAGACAAAACCACAACGGAGCAGAGAATACTTTTAAGCATGTCAATACACAGCTGACATAGGCTTTAGTAACTGAATGGACACACTAGGGGATCAAGGAAGGTTAGTTAAAGTTGAAGCATTTCTGAACCCAGACTAATTCCAAAAGACACTAGTACGGCTTTTTCCAAATGAAGTAGTAACAATAAAAGTTCCCGAGAGCCAGATCCATGAAAATACATATAACCAGAAATTTTCCTTGCACGGTGAACTGAAAAAAGCACCTGAGTGATAAGGACAGTATGCTGTGACCAAGAGGGAACCGGCAATGTCACTCCTGTAGTGCCGATATTTTGATTCACCAACTCTAGGTTCTTATGGACCCACAAAGTCTTTTTTGTGCACGCCACTTGATCAGACTGTATAAGAAGATATTCATCATCCAGAATGACATCCTTCATTATACTAAGCAGCTTATCCTGATCAACAAAATCGAACGCTCTTGATACATCTGAAACGACAACAAAAAAACCAGACATGGCTGTCAATCTATTCTTCATACCAATCAGAAATGGACATAACTTTCTGTAGACCCCATTGTAGTCAAAAACTGATGATCCTAACTTCTCTGGTTCTTTCAGCTGTAGGCCTTTTAAAATAGCATGTGTATCACGCAGAACAGAATTTACAGACTTGAAATTTTTATATTTAACTATCCTCGGATGAAATTTTCCATTTCTGTGTACCCCTCTAGAATGATCTTCCAAAGAGGATTCTTTTGCTGGCATTCTTGATGACGCCTTTAGATTTGCCAGCATCCGCATTCCATTATCTTTTGGACAAAGTCTGAGCTTTGAGAAACCAAATAATCTTTTGCTTATAATGCTTCTGACAGCTGCAGTGTCTAATTCATGATAGTTCTGATCTTTCAAGCAAGTGATGGCCCTAGTTTTCAACTTCTCCCAAAGTGGTTTTCTATAATAGAACACATCTTGTTTTCCATGCTCAGTTTCAGTGACATAAAAGTTTGCTTGCACAAGTGGCACCACCAGACATGAAAATAGCCAAAAGATCCAGCTTTGTAAAAGTTTATGTTTAAAAACATGGGAGGGAACACTCTGCCCAGTTGGATATTTTAGGACTTGATTAGCAGACATATGCTGAGTTGATAGGAAGGGGAATCTTGAAGCTTTCAGTTTATGCATGCATTGCTTTAACGAGAATTTCTCGAATCTTCGTAGCTGTATAAATTTGGCAATATTCTTTCTTAACCTTCTCCAGTTATAAGAGGTTCCTAACAACTCTGGAGGAACAATGCTCCTAATAACAGCCCAAATAAAGGACACTACTTGAGTTCTTAAGCAATGAGACATGTTTGCCTCAAACTGCGGTCCAAGAGATTTCGGACTGTCCTCAAAATGTGCAGTATTAAAACCACGATGTTTCTCAAGAACATCTGTCTTCACCCCGTCTACCTGAAATGAAGAAAATTAATAGGCATTATATTTATCTTGGAGGAAGCAAGTGATGACATTAATGAGAGGGCTCGAGTAATCGGCGCAATTCTACAATTAACACTCCCAGTTAACAAACACACAACCCCCCCCCCCAAACCCAGTATCTTGGTGTGCGCAGGAGTACAAATGAACCCAAATTTTGGAAGGTGCAACCACATCATGTGAATGCTAGATCTACTTATGCCTTCATTAAACTCACACACCTTCAAATGTCTCAATACTTACCTCAAAAATGATGCTAGATTTTCCAGTAGCTTGCCTGTCCAAATCCTGAGCAGCACAATGCTTATCAAATAATCTAAAATGTTGGCAACACCATGTCCTGCGTATGAGACTCTTAAACAACTTAACAAGTGGGTGGTGCCTGAAGAACCAAAAACAGCAGTTAAGCAAAAGCACAACAAACCAGAGATTTAGAATACAAAAGGGGCTAAGAACAAAAGAAGGGGTACATAGGCTCAAATGCAAGTTTGACGCAGTATATTTAAATATGTCCAGAACTTTCCACCAAATTGTATCTATGTGGAAAAGTTGACATACACCTGTGCTCTAAAATGCAGTACAGCTTCCATCTGAGGAACCTCAGGGTAATAGTGATGAGTCATTTGTATGAAATGTCTTGTTCAAAGAGCAATCTAGTTGACATTGGCTGCAAGATGCTAGGACAAGATATTTCACACCCCACAATTTTTCCCTTTGAACTTAATCCTTTCCCAAGTCTTTAAATTGCAATCCTGGTACTGACTGAGGATGCAAACTGCCATTAATAAATAATTGGAAGTTTGGAACCATTTCACACATACTGACCACTCTCCTATTCAGTCAAGCAGAAAATCTCAGGTCAATACCTTAACAAATTATGCACTGAATATTCCAGGTAAGAATTCCAGATTGTAAAGACCAAACTGAAGTCAATAAGCATGGCAATCAGAAAAAGCAATACTTTTGCCATGAAAATCACTAAATCCGTAAAAAGGTGTCATACAATGACAAAACAATTCTAAATGCAAATTATTTGTACTACTTACATGCAGGAAGATCCATTTCTGCAAATGTCACGACTTGGGAAGCTTGTAGTTGACTGCACACTCGCATTTACTTCAGATAAGCCAAAAATAGTACCACTAAGAAAATTTGCATCAGAAATATTGGGCTTTAGAGAATTAAGTATATCTGAAAGGTTATTAAGGTAATATGAACTATTACACCCAAGAAAAGGCATAAGAGAAGCTTGTAACCTCATAAATTTGAAATCAAAGCCAGGTTTGTTAGCAAATAAGAGTGCATACCAAAGGATAACTTATCAATCATTAAGCCACAAAGCAGGTAAAATTGTAAATGAAGAAATACGAGTCACATATGTTCAAAACACTGAAGGATACGTTTTCGAGGGAAAACAGAAGAAGAACATTCTAGGTCATAAAACATGGATTGCCTGTTGATATGTGCCACTTTGGCAACTAACAGGGGCTGCGAAGCTTTCACTTCCAGAAAACAAGAGGATTGCAATGGCCTCTGCACAAAGATCACATCCAAAAGGAAAATAGAAATTAAAACAACAAAAGGAAACCACAAAAGCAGAGCAAAAATATCAATCATTGCAATTAAAGAAATGAAAAGATGAACTGTAGGACGCATAAAGTGATCCAATTTTCTGGATATTTGTAATCAATCAAATCTTAGCTTCTACATTATTCTAAAATATTACAGGACTTTCGGCAATGCTTGATTACTGTAGGATTTTAAATATACTGCCATATAAGAAAATGAAATGGGTGCAAATCATACTTCAGCGTCTCTGCCAAAACGTAGAATCAGTCTGCCCTATTTAAAAGAGAAAGGAAAAAAAAGTATAGAAAGGAATCAAGGAAGATGTAAACGATTGAAATGCTCATAGCAAATGAAACACACAAGCCCCTGTATATTCCTATCGGACACATCACATTACATTAATTTCCCTTTACCAGTACTAAGAAAACTTTAATAAGGACGGACATCAATTTAGATGGAACTCAATTGATAAATATCCTATATCCGTTCTTAGGGTGAGACAAAAAGGATGTCTGTGAAAAAAAAAATTAAAGTTCAGGCAACAAGTAGTAATTAGTTTTCACATATAAAAAATAAATAGGGAAAACCACAAAATGTCAAACCAAAGTTGGACCAGCATTAAAGGTCCAACAAATGGAATCACCTTTTCATGCACGTCACGCTCAAGTCCCCCAGATAAGGTGTTGTTATCAGCAAACCTTGGTGGACAAGAGATCATATCATTTCTCTCTTCAAAATTTACATGCTTTTGCTCTCTGCGACGCTGCCAACTAAATGGCCTTTTGCGCTTTCTATGCTTTGCAGCAATCAGAGTTGAGCTTCCTTGAAGTTCCATAGTTGAATCTCCTCCAGTATTATTTGTAACAGTTCCAATAACTGGAGTAGTTGCTTCCAACTCACTGATTTGGGAATGCTTTTCCCCTCGAAGCCGACTAAATGAGCTTAAACGACGCCTAACATTGGAGGCAACACCACTAACAGAACTTGAGGGATCGCCGACACTATTTGAACAATCCAATTTCTGTCTCTCTAGCATCAAGTTAACATCTTCAACTGAAGCCCTCTTCCTTTTGGATCCTGAGAAAAAGTGGTGAGTGAAAAAAACACTTCTGTAGACCATGGTGTGGTCTATAAGTAAGGGGATAATACTTGTGACTGAACATTATGAAAACTACTATCCACAAAGTTTTTTAAAAAAAAAAAGAGTTCCAAGACACTAAAACAATGGTAAAGATCTGCTAGAAATGAACATCAATGGAAAGAATGAAAATATTATGTACCAGATTCTCTTTATTATTTATCCAAATAGTATAATCATTGTGGTTGAGTTTATTGATCTGATTGTATAAGCACCATAACGTCCAGATGGTAGATAGAAAATGCTATTTCTGTAATGAACTGATTGTCAATCACCAGACCAGCATCATGCATAGACTATTCCGTAGAAGGTTACCTTTTCACAAAGCGTAAGTCACACTTATGCCAATATCTGTACCTGAATGAACTATATATTGACCGCATATTTGTGTAACGATATTGTCCCAGGTCCCATAAAAGGGTATTTTGATGCAACTGACACATGCTTAATCGTAAAATTTGCAGGAATACAGTTTAAAAACTCTTCTTTACCACATTGAACGCCTGCAGTATTTTGATTCTGACTCTCAGATGCTCGTTTTGACAACTCAAGGCACAAACTACTTATAGGACAACCTGAAACTTGATGGTGAATCCTTTTAGAAAGTGGCAAAAATATGGATGAATACTTTAGAAGATAAACCATGACATCATCCCCAACCTGCACAACAATGAATGACCTTATTTTGGAATTACTTCGCCAGAAAACAACTACATTGATGTAGTTCAAGAGACTCAAAGAGAAGAAATCGGCAAAACATACCCTTTGTAATAAAAGGCACCAAGCTGAAGAACATAGAAGTTCCATATTGGGCCCTGTGTGATTAATCTGCTACATGTAGATGAATACAATGAATTTTCAACAAAACACTCCTTTTTGAAATGAATTGAAAACAAAGAACAAATAACTAAATAAGGATACAACTCTCTCCAGCAGTCCATAAATGGAAATATTAGAATGACCAACTGCATCTGTTTTCGTCTATACAGCCTGGGGTATCCAAAAAAAGGACCCTTCCAATTGACCAGATGAAAAACATGATTAATTATTGTTACAGAGAAAGATTTACATGATTGAGTAACATCCAGATGCACAAGCATCCTAACATTCCGATCAGCTGCACCATACTAGTTAATCATAGATACGCAAGCATCCTATCAAATAAAGAAACAAAAACAAAAGCTTGCCTTATCATAACCGTTGAATATTACATTGGGAGAAATGGGTTCCTCATACGTCATCATTTCAATCGTGCGTTGCACAATCTGAAACCATACCAAGTGGTAAACCACATATTAGATGTGCAATCCAAAGCCCTAATGAAGATTCAATTGAACTTAATGTGACAAGTGACCTAGAAATGGGAAACACTATTTAAACAATCAGTATCACCACCCCTTAATCCCTATGATTCACCAAAAGGAAGGGGGAAAACCGCTAATCCATGTCTCTAACAAAAGGATTACGTTTTTATCAGGTCATTATCAAAAAGAAAAGAAAAGAATCAGAATTTCTACTTGTTTTCTTGTAAATGCAATTATTCATCCAACTAAGAATAAAATTCAATTCTCAATGGGGAGACTAGTCTAAAATTACAAAGCAAGAATGCTGTGGGAAAAATTATGTTAGAAAGTTTCAATTTTTCAGGCGCCAAATTTTGAAAGAAACCCAAAATCGCTCCTCCTTTAGTTTTTTTGTTGTACAAATTCTTTTCCTTCTATATTTTCACACAATAAAAAACAAAAACCGCATTGCCCTCAACTCCGGATAGATAAACTTATCACCTCGAGACTCAAACGTACATATTCTTAATTCATATTACATTTGGGTCAAATACACTTTATACCCTCCAATTATGGGATCTTGACACTCAACACCCCAATTTTATTATTTTTGTCACATTGCACCAATCAACTATTGATTTAAGATACTTTGCACTCTCTATTAAAATTTTCTGTCGTCAGTTTGAACAGAAATTTATTTTTTAGCCTCAAAAATTACTATTTTACCTTCATAAAATGATTAATTCATTTGAGAACAATCTGCAAAGCATGGAGGATACAAAATGTATTTATTCGTTATATTTACCAAAAAAATACAATTATGTATGCATAAATGTTATCCACGTGGCCAAAACACGCGGGTGCACACAGAAACACGCAGACATATAAATCGTGTGGGTACGAAAATACAGAGGCTTGCGGACCTGAGCTTGGGACCAGCGGCAGTGAGGGTAGAAATGCAAGATTGGAGGCGCATCGTCAGACACAACGACGAAGCAGTGATTCAAAAGCTTGAGGTAATCGGCGGGGTCCTCCGGTCTCACCAGAAACGACATGGCCTCGACACCACCGCAGCCAAGGCAGCCAAAGCCCCCGCACTGGCACTCGGAAGAGGAGGACTCCGGAGGAGGAAGTAGCGATGCAATCGTGCTCGCCAGCGTACGCGCTCGATTCCGGAATAGGCGCCACAAAACCTCGGGAACCCGCCTTTTCCCAGTCATTTTCCTTTTAGTTATTCTTGTTTCTCCGGGAAGTGACGGAAAACCGAAGTCTGACAAGTCTCTCCCTTCACAACAGAACAAGCGGGAAAGTGCGTCGAACGGAGTTTAAACGGGTGGCAACCCGGCTTGTACTGGGTAGGTACGCAGTGTCCTTCTCGGGCCAATATTGGGGCAAGTTTGGCTGGGCTCTTTCAAGAGAAGTGGAGGTGTCTATATTTCACGTTTAACTGGTAGCGAAACTGGATATTTTACAACTAGTAACTCCAATCAGAAAACTCAGCGGAACATCTCTGATCTCTGAATGCTTGTAGCAGTGAAAAAGTGCTTTAAAATTTTGATCATCTTCAAATCCTTAAGCCTATTAATTATCCAATTTATCTGGGACAAAAAATAAGTACAAAAATTCAATTAAAAAAATTGACTCTGAAAGGTGAATTTTGACATGACAATTAGAAGTGAGCTAGAGTCCCAAAAAAAACTAATAATTTAAGATTTAGATTATAAAAAGCTCGACATAAATTTATCCCAAACAATAGTTATAATAAATCTTGATAAACATATCAAAAAAATTCGAAGGCCAAATTAATTTATACTTGAAAGCATAACTTTGGGCATGAACGAGTCTAATTTGAAGTTGAGTTTGTACTGTATTACTTGGGCATTCCATTTTAGGGTGCTACTTTAGAGAAGAAAAATCCAAGCGTAACTAGTATAATACTCAGAATCTATGAGTACTCGCTCAGGGAAACACCCTACAATCTTTATAGAAACAATATGTTTGGTTGCTTAGAAAAGAAAAAAATAACACTTGGGGTTTTCAGGGGGGAGAGAGAGTGAGAGGAGAAAGTTCCATTAACATAGCTAGCCTCAGGGGGGTGCTAATAAGCTTTTACTGAGTATAATAACTCCAAAGAATTGAGCAATCATACCGTCACACAAGGGAAAATAGGCCACAGCAGAAAGCCCTAGATTTTAAGGAGCTCCTACTGCCACTTACTGCCTGAAAACGCCGTCCAGCTGCCGGCAGCGAAATCCAGAAAAGCATACGAAGAACGTCATAGACAATGTTCCCAGAACATGTCCTCGTTGCTTCTCTGGTACTTATTTGGAAACAAAAACCCTTATCAACGGCAGCAGGGAACGGTAGAACACAGCTCTTCGCACGTCCATTACTAAAATACATTGTTCTATAAATTGGACAGCAGACAAGAACTTCACACACATCCATCAAATCCATTACGGATTTATGATTTTATTCACTTGGCAGAAGATGCAGTCTAATAAATTGGATGCCCCTGACCACCATCGTTCTGGTCCCCTCCAGCATGCAAATCTGCATTTGACACCATTAACAAGTTCAGTCAGATGTCACTGAGTCAACGGTTACTCTTTTTTCTTTTTTCCTTCTTTCCATTTGGGGCAGGGGAAGACGAGGATTGAAATTGCCAGAAGCATAATGATGGGTTAGCATAAAGAAACAGCTGACAGCTCACATTCAAGCATGTAGTTAATACAACCGAAATGAGAAGTAAGAATCCCTTAACAACAAACGATTATAACCTCTTAACATTGTCACACCACAATCATCTGATAGGGCTTACTTTCTGCAGATGAGTGTCTTCTCAAGTGTATAATCGAGGTACAACATCCTACAACATGAAATAAATGCAACTACTTCTTGTGGCGAAAGCCAGAAATACTGGATAAGGACTGGTAGGACATACATCAAAAAATGGATTGTAGAACCATGTAAGATTGAGGTACGAGATAGCAACCAACAAACAATGGCTGTATGTTAAAGCCTTGAGTTGCAAAAACGACATTCCAAAAAGCCTCCATGTTGACCAAAGCCATCACTGTAAACTAGGACATAATAACCTATAGAGTCAAAAAACTACCAACGGGCAATAGAACTAAATCATGTACGTGAGTCAATTGATTGAAGAACCCTCAAACCCGCAAATATCAATAAGGATATCAGGTAAAACCAAAGTGCCATTTACAGGTGGATCAATACCACTAGGCTACAAATGCTGGTAGTGGACCAACAGCAAATGGAAAACAAAAGGCTTTGACTTTCATTTCCGGGGTGCATTCTGGGCTACTATCAGCTTACAAGAGACCGAGACAAGCATATAAAAGTTCCACTTACAGAACGAATTATAACACTGGCCATGAAAATAAAATCATAATACCTCACAAACAACTGGAGTGTCACACTGGCAATTGAAGAGAACTTTGCAATTGAGATGGCACATGATTTCTTCATATAATTAGATATCCTGCAATATGAAAATGGGCTAAAGCATTAAGAAACGTTCTTCAATCCAAAAGGCCAGTACCTAACTGGTGCATGATGCATATTTCATATGGGCCACACATTTTTGGGCGATGCCACATAGGGTGTTCTATAATATCAAGGCGTCCCTTTAGATAGGATGCTTTTGAAAGTATGCCATCATTATGAACTACTCTGATGGCCTCCAATGCTTGTACTGCAAAGTCAGCGTCCTCACATGTTAAGAGCCTTCACAATGACCCAATCATTCAACACTATGATGATCATGTTTACTCAAATATTTAACATTCGATGAATCCTAAGAATTTCCCACTGGAACAAGGTAGATACCCATATACCATGATGTACACTGAGAATGATTACTCGGGAGCATGGAAAAGCGAAGATGAACACAGGTCAATCTTAGCACCAAGAAGATACGGCACTGTGGTTTGAATGGAAAAAATGTTATTGTTTATCAGTGTGAGCTCTTGTTGGACATGCAATATCTACTGTCAAAGAGCAAAAACAATTGGCCCAGCTCTAGTAGACAAATAAATATAGGGAAAGCAGAAGCCAAGTCATGACTTGTTACTTACTTCAGTTTATGCGACAGCACCACTTCATCTTATATGCAAGTTAGCAAGGAAATCTGACAGCCTGACATTACCCAGAACAAAAAACCAAATTGTGAAAAAAAAATGGACTAAAAGAAAAACGGAGAACTAGAATGAAAAGAAGAGGCAAAGAGAAAACCTAATATTTTTAGCTATAACAGTTTGTCCATCTTCAGCCCCAAGATGCCGTAGAACCACCTCTTCCAGGCGGCCATCTCGATATGCATGCTGCAATGAGAGAATATCAATGTAGAAAAATCCACTGAGGCTCTGATACACATACAGCATAAAGAAAATAAAAAGCAACTGCATATCATTACATTCACAAAGAAAAGGCACATCAACCTTTAAAGAGAAAAATGATGTAGCACAAGTTCCAATCTTTGTATATCCACTTCCACTGATGGGAAAGGAACATTTAAAATAGAAAGAATCTATCAAATGCCAAGTGGAACTCGCTTCACCAGCAATGGTTGACACACATCTTTAAGCATCAAGCTTTGAGGAGCACAAGATCACTAAAACGAGTAACAAAACGAAGAACTTCAAACCAAAAAAAAAAGTGTACTTGTCCAACAACAAGAAATACCTTTGCTTACAACATATCCGAGGAAACTATGAACTATTACCCACAAACACCAATCGTTATGCTCTCACTGCAATCAGAAACCTACCAAAGAATCTACACTTTCCAGGCTAATTAAAAACAGCATTGGACCATGTCAGTAACTATAAACACAGAAACAATCTAACACTGTCAGGGAAACCTAGACATCGATTAGAGATAAAGGTTTCTTAACATAAAATAAACTACAGCCACGGAGTTCAAAAACTGTAGGCTCAATCCTTTCACAAAAGCAAAAACTAGTAGGCTAACAAAATATAATGTGGCAAAAATCCCCACAGAAGATTTAAATGATTACAAGTGGCTCAGCCTAGTAGTTCATGGGCTATATAAATCTTCCTCATCACTTGATGAGTCACACGGGTCAAGGCCCATATCCATTAATAAAAGAGCCATCTCAAAGGAAGTCAACTCTGCATTGAGTAAATCTTCAGCACTAAAATCTTCAAACTCTTCTAAGGGCTCAAACACATCAAACAAGTCATCAATGACCCCAAAATTGATTCTGTGTAAAGGTGGCCTTCGTGGAGGTGGCCTGAGATGTCTCCATGCGTACGAGCCTGGCTTGACCGTATGCTGGAACACAACAAAATTCTATCCATTAAAGGAGTCATTAAAGTGAACCTCTCCTAGATGAAAGTAAATGACAAAAGGTGTATAAGTCTGAGAACAGCAAGCACAAGAAGCCTTTCCAACAGAAACTCTAGGAACTTCACCAGAAGGGGGTGAAGAGAGAGAGTGCACGCAAAATAAGAATATAAATATCCTCATATTTTAATACACCTGTTAATTTGATATACTAGAGGTAAGGGATAATTCCCAGCTTGTTGTTCCAGTTCTTTACACAGATATGAGAAACTTGAAAGAACCAAGTTTAGCAGTATGAGATACTCAGGCAATTCGGGATGACACTTTGATATGGGAGGTGAGAAAAGCATTCAGAAAGGAGCGTGTCAAATACACCAACATGAGTAGCTTCGATGAAAAGCAAAGGATACTACCATTGACACTAGGGGAGAAGGTCACACTAAGGCTTCAGGGATTAATCTGGTGAAAAGGGTGTACAGATTACTGAATCACAGGCAGAATTGACGAATAAGTGCTGGAACCAATAGATACTGCAGCTGCACAGCAACTCCAATGAAGGTGATAGTGAAGTTCAGCAAGACTAAGATGTAAGTTGTGAATGCTGGAGACGGTGTTGACATCTGAGTGGTCAAAGTGTTGGTGGAGATGGCATTACGGTTGGAAAGGCAAAATGCAGGTTTCTCTTTGTTGTCAATATTAAATTTTATGCTCCTTTTTCCACCGAAAACAAATAAGAAACATACTTTAGATGAATCACCAAATGCTACTGTTTTTTTGGTTTGGTTCGGTTCAGGTGCCAGGGGTAGGAAGTGGAAGGTGGTGGGGGGAGGGTTTAGTGGGGTTCATCTAGAGGAAACACCCACATCTTAACTGTACTCATTATTAAATCCCCTTGAAAGACCAATAGTGTCTAAATGCTCTCTGAACAAGGACATGAATTATACACATCCTTCAAAGAAGTGATCAGATAGGCGAATTTGCACACACCAGTTACTAATTTACATACAGGGCATGGTTCTGCTGAGTCTGGGTTGTTCTTTCAGTTGACAAAAACCGAACAAAATTCAAGCTCATTCCAAACCCTAAGATAACTAATTGAACTGCCAGATTCATGGTGTTTCTTTAAATGTAACCTAGAGCACCATTAAAGATGATCATGTCGTTGTATATTTTGGAAGGCCGGGTTGATAAGTTCAAATTGAGTTATCTCCATCATCAAGGATTCAGAATCAGGTCGTCATAATACATGAAGCGAAAAGGGAAACCTGATACGTCACGTCATGGAATGCAGAATTATGGGAGTAGGCTTGCATGCAGTTAAATAGATGGCTTCATTTAGAAGTCATCCAGTTCCAAAATTCTTGAAAATAGTCAGATACAAAAATGCAGTAAGCTTTCTCTCACTCTAGTTTTTAACAAAAATAAATAAACAGAAAGGCCACCAGAACGTTCCCATAGCAACTAATCATGATTTCTACCACACAAAATCGAGAGGTTAAAATATTGGGTTAATTACAAAAATCCCCCTCAAACTATGCCACTTATCCCATAATACCCCTAATCTTTAACTCGTGTCAACCCGGCCCCTTAAACTTAAGTAAACGTTTCATTTTCGTTTTTGACTCATTTTTAACGATGTCGTACAACGTATTCCGTCACACGTGAGCTCCCTCGTAATAAAAGACGAAAATGACCCCATTAATGCGTTGAACTAACTCAGACAAAGCAAATACAATCCCACTGAAGCAAACCCATTGTTGTTCGAAGCAAGAAGACGAGGAAGACGTTGCTTTGAGAATGAAATGCTTTGAGCGGCTACGCCTGGGGTCAAAAGATCGTTCTCCTTTTCTTCCGTCTCCTACTACCCTCTGCTCCTCAATCTACAATTCACATTCCTCTAATTTCCACAGAAAAACAGTGGGAGAGAGATGAGGGAAATCATAAGCATACACATTGGACAGACAGGGATTCCGATGGGGAATTCATGCTGGGAGCTCTACTGTCTCGAACATGGAATCCATCCCGAAGGGATGATGCCCAAGTCTCTCTCTCTCTCTATAGATCTCCATCTCTCCCTCTCGATTTATGCACTTATTGATATTCATCATAATGATCTTTCTTGGTGATGTATTACAAGTCTTCGCATCTTGATTTGGCTTTACCTCTTTTCTTGTATTCCGTTTTTCTTTTTTTTCCCAGTAGAGTGAATGCACGAGGAAGATGTTGCTTTGAGGAAGACCCCATTTATGCAATGAAATGCTTGGGATGAGGAAGACGTTGCAGCTTGCCCTAAAACTGTTAACCGTTGTCGAATACACGATACATGCAGGGACAAGACGCACTGTCTAGAGAACAAGTGATTTTTTCCTTTCTTTTAATGTCAACGAATAAATGGGTTTATGGGGGCAATTTGGTCTTTTATTATGAGGGAGCTCACGTGATAAACATGTGTGACGGAATTCGTTATACGACATCGTTAAAAATGAGTCAAAAACGAAAATGAAACGTTTACATAAGTTTAAGGGGTCGGGTTGACACGAGTTACAGATTAGGGGGGATTTTGGGATAAGTGGCAGTTTGAGGGGGGTTTTGTAATTAACCCTAAAATATTATTCTCAACCAATGGAAAGAGAAAGATGACGAAAAGAATACAGAGAAAACAGAACAACTAAATCATCAACCACTCCTTACCCCAAAAAATAAAAATAAAAATATAAAGTCATCAACCAACAAAAGATAGGGGACTACAATGACAAAAAACCTCTACATCTTCACCATCAAAATTCCAAAATCAGGAAAATGATACTCTGGGCAATGATATATCAGCTTTACTAGGACATAGGATATAAAAGGTCTGGGCACAGCAAGAAGCTTACAACAATGTGTTGGAGTCAGCAGACATTAAATCTTTCAAAACTAAATTTGAGATAACTAATTTCTTATTATCACTTATAGTACCTTGTAAAAGCAACTAGTCCCAAATGGGCAGTTTCCATTCCCAAAGTCAAAGTGCTTGCAATCAATTGATCTGCAAGAAGCAAACAAGAAATTACTTACAAAACCAAGAACTGAAACATACACTGAGGAAGCTCTATTCTAGGTGTCTAAATTGTTTAACAATATCTTGAATGCAGAACTTGGACATGGAAAGGCAGCAATAGATGACCAGTAACAGAGAGGCATAAAAAAATTGCGGTAAAAATTTACTTGAGCTTTGTCTTGTAGCTGTCAACAATTTCCTGCTTCTCTTCCTTTGTAGCATACCAAATGACACTCGGAACAACAAAGTACGATAACTTGCGACAAATTGGACAGGACCTCAAAGCACTATTGACATCCATCCCCGAGGTTGGTGAACTACTACGCCAATTCCTGATACAGGATACACAGAATGGATGATCACATTCTGAAAGCAACCCAAACTTCCGTTCTGCTGCTGTGGGCTTGGAGAGAACACGTTCCAGGCAAACACTGCATTCTATTTCTTGACTATGTTTCAATGCCTCCAGTTGCTTTTGCTTTTTCTCACATGTCTTCAAATGTTCCTCTCTTTCCTCAGGTCTAAAAGGATTCAAGCAACATTTTCCACAAGTGGGACATAAGTCACCATGAATGTGAGGACATTTTTCCCCACGGGGACAATTACCAGCAGCAGCAAATGAACAGATAGAATGGTCAGCTGGTCTAACGCAGCTAGGCTCCACTATATCCCCATCATCTAGGGGATCATGGAGCCCAAATTCTTGATTCCAGGCAGGTGTAGCAGGAGGAATGAAGGGTCTAAATGAAGCAGATATCTCCACTGGATTGTCTGGGACTGGAATAACTCCGCCCAATGCAGTTCTAGTACTATGACCTGGAGAAACAGGATCTGAAACCAGAGATGGGCGTGCATTTGTTGATGAAGATGAAGCAGAAGAATAGCCTCGAGAAGCTTTGACATGTTCATACCTGCAACGACTACCATATGCACAAACTCCTTTCTGATAATAGGTGCAAATCTGCAGTTAAAAGCCAAGGATAATCAATGAGGAAAGAACAAAAAAATCCATTAAAAATAATGGGCAGATGTGGAAGCCAGTTGAGCTTAAAACTTTTACATTATTCGGGGGAGCTTTCCACTCATGTGAAAACTCACAATGTTCCCCTTTCAAACATGCCCCATGAGCAAAGAACTTGCAAAGAACCCTGGAGGCATGAGAAAATAGACTGTCAAAAAAAGTCCAAATTACCTTTAAACCAAAAAAAAATGTCAAGGAAGCCTGAAGTAATATGGTCACCGTCAAACGAAGGGCCAAAAGTATAACTAATTCATAAATTCCTAATACTAAGAAACATTTTCTTGTTCACAAAATAAAAGCATAAAAGACAACCCAGTTTTAACTCGATCCAAGTAACCACTTCGACTACCGCATACATTAAGAACGACCTGTATAATCAGAACCCACAATCTCATCACCCAGGAGCTGCCAAGATATCAACTCCTAACCCAAAGCAAGACAAATCCAGATTACCGAAAAATCGTTTATGCTTTTTTTTTCCTTTGCAGCAGAGGTTTCGTCACAGATATTAGACCGTTAATCTGCCTTTTCAAACCCATTCAAAAATGAATTATTGAGAACATCACTATTAAACGTAGAATCATAGCTAAAAATGAACTTTGACAAAAAAAAGGGAATAGATTAGCATACGATTAAGTATTACCTCTTGGACATGGCGATTTTATGAGAATCGAAATTCGAACCACAGGACCAGAAGATCAAATCTTTAATGAGGAGCTGAAGAAGGAGAAAGACGCAGCGTCAATCTAGGGCTCTGGCTCGTCAAGTGTGTGATATCTCATTCGAGAATCTCCCTGCGGGCCTTGGGGGGTGTTTGGTGGCAGGACCTGCGGTGTAAAACAGCTATTGGTTATGGGATCAAATTTTACGAAAACATCCCTGTCGCCAAACAGTAATTGCTTGTTTTTAGTTTTTCTAGCCAAATGGTGGGTTTTATTTTCCAGGAAGCCAAACTAATTATGTGGGTTAAGAGCGGGGGTAGTATCGGAATTACGGTGTTAGTGCGGGTAAAGGGAGTTTAACCAGTTGACTAGTGTCACGCGTCAAGGAAGTTCTGAACTTATCCACTGCCGTCTGATTACCCTCGTAAGTATTCGCTGTGGTAAGTGATGGAAGGCACTCTCATCCCAATTCAGGTGGGCAAATATTCGGTCAAAATTAGAATTTTAGGATTAATTAAAAAAAAAATTAGAATTTTTGGTATCGTTTCCGGTTTAAGGAACTTGAAATCGGAATGTTTTTTTGACATTTTTTTGGAGTCGAAACGGACCGAAATGTCGGAATTTTTCTCGATTTCGATTCTTTTCTAAAATAGGGCTCAAGTTTTGTTTCTTTTATCTTAAACATGTGGTTGAAGGCAAGACATACTATGGATCATAGATGATATATAAAGGATTTTGTTGTTAAATGCCCATAATTTTAGAAAGTTGTAATTTTATTTTAGATTTTTTATGAATATTTATTTTACATTTGTATTTATTATGTATTAAAGAAAAAATTTGGCCAAAATTTCAGCCCAAAATACCTAAAAATTGTTTTGGGAATAAACTCCAAACAAAATTTAGCAAAAAAACCTCATATCGAAACCGAAAATTTCGGTTCCGATACGGTATTTACCGAAATCAAATAGTTAATTCCAGTGTGTACCAGAATCAGAATAGACTCATCTGTTCCGATACTCATCTTTAATCCCGACAATTCTAAGAAATGAATTGGTACATCTAAGATCATGGACACAATAGATAGTGAGGGAGCAATCTCAAGTGATTCTGGACTTATCTCACATTATTGTTAGAGAAAAAAAAAATTCATGCTAAATTGATCTCAAATACACAAATTTTCAAAATATGATTTTTTGGACCAGGTTTGATTTGTAGCATAATTCTCCATTTTATTTGTCTTGGTTTAAATTTGGTAGCTGCAGCTTCCAAAATTCAAACCATTATTCGTATTGAAAGTGTATCAATTTAATTCTACAAAGCAGTCGATCAGCTGGTCAAACCTTGAGTTTGCTATCCCATGATTTCTTATTCAAATATCTTTGACTTACTCCAAAATGTAAAACTTATTTTCTGGGCAGAAAAGGAACTGCAAGGAGCGTGTTCACAAAAATCATCCAATCTACACCTTATACGTTCCTGCCCTAACCTGTGCTATATGAGAAGCAACAACATGCGAGAACTGTCCTGCAGAGTGCACACAATGCATTTGGGAACTTGAGAAATTATTACATTTTTCTGCAGGAAAAAGATAGCTGTCATAGTCTAGACTGATGGGCAGCAACTCTTATCAAGTTTTATATCCTATACGGATTGAGATGTTGGAGTAAACCAAATAGAAGGGAAAATAGATGTTTGTGTTTGAATCGATTTCTTTTCCAACTTAACAGACATGCTGTTGAGGGAAGCACAAAGAATCACAGAAATATAAGCGAAAAAGATCTTCTTGATCTGCTTGATCTATTTTTCTTAATAACATCTACAATTGATGATATCACTCTTCCCACGGTACATTTTTTTATCCCTAGTTGGTATCTATATTTTTGGATAGCTATATTTTTTAATCTTTTTCATGCAGAGAGAGATAAATAGACCAAGGAAGAAAAGCAGTAAATTGTTACAAAAGGAGAGAAGCAGGAAATTGTTGACAGCCAAATCTGTCAGAAAGACTTTGAGAACTGGATTTTCAAATGCTGTAACAGCCAAATTTCTTGATAGGGGTGTTGGCGCTCAAGAAATTTAGACACCAAGATTATAGCTATCCAAAAATAACATCTTACTCAAGGAAAGTACAGAAGAAGAATGATAAAATTGAAGATTTTCTACTTAACTAGTTGAAGCAGCCATCGAAAAAGTGCAAATGCTGGAAAACAAAGAGACCTTTAGTTGTTGTCTTGTGTTATCACTAATGTTGTTCTTGCCTAACTCTGCATCCAATTTTCTATGGACATTAACATTTGCGCTGCTTGGAGATTGATGGCGAGGCCTCTCAAGGCACTCAAGTTGCAGGGCGCTCGGTGCCAGAAACTTTGAACTTCAATGGCATATCTCTATCTTCAAAAATAGAGCTTTTCCAATAGGATTGAGAACCACGATTCTATTATCATGCTGTGAATCTATCAAAGCTGTAAAGAACCATCTCAATCAAATTGACTTTCATAGAATAAAGTTCAGAAAGAAGAAATACACAGTTAGCAAGTTACTCCAAAACAGCTAGTGTAAATGAGTATCAACTGGAACATATGGTACTCTAACAAGGCTTGGCAGGTGAAGATATCTCAAGAGTAAACTCTTCCTTCTACTTAGGATATAGTAGGCTAAGAAGACCCTATTTGAAACCAAGATATATAAAATAACACAACCTTAAGTCAGGAATAAACTCTTAAAATTCTAATCCATTGATGGGGTTTAGTATTTTTCTTCTACTGTTACCACCGAGGACAAAGTTAGGAATGTACTATTGTGAGACCAACTACATAAAATCATATTTTGAAAGGGCCAAAATGAATAAAATGAAAAATTTGTAAAAAATAATCTTTTAATTAAATTTGGACCTCAAACTTTAACCACGAAGGAAGCTCATCAATGGTATCGGTACCTTCTTCTTGGGTGGATGCGCATGCTTTCAATTTTATATATATATATATGGTGTGCGCGCGCTGTTAAATCCGGAATTTATTCAAACTCACACCCAAACCTTTTAATCAAAAGTATTTCATTCTAAAATTTTAGTCAAGAAAATAATAAAATTATTTATTTTTTATTACAATAAATATATTAAAAAATTACTCAAATAATCTCATTCTTTATTTTTTTACAAACTTTCGTAACATTTTACTTTTGTTTCTCTCAAAATTCAATAAAATTCTTACCTAATTCAACTTTTATAACCTTCTAAAATTTATATCAAAATTCAATAAAATTCTTACCTAATTCAACTTTTATAACCTTCTAAAATTTATATAAATTTTTGGTTTTTAATCGTTGCAATAGTTTGCCGTGTACTCAGAGGTCTTAGGATTTGTTGTTTAAATTATGGGAAAAATATATTTTTCACCCACAAACTACCATAGGTTTTACACTTTGCACCCTAAACTACTAATTTTGATACATTGCACCCTCTACTACCAATTTTTGACACTTTGCACCCTATGTCAAATTTGTAGACTAAAATGACGATAATACTCTTGACTTATTTTGCATATATTAAAGATATTGTTGTCAATTCATTAATTTATTAAGGATATTATTGTCAAATGGAGGGTGCAAAGTGTTTAATATTAGTAGTTGGAGGGTATAATGTGTCAAATTAGATAGTTTATAGTATAAAGTGTCTAATATTGATAGTTTGAGGTGCAATGTGTCACTACCCTGTTAGTCTGTGAGTAAAAATTTGTATTTTTTCCTAGGATTAAAATGGCAATGAAAGGAATATAAAAGGGGACCAGTCATAGCAAAAAGAAAAGAAATTCCCATTGTATACGACGTAAATACTCTCTCGCAACCTGACACAAAAGCTCGATCTCTTCCAGTGTTTTGGATAAGAAAAAATCTTCCAAACTTCTTAAAGATAATTGAAGACAAAACCAGAACCACACCCACGTATCCAAGTCCATGGCCACCATCTTCTCACCCTCAGCCCTCTCCTCCTCCTCCGCCACCGCCACCATCACAGCCCCCACTACAAAACCACCTCTAACCAAACCCCAAGTTCCTATCCCACCGTCGAAAACAACCCTGACCACCTTAACTAAAGCTCTAACCGCCACAGCCCTTGCAACCACCCTCCTAACCACCACTCCTCCTTCTTCACTCGCCGACTCCCCTGCCACAACCTACCGCATCTACTACGGTACCGCTGCCAGCGCTGCCAACTATGGAGGCTACGGCGGCAACTCAAGCAAGAAAGACTCGGCCGAGTACGTCTATGACGTGCCAGAGGGTTGGAAAGAGCGCTTGGTCTCGAAGGTCGAGAAGGGAACCAATGGAACAGACAGCGAGTTCTACAACCCAAAGAAGAGATCAGAGAGAGAGTACCTCACATTCCTTGCTGGGTTTCGTCAGCTAGCGCCCAAGGACGCCGTGTTGAACAACCTGGCGTTGTCGGACGTGAGCTTGCAGGACCTGATTGCGAGCGCGGACAGCGTCGCTTCTGAGGAGAAGAAGGAGGAGAATGGCCAGGTCTATTATGTATACGAAATTGATGGGGTTGGTGCACACAGTTTGATCTCTGTGACTTGCGCCAATAATAAGCTCTATGCGCATTTTGTCAATGCCCCTACGCCCGAGTGGAACAAGGACCGGGATATGCTGAGGCATGTTCACGAGTCTTTTAAGACTCTCGTGTAGTTTTAAGAGTAATTTGTGGGATTGTTGAAGAGGGTGAGAGAGTGAGGTTTCGGTACAATCTCAGGTACCAAATTGTTGGAACTAATACTAAGAATCCTCATGGAAGTTCAGGATATAATATTGTTGAGATGATGTTCTATTGAAAGTTGAGATGCTAATTGTATTTATGAAGATTTTGTTGCTAAACTTCAGTTTCGAGGTTTTCATATTGCTTGCATCTGAAGTCCATTTTGGTTCAAAACGAATTCCTTTGAACTTCACATTTACATGCAACACGGTTTAACCTAGGACTAGGAAACATGATTTCTTATGATCCAAGACAGATCAATCTTTTGAAGCACTCGCAAATGTCTTTCTGATTGGCAAACCTCACTGAGGGGCTCGGACAAATTACTTGGCCAAGCCAAGCCAAGCCAAGCAGAGTTGCCAGGAATGAACAGAGTATCAATAAATTGTCAAGTGACCAATGTGCCGGAAGCTACTTCAAGTAAAAAGGAAAAACAGAGAGATAGAGAGGGAGAGAGAGAGTAACGTGGGAATATAAACGATCAGGATAACAATCCAACCAAATTTGGCAGATTTCAATCGGACTTTGTCATTACAGAACACAAAATGTAAAGTCTTAACCCACAAGACTACAGAATCAATGCCCCAAATTGAGGTCATGGCTGAATCAACAAATTATAAGACTTGCCATTTCATGAGAAGCAGGTTGACATTTCTTGAGAAGCTGATTGCTTATCTGGATCAGATACATAAGCTGTATCACTACATAAATTGATGAAGCAAATGTGGATATACATTGGAGACAAGACAATCTAGCATTATATCATGATATCTGAGCAAAATGTGACTAAAACAAAGTGAACCCATCATCATACGAAACATGCCACCCTCGTCGACAAGGTAGGGCATTTTCAGCATACTCCGCACAACAGCTCCATCTTTTCCTCCAATTGGCACTTCCAGTGTTTGGTCTATTGTTCTTTTCATTCCATTTGTAAACAATTACTCCAGAGCGGTCACTCCACTCTCCATCAATTCCTTGGTGTGGTGGAGCCAATGAAAACAATCCCTTCTCCCCTACATACATTACAAGCATAAGATCAACATTTAGAACATAACTAATTTACAAGACTCAGCACGGTATAATCATCTACGTAGACCTACGTCAAACGAAAGAAGCATCACGAAGAAAAGCAACGAACTGTGAGGAAGGTAAATATGATGAGGACTTGGGCTCGAGACCAAAAGACATGTCTTGCAATTAAAGTTATCCAAACCCTCTTATTAAGTCTTCTAATTAGGTTCTCCTAAGCAATGTGGGATCTCAACAATACTTCATCCTTCGAAGACCGACGTCTCGTCGTCTGCGTCTCCCACATGGCCTCTATAGGGGGCTTTCACCGGACTTGGGCCTACCCTGACCCGTACCGGATCTATAGGGTCGAAGAAAATGGGTTCATGCAAGCCACCAACGACCTAAGAAAGACGCATGGGCCACCAATTGATGAGGACCTGGACTCTAGACCAAAAGACATGTCTTGCAATTAGAGTTATCCAAGCCCTCTTATTAAGTATTCTAATTATGTTCTTCTAAGCAATGTGGGATCTCAACAAAATAACTGCCACGAGGCCTTGATATAACAGATGGGTTCTTGTTATATTACATCACTCTCTTACACTTGTGACACAAAGAGAAAGGAGCTAAGCAGTTGTCAAACAAAACCTAACAGTTCGCACAGAATATTTTTTCGCCGATGATGGATTGCTGATTTTGAGTTGTGATAAGATAGCTTCCCCATGGACATCTTCTCAAAGCAAATTCAAAGTAAGAGTCCCATTTGAAGTTCGAAACTTTCTCCCGCCTCATTATTTTATCCCTCTTAACTCTATTATCGTAAACCAGATATAAAGGCTCCATCTTGAAGCCTTATACAGTTTCCCAAATAAACGAAATCCCATGGGTATGACTAATATTTTCTTCTGTACCCAATGGAATGTTTCCAGGTTTGATTAGCTCGATCTTAAGCTACGCCCTTTATTTATTAAAAAAAATCTTCGGAAAATACTGTGTAATTGAGCATGTCGATGAAGAAAGAGGGTGCAGATTTACATACCGGTGGTGTGGCCGTGGAAGGAGCAAGCTGTTGGTGAATTATCGTTGTCCGAGTAAATGGTGATGCACCTTAAGCATCGTTTCTTTACTTGAACTTGGGATGTGGTTGTTCTGCTCTGGTTAGGGTTCAAGGAAGATTTGATCTTTACACCATCTGATCGCTTGCAAATTTGCAATTACTGAAGAGGCTTTGGGAAAAACTGTAAGCCGAAGCCATGTCAGTACTCCGACAGGGAGAAACGACGGTAGCGCTGAGAGATTATTATTTACCGAAGTAGCGAGGGGTAATATTTATCCATGTAATGCGGCCACGGCCCATGAGTTTTGGGCGTAGGAGTTTGGATGTCAAAGGCCATTTTCGAGGCTTAAATATGTTTTGGGCCAGACAGAGACTCAGAGTTATTGGTCTTGTAGGGGGGACTTCATTAGTTCATTGT
This sequence comes from Myrica gale, assembly GCA_963930655.1. Classification (NCBI taxonomy): domain Eukaryota; kingdom Viridiplantae; phylum Streptophyta; class Magnoliopsida; order Fagales; family Myricaceae; genus Myrica; species Myrica gale. Next base: position 423,917 of record OZ005607.1, on the reverse strand, counting down.
ACTTCTCCTTTGAACAACTCAGAAAAACAAAATAAAATAAATAAAAGAACATCTAGACTGCTAGAATCAATTATTTTATACACAATTTTTTTCAAAATTTCTTATTCTTTCATACAAATTTGATACAAACTTAAATATTTTTTCATTAAAAAAATACATCAAATATTTTATCTGCTTACTTTTAACAAACTTGATTATTTTTTTATTAAAAAATTATGTCAAATCTTCTGTTTCTTTATTTTTTAACAAATTTCAATTTTGACCAAATTTTTACAAACCCTAAACTCTCAAAATATTCTTAAAATTTTTCATCTGTCACCTAAAAGTGGACTGGGGGAGTTCTTATTAAGACCCACTTGGGGTGAAATAAGCAGCATTGGCTTGTATGACTGATGCTACGTACTGAGTACTGACTGCCAGCCATCCTGCCTGAAGCAATATTTTCTCTCTACCGCACCAAAAAGAAACGAAGAGAATGTATGAACTTTGTAAGATAACGTAACGTTGCTCATCTCAAAATGGTTGTCTGCTAGAAATTTATATTAATTATTATGCACTCTTGAACATGCAAAGTAAAATTTTAGGTTTTTTTTTTTGGTCATCTCTCTTTTGCCTCCTTTTTATTCGTCAGCTTCACAATTACCGAGGATGAAAAGAACAAACGAATCCTTTAAAATGAATAAAAAGAGAAAAAAAAATATTAATTTATTTTGCTCATTGAATCTCTACACAACCCCTCGTTTCTAGGGCATGGAATGTATTTTAGCACCTGTTATAACAAGACTTGCATGCACTTCTTTCTTAATCCTTAAGGAAATTGGTGAATATATTTGCATTCTCAAGTGAAGATAAATTCGGGTTATTTGAGCCCAAGTGCTGACTGCTGAGGGAATTCAGCTAGAGACTCGATTTCGTTTACTTCACATCAAGTAATCACCATCAAGTGCTTCATTACCTGATGCAGGTTCTTCTTCTTCTCGGAACCAATCAATACCGTAAGCTCCATGACCAAAGCCAAAAGACTTGATGTGGTCTTTTAGAGACCTCTTATGCTTAAAATCAGATCCACAAATGCAATACCAAATCTTCCCACAGTTCTTCTCATGGGTTCTCCAATCACCTTTCACTGCAAATGTCTTGCTACATTTCCTGCACATGAAAGGTTTGGTCCCATGCTTTCTCCTGTAATGTGTTTGGAGGGTTCTGAAATCTTTGAGAGGCCTTGCTCTTGGGTGCTCAATATTGTGCTTGCATCCTGGAGCACAACAGTAGCATGGGAGCCTTAGCATGGCTGTCGGCTGAGTTCCCTTTAGTGAGTGTGGTCCTTTTCTGTATTGAGTTCCATGTCCCCACATATGCATCTGCAGTACAAGCAAAAGGCAGATTGTATGTGAGAGAGAGAGAGAGAGAGATAGCGCTGAAGATTATTATTCATTGGCAATCAACTCGTTGAACCATCAATCTCTTGAGTTAGATCTGAAGCCTACAAATTATTAGAGAGACCCGAGTACTTCTACCGAAACAATAAACATCTTGGTCCCATATATATGATCCTTATGTTTGGTCTCACTGTTTCTTTCCTATTCTTTCTGAGTCCACCTAAGCTTACTTAGAGACTCGTAATATTGATTTATGGTGTAGTCTGTATGGAACTATTCACAAACTTCCACCAATGCTGTCAATCCGAACGGTCAAGCCTGTAAAGAACACAGAAGAGTAAATGTAAAAGATACAAATATCTCTCGTGTCTGAATTTGTAGTAGAGAGAAATATATAATATAATATTCTCCTGGAAACTAGTTACCTATTTCTCTCACAGACAGTGTGAACACGTTATTGTGTTTGAAGAATTTCTATCCAGACATCTTACTGTACTTTTCTTTAGATGAAGCGTCGGTGATTTACTGTACTTTTTAGCCTTTGGTTTCTTTTTTCTGAGATACTGTACTTTTTAGGTGCAAATATTATACTTTTCTTCTTTGTATGGAGACGTTTACTTACCCAAAAACAGAAAAATAGGAGACGTCTTTAGAAGGTATGGGAGATGACTTTGCATAATTTTAGAGTATGTTACTTTGAACAGACTGGAGGGTTCAGAGAGTAAGCTCGGGATCTGGATATTTAAGAGCATCAGAACGTCTGATGCGCAGTGGATCTTAAGAGTTTTATTTTCACAATCTGGGAACTGGGTGAAGCACAATTCATCTTCAAAAGTACAACAAACAGTAAGAACATTTTCATGAATGGTCAAATAAAACAAAAAAATGTACTGACCTGTGTCTCAGTTAAACCAGTTAGCAATGTTAAACCAAAAGCCATGCAGAAAATATACTATATGTGTATATGTGAATACGTATTCATTGCAAAAAAAATAGGGGAAAAACTAAATCTAGCTCAAAGAAGGAAAGAAAGAGAAAATAGAGAGATTTGAAGAGAGTAGAAGAAAGAAAAGCTTAGCCATGGAGGATTTCTGTCAAGTAAAAGGGGGCATACCTGGAGATTATTGTATCTGTTAAAGGTCTTGGAGCAAACAGGACATGAGAACTGAGTAGGACCAATAAGAATCTGAGAAGGGGTTGGAATCCAATACTGGCCCTGGTTGATTCTGTCCAACGGGTATCCTGAAATCACATTAACTCTTTCCTTATCAGTTGCATCTGCAGAAGGAGAGACTAGCCTAGAGCCCGGATCTGTACTAGGCCCGGGGCCCCCGGGGAGGCCTATATGTAGGGCTACAGTAACAGTTTCATCACCATCATCTTTGTCCATGTTTATGTCCTCTTCCTCTTCAATTGCACTGCTTGAGGACTCATGTTCTTCTTGTCTTGTAGGGCTTAAGTTGTTTATAAGAGGAAGAGCTTCTCTGGGAGAAGGTGAGGATGGTGCTGAGGGAATAGCTGGTTCGCACTGAATGGAAGATTTGTGTTTAAGGATGTTGTTTGAGAATGGATGAGGAGGATAAGAATTCAAGCTAGGGCAGGAGCAAGGATTCAAAGAAGAATAGTGAGGATGGAGAGGCATGAAGCTCAGCCATCCTGTGAAGAAATTGGAGCAGGGGTCTGTCATGGTGAAAGATCGGGATAGGATTTAGAAAGAAAAAAAAAAAGATCGGGATAGGAAGAACGAAGATGTGGTTGTTTGGTACCTAGCAACCAGTTATACAAAAATATATAAAGAGAGGGAGAGAGAGATGTGTAAGAGAGATCTTGAGGTAAAGTCTCGTAGTAAAAATAAAGGCTCAAAGTAAGTCAAAAGTCAAGAAATTACCCCCTGCAGTCCAAGAAGATAAATTACAGTGCAAGGAAATGATAAGAGGAGAAAGGAAGAGCCAAAGCTGAAGTCAGAGATTAGACTTGCAGGTTTGTCTCCCAAGAGAGAGAGAGAGACCAGGGGGACATTCTCTCTCTCACACACACGCGCACACACGTCTCAGTCCAAGCAGCATGTATTTATTTAAGACACAACCCGGCACTTGCTTCGTTGGGCGTGTTTCTTATACATGCAAGCCCTCTTTTTGACTAGCCACTGCCAAACATACATATAAGCAGTCATGGAGTGTGAAAGTTTTACAGCATGCAGTAGCATTTATTCTTAAATAGTTGCCGACAAAAGAGAAAAATATCACTCTCTCTATGGTCTTGCTTTGGGATGTTCTCCAAGCCTCAATTTTATGTGCTCAGTTGGGGGTGAGCTTCACCCAATGAGGTGAAATTGATCAATCTGGCTGGTCACATCGACTAGCTTAAAGGTCCAATTATGTCATGTCGCATACGTACGAAAATTTGTCTGCTATTAGCAAAGATGTCTACGCACAGATCAATTTGTTTTCACTTTCATGAAAAGCTAAATCCAAATTATAAAGTAATTAGCAAACGATACTGTGCAGAATGTGTTTTCACAGTCAAAACTACTTGACAGAATGAACACCTTGATTAGATAACGACATTTACGTCGTCTAGTTTCCATTTTCCCTCCTTGAGACTTAACTTGCTGATCAGTGACACTCCTGTAAATCCCGTTTCTTGATCTTCTCCAAAGTAGCTGCAGAAGAAGCTTCCAGCTTTGACACGTACGTGGAACTCATATCTACCAAAATTAAGAACTCAGATGCTATAAACATGGATTTGATAAGTGGATATCAAACTACAAGTTGGCTGGAAAAATAAGTGCATGCTTGGCAATATGGGAGCCGGCAAGGACAGTGATGGGCAAAAGCTATGATGCTGTTTTGTTTATTGAGGGGCAAATACTTAAGGTTAGAACTGAAGGAAGTATCTCCTAAACACTGATGCTGGGAATGAAACAGCTTCTGTAACAATATTAACTGTTCTGATCTCTTTAGGTTACTTTGAGTAGCAACTAGATCCTTCTAAGATGTCCCACGGAGACAGGGAGAGAAGGGGCCTCTATATTGGAAAGAAGCAGGAAACCCGATAGAGTAATTTATAATTCCACGGCTTCCCTTTTGCGTATTTTCTTTTCTCAGTTCATCTTCAGAACCCAATTAGAGTAGTACAAAGTGTCCAACAAAGAAACCCGTGCATGTGATGATCTAGTCAAAAAATGAGGGCAGACTAGAGAGTCCTTAGTTAACCCATTTACTGTCTAATACAAAATTCGTCTAGTGCGCGAATGATGACCATCGTTTAGATTTGCTCAAACCACAATGACTATCTGTTTTGGTTGAAGACCTTCTTGAGAGCTACTTTGACCATCAACCGTGCTGAAAGAGCACAAGTGATTTTGATTTTTCCAGAGTGTGTAGCTTATCTCGAAGCTATTTGTGAGGAAATCAACGCAAAAATCGGTGGGGAAATTGGAACTTATTATAGTTTACTGCGTAACTGTTGTGAAGACAAAACTTTTGCTTTTCCCAAATCATTCAGGATTCCCATATTTAGTTAAGGGGTGATTAAGCGCTTCTAGTATGAGTTCTATCGGTTATTATGTTTTACCTTAATGTGATGAGCAAAGATTGAGATTTGCTCTTCAAACTCCAAAGGCTAAGATTGTATCACGTCAATTAAATTCTTTTAACCCGCGTCCAACCTGAATACTTGTGTTACCGACCCGAATTGAAGGGATCGACATGCATTGAAATCAGTCACATTGTTTTGTGAAATAGTTTTGGCGAAGAAGACGAAGATCTATTTTACAAAACAATTCAGTTGATTTCAATATGAACCGGTTACTTCAATTCGAGGCGGTAACATAAATATTCGGGTCGGACGCGTGTTAAAATAATTTAATTGACGTGACACGATCTCAATCGTTAGAGTTTGAAGAGCAAATCTCGACCGTTACTCTGCATGCTCAGCACATTAATCCAAAACATAATAACAGAACTCTTTCTGAGATTTCATTTACTAATTCACAATGCATCCAACTTTGTAGATGAACTGTCCAAGCAAACTACTTGTATTCAATGTATTGTAAGGGAAAATGCAAACACGAAAGGATGGTGAAAACTCATCTACATGTTAAACTACATACAGAGATGAGAGAGAAAGAGCGCATAGTTCATTAGGCATAGCACAAAGCCCATGAGAATAAAACGATTTTCTCAATAAAGGACAATCATGCCTTTGAAAGCTCATTATTTTTTTTTCCAAGTCTTTAAAACCTCATTAAATTAAGGTCATATCTTTTTCTTTTAAAGGTCTGAAATCTGAATCCAGAGTCTTCCCTCTGACCGCGTTTATACTTTATGTTCCCAAGACTGCACGAGTGTGTCTTTTATAAACAGCGCTTCAGGGATTGAGTCCCCATGTCCAAGACAAGTTTTTAGAATTTCGAAACAACTTGCCTGCTTTTAACGGAATCCCCAAATGGCCTAAACCAAAATACTCTATTGTTTGCTTCCGGCCATTTCTATATGTTCACCTAAACAACAGAAATGGGTACGCCGCCCACTATAGAGAAGTCAGCCTCAGGTTCTCCTGCTCCACATGTTTATAACTCCAGTGCAGAGCTGCCCTTTAAAAGAGTTAAAAAAAAAGTCCCATTACAACCTATCCTTGTAATGAAATAAAGACTAGGACAAGTGAAATAATGAAGACCATACGCAACCATGTCACTTGGTTAGATAAAGTAAAAGTGCAGGACTACGGGAGCACATACTCTATTTTTGGTGTTGGGTTTTGTGTTGGTATTGAGTTTTGTGAAAAAATGAAGAGAGGTAATTTTTTATATTTTTTATGGAAGAGAGAGATTATATTGTAGTATTTTATTAGAAGAGAGATAATATTTTAGAAAAAATTGTTGGTGCAAACTCAGTTTTGTGAAAAAGTGAAGAGAGAGGTAATTTTTTATATTTTTTTATAGAAGAAAGATTATATCGTAGCATTTTATTAGAAGCGAGATAATATTTTAAAAAAAATTGTTGGGGGGGGGGGGGGGGGGGGGGGAACTCACCAGACTCCTAACCTCCCCAGTAGGTAAAATATTGAGGATATTATTACAAGTTTTGAGTATAGCAGGTAATTGGAGTGTGGCAGATGAGGACCTGCATTGGGTGCTAAGGCCTAAGAGCATCGCGATTGAATCTCACTGTTCACATACAAATATGACGTTTGCCAGAAGTGAAGGATTGCTCACTTTTCTGTCTCTTGCTGACTGGATGAAAGGGATTGATGGGCTTATCCCATGCACGGGTTATGTTACCCACTCAACATCAGCTGAAGAAGATTCACGGAACCTTTACTTCACAACGACAATGGAAGTTACTAAATACTAAGGAATAAGTGGAAATTTACGTTTTCTTACGTTTTGCTTCAGAATTTGTGTTACCATGTTAAAATAAAATAAAAAAGAGAAGAGTTCTTTAGACTATGAAAGAGAAGTGAGACACGAGATTTAAGTGGTTCGGTCCATAGACCTACATTCACTGTGAAAAAGCTCAATTGGGCAGATGTGTGTACTCACTGGTGTAAGGATGAGATTACAAAGATGCTTTATTTATAAATTTTTGATTACAATGACTCGCATTGCTTTAACAATGTGGGACTCTAATAGTTTGCGCGGTTAAGAGGACCATATTTGAAACCATCAACATATATTTTTGTCATAAACTGACACTTCTAATCATCTCTCACTTATCCCAATTGATACTGATACTTGATCAGGTCTGCCAGACTACCACCCTCTTGAATTGCCTGATGATCAACTCAATTTATTCAGCATAAATAAAAATTTACCGGGGGGGGGGGGAATGGTTCGCCAATGCAGCATTTAATGGATACAATATGTCAAGGCTTATCAACCCTGCTTCAAGACTCCCAAGTCTCCAAAATCACATCACGTTTCAAAACAAAATGGACAGTGTGACAGTAGCATCTAGACCATACAGCAAGTCAGCAACCTTATTGAAGGGTAGCATCTGGAAAAATAAGTGCATACAGCAACAAACACCAATGCAAATATGATAGGGACAGCTTCCTCATGAGCTGCAAAGCACTTCTTCGTTATCAATTATCACCAGGGAGCCATCGTGGACATGTAACAAGAAAATAAGCTCGAAACAAGGCTGAAAACACAGCTGTATGAAAATGGTTCCAGAAGACCCCCCACTGCTACAGCATTTGGCAGCTAGTGGGCTTCTAAATTACTGCTACTAACTAATTAGTACTAAGATTTGAGACTGTACAGTATATATATATATATATTATATACTTGTACGAAAAGGGGAAAGAAAGAGAATGACAGCTAATTTTTTAAAAGTACAGATCTCTTCACAGAGGGTGCCTAAGGTTCTTCATAAAGAAACCCATCACAATTTGCTGTGCAAATTGGTAAAAAGAACACAGAGTTTCAAGTTTCCTGATCATATCACCTGTTTTTTGTTTTTTGTTTTCTCTGCATTTCTCTACATACTATTTTATATTTGTTTTTTGTGGGTTAATGGGCTCCATTATTGAATGAAAATTGATCAGGCGTGCGATCTTAATTTGTTTTGTGCTGCATGTTAAGAGTATATAGTATATATATTTCCTGGAGATAGGCTTCCTCTGAGACAGTTTAAACCATAGTTGGCAAATCATTATCTCAAATATTTAATTGGGTAAAAGGACCTTGCTTAACCAATTGCAGTAGATTAAATTATGTGATTATCTCTCTCTCTATATATATATATATACCACTCAATTAGTCAAATGTATAGTTTTACACAAACCAGATTAATATATAAATGTGTAAGACCAAATCACTTCTTCATGAATATCCTCTCTGATCTCTTCCTATTCTTTTTCCACATTTTTTTTTATTTCATGCCTTATTTTACCACTTCAAATCCCCTTGCCTTAAACTTCAGCTTTTTTCTGTACTTTTGAACGCCCCACAACAAAGAGGCCTGGCTATATATGCAATTGTATATACCCCGACCATCATGCATCCTAACCTTATGTTACCACAGTATTTTCAACTGGAGAAGCAAATAGACTCGAGCCTTGGAGCAAAATCCAAATAACGAAGAAGCAAATCCCGCAAATCCAGTACAAAATGGACGTTTTCCGTAGAAAACTTGCACGCTAAACTCCAATAAGAAAAGCTGAAGAACAAGCCATCCATCCCGCCTTGCATTACAGCGTCATCGTGGCAATGGGCCACACAACCCATCACGGTGATAACAACGGGTCAGTTTTTCGCTGTTTCTTTTCCTTTTTCTCCCTTTAGGATGAAAAGATAGTTGACAACACTAGACTAAAGATATTTTTGGCTGCAATTGAACCTAGACAAACTCCAGTCCAAAACGGTTTCATTCTTTCTTTGACATGAAGTTTCCTTGCACATATATGATAGAAGCCAATGACAACACGAGCAAGGAAAACATGCTACCTACCTCAGGTGCACGCTACAAGGACAAGAGGAATTCCTAGAAGGGTTATCCTCCCTGGGTTTGTTCTGTTCAGACAAAATTGAAAGGAGCGCTCATAATATATAGCTGCCAAGCACGAATAGCATGAGCCAATTAGAATCCGAACAAATAACTATTATGCCGGAGACAATAAGGAATACAAACAACAGATGGGACTGTGGCTGACCTATTTAGCTATGGCAAAGGCTCTGTTAACTAGAGCTTTCTCAGAGGTGGAAATGAATGAACTTTGACTCTCAGATGGCCTTCACGTTTACATTCAAAATTGCACAAAACTTTAGGCAGACAAGCCAAGAGAACTCTGTGAACCCTCCACTAGTCTACTCATAGGAGATAAAACAGATATCCGGCCCCACAGGAGGAGCCCGGGGGGGGGGGGGGGGGGAACCGCCCCATCTGGCTCCCCCAAAACCAAATTTATTACACCTGTTTTTTTAACAGGCCCGCCCCTGCTTTACTTTTCAGCGTGCAATCCATGTGAAAAAAATTCCCGCGAAAGTGTCCTTACATTCTCCGCATTGTTTTCTTATATCTTCCTTCTGCTAAGTATTTTTATTCAGTATTTTTATTCATGTGATCATATCTCATGTTTTGGATATAAGATTAGATCAGTTTCATGTTAGAGTTTCTATTCAGTTGAATAAATCTGATTCAATCAATTTCCTATTTTCTCTCGGTATATCGAACTTGTTCGGAGTTTAAGTCAATTACATATCCAAATCATCATAAAAATAATGTAGGGACAAATGTATTGTGTGGCATGCATATTCATGTCGTAGTTTATATGTTTATAGATACCATAGGGACACTCTCTAATTGGCTTGGTGGTTGTCCACTTGCTAGGAATTACTAGATGTTGTAACTCAAGCTGATAAAAGAGTTCCAATTTCTTCTTTGTAGTAAGTTTCACTTTGGCATCTGAATTATAGTTGTTTTGTGATTGTAGTTGAAAGGTGTCATTGATCCAAAGCGGCACTACAAGAAGGGAGATTCAAAATCAAAATCTCTTCCCAAGTATCTCTAGAAGAGTCTATTTGTAAGTTTTTGGAATTAAATAATTATATGTGACATATAGGAGCTTAAGTGTTTCTATATGTGTTCTCGGGTATTTTTGTTCAAGGTAGCGCATTGTTTCTGTCTAACAAAAATATTTTTTTTATTTTGGTAGATTTCCTTAGAAGTATGTGTATTTCAATATTTTTAGTATTTTTAATCCTTATTTTTTATATTTTAACTTTTAAGACATTTTTTACATTACCTAGTAATTTTTTTCTCATTTTTTTTAGAAGTTTGCCCTCACATACATACAGTATGAGGACCATTAGTGGCATGTTTTTCCCACTCTTTTCATATGGGTAGGCTTACACATACAAGGTAGATCTTCAAGCGGGTAATAGTAATATTCCTTTTTTGCTGACATATGAGCTCCATTAGTGGGTGATTTTGCAGAAGGCAAAGCAGAACTTAAAAGTTTTGTTTGAAGCTAGTCGTGTGGTCATCCAATCCATCATTTATCAGTCTTCGTGAACTGCATAAAAATAAATGAAGCGTTTGACAGGCAAAGAATGCAGACAGTCGCTCACCAGGGAGGGGCTAAGAGAAATCTTCAGATGAAGAAAAATTGTCTCCCGTATTGGTTTTGAGGCCAAAGGCCTATTGCTGCTGAAAATGTATTGGCCCCTTGAGAGCTGGCCCCTTACATCAGGCCCAGCTAGAATTCGTGTGATGTCCTTCAGTTTACTTGTGAAGCCTCGGCCTTTACATTATGAGGTTCTCTGCAGCTGTTTTATTTTTTGTTTGGAGGTCCTCCTGCGGTTTACATCAAACATTGAATGTTGAATTTATATCATCATTCTTCCTAGTTCTTATTTTAACCCATTTGAAAATTGTGTTTTGTGACATGCTTTCTTAGACTTTAGTGCCAATTGGGTCACATCTACTCTCCCGGGCACAACCAAATATGCATCTAAAAGGGTGTGTTTCATGACGTTTAGTTTGTTTTGATTGGAAACGACTTATTCAATTACCCAACATCTGGTTGAAGCTAAGGATTCGGTGAATCTTGCAGCAAATAACAACAGAAGGGATACATTTTGGTGGCAGCCATGGCTTTGAGAGAAATGATTGTGAGAAGGGAGGTGATTTCTCAAGCCAAAATCGTGGTAATGGTGGACAGAATGGGAAAGTTGGGCAGAGAGTGAATCCAAATGACACAGGAAGAGTCATCACGAACTAGGTTGTCCTGCCATTTCTGGTGCAGATTTGTCCACATAAGTTGTTTTGAGTGAGTTGGGTTAGGTTTTGATTTCTGTTTTCCACTTAAATAGGAAAAAACTGCAGAATAATTATATTGAAAAGGTCATTTCGATGAGGCCTAGATGGTTGTGTGCATGTATCCTCGTGGCCTCAATGCTACTTTCCTAATGTGTCTTATAGCTATCTTTAACACTCTGCTCCATTTTTTTCCTAATGATAAAAACTTGCACAACAGGTCTATGAACCCAAATTAGAGATTTACATGGAATCCATTGCACTCACGACCTCTCCCTATTTAAGTTGGCTTCGTTTTAGTGTTTAAGAGAATTGAATTCGGGACCTGTGTATATAATTCATATAGTATCAAGGTTTGAGACAATCGGTCCATAATCTTTTTTTTAGAATACAAACAAGGATTAAAGACATTTTTAGTCACTGAATTTTACACCATTTTTTAAAATAATCCCTTAGTTTTCATTTTAGTCACCCACAGACTTTTTTTTAAAAAAAAAAAAAAATTGATTAATACAATCCCTTTGTTAGCTTTGAGTACAATCACTTAATTATCTGTGCACACGTGTCAAAAATTGATTGGATAAGTGTACTGAACTTAATCAAAATAGAAAATTTAAGTACTACTTGTGATAGTATTAAAAATTAGGGGACCATTTTTTAAAAGAGGGTAAGAAAAGGTCTCTAATCCTAGAAATAAAATAAAAATCCAAACTTTCCTACTTTTTAGTTTGGGAGATAGGCCCTTAGGACATCATATATTGATTAGATTCATAGTCGTACCTCTATTTCTTTTATGAATACAAATAAAAATAAAAATAAAAACCAAACTTTTCTACCCTTTACTTTGAAATATAGGTACGACTATGAATCTAATCAATATATGATGTCCTAAGGGCCTGCCTGGTCCATCACATCTTCCTCAACCCATGCCAATATAGAAATGCCCTATATATATATATATATATAAAAATTTGGATACGTTTTCTATTTTTATAATTTTGAAATAAAATAAAAAATATATAAAAATTGAGTATTATTTTTCTCTTAATATTTTGTTAAAATTTGAGTCTCAAAGGATACAGCCATTCCAAGAAAAAAAGGTAATCAAGATGAGCGGCGGTCAACAAACCACAAAGCACTGAACTGACAGGTGCAACATAATACAGCGAATCGCATACCATATGGGCCGCGCCACACGCAGACCTACGTAGAGCCAATAAAAAAGGCGTCACTTTTCGCTCCTTCCAAAGCCTTGCCCTCTCCACCACAAAGAAATCCTCTCCCCTATTCTTCGGTTCTCTCTCCCATCCTTTCGCACCTAGCGCCTCTCTATTTCTACGCACAGCGAAAGGCGGAGGTACCTCCGAAAGGTAATGAAAAGAATTTCCTTTTTGTTGTGGGCATCTTCAGATCTGGTAGAAGCTTGAAAATCTCTTTCAGATCTACTTGTTTGTGTGATTCGTGTTTTATTTGTAGCTCGAGTTTTATTAAGATTCCGAAGGTAGAGCCTTTCTTCTAAGGTGCATGTTATAGATCTGGTTCACTCGTTTTTGAGATATTTTTTTCACTGTTAACAGTTGTAAGCGCCTCTGGTTTCTTAGATCTTTGCGGTTCTATCGTTGTCTTCGACACTTCTGTGTTTGCTTTTTTAACACTTCCATAGAGTTATTTTTTTCGCAGTCAATTGGATCTTATTTTAATCGTATTCGTCTATTCGATCTGGAAAGATCGGATCTGTTTCATTTACTGCTGATTTTTTTGTTACCAATATGGTATTTATATTTAGTTCTGCCTCAAACCAATAGAGATTTGTTGTACTCTGCTCCAAATATTCTATTCAACTTGTAAGCGATTTTGGAGGAAACATAACTACTTCGATTGCAAGTTCACTGCTGAAAGAGTTTGAATTTACTTCAGTTTCTCAAATTATTTCTGTAAATCTTGGGACTTTTCTAGATTTTGGTTGATCTTCTTGCATGCTTTTTGATGTTTCACATTTTCTGTATTGGAATGCAGATCAAAGAGATCTATTGGTTTTTTTGCCGCATTGTACTTTAATTGTGATGAGTTTTTGAATCTCATAAACTTCCCGGTGACTGCTGTTGGACGAAATAGCGGTCTATTAGCTTTCTGTGTTATTCTGGCATCTTTTACAGTGTAGATGCGTTTTCATTTGCAATTTGGTTGTTGGTACTATTTACTGAAATGGACGTATGGATGTATACATGCCTTTATAAGGAAAAGGTTGCTTACAGAAGAATGTGACTAAAATTTTTGAGAAGTAAAATTTTAGTGTGGTTAAAATCTTGTTGTGTTTGAGAAGTAAAATTTTAGTGTGGTTAAAATTTTAGGTATTGGGTGTAGCGAAAAAGTGAAGAGAGGTAATTTTTTATATTTTTTGTAGTGAAAAGTAATTATTTGATGGGGAGAGAGAGATTATATTGTAATATTTTATTGTGTTAAAATTTTAGAATGGGTAAAATTTTATAAAACAAACCGAGCCTAAGCCAAATATTTACGTACAGTCCTTTGTGATTGTGGGTGGTGTCTAGCTGTGCATTCGTTATGCTACTAATTTATCAGGCATTGGTTTTGGGAGTTAATGCCTTATTATTATAGTGTTCACTTTATTTTAATCCTTCTTTTTGAGTTTTTCCTTTTCTTTTTCTTTTCATTTTTATTTAGTCTTGAGCTAATCCGTAGCTTTTGCGGTGGATTCCAAGCTAGTTAGTGTGGTGGAATTCATTTCCTGCGTTCATTGCTGTCATCAAGATCACTATGCTAGAACTGAGTTGATTGTTAGTGGAACTGCATATATATGGAACGAGATTATCCTGAGATTTATTGGGTTCTGTCTAGTACTTTGTTCTTGATAATTTGGAGTAGCTGTGCACCATTATCATCCAATGTTCTATATGCTTACTTATCTGTGTCTTGGCAGGGAAAGTCAAAATGGTTGATCAGGTCAAACAGCCCACAGTCTTTCAGAAAGTATCTGGCCAGTTTCATCTGCGTTCTGGTCTTTCTCCTGATGTTCAGGGTAATGATTATGGTTTCCAACGGCCATCTATGTACCAAAGGCGTGCCGCATATGGAAACTATTCCAATGCTGCATTTCAGTATCCCATGGTGGCGGCAGCATGCAGAGCTACCACTGATCTATCTATGGTTGCATCAACTGCCTGCCCAATTATTGTCCCCGCCGCTTCAGAGAAACCAAAAGGGAACTTTATTATTGATTTCCTAATGGGTGGAGTCTCTGCCGCCGTATCTAAAACCGCAGCTGCTCCAATTGAGCGTGTGAAGCTTTTGATTCAGAACCAGGATGAGATGATTAAATCTGGAAGGCTGTCTCAACCCTACAAGGGTATTGGGGAGTGTTTCAGTAGAACAGTTAAGGAGGAGGGATTTGCATCATTGTGGAGAGGTAACACCGCCAATGTCATCCGTTACTTCCCTACCCAGGTTAGTGGTTTTGTTTGCTTCCCCTTGTCTTTTGCCCGAAAAAGGTAGCTTCTAATGCTAGATTTTCTCTCTTAAACTTGCTCCAGGCCTTAAACTTTGCGTTCAAGGATTACTTCAAGAGGCTTTTCAACTTCAAGAAAGACAAGGATGGTTACTGGAAATGGTTTGGTGGTAACTTGGCATCAGGTGGTGCAGCTGGAGCTTCATCCCTTCTCTTTGTTTATTCCCTCGACTATGCTCGTACCCGTCTGGCTAATGATGCAAAGGCTGCAAAGAAGGGAGGAGAAAGGCAATTTAACGGTCTTGTTGATGTATACAAAAAGACATTGGCATCTGATGGTATTGCTGGTCTTTACCGTGGATTCAACATTTCTTGTGTTGGTATCATTGTGTATCGTGGTCTCTACTTTGGGATGTACGATTCATTGAAGCCCGTTCTTCTGACTGGGGATTTGGCGGTCAGTATAGCTTCTCTGTTTTGTTCTTTAACATCTAAGCGTTCGGCCTAACTTATTATTTGCATGGGCCTTGACTTCAAGCTTTTTCCTGTGCACTTTTTTTATATGATGCGATGAATTTGTATTTTCGAAATGCTGCATGAACTTGATGGGTGTCATGTTGAATTCCTTATGGTTTTTGTAGCTAAAGATGCACAGATGTATTTATGGCGTCGAGCCAGATATTTCTTCTGTCCATAGTTCAAGGACAATCTTAGTTTACAAGTTTCAGGCTCAAATGACAGTATCTGTTTGATGTGTTTGGTTCTGGAGTTGGTCTTCTGCATCATGACATCCTGCTCTCTGATTTTTTATTACAGGATAGTTTCTTTGCTAGCTTTGCCCTCGGTTGGCTCATTACCAATGGTGCTGGGCTTGCATCTTACCCAATTGACACTGTCCGTAGAAGAATGATGATGACCTCCGGTGAAGCTGTCAAGTACAAGAGCTCATTGGATGCCTTCCAGCAGATCCTGAAGAATGAGGGTCCCAAGTCTCTGTTCAAGGGTGCTGGTGCAAACATCCTCCGTGCAGTTGCTGGTGCTGGTGTCCTTGCTGGTTATGACAAGTTACAGCTGATTGTCTTTGGAAAGAAGTACGGATCTGGTGGTGCTTAATCAAGGGAATATTGCCCTGCCTGTGCTGTTTAGTTTTAGATGGTGATGAAAATCTCTTTTGAGTTTCAGAAATCTGTGCCGGCAGAAATTTTGCTTCCAATAATTCAGATTAGTGGGAGTCAATCCCAAACCCAGTTTTAATTTTGGATGGATTTTGATACTATAAACCCTGATTTAGTGGTCACCAATGCCACTGTTCCTTCATGGAGTCTCGGTTTTATAATTTGAGGGATACTTAATATTTATGTCCCGGTATTTTTGGTGAATGAGAATTTTTATTGATGACTGCAACTCTTCTCCTTTGCCAAAATTATGCAAAACGTGTTGGTTTGTTTTGGCTAGAAGCGGAGTTTAGTTTTTTATTGCCTCTTCATCTATTTGGGTAACTCCAGTCTCCAAGGGAGATCACCATCTACTTTCTGAAAGTGGCAATCTTTATAGATTGTGATTGAGAGCTTCTCGATCAGTCCATGCCGCCGGAAGATCACTACATATGTCTTTGTCTGTTGCACCACATCCACTGTAATACTGTTCTTGTTTGCCGTTCCTGCTTACACTAAAAATTTTTATTTTCTGATGAGATTTTTAGATAAGTTCCTTTGCTCCGATTTTCTAACTATTTCTATTCTGTTTTCTTTCTGGAAAAATATTATAGGTGAAAATCAATCAGTCAGTTTCTTTTTTAATGAATTTTAACAATTTTTACTGAGACATTTTGGTCATTTTCAAATAGTTTTTAACTGTCTCAAATCGAACCGAAAGTGATGATCGATTGTTTTTGACACACTAGGAGAGAAACTAAATAATTTCTGTCCATAGTGTACTTTGATGTTCCAACTTTTTCTCGTAACCTTTCAAAGATTGAGGTAGGTCCTGTCCTGGGCTAAATGTTGCATTAAGTCTTTACCCATGTAGGGACATGTATCATCTAATTGTGGTGGTTGTCAGCCGCTAGGATTCTAACCGAATCCTGCTGGAAGTACACAACTTTCGGTCGGTTTTTGTTCGGACCGGGTCAATTTTTCAGACATGTCTGGCGGTGCCCAACAACCTTCTCTCGCACTTTGATGTGGTATTTTAAAAAAAACGACAAGAAAAAACTGTGTTTGCAGGTACCATGTCAGCTACTGTCGTAACTCATGTTTGCTTATCCCTTTCCTCGTTTGGTTCTGTTAACGAAAGAGCCAATTCGTAAGACATACTCTTAAGCTTCTGGGCTTAACGCATCTCAATTTGTGTTAAAAAGTGGAATATTTGAGAAAATCATTTCCCGCATTACAAATTTACAGGTTCAAGTTACTCAGAAGTCTTGTTCGTTGATTGCTCTCTGAGAAGACCACCTTGGAAATAACCAAAAAGCTTGATTATTTACCACTGATTATGTAAGAACCGCTCGAAAAGTTCAGTTTCTGTGGACTGTCAGTGCTCTCTCCTTAGATCTACTCTCCCATGGCATATATTTTTATGGGGTTGCTGCATGCTAACCAAATTCCTCTGTACCGTCAAAAAGTGAGTTCTACGGATCTGACGCATAGCTTGATTCTACATTCACGAGGGGTACAGTCCATGAAAGATGACAATGATTAAACTAATCCAACTTTATGAAGTTGACTCAGAACAGATCTCTTTGGAATAATTACTGCTCCACAGACACCTCATGACTAACTTGTATGAGATGCTCTGTTTGTTCCTTTGGTTTATTTTTGACTGGCTTTTGGACCTTCCATTTAGTCTCTGATCTTCTCACTCACTCAACAAGACATCTTAGACATGTGTGCATGCTGCATAAATTAGCTCGTAAAGATCAATTCCTTGCTTGCAAACAGGGGCTGCTTTTGCCCCATGCATCCCATGACATTGCCATCATCACGAGCTTTATCAACAAGTAAAGCTTCTTTACTGGTGAATTTGGTCACAAGACAGGAACATGACACGGCTTTCTTTTTGTTTATTGATTGTTTAATCAATTTTGGGCATTTTCTGTGCTTGAATTTGTAAGCATATTTGAATGGAAGAAAAAGGTAAACCCATAAAAAAAGAATTAGGGGCAATAAACATAAAAGTGCAATGTCACAATCTTCTTGTGGGAACCCCAGTACAGCTTTGGGGAGAAATGTTCAAAGGCCACAAGTTTCAATGGGATCCAGAAATAGGCTAATGGAAGTGCATGTCCAACTTGCCACTTTATAAAGTGATTCCCCACCACTTGCCTCACAGACAGGGGATCACCTAACTTGGACGCTAATGAGTATGTATTGACTGAAGGACTTCTTAACTAAGCTCAACTGCAACTTCATAAAAAAAGAAAAAGAAAAAAGAGTCAGCTGGTTTTGGTTATCTATCTTCAACCACAATTGGTACAAGAACATTATAGGGGAAACCAAACTTTCTGATGGCATGTTTAAGGGATGTGAAGGCAGCAGTAAATACAAAAACATCTGCAATCATATTCTCCCAACAAGTTGTCATTTGGCAGATAACAGGTTTTGAGTTCATATTTGCAGTCTGCATTTCCTGCAATATAAACTCTGCCCATAAATGTGAGCATTAATTGTGCTAAATAACAATCAAAGCCAGCAGTTACAACTTACAAGTTGTCTTGAAGATATTGATGCACCAGATGGGTTAAATTATTAGAAACAAGCCTAAAATTAGATCCCAATGAATGCTTTCCTTGATTGCCTCCAACTTGTTGAATATAAATACTTATAGCTTATGATACTCCAAACATTGATTTGCCTCACCATATATAACTCATGCTAGTGGGCACATTTATTCTGAGACTATTTGACACCAAACGTAAAGTCTATGGTTTGAAAAAGAGTTGGGATATCATTGTTTTTGCTCAAAGTAATCTACCTTGTGCACTCTTGTAAGTCAACAGCAATTGTCAGTGATGAAATCATGCATGCAATTATGAAACATCATCGAGTTTCTAATAGAAAGATTAGTGTTTTTGGAAGTGAGTACAGATAATTGAGTCCATCTGACACACAGACAAGTTATCAAAAGGATAGCATGAGAGTTCATAATCCATGTAATCATGCATCTTTGATAACAAACGCGAAAATACATTATAGTTGTTCTGTGCGTGAGACCAGAAGTTTTACAACAAATTACCTAGGTAGGATTAACATGATTTGCTTATGTAGGATAATTGGGTTAAGTTATGTTTTTGAGGGGCTCTAAATTATCAACAAGCATATAGTAGTTGGGAATTTTCAAACAGTTGGGTCAGAAATGTTCAACTCTCTATTAATTAACCTTATCCCTTTGTGTTCGCTTTAAAGCTGTTGTGGTTGTTCCGGGACCAAGCTCCTTTTGGATTCCTTAGGTGAATCTTTTGTAGGGATCAGAAACCTTGAAGATTGTACAGCTGTACGGCAACAGATTTCCATAAGAGACAGATTCACGCTAAATGCGGCTGCCAGAGATATCACCAGCTGTAGAAACGGCTTTTCCCTATCTTCTTGCTACATTTTTTAATTATTTTATTATCCAATTTATTGGTATTATCAAAACTTCTTGAAATTATCACTGTATATTAAATAAGTATATAGCTTCTTTTTTTTAATTTAATTAATTTTCTTAGGAAATATAGCCATTAACATCCAAGGATGTAGGTCTTGGAACTTTGACTTAGTCATTAAATTTTCTTTTTGCTCAGGATTAGAGAAGAAAAAAAAGGAAAAGAAAAAAAATATAAGGTAGGTAAACATCTTTGACAATGACCCATAATTAAATATTTAATAATCATCGATCTACTTTAGGGAAACATAATACAATGAGATTGACGGGTTCTATCTTAACATTCTAACAGTAAAATTATTATAATAATACTTTAAAAAAGTGATGATAATAATAATAATTTTGTGGTACTATATTCTTAATTTGTAATTACCTACAAAAAGGATTTTTCCCGTCACTTCTAAGATAATCATTTCATTAGAAGAACCATTCAGATTTTGCCCCTCAGCGTACGCCACTGTTTTAGGATCCTTAGTGAATGTGGCGTCTCTCGACTCTCTTGAGACTGAAACCCAGCATATAAGCAGCGGCAGGAGTGAGAAAATAGGAGAGAGAGAGAAACTGGAAACCCAGCCATTCTCTTCTTTTTCAGTTTCAGTTTCGTACTCTCTCTCACACGCACAGAGGACTTCTCCAGTGCCCCTTCTGGAGCTCCAAAACTGATCAATGCCCGCTTCCTGTCTCTCTCATCCTCTCTCTTCCAATGTAAATTTCCTCTATTTTCTGTGTTAATAATATTGTAAGTGCGGAAGAGTTTCCTGAATTTACAGTTGTACTTCATTTGGTGTTTCTCTGAGTTTTTCAAAGCAAAGGGTTTTCTTGAAAGAGCATCCACCGGTCAATTTTCATGTAATTACGGTTAGATTTATGCAAAAATTTATCTCCTTTTTCCGTTTAGTTGATGTGAAAACTGGATAAAATGCGGAAAGTAAGGAAAAATGTCAATAATATGAGGGGTTTGGGTTTAAGCTTAGCTGGGAGATTTTGGCGAAGGAGAGCGTTTCTGGAAACTTTCCATTATCTGTCGTTTGGTTGTGGAGAAAGCTGAAAGGAAAGGAGGGGAAAGGAAGTTAGAATGTGGGGTTGTATTTCGTTTTTGCTTCTGAAAAATGTCAGTTCTCTTGTCAGCATAGACAAGCGGCTAATTTTACGCCTTGTGGTGTATGAAATTCAATTTATTTATTTTTTTCCCTTTTCCTCTCCTGCATTTTATCAGCCGCGCGTAGTCATACTTATTGATCACATTTCTTCGTCCAACTGACATTGCAGGGTCGTTAGGAGTAGCTCGCATGTTGAGTGAACCAGATCTCAAAGCCTAATCATGTATGTAGATTACTTCGTTCGAATTTCCTGAGGCAATTATTTTGCTTAATTTTCCTTCTGTGATAATTATGACCGAGTGTACAGTTGATAATTTCATCTTTTGATAATATTTTGCAGCTTGTTTCCCTGAATTAGAGTCTTTACCGTGGTGGTAAATATGAATGGGCATGGACAGATGGAGGTGCATTACATAAACACTGGCTTTCCTTACACGGTTACGGAAAGTTTTATGAACTTCTTTGAAGGCCTTACGCATGTACCGGCACATTATGGTAATGCTGTACCGATGCATGACCAGGTATTTCATTATTTACGACTGTCGAAATTCAAGTATGTCGCTTCAGGTTGTTCATGCGTTTGGCAGTGGTTAGCTCTGTCTGGGACTCTGGACCTCTGGTGATATTCATGCCGCTCATGGATGGAGGACGTGGGTTGTCATGCTGATGCATTATTATATTTTTAACTTTTAAAAAATTATTTTTTCCTACTCCCATGGGTTTGGTCTAGTGGTAAGGCAACGTCTTGGGTTCTCATATGTTCCAAGTTCGAGCCCCAACACCGCCATTATCGCCCCTAACTTATCTGGGGTGTGTTGGGTGGGGTCCTGACACATGACCCAGGTTGGCTTGTAAGGCCGGGTATACGAAGTGGCCCGACCTTGGGAGCTCTTGGGTTATCAAAAAAATGAAATAAAATAAAATAAATTCTTTCCTTTGTACGTTAAGGTAGGGTGTTAAAATTAAATGACTATAAAGGAACAAAAAGAAAGAAAGGCGAACAACTATCTTTTCTTTGTTTTTTAAGAACCCACAAAAGTTGATGCCGTAAGGGTGCCAGTGAAGTTGATGGATGATGATTGTCATCTGATACACCATGTTGTTATTGTCTATCGCTCATGTTGAGGCAATTTGGAGGCTCAACTGTATGATTCACTGAACTTCTTTTCCATCTAGCTTGGTGGTTGGAGTTATCCTGTATTTCTACTGGAAATGCTTGTTTGTTTGAATAGAAATTGTTGATGTGTAATTCTTTTGTGAATCTATTAAATGATGCCAGCAGTGAAAGATTACCGTGGGATTATGCAAACTGTTCTGAATACAACATAATAACTGTTTCGCTCATAACTTTAAGTTCTTCCATATAATGAAATGTGTTTTTCTTCTATTCTGTCTATCCAGGAAAGTGCATACTGGTCAATGAATATGAATTCCTACAAATTTGGAATGTCTGGTCCAGGGAGTACTTCTTATTATGGTCCTTATGAGGTAAATGACCATTTATCCAGAATGGAGGCCAGCAGGAGTGTCTGGGAATACCCGTCAACAATGCATCAAGAGCATGCAACCACAGACTCACAGTCCGAGGGAGATGTTGTACTGGGTGTGCATGCTATTCCGGAAGAATGTCAGTTTAAGAGGAGCTGTGTTATTTATTCATTTATGCAGCTGTTGTTTTCAATTCGATAAGCATTAGTCAGAATTTGGGATAGTCACTTTCACAATCTAAATCTAGATATTTTTCTATTTTTGCAGGCAGTCCAACTCATCATAATAGTAATGGTTCTCAGGTAGGAACCTTGCTTTGCTGATATGACTTATGTTCAGTACAACATTGACCCTGACATTTGTCATCTATTTGTTTTGTTGCATGTTGCATGTTGCAGGTCACATGGCAAGACAACGTCGATCCTGATAACATGACTTACGAGGTTACTTATGTTGCCCATATTATTTTGCTTACTTTGTAGTTGATTTGTCTACTAGTTCTGTCGAGTAATTTTATCTTTCTTTGTTTTTTCGCTTACTATCGATCCCTCCCCCCCCCCCCCCCCCAACCCCAAATCCAAAACAAAAACTGTGCACACACCCAAACACGAAGAAATGTGAACTCATTGTGTACAGCACAAACATGGAACAATTTTCTTCCTCTACTTCAACGTAATTTATTAAGTGGTGGGAACAGGTGTATTGTTGACAGTATTAGATTTGGGATTCAGACTAAAAGAGTCGTGACACCAGCCTTCTGCTTACAAAGCGCTTTGGAGGCTAGGAAAACTGCTTTTAATTTGCAATATACTAGGGACTAATTGCGTTTCAATCAGATTCTTTAATCATTCCCAAAATAACGTTTTGTACTACCATTTTGTAATTCAAACCCTGCATGTGGGACACTTACCTATGACTATACAAAAAACTGGCTATAGGGTAGAGAGTTATCTATTTATTCCAGATAATGGCTTTGTTTCAAGAGTTAGGTGCAGTGGCTCGCTTTTAAAGTTTGACAGAGGTACCTAATAAGGGTATGGTTTATGATTTAAAATCTGGAAACAAATAGTTTTGGGGCAAGTGGAATTTTAGTAAAAGTTTAAAAGGGAGGGTATGTAGTTAACATTCAAACTTTGTTTGTGCTTTTGAGGTTGGTGTTTCTTTGGTGGTACAATTATTAGGAATTCATAATGGGTAAAAGAGAGCACACTGACTGCGGTTTTTTCTGCAGGAACTACTTGACTTAGGCGAGACAGTTGGAAGTCAAAGCCGGGGTCTTTCACAGGAGCTCATTAGTTTGCTTCCAACTTCAAAGTACAAGTTTAAAAACTTATTCTCGACAAAGAAGTCTGGAGAGAGGTAATTATTTTTCCTAGATGCATTAGCTAATGACCCATCTATCCATTTGCTTTGCTTGTCTGCCTACTGTGGGCAAATATGGGTTATTTTTCACCCTCTGGCCTATCTAGATACTTACCTGCGTGGAAACTTTTTTAACTGGAAGTTTTTTGAAGTCATGTAATAGATAGGCAGTCTTCTGTTATCTAGCCCCATTTTACATGAGGTCAGAGCTTACCTAGCTAGAGGAATGATTTGTTTAAGCAAAACACAAATGAAAACACAATCTTTCCAACGGCGTTGGGGTAATAGTGTAATGGTACATTGATAGGGGTTATTTTCAGTTTTGATATTCCCCGCAGATGACACTTGAGAACACTCTGGTTGCTTGACCAGTCTGGTAGCTGGTGCAATGGTGTTAAAACGTTTGAATTAGCTTTACTAGGAAATTTACTGGTAATATATGTGAAGTACATTGAGTTGTTCTTACACTATATCTGCATCCATGCGTTCAGTTTTAGCAGAAGTTATTGGACAACTTACACATCATACTCAGCTTTTTCTTCTTTGTTTCTTGATTTTTCTTCTGATCTCCTTTTACTGTCGATTACTAAAAGGGCAATTTTCTTTTTTTGGAAGTAACTTACAACCTTTCAGAGGGATTACCTTTTCTTTCATAAAAGAGGTAAAGATCCGGAGATACCGGTTAATTCTAGGAATCACCTTTACCGAGTTTAAAAAGAAACTGTGAAATTAATATATTTCTCAAGTTCCTCTAGTGTAGTAGTGCTTAAATAGTTATTAGATTGCAATATTTTCCTTTTTAAGTGGATTTTCCATGATATTGTCTGCAAGCAGATGTGTGATTTGCCAGATGAGGTACAAAAGAGGTAACAAGCAAATAAAATTGCCATGCAAGCATGTTTACCACAGCGAATGCATCGCCAAATGGCTTGGCATTAACAAGGTGAGTCAATGCTTTCATGAAAACATAATTTTTTTTTGAGAGCTCTAAATTTCCCTCATTTATGCCTATGCCTGATCCTGTCCACTATGTTTTTTCCAGATATGCCCAATTTGCAACACAGAGGTATTTGCCGAGGAATCAAGGCATTAAGGCATCAACTGACAGAATTGATGAACAACATAGTGTTCTCTGCTCCATCACTTTTCATTTTTTTCCCTTCTCACTAATTTTCTTTTTTCGTGTTCTTTCTTCTTTTCTTTTCGTTTTCTTTTTAGTTTTTTCTTTGGGGGGGTGTGGGGCAGCAGTGTATACTACCTGGGCTTGGGGCTTGTTAAGAACTTTAGTAGCTTCGTTTTTCTTCATACAAGTTTCATTCAGCAGAAAACCATATAATTTTAACTTTTGTATAACCATATAGTGGAGGAGTGCTATTTGTGGGAGTCTTTAGTTCTTGGGACTTAACATTGGTCTCATTTTCTTTTCCCGGGTACATATAGAATCCATGGAGGTTGAGAATCAGAACTCTGAAGTCTAATATAACAAAATGCACTGTTTATAGACAATTTGAGGGAACTACGAGCTCAGTCCACGAGATTGTATGTGCTAATCTCTTGTTTCAAATCCGGTTGCCCAATCCATACGAAATCTATTATAGACTCTTCTATATGTTTTTTTAATATCTGGATGTCCGGGTTAATTTAAGTGTATCTCGACTAATTTTGAGGTATGTGTAGTCTTTGTTTCTCACACAAATTAAGTAATTATCGAGACTTTAGAGTAAATCTCATGTCTCAATCCCATCATTGGACCAAATTTTGGGATTGAAAAGATGCAAACCTCCTATTATGCTCTCTCAACTTAAAAAGAACATAAACAAAATAAAAACTTCCATTGACATGCAGCATGTGACTAATCCTAAGAAGCTGATTTCTCTCCCATTTTTGGTCATAGGAAGTAACTTTTTTTAAAAAAAAAAAAATTCTATCGATTTTGGCCACGTGGCTCAATCTAAGAAGACTAGAAGAGGACCAGCACAAAAAGCATCAAGCCGGTTGTAGTGACCGTAAAAAGCGCTCATCCGCATAATAGTCCCGCCACCCACATGTGAATTGCCAGATCCGAAGTCCGAAAGCGGAACACGAACACATGAGGGTAGTCCCGGCAGCTGGTAGTCATTATTATTATTATTATTTTCTATATAAACGTGAATGCCATTTGATTGGCAAGCATACAAACATGTTGGTTTCACGCCGGATACAAAGAGGAGGGACATAAACCCATTACAGCAATAATAAAAGTCCTGTAGACTGTATAACGATAGGCTATAAAGGCCTGATTCCAAATGTAAAATAATATATGCCTCCAACGGCCAGAAGAAATAATAGTGAAGCTCCACTTTAACGTTTGCTCTCACCCTCGGTCCACTGACCGTTACATCCCCCCCCCCCCCCTCTGTCTCTCTCTCTCTCTCTCTCTCTGTTTTCGTGTAATGGAACCAGCGAAAATTGATTGGAAGAGAATAGAGTCGATATTTGTAGAGGACGAACTGTACGAGCACATAGATGCACCCAAGTGGGTGGATTTCTTGGCCCCTGAACACTCTGTGGACGACGAGGCCTGGTTTTGCAGACCCAGTAAGCTCTCCTTTCCTTCCTTGCTTCTTACCCAGTCACCATTTTTCTTCTTATATATCGACTATTGTACAACATAACTAAGCTGAAACAAAATTGAAATTCTCGTTTTATATATTTTCTTGTGCTGAATATGTTTAAGGAGCCGAGAACAGAAAGCTTATTGTATCATCTTTTGTTTTACAGATTGCAAGCATCCAAAGACAGCCGAAGATTTTCTCAAGTCAACTCCTTCTAAGGTTTCTAGTCTTGCGTCTTCTTCTTCTTTTGTATTCCTTTGGATTGTTTACTGCTGTTTGGTGCTTAGAAAATGAAGATTGAAATCTTGAATCTTTGGTGGTTCTTCTATGGGGAGAAAGAGAGATTAAGTATCACTTGTTTGTGAAGTTGATTGAACTTTTTGGAACCTTCTTTAGAGATGGGCATAAAAAGACGACTGTGGATTCACAATTTCTTTTTCATTTTCTTTATTTTTTTTCTCATTTTTCTGAACAAGCGAAAAAGTTGTATAGTCTTGTATGGCTATCTAATTTCCTCGTCTTTTTTTTTTTTTTTTGCGAAGCTCTCTAGCTCAGCTGAAGTTTCTGAATCTCTCCCACTCCGCGATCAGAATAGAAGGTACTAACAAAAATCCTAGCTGTATCACAGCCTGAGTGCATGGGACTTGCAATAATTCATCTGAGTACTGAATTTTTACTCTTTCTCGTGTTTTCTTTTAATTTAGAGATGCGAAACTGAAGAGAAGAGGGCTTACTCAGACTTCAATTTCATCGAGTAGCAATCCCAAATTCAATGAAGACAGCGAAAATCAGAACCCCAATTTATTAACTCCTCCAATTCTCCAAGCCAAGTCCACGAAAGCAGCACTCAAATCAAGCACGGAGAAGAAGAAAATGACCGATGACTTATCACAGAACAATGAGGCACCGAAGCTGAAAAGCACTCCCTCGGCAAGGAATTTGTTTGTAGGGCGGGATATAATAAATCAGATTTCAGAGTTTTGCAATGAATTGAAGAGAATGGCAACAAGGGCAAGGGAGAGAGAGAATGTGGAGCAGTTGAATGAAGAGAAGAGTGAAGTAGGTGTAGTCGAGGAAAAGGTGGTGAAGGAGGGCCCTTGTGGGGTTTTGGGAGAGGTGAATGGAAGGGAGAAAGAGAGAAGGCCATTGCCTGAAGTGGGTAAAGAGAAGTATGTCGGGATGGGGGAAAACACTGGCAAGGAAAAGCAGAGAGGGAAGAAGTAAGTTCCTTATTGATTCTGTATGGTTGTGTTTATCCATGCATGTACGTATACACATATGCCTGTGTATGAGGTTTCTGTTTAAAACTGGATGCATTGTAGTTTTGCTTTTGCGATTCTCTCTCCATGTATGCTTATATCTCTGTCTGGGTGAATATGCGTTATACTGAATTGATGATCATAATCATGTTTCCTTTCCTGCAGTAAAATAAAAATGTTGCTGAAATTGGTATTATGATCACTTAACCAGGTTGATATTGAGTGAAGAAGACCTTTGTTTCGACAAATTGTTGACTACAACTAGTCGAATGGTCTTAACCATCTAACTGCTGGAAGTAGTAGGTTGCTATGACGAATTGCGACTCATACCTCTAAGAGATATATGCAAAATGGGTTACTATGCTCAAGTCAGGATTTACTTTTAGTTACGTTTGATCTTGAACAATTAGGTAAATTACCTTTACCTATTATGGATGAACATTTATTCAGGGGATCATCTACAATTATGTACCCGAATTAAATGTTGTAGGACCCAGACTAGTCAAAGCTTTAAATGAGCAACATTAAGTATGGTGTAGGGTACACATGTTGTATTTATGTTTTTTCCAAATTGCATGATACAATTTAGGCAAAAAATTCAAGAGGATTCTGATCTAATGCAATCGCATGCTATATGGGTTAAATTAGTTATTCCAACGTCCACAAATCAAATGATGAAAGTTGGGAACCATTAGACTCCTGAAAACACAATGATGAAGTGGTCGATTAATATCAACTATATCATATGATGATTATGAGTGAGATTTTGACAACTCTTTGTGCAGAAGAACTGATGAGGCAGAGAATGTTCCAATTTCTCTGGATTTGGATAGCGTAAGGCATAGAAGGGACGAGACACTGCTGCAGATTCGGACAAATCCTCCTTCTCCTCAATGTTTTTCTGCTCCTCGTGCGCCAATAAAAAGCGCTGTATCTGAGGCTGCCAAATCCAGGCTGATGGTATGTAACTAGCTGCACGCTTCTCTATTGGGAGGAAACAAAGATATCAATGAATAGCACTAAGAATTGAAATGACGGCGTCAACTCAGTACAATAATAGTTTGATTCTAGTTCATAGTGAACACCATCCTCTGTTCTCTCTATCCCCACAATTCTCGAACCAGAAACATTAATAATATATCCAGGTTGATCTTAAACTTCAAACCTCAAATGCAAAATACTTGAGCATATAGGACGTCAGATTAATATCTATCTAGTTCATAGCTGTGTATGGGTCTAGGAAAAATCCTTTCAAGAATATTGTTCTTCTCTAAACCGACTTCCCTGGCAGAACCAATTGTGACCTCCCCACTATATTGGTTTGTGACACCTATTAGACACCCCCATGGCAGGCCTTGCAGTGGTCCTTGCCCAACTCGTTTGCAATGCAGGCTCTCAGCCCTTCTAAGTTTGTATTGGTATAGAGTTCATTGGTATTTTTGTGTGTGCCAATATTTCACTTGTGATATATCAAATTCAAATTTCCGAATTGATTTATCTTTTCATGGGCTGCACAGGAAAGGGGAGTACTTCAAGAAGTTGAGCAAAATAAGGAGGTAACAAAAGAAGAATCTGCAGAAAAAGGCGGAAGTGTATCTATTGTTGATGGCAGAGAAGCAAAAGCGTTGGATGTATTTTGGTTCCTCAAGCCTTGCACACTATCCAACTAAATGGTTGAAAATTGAGCAAGAAACACTAAACTTCATTCTTTTTATTCTTTTAGGCTCGCTATAGAATTTTTTATTTCTCCACATCTCTTTTACGTTTACAGCAATTGTTTTTAATCTTTCTTTTCCTCGATTCATTTGCTGTTGATAAAAAGAAGCTGTAACTAAGCACTAAATAATTGTACTCAAATTCTTCTTCCATCAATAAATTGTTCTATTTTTATGCATCCATTTCTCTGAAGTACATCTGGACACAGCAGTGGCAGGAGCAATCGATTGCATTCACTGACTGGAAGCCATTTAAATACATTTCTTTGGGTACCAGAAGTTTCTGGGGTATGCGAGTTATTCTTTAGTTAGAGCCTATGTAAAATGCGAATTCAATGCATGTCACAGAAGAGTTGATTCCCCCACAATATAGGATCTCCACTTTCAAATTACCGGTGACCACAGAAGTTGTGACTTAATTGATCTTGGCGTTCGCTCGGAATTGGATTAGGAGCAGGAGGTCCTTGGATCAAATCCCTTGTGACCAAGGTTCATTGTACTTTCGTAGGGCTGTGATAACGGTCTACATCCTCCAGTTTAGTAATTATGACTCAATCCGGACATTATACAACGAGTAGAGAGCCCCTACGGTCATGCACAATGGAGAGTTGGTCACGCTGGGTAGCCCCTTCCACTCTTTTTGCTTAGGAAAAAAAATACCGGTGGAGAATATAATCGACTATTATTACCACTGAATGGTTTATTATTATTCAGGGCAATCGATGGGTGCTTCGCTACCAATTTCTGTACCACTTCTAGGGCATGTGAAATTTCTATCCAACCCAGTATTTTACCACAAAAACAAAGCAAAATACTGACTGAGAAACCGAAAGCCACATCACGAATGTTCGATAAAATGTTAAGGTTCCTTTTCCTCTCTGTTCTTATGTACAGAACAAGATGATTTGTCAGGTGCTGATGTTGAACCAATTTCAGATAGGATGGAACCCAACAATGACAAACCGCCCAACTCTGCATACCTAATCCAGATAAACATCAAAAGCCACTCCCCTCTTCAAGCATGATCCTTTGAGTTGTGATTTTGCCCTCACTACGAAGCACTTGCAGTGTTCTTGCATGTTTGACACATATACTTCAATTCTGTCTTTTCTTGTCAACTCTACAATAAAACTCACATAGGTAGCCAGAATGAATTAAAAGCTAAGTTTCTTCCAATCTTCCCTTCCTTCTCTCTTTTGTTTTTATTCTAGCCTATTATTTTCGGAATTTGAGCATAATCATATGGGTCACTTTGCAAGCAATATAGAGCGTGTTATGTGTCCACAGACGGCTCGACGATTACGGTTTGGCCCGAGAGAAAGTTTTAAGAAATCAACATTCCAAAAACCACGAACCTCACCAGTATTAGGGTTATTTATGTTATGTTTTTATATAAATGTTTTTTTTTTGTATCAAAAAAGATTTAAGCTTTTTTTGATTCACATGGGTTTTCTTTTTCTAAAGACTGTAGAAATGCTCATACTTTCACAACACAATTCTAAGCATAATTCCGCAACAAAAGCCACGGAGAAACAACTTTACCAAAAATTAGAACACTCGGCCAAGAACTGTTGCAAAATTGTAGCGATCTGACTCTGAGTGATATATAACAGAAGGAAGTAAAGTAAAGAACATTGGAGACCAAAACCAAAACCACGATTTAGAGAAAATAATTTGTACAGGGACTCTGATAGGGAAGAATCAAAATCTACCTCATATTGCTACAAAACATACAATCCCAGATCCTACGCCAAACAACGCGTGCGCGTGGATATATCCTTGATTCTCTCAGTAGATCTTCCATGGTTTCTACGAAGAGGGTCAAGCTTCTAACAGGAGGAACATAGAGCGTTAGAGGTGCAGCAGATAAGGCCACTGTAAAGAAAAACTGCAACGCCATCCGCTCTATCGAGGAAGACCAAAAACAGAGCTTGAACTTCCGATATGTTCTCAAGATTCTTTGACTCACATAAGTTGCAAGTCTGAATGAGGAGAGAAGGAAAGGCCGAGGAAATACACGGGGAATAAGCAATTTTGAGAGAAGGTTCTGAAGAGAGTTTAAGAGAAAGGGCCAGCGGAAGTTCTGGAAATATGAAGAAGTTAGATTGGTGGCAGATGTAGACCTTTCACTGGTAATTGGAAATGTGGGGTTTACTTTATAAAGACTCTGAATTTATCTCTTCATTTAGAAAGGTTTTACAACAAAATCCAACCTTGGTCTTGAGATAAAAAAGGGAAAACCAAAATATGGGGGGGAGGGATTTACAGACCACTCATAGATTCCAAAGAAACTTCAAAACATGTTCCTACCGAGACAACGATGGAGAACCTTTGTGAGACAAGTCATGCTTTTAGTACAGTAACTCCAATTAGTCTGATTGGTTTGGGCTTTAGGCGCAAACTTTCCATCTATTCCTCTTGAAATATTGCCAAGTATACCAAAATTATATGGCAAGAAAAAAACCAAATAAAGTCCTTTGTGGCTGCTGTTTGATGGACTTGACTTTTCGTGAAATCAGCTGAAAGGGTTGTGAACTCAGAGAAAAGCAAAAGCTTTCATAGGCGGTGGTGGTTAGAAGTGCCTGAAAAAGCTTGGAATCCAGTACGCGTAGGCGTGCAGAGAAGAGTCTAGTGGCCAAGTTAAACAGGGGGCCAGCCGGAAACTCTGGGCATTTCTGGAGCATTAAGGGCGCCACGAGAAAGTGACATGACCCTCTTCATATCACTGCTCGTGGATCCCACGAGCATCGTCAAGGTACCGACACGAGACAGCCGAATAAATTGGAGAAAAAAAAAAGTGAGCCGAATAAGAAGGTGGATGTTGCAGACAAGATAGGGCATTGCCTATATGCTTCAGGTTAGCCCAAATTTCTCGGACTTCAAGTCTTCTACCCTCAACTGGGCCCAATTCAACTACCAGATCTCAGCCCATCTAAGTACATGACATTGAAGTGGAATCTAGGCCCATCTTGCATGAAAATGGGTCCAGCCGATGTTCTATAAAGCATAATAACTTTTTTTTTCACGAAGAACACTCATTTACGTGTACTAGACTTAGACGGATCTAACACATAAGTTGAGTTTAATTTAAAGCGATTCACTGACGAACCCTCGTTAAAGTCGGACATGTGCCATGCGGTGGTTTGAACCTTGGAGCACGCATTCTCAAGCCCAGCTGCCACTAGCTACTCGTAGGTTAGGACTCCAATTTTTTCGGGACAGAATATCCAAGTTTCAGTTTTATGTCTGTTGAGTTTGAGTTTGAGATCATGCAACTCACATTTAAGGAGTTCAAAACTCAGAATTTGTTGTAATATTATCCAGAATAACTAAATTGTGCCTTATGGGAAACCAATTTTGCATCATTGTAGTGCTTTCTTTCCAGAAAATCAATTAGATCATATTTATTGAAAACCAAACTCCCTATAATATTTACCTCCCTACTTGCATAAGTAAAGGGAAAAAAAATCCAAATACACCAACCTGTATAATATATTCCATAAAATACGTATCAGATACCTTTTAATCACAAACCCGGAAGAAAGAAAAAAATACAATGACCATATGAATCCCTTTTATTTCTCTCTCTAACCTTCAACAGATCAATAAATAAATAACATATAAAGTATCTCACAGCCCATCCATCTAGAACGCCAAAAGAATAGATGATCAGATCAAAGATCCAATCTTTAGTGCTTCAACAGAGCGAGAACCGACAGAAACAGGGAGGCCCAGATGATAGCCCCGGAGACAGGGGCAGAGTATGCAGCTGCTCCCTTATCCATTGATGGTGCCGGTGCAGCAGCCAAATCTTGAGCCACCACGGTTGGAGCAAAGGTCGAGACCATTGCCACCACGGCAAGGACCAAAGCTAACGCCAATTTGCTCCCTTGTGCCATTGCTAACAAAACCAAATGAAGTTGAAGAGACTCCTGTATATGACTATGAGAGGATTTGTGTTGTCGTAAGCTGTGAGCTGTGGGATTCATGTTATGGGAGGGTAGGTATATATAGGGAGTTTTAAGGCTGTTGGGAAGGCGTGTGGGTCCCAAGAAAAACGTGGACATTTGTCTTGGAGGGCCCTTGCCACGTTGAGGGTAGAGGAGGAGTTCAAATCCAGGAAGGAAACCCAACGAAATAGTCTATGGTGGGTGTACTGGTCGGTGGCGATCAAACATTGTGGGCACCTTTCTTGCCAGAGAAACACAGACTGTTAACCTACTAAGCAAATGGTTCTCCTTAGCGTCGAAGCAACTCCGTGGACTATGATGGAAACAGGTCTAAACATATGCCAAATTAATCCTTAGATGTTGGTTTGGTAGTTAAGTTTTAGGTCTTGGTATTATGTTTTTTTTAAGGTCTCAAGTTCAATTTTTTATAAGTGCTACTAACTCTTTGGGTCACCTCAAAGCTTTTTGGCCGGGTAATTACCCAGTTTGTGTGGGACAAATTGATTATACAAACATCAAAATTAGTCAAGGTGCATGTAAAAAAAATCAAATTGTGGTACGTTGCACCAAGTAGATTAAATAGATGACCAGGATCAATAAGTAGTAAATGTTACATAAACTGAGGACCTAATTGATTGACCTTCGTTTAACAAATAATAACCTGCAGTGTTGTTCTCCACATTCAGCGTAGTGGTTGAAAATTTTCTTAATTAAGATCTTTAGACATGACTGACGACCATATATAGATTGAAATCTTGTAGCACCCTTTCTTGGCCATGGGAAAGGGACCGGTGATGTTCGGATCCCTTCTTAGGGCCAAAGAAGCTGTGAGAAGCAGTAATGATGTGCCAGGTGCATGTATTATTATAAACCCAAGCAGCCTGATTAGATTACCTTTAATGGCATTTTAATCATGACCCACTGGATCCGAATTTAATATTCTCGGTTGGTTAAGATAGTACTCATATTTTAAACTTGATTTTAGTTGTATGATTAATTATCCCATTGGGAATCACATTTAAAAAAAAATTAAGCTACCAGAAGAACTACCTAACTAGCCTAAACCTACCTTGCATAGTAGATCCCTTAAAGTTGTGAGCACATAATCGGTCTCACAGTCCTATGCGCGTTAAGTCTGGAACTTGTCTAATGGTAACCTCATGCCCATGTGATAACCTCATGCCCCTGTGACTCGAATTTGATATGTAAGTCCATGAAGAGCGACCTCGCAACCCTTAGTTGAAAAATATATATATATATCTGTTGGCCCTTTCTTCTCGGTGCTCTCTCATAGCTCCAAGCCCAATACTCAAGGACTTGGGCTGCCTTTGGGTAATTCTGGTCCAGGTACGTTTGGACAGCCGGACCTACCCACTTCTTTATAATTTGAAGGCCCTGTGGAGTTTCAACATATTCCGGGTCATAAGTACGCCCATCCAGATGAATAACTACGCCCAAATGTCGAACGACGCAAGTCGTCGTGTCTTAAGTCGTTAAAAACACTGTACTCTTTATCCAAGACTCCAACAACGGGCACCCAGACACAATGGCCGCCGTAATCTCACGCAGGCTCCGTTCTAAGCTTCCCAAACCCTCTAATATTCCCATCTTCTTCGTCATCCTCCTCCGTCACCTCCCCTAGGTGTCTAAATCCTGATCCGAAATCCTTCTCCTACCTTACTTTTCAATGCTCCAATTCCACACCCTCACTATCTCCACCTCAATCACTCTCAAACCCAAACTTCTATCGCTTTAATTCCACCATTGAACCTTCCACAAAACCCATCGCCATTCTTAAATTTCAGGACCCACCATACCCAAAACCCCAAGGTTTCCACCTCCGTTCAATTGAATCCTGCTCAAAATCTAGTACCAGTGCTCAGAACCTTCACCTTTACTGGTTAGCAAATGTAAAGCCCACAAATAGTTTAAGCCGAAATCCTAGGGAAACTAACGCGCTCAAGCACCGAGTTGTGTTTGGTCCAAAACCGATTACTACCGAGTTCCAAAGTTTTGACCTTGAGTGGTTGTATGGCGGAAAACCCAGGTTTTATTCAACGTCTGATTCATCCTCAGAATCTGAGAAACCTCACAATCCTAGTTCATACCCTAGTCAAAACCCCAATTTCAACCACCAAGAAATTGAGGGACCAACCGTGGAGCGTGACCTCTCCGCTTTGGCCAATGAGGCCAGGGAAGTTCTAGGAAGTATGACGAAGACCATGTGTGGTTTGAGTAAAGCTGTGGCTATTCTGGGCCTGGTTCAGCTTGGCCTTGGAGCTTGGATTTCCTACATTACCAATTCTTCGCCTTTTTCTGATATATTAATCCTGAGCTCTGCGGCATTTGCCTTTCCATTCTCATTGGCCTTCATGTTGCGGCAATCTTTGAAGCCAATGTACTTCTTTAAGAAGATGGAGGAGCAAGGTAGGTTGCAGATTTTGACTCTGACTCTCCAGATTTTCAAGAATTTGAATGTGTTATTCGTTCGAGTTCGTGGGGTGTCTTTCATATGTGTCGCCGCTTGTCAATAGGATTTTTGTTCACTCTGATTTCAAAATGACTTAGCTTTGATCTAAAAGAGTCATTGGATATCCCTAGTGTTGGATTTGCATGTTCCTGTTTGATTTTCCTTGGAAAGTGTAAACTTTTTGTTTGTTTGTTTGTTTCGTTCTCTCAAATAACAACTTTTGTTTAGAGAGGGGTTATGCTCTTCTTATGCCAATTAGTCTATTTAATTCGGAGAAATAGATGGACACATGATATGAATCGTACAATGGAATCTACACTGTCAAACCCATATAATATATCTTTCTTTGAATTGGATAATCTAATTCGGACAGTTAATTGAAGAAAATCTTGCTCCGTTTTAATTTTGTCGGAAGTGTTTTACATATCACCTGTTTAGTTAATAGAAGAGTAAACTATTAATCATCAAATAGCCTTTGCATATACCACTTATTTTTTTTAGATGCAACATCTAAATCTAACACATTTTCAATACAAAATACTCACAAAATTAAAAAAATAATAATGTAAATACAAAAGCAGGCCCAAAGCTAGCAGAAATCATGGAAGAGCCTTGAGAGCTTCATTGAAGAATGTGGCAAAAGCATCCATTTTAGCTTTAGGTAGGTTAAGGCCAACTTCAATGCCACCTTCTGCATCCCTACTTTCAGTGTGTGAAATGGCTCTCATGCGATCAATTGAAATGTCCTCTATTTTCTTGGCCCTTCCCCACCCGAAATCAGTTTCATAAAGATCCAATTTACTGTGTACATTTGAATTTTTAAGTCTTTTGAGAGTTTAAATCCCTCTTTGTGGGAGAAAATTCCTTCTTTTACTGTAGATTTGAGTTTCTTTCTGTCTGCATAGTTTGAGAGTTGTACTGGCCTAAAGTTTATCAGATTTGTTAGGACGAGACTTCTACTCCAATGATTTGAATTTCTCCTCGTCACCTAAAAATTAAAATGTATGTGTCGGTCTCGTTATTTCAAGTGCTTTTCTTTCTAGCTAATTGGTATAGTATATGGGTGAAGTTTTTCTTTAGTCTACAGAGATGGATGAATCTTTCTTGGTTCCCCAAATTAATCAAGAATAGTGCTTTCCCTTGGCTTCGTCTCCTCCTTGGACTATTTTCGTTCTCTCTGCTCCGTATGAGACGTAAACATAAAGAAAAGACGGATCGCGCCTAATTTGTACCAAAACTGGAAAAGAGAAAAAAAGAAAAAAAATGCTGCTTATAACACGAAGATATAACCTAATAGTGTGCACGAGAAGGCTCTTATTAATTGTATCGAATCATTTCTCGTTCAAAACGTACGAAAGAAATAAGGAATCTAAGAAACAAAACACATTATTAAATCCAGCAACGAGCCAACAAATGATAGAAGCTAATCTTGTCTTTTTGTAGCTCTCGCTTTCTTCAATTTCCCATCTTAATTTTCCTTCGCAAATCTATTGGAAATAGTAAGCCATGAGTGACACGAGAGAAGCACCAATCATGGAGCCAACAACAGGCAAGCTAGCTGAGGCGCCGCTGCTTGTTCCGGGTGCAGGAGCTGGGGAGGAGTACTCATGACCCTCGTGAGCCAACACAGTGCTCATTGAGGCGGCAGCGAAGAGGACTGCACAAACAACCTTCTTCATTTCCATTGCGGCGGGCGGGCGTTATTGGCAAGAACTCAGAAAACTATGAGAATTGAGAATTATCACCGATGACGTACGTACGCCTTTGGAATGTACTTGCAGCCTGCTAAAACAATGAGAAGTCGAGGGGCATTTATAGGAGAGAATTAAGTTTGATTTTCCGGGAACTAGAGGCTGATCTGCATGGTTTAATCTGGTACACTTGCTATTTTTAATAGGTTGTTTTGAGAGGTCTGCATTTAATTACCTGATTTAGTTTTGCAGTGACGAATTGTAGGAGCGGGAGCTGGGAGGGAATCAGATTCTTGGTTTAGACATGTTTTGTGACCAAGTTTGTGGGAAGCAATTGACAGTGGCCAAGAATTTCTCCCGAAATTTGGAACCCCTAAGTACGTACACAGTGGTGTTTTCACAAAATCACAACAAAAAACAAGGCTTTAGCAGCAGTTCGACCGCTGCTATAGGCCAAAAAACGATGTTATAGGTTTTAGCAACGTTTTTTTAGCGGTGGCCGCGGCCGTCGCCATATGTTCGTCGCAATAGGTTATAGTGGCGATTTTCGTGACTGCTGGTGAAAAGTTTGACCTATAGCGGCTGTCACTTAGCTGCGGTCAAGACCGCCACTAAAGATCCGAAGCGCTTTTTTGAATTTTTTAGCAGTGTTTCCTTAAAACGATGCTACAGGTCTTTAGTAGCGTTTTAGAAAACGCCGCAATAGACCCAACATTTTTTTTTTTGAATTTTTTAGCGGCGTTTAGAGTGTTTTTGTTTTTTTTAATGAAAAACGTTGCAACAAATTTATTTATAAAAACACCTGTATTTTTAATTTATAATACAAATTTATTTTAATATCATAATTCATTGATGTAAAAAGCTAAGAACAAGGATAATAAAACAAATATAATTCATCATTGATTAAATAACATGTTTTACAACACAAGAGTTTATACGAGTTTCTAACATAAAATAAAAATAACTTTAATCCTAGCATTAGCAAAAACAGTTTCAGTACACCATCAACATCATCACCATCTTCATCAAGTAGTAACTCTGTCATTGAAAAGGAGAAACGAGATAAGAAAAATTGAACAATATGCTAACAATAAGTTTGATAATGGCAGGTAGCAAGAATTTTACAATTTCTTCATACAGATAAGTATGCTATACATAACAGGTGAAATAGAATACATAGAAACATTACTGATTAGCCTATATACAACTCATTTTCTAATATTTTTTGCAGAATGTTTCCAAAGTTAATAGTACCATTTTACTAGCATTAATGACAACAATTTCAACAAATAGTAACTATAACTCCCATAACAGTTCTTTGAAAATACCCACATGTCAAAGAGTTAAGACACATAACAAACAAAACATATAAAATTCTGCAGAAACTAGAAATTTCCTTCAACACCACATTCGGCTCTTAAATTTTTCCAGCAACAAATCTACCAACCTATGTTCTCTTGCAACTTCTCTTCTATTTTTATGTTAGGCAACGACCAGTTCAACCATTTACAGCTACGTCTTATCATTTTCAACTCAAAAGAATCGTGCATCCATCATTTAAGGACAACATGCGAGTCTGAAATTTTTTGGAACTTAGGATTACACAACAACCCACCAAGATATTCAAGCCTAATATACTTCACTTCTCCATGTCTCGACCAAAATCAAGGAAGCACAAAATATATATATGCTCCAAATACAAATTTGCAGAGCCTCGCATGTAACATCAAAATTGGAATTCAACAACCAAATAGCAATATCAAAACACATGCTCATCTGGCCGAAATCTGTACTATAATTATAACTTGCGCTAAGTTTTCTTCCAACATTTCTTTTTTGACATTTCAATAACATATGACACCTTGCATGCCCTCTTTTCCTTCACAAAAATCTAACAGTTTCGACTAACGCAAGCTCTAATCCCAACATGAAACCAGAGCCTACACACTGATCTAACATGCAAGCCAACTAAAATTTTTGTGCAACAGTAACCACCCCAAAATAGCTCTCAAATTCCTTTCAGACGTTTCATCAAACACCTATAGCGCATCAACGTTTTTCCCTACAGCTTTTAACTTAAAATCTGACCGTGCCATGTATGTCTTCCTAACTCCACCACTTAACCTAACATGCAAAGTGTAGAAAAGGTAAAAATAGAAACCCCAACGACTTCACAATGACATCTGTCCCTTAAAAATTATTTCTTCAAAATAGTAACCACCCTTACCTTGGCTTCTCCTCTTGATTCTCCCTACTGCAACTAAATCCCCTAGCACTACTCGGCAAATTTTCCCTCTTTTTCGAGGTATTTCTACTTCTTCTATTCTTTCTTCTTCCTTTTATTTCTTCTTCTTTGAATTTATCGTTCTCCCTCTTTTGTTTGTGTGCGTGCGTGACAAAAACCAGAGAATGGAGAGGGTGTGTGCGTGCGTGATAAAGAGCAAGAGAATAGAGAGGGAACTGGCGATGATGAGGGGACGGGTACAACCTTAGCCGTTAATCAATTTTTTTACCAAAAACTGAGTACAAATTAACAAGAGGTAAGGAAAGATACCAGAACTTTGTGAAGGGAAAACCACGAGCAATGTAATGCAGTCCTCGGGTTGAACGACATGGCTCAATGCCCACACCAAATCAGTCTTGTGAATTTCCTTCGATGCCTTCACTGCAATGTCGATGATGTCTTCAGGTCGTTTATTGTTGAGCGCGAGGTGAGAAACTAAAAGAGATTTCGAGGGAAAGAGAGAGCGTTTGATGAAGAGGAAGATGAAGGAATTTCGATCGGAGAATAAAAGAGGAGGAGGGAGGGAGAGATTTGGTCCAGGCGCGCACGGGAAATCAAAATAAAACTCACCGTTTTGCTTTGTTTTTTTTTTCTTTATATTTTGTTTATTTTATTTTGATTTATAGGATGTTCTTTTATTCTAGTAAAGTTACATGAGTAGCTGACGTGTTAAATTAGTGTCAGATAAGAATTTTTTTAAAAAAAATGATGTGAAATTTCAAAATTTTAAAAGTATATATGTATCGCTCATGTAATAAATACATATTTATTGCTTATATTAATATGCATATATTTATAACTATTCATTTTTTTAAAGTCTTGTTTTATTATATAATAAATTGAGTCACAATACATGTGGGTACACTTATATACTTATGTATATCACATTGTCGTAAAAAAATTGCAGGTACACTTATATAACATTGTTGTCACAATATACAATATATATAGTATAATATATATAATGTACTGTGACTACATTATACTATATATACATATATATACTCGTATATATCACATAACAACAAGTGATATGATATTTAAAAATCTTTATACTTAGTATTAAATACATAGCATATTATTTTACACTCTTTTTATAACTCGTATAATAATCTTAATTAAAATAAGTTGGTAGTAATAATATATAATGCTTATAATTTTAAAGTATAATGCTTTATATATAACATTTCATGATTTGTTATATGTGTTTATCATATACATGATATATTTTTGTTTGAAATTAAATAATGTGTCTGAATTAAATAGTATTATATTACTAATTATTCAAAATATATATGCTCATTATAAATATGATAATAGATGTTTTCTAAACTACTTAGATTTAGTCAATAAATATGCAATTACCATAGCAGCCATGGATTATAATTTAAAATATATCATATAACAACTTCAATCTTCACAACACTCTCTCCAATTTCATATTTTATTAAGTAGGTACTTTAAAATAAAAATTTTCAAATACATGACAAAATAAAATTATATATTAAAAAGAATATAATAATATATAAAATAATTATTTACATTAAATAACTTAGAATTAACATATATATATTTTTTTGCATTTATACCTACAGTAGATAGGTAAATCTTTTAGCGTCGTTTCGCAAAAATACCGCTGCTATAGGTAAAAAAATTTAACGGCGATTTTTGAGAATTGCCGCTAAAGTGGGTATTTAGCGGCGGTCAATGGTTTGTAGCGGAGTTTGTGGAAACACGCTGCTAAAAACTTATTTTTTGTAGTAAATTTTAATTTAGGGGAATTGACCAACAAGGGAAGAAATATATTATTTGAGTGAATTTTTTATATTTACTGTGATAGAAAGATATGATTTGATGAGAGAAAAAAAAATTATTTTGTTGGACCAAAATTTTGAAATGACAAATATTTGACATGCAAACACCTCTCACAAGCTAAACCAAAGCAATAAAGCTGTGATCTTTTGAAAATTAGAGAATGTTCTCAATCACTTAGAATGTTTTAATTAATCAGCCGCTCTTTGTTAGTCTATCCTAGTAATCAAAGGCACACCTATCTACTAGAAATCCCCTTAAAAAAAGGGATATTGGATGTCATAATTCACCCCTAAATATGGAGCAAAATCAATCTCACCCCTACTATGAAAAAAAAAAGATTTACATCCTCTAACTTTCAAAAATCATCAATATACGCCCCCATAACAGTTGTTAAGTCAGACGGAAAAATATGAAAAATTACCGAAATACCTCTCTAATATAATATTACTAAAAATGACCAATTCTGGTTTCGTTCTGGTACTCACCGTAATGCAATTTTGTCGTTCTGATTCCATTTTGATATTTTATCGAAACTGAACCGAAATTTCCGGAATTGGAATTTGAATTTCCAATTCGACATGTAAACTTTTTTGGACATATTTTTTTTGGGTCCAAATGAGTCAAAATGTTTTTTGGACAGAATTTTTGGAAGATTTTTTTTGTTATTCATCATAAATTAACAATAAATGTAAACATTAATCATCCAAAATATAGATTCAAGTAAATTTCATATGTTATACTTTATTTTGAGCACTTTTTTAAAAAAAAAAAGGAACCGAAATTTTAGATATTTTTTAGTTATTCATCATAAATTAACAATAAATGTAAAATATTCATCCAAAATCTAGATTCTAAAATAAACATTCAATCAAATTCTATATATTATATTTTATTTTGATCACTTTTTTTTTAGATATACGAAATTTCTTGTTACAATTTCGAAAATTGTCAAAAATGACTTTCAATTCCAATTCCGGTACATGCCGGAATCGAAACCGGATTTTTAGAATCTCATGTGGAGTTGGAAATTTCGATTCTTACTGAATTTTTGTACACCCTTACTTAAGCGAAAAAGGATTAAACCGAATACAGGCCAGCAATATATATTTGGAAAGGTAGGTAATAAGATTTTCCTTAATTTCTCTCCGTAATAATAATCTCTATTGAATAGCTTTCCATCTTCTTTGCCTTTTGACTGATACTCAGTAAACTCTTTCTAAGTAACTGTACCTCACTCTCACTATCTGTATGCTTTTATATCTTGATTTACTTCACGCATACAAATCTGTTCATAAATGCCTCTCAGAATACCCCGATCGACCATAAACACAAATACAAATCTGCAATGGAGATGAAGAAGATCGCCTGCGCAGTTTTCTTCACCGCGGCTTCAAATTAATCAAGAATAGTTCTTTCCCTTGGCTTCGTCTACTCCTTGGACTATTTTCGTTCTCTCTGCTCCGTATGAGACGTAAACATAGAGAAAAGGCAGATAGCGCATAATTTGTACCAAAACCATGGAAAAGAGAAAAAAAAAATGCTGCATATAATAACACGAAGATATAACCTAATAGTGTGCACCAGAAAGCTCTTATTGATTGTATGGAATCATTTCTCGTTCAAAACGTACGAAAGAAATAAGGAATCTAAGAAACAAAACACATTATTAAATCCAACAACGAGCCAACAAATGATAGAAGCTAATCTTGTCTTTTTGTAGCTCTCGCTTTCTTCAATTTCCCATCTTAATTTTCCTTCGCAAATCTATTGGAAATAGTAAGCCATGAGTGACACGAGAGAAGCACCAATCATGGAGCCAACAACAGGCAAGCAAGCTGATGCGCCGCTGCTTGGTCCGGGTGCAGGAGCTGGGGAGGAGTACTCATGACCCTCGTGAGCCAACACAGTGCTCATTGAGGCGGCAGCGAAGAGGACTGCACAAACAACCTTCTTCATTTCCATTGCGGCGGGCGGGCGTTATCGGCAAGAACTCAGAAAACTCAGATAACTATGAGAATTGAGAATTATCACCGATGATGTACGTACGCCTTTGGAATGTACTTGCAGCCTGCTTAAACAATGGGACGTCGAGAGGCATTTATAGGAGAGAAGTTTGAGCATTTTTCGGGAGCTAGAGGCTCTGCATGGTTTAATCTGGTACACTTGCTATTTTTACAGGTTGTTTTGAGAGGACTGCATTTGATTCCCTGGTTTATTTTTGCAGTGTCGACAAATTTTAAGGAGCGGGAGGGAGGGAATCAGATACTTTTTTTAGACATGTTTTGTGACCAAGTTTGTGGGAAGCACTTTACTATGGCCAAGAAGTTTGACCCGAAATTTGGAACCCCCGAGTACGGACACAGTACTGGTGTTTGCCTAAAATTTTGAATGAATTTGAGTATTTTTTTTATATTTAGGACACGTTGGGTTAAAAAAATCCTCATAATTTTTTGAATCCTCACAATTCTCCAACCAAACATCATTTTTAACACCAAATAAAAATAACTACAACACGTATACTGATAAATTAACATCACATAAAAATTCACAAAACACAAAAAAATCCTCACAAAACTCCTTAACCGAACATCTCCAAGTCTTATAACTCGGAGATTTTTTCAAGAACATTTTTTTTAGATATTTATTTTTGGAAGGGGATTTTCAGCGGGTAGATATATAGATTAACAGACAGACGCTAGATATTTATTTTTAACTGGAGGTAAAAAGGATTAAAACGAATACAGGCCAGAAATATATATTTGGAAAGATACGTAATAAGATTTTCCTTAATTTCTCTCCGTAATAATCTCTATTGAATAGCTTTCCATGTTCTTTGCGTTTTGACTGATAACCCAGTAAACTCTTTCTAAGTAACCGTAGCTCACTATCTGTATGCTTTTATATCTTGATTTACTTGACGCATACAAATCTATCCTATAAATGCATGCCTCTCAGAATACACCGATTGACCATAAACAAGAATACAAATCTACAATGGAGTTGAAGAAGATCGCCTGCGCATGAGTCATCTTCACCGCGGCTTCAATTAGCGCTGTGTTGGCTCAAGAAGGTTACCAGTACTCTCCAGCTCCTGCGCCCGCACCCGGACCAACCGTCGGCGGCTCCGCTAGCCTTCCTCTTGTTGGTTCTTCCGT
Organism: Myrica gale; assembly: GCA_963930655.1. NCBI lineage: Eukaryota > Viridiplantae > Streptophyta > Magnoliopsida > Fagales > Myricaceae > Myrica > Myrica gale. Next base: position 379,784 of record OZ005607.1, on the reverse strand, counting down.
TGGTGCTTCTCTTGCCTCCGTCATCGCCTACTACTTGAAGTGCTCCTAGAATTTCTGGAAGGAATGGAGTAGATTTTGTTGGGGAATTAAAGTATGAGCTTGGGTTATGTTCTATAATTTCGTCTCATCTCCAAAAAGAACCATGTTAAGGTTTCTATTCTTTTTTTCCTGGTTTTTTATATGTAAGGTTTCTATTCGTTATTGAAATAAGACATCAGAAATGATCATATTATTTGGTCTACCAGAAAAGAGGTGAAAATTTATTTGCATGCTTGTGCAAACTGACAAAGATTTGTGAAAGACAGACAATTGGACAAACTTTTATGGTCAGAGGGATGTCTCTGCTGACTGCTACTGCTACTGCTACTGCTCTCCCCAATGCAGCCTTGGCTATAATGAAAATCAGGGCACAAAGGAATCTTTTCTTTTTTTATGCACAAACGACACACAACATGGCGTCAGAGACCATCGAAATGAACGACAACCTAGGCTTCACGGGCTGGTCATCACCAACACGTATGATCATCCATGCGTTGGAAGGTGTACCAGGGCTAAAAGGGCCAATCCCTCGCTCTTTGCTATAGGTTTTATCCTATAAATTACGGACTCCATACTCCAAAGTTTACACCCTTTGTACCAACTGCTAGGTTTTGTTTCCGCTGTCAATGGCCTCTATGGTCAGGGTTTCCCTGGTTGGAGTCCTTTGGTTCATCGCAAAGGTTTGCTCAGAGTTGAGAGTCTATGCTTATCAGGATGAGATATCTCCAATGCCGGCCATGGCTGCCGGATCAGCCTCTGTTTCCTCTGCTTCGGTTGTGACTCTAGGGTGCTTTCTCATGTCTTATGCTGTTTGTGTTTTCATGCTTTAAAATCTTGCTGCCAAAATGACAAACTGTTGTGCGGAGACTACTTTGTCTTTGCTGCGGCTGTGTTCTTATGGCACTAGGATTTTGTATAAATGAGCTCATGTCCTTCTATGATTCCCTTTCTTCTTCTATTTTTGGTGGTTATGTCCTTTCTATGATTCCACTAGCGTATTACGGCTAAGAGTTTCTCTTCTTCTTGATCTGCTTCATATATATCATGTATTTGTAAGGTTCTATTTCGTTTGCCAACCCATGGAACAACAATCTATCCGTTAAGTGGACTCAACTTCTTTAAAATTTTGTTACCTAAATTGGATCACAATGATAAATACAACATTATGAGATTCATAGTGAGATCTATACTGTCAGATAATTACTATAGACAATATTACTGTGAGATACATATATGGTATATATTTCTGTCCGAATTTTGATTCTGAACTCAGCGGAATGCAACTAAACCCATCCACATAACTGACATAACGAACTAGGCCCAAATGTCCATAGACACGGTCATTCTGTGCCATAACTCGCTTTGTGCTATAAGTCGTTCAGTGCGTGCTATAACTCATCGCCACTCTCTCTCTCCTACAACTCGCACACAGAGTCACAGACACAATGGCCGCCATGATCTCACGAAGGCTCAGCTCTTCGCTTCCAAAACTCTCTCATGTATTCCCATCGCCCTCCTCCTCCTTCATCATCTCCCCTAATCGGCAAAACCCTGAGCATAAAACTTCTTCCTTCCTCACTGCTCAATACTTCAATTCCACACCCTCAGAATCCCCTCCAAAATCACTCTCTAACCCAGGTTCCAGTCTCTTCAACTCGACCATTGCATCCTCCACGAACTCCACCACCATTACGGAATCTCATGACACACCACACTCAAAACCCGAAAGTCTCCATCTTGGTTGCATTAGATCATGCTCAGAATCTGGTACCAGTTCTGAAAACCCTCACCTTCATTTGTTAACAAATGAAAAACACACCAATAGCTTACCCCTTAATCCTGGGAAAACAACCGAGTACAAGCACCTAGCTCTGTTTGGTGTAATACCCGTTAGTACCAGGCTCCAAATTTTTGACTTTAATTTGTTTTATGGAGGAAAACCCAGATTTTATTCGACATCCGATTCATCCTCAGAAACTGAGAAACCCCAAAATCCTAGACCATACCCCAGTAAAAACCTTGATTTCAAGCATCAGGAAATTGAGGGACCAACTGTGGAGCGTGACCTCTCAGCTTTGGCCAATGAAACCAGAGAAGTTCTAGACGGGATGATGAAGACAATCTATGGTTTGAGTAAAGCTGTGGCTATTCTGGGTCTTCTTCAGCTTGGCCTCGGAGCTTGGATCTCTTATATTACCAGGTCTTCACCAATTTCTGAGATATCGATTCAGAGCGCAGTGGCTTTTGGCTTTCCATTCTCGTTGGCCTTCTTGTTGCGACAATCGTTGAAGTCGATGTACTTCTTTAAGAAGATGGAGGAGCAAGGTAGGTTGCAGATTTTGACTCTGACTCTTCAGATTGCAAAGAATTTGACTACTTTATTCGTCCGAGTCCGCGGTGTTTCTTACATGTGTGTTGCCGGCTTGTCGATTGGAGTTTTGATCACCTTGTTGTCAAGATGACTTAGCTTTGTTTTAAAAGATCATAAATCAATGATACAATTTACATTGGATTTTCCTCGGGCAGTTTTTGCGTTTGTTTCTTTATATAAATACGCACTTTTTGCTTAGAAAAGTGGCGACTGTCTTTGTATTTCAAGAATTGGTCCCATTGGTGACTCTGTATGATTGCCAAATCGAAGTGTAATCTTTACATTTGTATTAGTCTTTCATGTTAAAGTTGAGCGCTTGCTGCATAAAAAAGAAAAAGGAGAAGCTCAAATTTTGGAAGTTGAATGGGGATTTTCTTATCCAAAAGAAAATTTTAAATGTGATTTAGTGTTGGCCACTGCATTTGGCACATCTTCTATTTCACTGGGGGGGGGGGGGGTATTTCTCTCGTCCATCTGGAGGCAGAGTCTTGCAAGTCTTTTGATTTTCGTTAGCCACCATATTTTACTGCTAGAAAGGTAATAGTCTGCATTAGGAACGCAGATATGACTGCTAAAGGGAGAGTCGGTGGGGGAAAAGGACAATAAATAGAGCGGTTCTTCGTAGCAGGACTAGGATCAGTCAGTTGGGTTAGCTAAGAAAGTGTGCTGGAAAAGCAGTTTTTTTTTATATTGGATATAGTAAGTAATGGAATTTAGTGATTCATGGTTTTCCAATTTCCATTGATTTGGAGACGAGTACAAGACTATCTCGATGTCGAATATGATCATGTTTTCTAAGAAATGTATGTTCTGTTTCTTCAATTCATGTGCAAACATATGCTGTTTTGTGTTTAACTGCGCAGTTTCAATGGCTTTTTACTCTCTCTCAACTCTCTTCTTTTCTGGCCTCTCAGAGCTCTGTATGTGTAGTTAAGACTAGGGAAGAGCCAAGTCTACCGGAGACTTGAAACCATTAAACATCAAGAAGCAAATAGTTCAGTCAGGAGGTGAAAACTGTTGTGGCATCATCTTTTGGTGGAACATTAGAGGTAACTTAGGTTTTTGGCATATGGCCCTTTGGTTTCTCAATGTCCAGAAGATCTGTATTGTGTCCTCGACAACTGCAGTTATCTGATGTCGTGAAAATTGGCCCAGCTACTCATTTATAGGTAACAATAGTTGTGTCTATTGGCTATTGCCTTCTCGCAACACAAAGCTTTGTTACCCCTTTGAATGTTATCAAAAGGCAATCGCCTTGATTTGTTGTCAGACGACAACGACTGAGACTGGGGATCCCGAAATTACTCCACCCACAGAAATACACAAAACAAATAAATATGGACGATCAGAAACGTTATGGGAGTCATGTTGCCAAAACCCAACACAATCATCATTCAAACATTGTGCCAATCCCGTGCTTTTTTTTTTCTAGGGTAACGAGAGAAACTCGGATTCCTAATGAACTGGTATCTGCACGAGTTAAGTTCAATATCACAACACTCTAAAAGACTGATTGGCTCACTTATCAGCCCCTCATTTAAATTGCGAATTTTTTGTGCAAGTGGTGATTTGAACTCTTAAGTATGATTCTAACCCACACTCTCAGGAAGCCCCCGCTGCCACTCGAGCAACCCCATGCGTATTGCTCCAACGTTAATGGTGAAAGTCATAATTGAAGTTTACATCAATAGAACATGATCTAAGATCTAATATGGCCCAGCACAATACTTGTAGAAATATAGCACTAAATGCGAAATATACTAATAATGATCCTGCTAATGACAATCAGAGAACAGAAATGGTTGAAGAGAGAAGAAAGAAAATAACAGAGAAGAAAGTGGTTAACCGCGTATGGGCTCTCCAAAATCCGTTTTTCGTTGCTCTTTCTAAAGAGTTCCCTGTACTGAAATTACCAATACAACTATCTGCAATTCTCTGATTTACAAATGGATCGCCACTCCCATCCCCTCTCAGATCTTCCCTCTCCCACTATCCTCGATCTTGCATTTGGTTGATTAAATATATATATATCTCTGTTAACTCAAAAGTGTTCAACCTGAGAACATGATGAAGGAGAATGTCATAAATTCGATATTGATGCCAACTAGTGGCACAATGTACATAACGAGGCAACTCACCAGTGCTTTCCCCTCTTTTAACCCTTTTCTACATTTTCTGAATCACTTTCCTTCTTTTTCTATCAATAGAATGCTAGTAAGACATACAAAACCAAAGATATCATATGCAATAAATATCAACCACTGTATAATGCATTGAGAACAAAAACCAAATCAATTGAATGAAACCATTTTGCTCTTACTCTTAACTTCTTCCCATCTCAGACCCACCCCAACTCCAACTTTTCTTGCAAGAGGGACCACCCCACCCCACCCATTTTCTTGTCTCAGCCTTTTCTAACTGCAGTCCGCAAATGTAAAATTTATTACACTTCTTCGGACCTTCTCTACCCTGCAAAATGTCCCTGTACAGAAGAATCATATTCTGGAAAGAGGAGAATTTGTTGGATTTCAGCTGGCCTCGAGTAACAGCACTTTGGTGCAATTGTACTTTCAAAATTTCCCCAGATGATTCTGTTGCAAAACTAGGTTGTACCAGGATTCCCATCTGGCTTAGGTTCTGTTCTGACGTAGGTTAGACTACGAGGAGCAGTTGATGGAACAGCATTTCCAAACACAGGAGCACCACTCTCTGCTGGAGTGGCCTGAGCATCCCGCTTCCACTGCAAGCTCCTGGCACCAGGTTTGATTGGAGGGCGAACCCTAAATGCACCAGGCATGCCTCTTGGAAAAGGAGCCCTAGCAAACCTAGCAGTGCCAAATGGGGAACCTCGGGCAATACGGGGCCATGTCATTATAGGGCCAGCTTCTTGATGGGCAGCACTTCTCCTCACAACCTGTAGGAAAGAGTTCATCATACTGAATCACAAGCAATCAAGAGGTGGCACAAGTGGCTTAGTACAAGCACACTTCCATGTCATCACTAAATCACATCTTAGGACTTCCAACAAAGTAGCAAGAAGCATAAACTGAATTCAGGGTGCCCTGCAATGAAATCACTTCCTGCAGGCTATGCCACCGCTCATATGGAGGGAAATGGAGCAGAGTATTGTTGGTCTGACTGTCTCACCACCTAAACATTGAGCCCTATTGAATTCCTATGTCTAGCATTCAGTAGCTAAGGTTGTGTTTGTGTTGAAATATTTTTGGTATTGGGTTTTGTGTTGTTATTGGGTTTAGTGAAAAAGTGAAGAGAGAGGTAATTTTTTATATTTTTTGTAATTTTTTATATTTTTTTATGGGAGAGAGAGAGATTATATTGTAGTATTTTATTAGGAGAGAGAATATTTTTGGTAATATTGTGTTAGCAAACACAGCCTAAGTAGTGTCTATTTTGGTCTATTAGGTCTTGGTTTACTACTCAAACTCGAAGTTCTAATGCTGCTAATTCTAGTAAGAGTCCCTACCATATACATCTCTGCCATGTTGTCAAAGAATTCTCGACTTCTATAATAGATTTTTGTATATGACAATTATTGAGGCAGGTTGTATCTCTGACACCACCATTTACATTGTACCTCAACAGCAACAAACTTTTCCTTCCTCTTTACAACATAAAATTAGATTCCTTCTCCTACAACTTCGAGTCATTGTAACACTGAACTATTCTTCTAGCCTACTTTCCAGCTTGTTGTATCCACGATTTTTAAGATACAAGATCCTAAATCCACCGATTCTCCTAAATCTACACCCATCAGAAGCACAAAAAGAAAGGCTCCCTTAATCTGACCTATCTTAATATGCAAGGACTTTTAGACAACTTAAGCTGCCTAGTCAACCATTACAGAGCCTTTAAAATTTGCAAGCAAAAATACTCCTCAACTAAAAGGAAAAGCCAATCATTCTACAAGCACATCAGCAGATAAGTGAGAAGATTATCATTACTAGCAACAAAATAAATCCAGCTTGCTTAATTGCAAACCAGCTTCTGTAAGCGATACCTTGAGAATCCGTGACATAAAGGACGTTCCATCCAGAGATAAAGCATTGTCTGCTGCCTCCTTTCTCATGAACTCTACATAAGCTGACCTGCTCAAGTAATGTTGTTCTGTAAAATTCTATGAAAGACAAAAATGTATTCGCCAAGAATAGAAGGAAAATTAGGACATATTGAGGAGAAAGTAAAGCATCTAAAACATCTTTACCCTTTTGGTTGCCCCGTTGTTGCATCAGTAACTATAATCACTTTTAGAACCTCCCCGAATTTATTGAAGTGCCGAGAAAGACTATCCTTGGTAGCAGCAAAATGAACCTGTTAAGAACAACAAATGTCAGAAAGAGAGGGATGCTTCTGTACCCAAATAGACATAAGCACAAGTCATTACATTGCTGACAAAGATGGTTCGAGAATCAGCATCCTCTAAAGGACGACCAGCAGCATATAAACCTGCAGAATAGGAAAAGAAATTAAATCACTTCAGTGTAATATACTTCACTTAGCAACAAACAAGGTTACAGAAGTTATATGAGAGTTCAAAACGCACCAGGAGCAGGTGACACAGTCTTCTGCAACTCTTTTTGAGCATCCACGGCAGGTTTTGCCTGTTTACCGTGAAAAGTACAAGTTCAATGCTAACAATCAAGTACAATGAACATCTAAAATCGCAAATCAATACACAAGCAATATATGCACATATATACATATTTGACTATAAATCTAGATATTGTGTGTGTGCATCTACATTTATATGCATGAACATCTTACATTTCCATTACCAACTGTGACAGGATTGCTATTCTCTTTCATAAGTCGCACACCAGTCTTCCCAGAGACCACATCAGTCTCCTGTATAGATTTCTGATTATCAATATCCACAATCTCCCTGTGCTCCTGATAGTGAGGTGGCTTCCAAGTATTTACATTCACAGAAATGTTCACTATCTTACTACGCGATGTGTTTGGTGCCACCACAGGTTGATCCTGTTCCTTATTTCGTCGAATAAGGCCATCCGCATTTTTAGCTACACTATACTGCACCATCAGTGAATCCTCACCCCTGTTTCCAGCAGATGTGGTAGTCTCAGAAATATCCATGACTTCATCGCCCCCAAAATTGACATCATCATAGCCTTCATTTTCAGAAGTAGAATCAGATGCCAAACCAGTTTCGCTTTCCAACATAGTCATATTGCCATCGTACTGTCCATCATAATGGCTTCTTTGACGATACGTCAACCGTGTTTGCTCCCGAGTTCGGTTATTATCTCCATATTCTCCATCCCCAACAACAGCTTCTCTAAATTCTACATCTTGGCCAGTGGGCTCTGATACATTCATACCACGACCAAGTCGGTCAAACACACTTCCAGAGGGTTTAACTCTTATTACATCTTGTGCAGCTTCTGCCACAGCTCTAATTACAGTAGCCATGGGATTCACAACTCTTGCAACAGATCTAAGCCGCTGAGGATGATCAGCCACGGGTGCATCACCAGTAGACGTGGAAACTACAGAACGAAGGCGCTTCAGTTTGGGCTCCTTTGTCATAGTAGACGGCCTCGAAGTTGCCACTGCATCTCGAACAGCAAACTGAAGTAGCCGCCTAGGGACATCAATATTTACTTGAGAAACTGCCTCCCTCTACCAAAAAGATCAGTAGCGGATCATAAAGATGAAAACCGATGACAAAGCATACATGAAAGAGAACCATGGAAAAAAACACTAATTTGCAACATCATTTGATTTTTTCCAACATAGAACACAACCACCTTTTTATTCAGGACAATCAGTTTCTAATTGATTTTTTCCAACTCTGGTCATGATGGGGATCTATGCCCAGGCACCCATGATCTGTGACCAGTCTACGCTGTTTTGAAGGTTGAGGCAGCACAAAGTACATATTACCATAAGCATGCGTAGCCTAAAGTTTCTTGGGTTTTCTAGTAGAACGAGATGGTTAAGTGAGTCATGTTGCGACTCTGGCCATATTTTTTATCCTGTTATCTTGTAAATTGAAGGGTACGGGGTAGTCCTTTCTTGATTTTGCACTGGATCCTGATTGTATGTAGGGATCTATTAGCTAATAGTGCCCCCCCCCCCCAAAAAAAAAAAAAGAACCCACCTTGCTTAGCTGCATTTCCAATTTATGATACTTGCCCAAAGAGAGAAAAACAATTGCCTTGTGCATGTTTATAATGTATTATCAGTTTCAACCCTGGGAAGAAATCTTTTTATAATAATAAAATAATGATTCTTACACTATGATCAACAAGAGGATTTGACAAACAAATGTTTTAAAAAAAATCGCAATTTTAACAGCAAGCTTCCACATACTACCTAGACAATATAAATTATAGGCAATACAATAAACCATACCACCAGTGTGATATAATAAACAATACCCCCCACTGCGTAAGAGAAAGAATATATTAACAGTGGCACAGGGAGGAAAAAGGTGAAAATCCCAACTCTCGCTCCATATCTGAATGTCATAATCAAAGAGGTGTTTGTGGGACTTGTACACAATGTTTAGGTACATACAGCTACAATTCACAGAGCCTCAAGACCATTACTAGTTAGATAATACAAATGAAAACAACAATACTCCATATCTTCAGTACGTACACACATGCCTAGTTAGTTGCTTGTAATTAAAAAGAAACTAGAATTCATGTTAGATTCAGGGGTAAAAATTACGAACACCAACCTTATTCTCATGCTCATCAGGCCGACCCCTTTTCCTCCGGATGGAAGGTCGAGGAGAAGTAGACCTCTTTGCACGACTGACTTTGTGAGAAGATTTTTCCTCTAAATGGATTTTGTCAATGTCAGAGCTCCGAAGAGGTGGGGGTTCATCTGCATCCCTCACCAGTCCTTTCCATTCCCTATTGTGCCGACTTCTAGATAAGTTATTAGGCTTTGCTTTTTCAGCTTCAGGATTTGAATGGTAAGAATCATTTTCTCCGCCTTGGTCATCTGATGTGGGTTTGGTTTCAGGAGGTTCGTCCATAAAAGAATCTTGAGGTTGCACATACAGCTCCAAATTTGAAGCCAGATGATCCCACAGCCTGATAAAAGAAATATATATGAAAAAGTAAACAACCTTACAGCCATAAGGAGGACAAAGGGCTAAGTTGTTGAAGAAAATTGTTTTGGATTCAACTTTTGGCATAAAATAAGGCTAAGTTTACCAGTTAACAAAAGAATCGGTGTCATCATCCAAAAACACATGCAACTCATTTCTTGCTTCTTCCTTGCGCTTCCCATTCTTCACCAACACAATCACATATTCCTGCCAATACAAAGTGCACAATCAGGTTAAGCTTGCAGTTACAAATATATCTTTTACTAGGAAGACAAAGTCATTCAATCCATGCAAGATCATAAAAAATCTTCTCGTTTTGTTTGGCCCTAATATTATTTCTGTTAAAGAGGAACCGAAAGGAAGAATGACTAATAGCATTAAATACCCCCAACAGCTCAATAACTCCTATTGTATAGGCACCCTCTAATCCTCAGTCTACACAACCAGATCCCCATTGCACCATCCTCGCAGTCTATAACACCAGCAGCCAGTCCTCCCAGAAACCATCTCATCAGCACCCACAAAATCCTATTTGCTAAACCCTACTCTGTAAATCTACTCCCCTCCACAAACCACATGTCTATTCATCTACCTTGTCAGCAGCAAGCCCTGATCCAAATCAAGCCAAATGTAAGCCCAGAACAGGGCTCAATCTAAATGGTGCAAGAGCCAAGCTGGAACCATTATCCATCCACCCAAATTCAGAAAATACAAAACAAGCTTAGATTTGACACTTACTACCCCGATCAAATGCACCCAGTCAAGTTATTAAAGCCCATTTCAACCACAACTTAACCTTACACAACCACAGCTTATTTTCAAACTTTAAACACCTATCCAGGCAAAACCAAGAGCAAGTAGAACTTTGAAAGCCAAGACTCGGAGTAACTAGAAGTCAAGAAAAACATTGCAAGGTTGTCGCTGAGTGTCTCAACATCCTTCTCTTGCTGCCCTTATTCCGAATACACAATTGTATACATACGGGCAGACCTCACGAGGTAGTAACACCTTTGCTCTTTCCACCCACCCGTCCAGCTCCAAAACTCCTCAATCGCAGACTTTGGCAGCAGAAAAGACATACCAGTAGCAAAGAAATTAAGTCACAAAAAAGCTGAAGAGAAAGATATTCTACAATTCACTGCTTCTCAATACTTCGTAATGGGGGAGTTTCTCTCGCTTAGAACCATTGTCAGACATAATGCACACGAACTTTTAATAGCTCTCTGAAGTTTATACGCGAGCATCTTATACCCTAATACCAACTCTGGACTCGTTTGCAGAAATCTACTAGAGACAGAACGGAATAGCGAGTCAAGGCTCAGCAAAACCAGTCCACAGTATCAACAGCCTCCAAATGAAACAAACACGGTAGAAGTCTAGAAGAACAGGCAGGGACAACAGAAGCAACTCAAGAAAAAATAAAAGTGTGCCAATACGCTTAGCCAAAAAGAAATCAATAACCAAAATTTAACAATTCTCTATTAAAAAAAAAGAAGCCTTGATACAAAGACTCAGAGCCATTGCACGTGTAAATTCGTTCCAACGTGTATAGAGTCGAGAAAGCCAGAAATTTAAGCAAGCTCATACCACGAGATGGTCGTCGCTGAAATCTGTTAACTCCATCAGCTTCTCCTTTACTACATCCCTCAGCCTCCCTACACCTTCGCTGTTAAAATTAACATTAAATGTCCGATCATCCTCTCGATCCACGCTTCCCATCTCTATCGTTTTCGTAATTCCCAAAACCCTAACGTGCCTCTATAAATTTCTCCCAGATTGATAAACCCTAATTCGGAATAATGAATCTTCACAATGGACTAAGCCACTCTGAAACCAGGGAACAGTTCAATGAGAGTGATGCGGCGCTTAAATACGGGTAACCGTTGCGATTTTCCACAGGAAAGATCGACGGGAACGTTTTCCGATAGGGTTCACACATACGAAAATAATCGAAACCTATTGAGAATTAGATGAATGCACTCCGGCGGTCCGAAAACGGATGATTCCGGAGAGTTTCAAGGGTAAGTAAGCGAATACTGGAGGGGTTTTGGTCATGTGGTAGCCAAGGCTGAGTTTCTCTGCTAAAGACTGCTCTGAACCCCAGCGGAGAGTATGAAGCGTGAAAATATATAATTATTTATTTTGAGAATTTCCTCCGAATTTTTTCGATTTTGGGTTTTCCGTCTATACTCTATATAGCCACTTGAATTCTAAACGTTTTGGGCCTCGGGAGAGAGAGGGAGAGGAAAAGGCCAAACGGAATGAGAAAAAAAAAAGTTTTTGGAAGCAAATTATATTAAGGAATAAATATAATATTGGACCTGTAATTTACTTTAAATTTTAAAACACATAAAATTAATCCCTAAAATTTAAGGACTAATTTTATGTGTTTTAAAGTTTAAGAAATTATTTGATTTTAAAGTAAACCACGTGAACCAATGTTGTATTTATCTCTAATTGGGATAAAATCTTATCTTTTTGTTTTCTTTTTTTTCTTTATTCATTATAAATTAATAAACTTAAATAAAATATATTTATCTAAAAGACACATAAATGTAAAATGACAGAGTCAAATATAAACCGAATCATTTAATGTAAATTTATGATAAATAACTGCTATTAATTCAAAAATAGATATAGTAGTCCTTATAAAATAATATAATTTAACTTAAATTTATAAGTCTCATTAATGATTTTATAAATCACTTTCTACTTAAAAATATTGTACTTTGTAGCTTTTATGTGCAAAGCATATTATTAAAAAATCTCTTTTTTAATAAGATTTACTACACTTATGGATTTATAAAACATAGAAGAATAGTCAATTTTGTCTTCTAGGTTGTTTATGTGAATTAAAATGGAGACTTACTAAAAGTAGTAGGGAATTTAGCAGTTCAGTACTTAGGTTTTACTCGATTTTACTTTTTAGTTTTTGGGTTTAATTTTTTCACATTTTAGTTCTTAGGTTTATATTTTTTGACGACATGGTACTTCCGATTTTTTGACAAAATGGTACACAATTTTACTTTTTAGTCATTGGGTTTAATTTTTCACATTTTAGTTTTTAAGTTTATATTTTTTGACGAAATGATACTTTCGTCAGTCTGTCGTCCACATGCTTAACGGATCTCTTTAACATGTCAGCAAATTTGAAGCAGTCGACCTGGTATATGTTTTGAACGTGAGCGGTCGACCGGTACAATTTGCTGACCTATGAGAGAGCTCACTGAGAGAATAACTATTTTGTCAAAAAAATATAAACCTAAGAATTAAAATTTAAAAAATTAAATTCAAAGACTAAAAAGTAAAAACGTGTAAAACCTCGTGACTAAACTGATAAATTTCAAAAGATGAAAAGTGAATTAAAATTGAGATAAAATGAAATTATTACGTTGTTTATTCAACTTTCTATAATTAGTAAAATATTCCGGGTAAAAGACAATTTTACTCTCATAAAGTAGGGCTTATTCACCTGCCACATGCCTCCTAGTGGGATACGAACACGTAGCCCAGCGAATGTCCCGATGAAACTGAAAACGCCGTGTCGGTGCGAGTTTTGTCTGGGTGTACCAGTAGACACCCGCCACGTGCTCATTCTGGCTAGCTTCGGCCACTTGGAATTTTATTCGCTCTCTTTTTGTATCACGTCGCCCTATAAATATCGACATCGTTCCTCTGGCAGTTGCTTTCTCGCCTCTGACACGGACACGGTACCTTTCCTGTTCGTTTAGGGTTATTGTCTCTCTCTCCCTCTCTAAATTGTTTGTTTTCTAGTAATGTTATGTGAATGTTTTGTTGATTTGGTTGCAGGGGGGGAGCTAGAGAGCACATCTCCGTGTCAGTGTGAACAGGTCAGAGTTCTAGTCCTTTGAATTCTTTCTTTTGTTTGCCTGTTTGGCTTCTTTTCTGTTTTGAGAGTTATCTGCTTATAGGGAATGATTTTGGTGTTTAGTTTTTTGTTTTTGAGGAAGATACTTTTAAGACTTATTTTATTTGTTAGCTCTCTCTTGTTTGAATTTCGTTGTACAACTTGATCATCTGGGCTTTCAGTATGCATGCTTCAGGCATTGAGGTGCAAGGCTAAGCCATTGGATATTAGAAGAAAAAGAGGAAGACTTTACCAATTTGCATAATGAGCCTATATAACTACTTGTGGGGCTTCCCTTCTCTTTAAAGTTATAGTTTTGTACATCATGTTGTGTGATTGTAAAAAAAAGCAATTAAAGAGCTGGCAACGGTTCGAAGTGGCGAGATTAGAGAAAGAGGAAAACCCAAGTTGAAGAGAGGGAGCTTGTATCCAGATGTGGGAGATCTGAATTGATAGAAAAGTTGAAAGATCTAAGATTAACTACTTAAAGATAGACTTGTGTGCAAGCAATTGGGAGCAATATATGAGTCAAATTTAATATTTTTGAAGATTGTAAACTGCAAAAAAGATACGCAATTGACCTATATCGTGTCCAGGGAACTTTTTTCGTGGGAAACGGTGATTTTCCCATATGTGATTGACAAGTGGGTCCTTACCCTGAACAGGGTTCCAGTTTCATAGGAAGTATTTCTTCAGCTGAGTTCGTGGTTTGGGTGTCTAGAAGCTGCGACCCAAGGCCTGACATTTTCAATCCTATCCATCAAATTCTGTTTCTTTCTAATTCCTGTTCCATAAAAAATCGGAGCCTTTCATAGTTGAGTTGATTTAAGCAAAGGATAGTTTCTTTCTTGCCCTTCTTCAGTGTAGTATTCAAGACAAGACATCTTCTTTTCTATAACTTACATTACATCAAGATGGAGATTGGACATTCAAACTATAAGTGCTGTCATTAAACAAGTATCTATATCTCATTTGGATGGGCAGATCTTTATTGACTTGTTAATCGCATTGGAACTTGTAGTGACCAATTAAAACAGATTTCATAGGATATGAAATTATCATGTTGTATGTTTCAAGTCTTTGGTTTCATGTTCAAATGTGTATGACTGGTTGAGGTAAACTTTATCCACCAGCTTATAAAGGCATGTTCAAAATTAAGTCATACACTTGCTGACTGTATTTTCTTCAAGCATGCTTCATTTAAAGAAAAGGAAAAAGGGAAATTAGTCACACTGATATCTGAAACCATTGTAGGGTTTTGGGATATGAACCTGTCATTTTATGGGTTGACCTTTGCCTGATATGGTCAATTAGAGGTCCGCTCTGGATTTTGTTTTCTACATTGAAATCTGTGGGGAGGCAGTGATAGTGATTTTGTAGTGTTGGTGACAAAAGCATTAAATCTGGAAGCATCATGTTTGCTCTTGAATCAATACTATAGCTTTCATCTTTTTGTGCTTGCATCTTAGGTCTAGATAAGAAATGATTAGCTGATGCATTCTTTGTTCCTTGTTATGTTCTTTCAACTCTTTTAGCATAATCACAGGACCTTTGGGAGAAATGGAAAGATTATGATTTGTTGTATGCTTTACAATTAGATTTGACCTACACTTACCACCTCTTCAACATGATATTGATTGCAAAGTCTCTGTCTCTCACAGTCTCCACCCCCCCCCCTTCAAAAAAAAACTAAATGCTTGTGTGTGTGTGTGTATAGGCTCCTCAGGATACGTACCAATAACACCCCTGTACATATGTACACGCATGGGCACATGCATCTTTACTTCTTGGGATTTTGCCTGTAAATTAAACTTAAAGGCACTGATGGTACAGGAAAGGTTTATGAAAAATGGAACACAACGAGGCAGGGTGCCAGGTGCCTCCTGAAGCTCCAAAACTTTGTGCCAACAACTGTGGATTTTTTGGAAGTGCTGCAACTATGAACTTATGTTCCAAGTGCCACAAGGAGTTGGTACTGAAGAAAGAGCAGACTAAACTTGCAGCAACATCCGTTGGGAATATTATGAGTGGCAGCTCTAGCCACACCGCAATGGCGCCTGTTGCTGCAGTAAAGTCACGAGCTGGTTCACTGGAGTCTATGGTAATTTCAACTGAAGCGCCCTGCAACACGACATCAAAGATGAAGGTTGAGGAGAAGGTGAAAGAGAGCTCGAATAGATGCAGCACTTGCAGGAAACGCGTTGGCCTGACAGGTTTCAACTGTCGGTGTGGAAATATCTTCTGTGCAGTTCATCGCTACTCCGACAAACACGATTGCATCTATGATTATCACACTGCTGCTCAGGGTGCTATAGCGAAAGCCAACCCCGTTGTCAAGGCTGAAAAGCTAGATAAAATCTAGAGGCGTGATGGCGATTCCTGAGGCATCAATCAAGTTGGTCGTTTATGTTAGGTGTCCTGTGTTAAAGATGGCCAAGAGAATGTTGAGGACATCTTTCATATAAGCATAATTGCCTTATGATCCTAGTTTTGTTGATGATGTCTTTGTTGCCTCCGGAGTGTGATGCTTGTTTGTGTTGTTGGTTAATGGAAAAGTGTTGCGGCGGTTCTTATTGAAAATAAAAATCTGATTCACCCCCCCCCCCCTTTCTCTATGAATAGCAAAATCGTAGGAACAAGCAACATCCTACCGTTATTCTGTTATGATGATTTATTTATGTATATTTAAGATAAGTTTGGTATTTGAATTAAAAACGTGACTATTAGGTGAAACTTGTGGATTTCATTCTTTCTATTTGCAATTTGTAATGAAATGAAGTTAAAAAGTGCTAGACTTTTGTCCATTCACGTTGTCAAGTTTCATCCCAAAATCAATTGACAATAGTAAGAGGTGACTCAACATGTATATGAAGCATAAGATTAAATGGTCTCTAATCAATGTGGGACTCTTATACTCCTCCTCACGTGCAGGCCGAATGAACATGATCCATGCACATGGACAACAAATGAGAAACACAAATAAGTGGGTCAAACCCAAAAATAGTTGGCTCTGATAGTATGTCAAGTTTCATCTCAAACCAATTGGCAATAGGAAGAGGTGACCCAATATGTATATGAAGCACAAGATTAAATAGTCTCTAATCAATGTGAGACTCTTAAACAAGTGCACCAGATTTATTTAAGTCAGTTAATTTTTTTACGTAAGTGGTGGTTTTAATTATGTATTTAACCTACACTCTCAGAGGTTCTCGGCTGTCACTTGAGCTACCCCATCATATTTGTTGGGGTCCACACCCATATGAGATAGACTTGGAATAGAAGTAGACTTATAATGAAAGTCTACTTCCTCCCTACTTCTAGTTTATCTAAGATTCTCTTAGAGTTTTCTCTTTTTATTTTTTCCTATAAATAAGAGGCTTATGTTATAGGAGAAGAGGCACGTGAGCACGTGAGAATGTGAGCATTGGGCAGAGAGAGAGGAAGAGAAAGAGGGTGGTGTGCCTATTGTATTGGGGCAGGTAGAGTGATTTTCTTAAGTTTTCTCAATAAAATTGATCTAGGGTGGACGTAGGCCGGATTGGGGCCGAACCACGTAAATCTAGTGTTCCTTTCTTTGAATTTTCGTGACGTTTTTCCTAACAAGTGATATCGGAGCCTAGTTTGAGGAGCCGGAGTAGTTTTTCAAGAGAATCGGAGAAGGTCAGAAACTTCAAAGTGGTCCAATCAGAGATTGGAGAGCACCAGCCTGTAGAGGAAATCGAGATGAAGCCGTTGGTAGAAACCGCGTCGTCAGAATCGCCAAGACGCGCCTCCACCCGCCTCAGGAAGTCGGAAAAGCGTCGCCACGCTTCACACGCGCCGAAGAAAGCTAGGGCGAGTGGGCTTCACTCTCTTCACGCGCTACACGCGCCCGCGACAAGAGACTGTCACGCGTTCTGTGACGTCAGCATCCACGTCATCGCCACGTAAGCGGTGGGTCACAGGAGATCTGCGTCAGCATTGCCACGTTAGTAGGGGACCTTGTCAGCGTGTCACATCAGCTTTGCCACGTCATAAAAGAATATTCAGGTTTTTGTTTGTTCAGTGTGGTTTTTTGGCCGGTTCAGGTGCTTTTAGGCCAGTTTTCGAGCAGGTCAGACCAATTCATAAGGTTTTAGGTCATCCCGGATCCATTGATGCAGTCAGAATTGTGAAATTCGGTCTCGATCAGTGTGAATTAAGATGATGGAGAGTATGATTACCGGTATGATGATGTTGACTGCTGCAAATTACATGAACTGGAAGCCACAGATGGAGGATATCTTTTATGCAAATGATATGTATGATCCATTGGAGAACGAGGGAAAGAAACCGGAGAGGATTGACGAGGCAAAGTGGAATAAGATCAACCGGAAGACTATAGGGTTGATTCGACAGTGGATTGAGCCGGAGATATTCCATCACGTAGCCGAAGTGACGAGCGCTTTTGAACTATGAGAGAAGTTGGAGACATTGTATCAGTCAAAGACTTCACGGAATAAAGCGCTACTAATGAGGAGACTAGTGAATATGAAGCTGCGAAACGAGAAGTCGGTGGCGGAACATACCAGTGAGTTCCAAAACTTGATCAATCAATTGAACAGTGTCGAAATGACTTTCGAAAATGAGGTTCTAGCTTTACTGCTTCTAAGTTCCTTTCCGGATAGTTGGGAGACTCTTGTTGTTTCTCTTGGAAATTCAGCCTTGAATGGGAAATTGACCATGAAGTTGGTCAAAGACGCTCTATTCAGTGAAGAGGCACAGAGGAAGGAGATGGGGACTTATGACTACAGTGGATCACAAGCTCTCATCACAGAAAGAGGCAAAGGAAGCAGCTGGAATACAGGAGGCCGGGATAAATTCAGAGGAAAAGGTCGCAAGATTATCTGCTTCTATTGTGACCAAGAGGGACATATCAAGCGGAATTGTCCAAAGTACAAAGCAGAGAAAGGGAAATAATCAGAAGCCTCAGTGGTGACTGATGAATCCGGCTTTGTGTAGTACGTGAAGGTGCTTGGTACCAGCCGGAGGAGATGCAAGAGCAGGGGGATATACTGTTCTACATGGATCCGGCTGTACAAGCAGGGGATGCGGGCACCCTATGTGGGGGTGCAAAACACTCAGATGAGAGTGTGGTTGTCTGGTGACAAAGACGAGGCTGGAGTGTCAGTAGAATAAGGATGCAAGGGTGGTGAGCAAGGGGAGCAACAGATACCGAAGTTGCAGGAAGGTTCTACTGATGGAAACCCGAGAAACATTCAACCGAAAGATGTCAGGAACAAATTCTTCTCCTATGGGTATGGAGGGAGAGATTTGTTGGGGTCCACACCCATATGAGATAGACTTGAAATAGAATTAGACTTATAGTGGAAGTCTACTTCCTCCCTACTTCTAGTTTATCTAGGATTCTCTTAGGGTTTTCTCTTTGTATTTTTCCCTATAAATAAGAGGCTTATGTTATAGGAGAAGAGACACGTGAGAGCGTGAGCACTGGGCAGAGAGAGAGGAAGAGAAGGAGGGTAGTGTGACTATTGTATTGGGGCGGGTAGAGTGATTCTCTTAAGTTTTCTTAATAAAATTGCTCTGGGTGGACGTAGGTCGGATTGGGGCCGAACCACGTAAATCTGATGTTCCTTTCTTTGAATTTTCGTGACGTTTTTCCCAACAATATTTCAGCTTGAATTTTCACCAAGAACTCATTATTTTTTTTTTTTTGTGAATCTGGTCGTCTTGTTATCCAATTGCTTTTGAATTCATGCCACCAGCGTGGCCCATCCTGATCTAATGAAAGCGAAGCCAGGTGGTGGCTTAGCATGTGTGGCCCACGGCTTTGCCCATGACCTATCCTACACTGTTTATCCGCCATGTATGATTAGCGTGTAAGCTAATCAGAACCGTCAGATCCGTTTTGACTTTGAGATTAACGTCAACATTGTCATCCATGGACCCCAGTCAAGTGGATGGACCCTGTGCCGACCGTCCAATATTTTGCTGGCCGCGTAGACCTCCCTATAGAAACTTAAGAGACAAGTTGGAGCCGTTTTCGCAAGTAATTTATTAAAATATATATATATATATATAATTATATTAGCCAAATAAATTTTTTTATGACCTTTAAAAAAAATTGGTGGAAAAATATAAAATTACAAACAATGTCATCAAAGTTATAAATCCTATGTTATTTTGTACTCAATTGCATGATAAAATTTGAAAAGAGATAAAAATAATAAGTTAATTATATTATAAAGTATATTTTATACATAAAAATATGAACAGTATTAATAATATAAATTTTAAATATAATGTATATCTCTTTTTAAATTTTATCATATAATTTAAAAAAAGTTATAAAAAATTTCAATCCTCACGGCCAGTAACAATAAATTCCACCGTTACATTTATTACGAATGGAACAGCCGAAACTTGCTTTCAATGTGACACTAAAGAAAGATCAACACACGTTACCATTAAAATTTTAGCTGGTCGTTCCATATTGACCAGCTCTCACGCTCAGGAACGGAAAGGACAAGATCGATACGAGGCGCGGACGCGTGTAGTGCACACGTGTACGTTACGGCGAGTACGAGGGCGACCGCTGTGAAAACAAAAGCGGGGGTCGGAGGGTTGGGATGCGGTCAGATAGGGCGGCTTTAAAGCTGGACGTGAGAAATGCCCTTTGTCACCGAGTGGGGCTACAATTGTCTCCGAAATACCCGTTTTGTCCTCCGTTGTTTTTTAATAAAAGTCTTCAATACAAAAGAACAAAAAACATCCCACGTGTCTGTAAAATCCCATAAATTCACATTAAAAGTATTTTAATATAAAATATATTTTGGACAAATAAAAGTAAAAAAACATTACTAAGCATATTCATAATTGGTCTATTAGACATCCTCTTACTGCTTATTTTTAAGATTAAGATTTTCAATCCTATTAAATAATTTATGATGTCCGAAATTTTAGATAAATATGAATAAATATCACGAGTTCACTTATTATATCTATTTTTTAAAAACTTATATCATACAATTCAAACATTAATTATAGAGAATTGTGATTGATGATATCAAAAATCACCACAACATTCGGTCGGAAGCCAAGTGAACCTATAAGAATTACTGAGGGGGTGACTTCGGGTCCGGAGACTCCGACGGCCAAGTTAGCTCTCAAAAAGATGTTGAGTGCTTAGATAATAAAATTAAGCATGATCTGTAAAGAAGAGTACATCGATCCTTATCTCAAGAGTAACAAACTTGTTAGGAGTAAAACTCCTTCCCGAGAATCAGAAAGTTTTATTAGGAGAGATAGAACTTTCAAATACGTAGGTCTTTATCGAATCCAGAACTTGTAGGTAGTAATTGGTTCCACACATATGTATGGATCAGATGTTTGGATAAGAGTTTACAACTCTCGAAAACTCTTAGGAAAAGGTCAAATGGACAGTGGAAGACATCAACAATAGGTCAGACCAGTAGTGATCAGATCTGAGAGGATATGAGAGATGTTCGGTTTCTTTTTGGTGGATTCAAATACAGACAAGCCTCATGTTCGACAAAAGTAAAAATCATCACCGGCATGTATGGCTCCCACCGTCTGACTCCTCCTAGCAGGCTTGTCCCCTTCTCTGTTCGGTTTCAAACTGCTGTCATGCTACTGTAGCTGTACTGTAGCATGACAACAGTTTGTCATTTTACAACTTTTTTTTTTAACTTTTAAATATATTTTTTTAAAAAAAATTAATAAATTCGAATTAAAAAAATAACTTTAAACATTATCATTATTTTGTTACACATCATCAATATCTACACAAACACCAATACAACTCTGACACTACTTAAAAATTCACAAAATACTCCAAATCCTACAAAAATTCTTAAAAATAACATAACTTGATATTTTATGCCCATCAGTTATTATACTTTTAAAAGAGTTATTAGCAAACTTGGCAACATAACAACGAATATTTTAAGACTGTGTAACGTTGAAGTACTGTCGTGTGGTTCATATTATTTTAAGTGTCGTGTTCTTAAGTGAAGGATTTCAGGATCCAAATACTAATTTTTTAGCATAAAAATGCAATAATAAATTAAAAATCGATTCTAAATTGGATTCTGCAAAGATTTCACGAGGCAATAATGATGCAACACATGATTACTACCACCCACTAAGTTCGGCTCTGCCAAATGCCAATACAAGATCGCTTGTGTATTAAGCTAACTTTCAGATCTTCGCCTTTTCAGGTAGCACCCAAAGAACCTGTCAGACACATTCTTTATAAATTCACCACGACTCTTGGTTCGTGATTAGTGGAGAATGTGCACTTCACTGATTTTTGAATGTGCGTTTGTTTGTCCAATTACTTAGGAGTTCAATTTTATTCCACAAAACATATTTCACAAATTCTAATAAATTTTTACATTTTTACATATACATTTCACACTTTTCACAGACTTCAATAAATTTCAACACTCAAAAGATTCTCAAAGTTTTAAGAATATTCCTCAAAATTTCAGTAAACAAACAACACTTTCAAAAAAGAAAAAAAAGTTAAATTAAGAATTAAGAATTAAGAATACAAATTTTCATTTAAAAAAAGCATAGAAAGCATCAAATGTTGCCAGGATATAAAAATAAATAAATAAAGGAAACAGTTAATTACCAATGTATTTGCACTTTTCTAAGGGTAAATATATATGTAATTTGAGAAAGAGTGCTTGTAAGTATCTAATCTAATACCTAAATAGGGATGAAGCAAGGGAACTATATATATTTATATATTTTGATCAATAATTTTACTGAAATGGAATTCACTTTTTAATTTTGTAAATTTCAAGTCGGTACATCTCCTTTAAATTATACAAGTCAGTTAAGTTCGATTTTATTGTTAATGTAATTTTAAAAAATTGTTTACACGTGGAGAGAGTTAAGATTTTAAAAAGAGCATGCACTTAAGTCTCAAGTCCTGATCACTCAAGCCAACTCTTGAAGTTAGAGGACTATATATTAGGCAAACAAAGGTGCTTTTTTTAAAATATAAAAATAAATATATTTTGTATTTTTCGAGTCTTAAGTATATTTTTAGAAAATTGACCCTTCCTAATGATCTTTTAACTTCCTCTCGAACATCCCCATCTATCATTATTGAAAAGAAAAAAACCATTAAACAAAAAAAGAAAAAGAAAAAGAAAAGAAAAGAAAAAAACCATTAAAAATTAAAAATAAATAATGGCTTACATTTTTTCATTTGTCTAGAAGATATATATGAAAATACAGCAGATAGTTTTGGGACAACCTGACGGTGGAAATGAAGGTCCCACACCTGACTCAATTCTGACGATTTACACGTCAGACCCAATCCACGCAAAGTAATTAAACCAGACATCTGAGGCCATTCCCGACATTCCGCGGAGGCAAAAAATTGGTTGACACGCGTCTCTATGAGGCCCATATTCCATCG
Source organism: Myrica gale (assembly GCA_963930655.1). Classification (NCBI taxonomy): domain Eukaryota; kingdom Viridiplantae; phylum Streptophyta; class Magnoliopsida; order Fagales; family Myricaceae; genus Myrica; species Myrica gale. Next base: position 356,968 of record OZ005607.1, on the reverse strand, counting down.
CCATTACCGACTCTCTCAATCCCTTCAAATCCCCCCATCTCTCTCTCTCCACTCAGAAAAAATTCCAAACCTGTCTGTTCTTCTCTCTCCCCGAAACCTCTCGGATTCGAGAATCGGATTGAGAAACCAGAAAAAATAGGAGCAGGAAAAATGGCTCAGAAAACAGAGAAGGAAGAGACGGAGTTTAAGGTCGCAGAAACCATACCTCTATGCGTCAACAACTGCGGCGTCATGGGTAACCCCGCCACCAACAACATGTGCCAGAAGTGCTTCAACGCGACGACCTCCACCTCTACCGCTACTACCCCCGCCACCATCACGGTATCAACAGCTACGGCGTTTTCTTCTTCTTCTTCGTCTTCGCCTAACAGATTGCCTTTGAAGATTCATAGATCCAGCTCGTCGCGATCGACGGAAACGAGCAAGGACTTAAAAACGATGTCCTCTTTCTCGGATCGGCCGAGATCGGGGGTAAACCGGTGCTCGGGCTGCAGAAGGAAGGTCGGGTTGACCGGATTCCGATGCCGGTGCGGCGAGCTGTTCTGCGCCGAGCACAGGTACACGGACCGCCACATGTGCATCTACGACTACAAGGCCGCTGGGCGCGAAGCTATCGCAAGGGAGAATCCTGTTGTCAGGGCCGCCAAAATTGTCAGAGTCTGATTTATTTTATAAAAAAAATGAAAAACCTCACAAATTAGAGTCAAAGACCGCAAAATTCCGAAGAGATCAGGAACCTCTCTCGACCTTATTAGAGAGAGCAAGACTCTTAAGAGAGGTAGACGGAGGGATTGTTGTAGAAGAAGATCAAATTCTCTCCGATCCATCGTGTTCTCGACGAAGCCTTAATTATCTTATTTATTTTTCACTTATATTTTTGTGCTCTTGTTTTTTTTTTTGGGTTGGAAATGAAAAACTATTGTGGCTTACGATGATCAAAGTTCTTCCGTTTATCCGGAAATTGGTGTTGTCTGAAGTAAAGAGAATTCGCCCCAATTCTACAAGCGTACGCAAATTCGAAGGGATTTTTTCCTTGGGTGTTTTGGTCATTTCGGCTCTCTCGTTCGTGGTAAATTCTGTTGGGGGAGGCCCAGAAGGTAGTGGGACCCACGGGTATAATGTCTTTGTTTTTATTTTTTCGCGATATTTTGTTATTTGGCGAGAGAACGGGGTAGTAATCGTGGGATGGTTTACTATGATACGATTGGCATCTGACTGGTCCAATGGGGTTTCGCCGCGTGTGTGGTATGAATCAAAAGGCTGTAAAGCAAAGAAGCCATTGGCAACATTTGCGTGTGGGCCGTGTGGCACTGGTTTGCGGCTTTATTAATCAACATGGGATGGAGATCTCGAGGAAAGTCTTCATCCGACGGCTGTGGTGCTGAGTTTGCAGCAAGCTTAAGTGGGGTTAAAGTTAAACTTAAAAGAAAAAGAAAAACAATGAAGGTGGGGCCCAGTTGAGTACTGTTTTTGTGGGCCTGCGTGTGACCAACCTTTGGCTGACATGAAAAGCCAATTTCGAAAGCATAACTAGGACTGCAAGTGCTTTTGAGGGGGTCAGAAATCGATATGCCAGTTGCCAGCCCATGTTTGTCTAGCTTTGAGTGGGCAGACGAGGGATTTGTTGGGAGGAAATGGCAGAACTTTCAACATTAGCACGTGATGTTGATTGTGAAGCAAATAGGATTCTGATTCTCTTGTATCAGAGCAATGAGAGAAAACTCAGATATTTGTTCTCTGTTTGGTTCAAAGGAAACGGTGGATTATGGGAAAAAAGACGAAGAACCAAAAAGTTGGCCGTCCATGTGGGACAACGTTGTAGTGAGAGAAGATATGGGAATGGGTAATTGAGTGGGAAGTTGACTATTAGTCTCAATTGACATCTACAACATGTTCATATTCATGTGATTACTCGGGGGAGGCGATGGATTTAACTGAGAGCGTGGACATTCATAATATATTAAAATATTATGAGGCACACGTGTGGTGTCTATTTCTCTTGCACTATGCAACATAGAGTAATGATAAAATTGAATATTCTACATGGTTCGATCCGTAGACTTAGAGGCAATACACACATGTATACCCACTTGTGCATATATGAGATTATAAGGGGACTTCATTTATAAGTATTAGAGGTGATTACCAATGATGAAGGTGCTGATTGGCCAAACCAGCATCGGTAAGCCAGTGTCCAAATTTTGACACCGACACTAGTCCTTGTCGGTACTAGTTTGACGGTAACGGTAAATACTCACTGGCGATTTTGGCTGAGAGAGAGAAAGGGCGAGAGGGCGGCTGGAGCAAGGGTATCGGGAGAGGGGAGAAAAGGGTTAGAGTTAGCAATGTGAGACTTTAATAAGTATTTTGATAATACATTTACCAATTGAATTTAGGGAGAGAGAGAATATTTAGCCTCCTCCAACTAATTAAAGAGACGATTTGAGGTCTGACTGTTAGTTATTTGTTTGCCATATTTGTAAATTTTGAATATTCAAAATTATTGATTTTTGTGGCATATTAAAATATGGTCTGCAACACAAGAAAGAACACGATATTCTGATTGGAATGGTTGCAACTGTTAAGAAATGACAAAATAATCTGGGGACCAGCTAATAATGAGGGTTTTCTTTTCTTTTTTCTAATAAAAGTGAAGCATGCCTGTAGAATGATGGGAACCTACCCATCTTAATTAGACACGGGAAAAACTAAATTAATCCACGCCAAAAATAAAAATCTCCAAGACCATGTTCTTCGGTTGGAGATCATTGTTCTGCTCCCAATAAAACCTACCCATTCTTATCTTTTCTTTTCATTCGCTTCCAATAGAATTGTTCTTCTGGACCCCTTAATCATCAATTATCATTCACCCCCTAATTATAAAGTCTTCTGACCCAAAAAGAGAATAATAATGCAGATTATAAATATGATATATTCTTTGGTTAAAAATAAAAACAAAAATCTGAAGACAACATTAATTTATTTGGGGCAACACATAGTTCCAAAATGTTGGTCCAAAGGATACTTCCACAAATTTCGTATAATTGGCTTAAATGCTTGGTATAAAAAAATGGAGCTTTCATAGAGAAAGAAGCCCATATATATATATATATATATATATATATACCCATTTCGAAGAGAGGTCATATTGGAAGTATGATATTCTGCAATTTACTGTACTAATTTTATGGTGTAATTCGGAGAGACAGACATAACACGTGGATCATGTACTATTTAATATTGTTCATATAAAATTTTAGACATCATATAGACATTACAATGAAGTCTATTGTTATTTCTCTGACAAGTTGTCATCAATGATATCATCCTTCCAATAGTATATATGAGATAGGTATGGTGAGACTTTGAGGTTGCTTTGGGGCCGTGAACTCCCTAAAATCGAACCCACAAAAGCATAGCATTTAGTTTTGGTGGGGGAGCTGTTTGGCAGAAGACAGTCCACAAGTGGCCATGCAACGGTCAGAAACAATTTTTGAATTTTCTATCGAACAGAACAGCTGTTGGAGAACCGAAAGTGCTCCTTGCCTCATTGGCTTTCACTTCCCACTAGCTCAACCGGCCTGTTCTGGAAATAACTTTTCCAACGAAAAGGTCCCATCCAAACGGGATAACTCCGCAAGTATTCCATTGATCATATCTTCCACGCACTGCCAAACTATGAATTATTTTAAAGACCTCCCAGCTTTCTTAGTTATGTTCGCCTTTTGACGTATTAAAGGACTCCATCCCTTTCATCTTGCATCAGCCATTCCTGGAGAAATTCGTACTCTAAAAGAATTGTAGAACCAGGGATGGCTACAACAGAATAACTCTTATATCATCTTTGCTGTCATTTTCTTCCAAAGTGGACAACACCAGTTTGCTTTGAGCGCACATAAGCTAAGCTTGTCTGTTAGATACTCATATGGTCTCCAAAACAATTGTATAGCAGATTCATCAACGCAGTTCAGAAGAAAACGAAGCCAGATAACAATGTTACTATATAGTTCAGAGAGGTCAGTACTACTCAGGTTTGCATAGTAAGAGCCTAAAATGAGGGAAATCACCAGCTCGGGGACATTACAATTTCTGGGAATTTAACTGTGAAAACATGGCAATAAGAGCATACAGATTTTGACAACTAAGTAGATTAATAGAAGATTTGCCTAGGCTCCATCTGGCTGCATGAAAGGGTTGGCAATCTCATCTGTGCCATCTGTCGGGGACACGAGCATTACAGCAGTTCCCCTGCAAACCTGCAATACGGTAGTAACATCAGACTTTTTACCTCCGAAATAAAAAAAAGATGTTGATGTGAATACAAGTAGAAACTGTTCAATTGTATTTCAATTTCAACTCTGATATACAGAAATCTAATTCCAACGCTCCAATATATTTAATTTCCTTCTCCAACTTTGATATATTCGATTTCACAGTCTGGCATTCAAATAGATTGCCGCTTTCTTGACTAATTGGCCATTGAATCCAGCCTTTTGCATTTCCTCACATAATGTAACATTGAATAAAAAAGCTTCTGGATTAAGCTTTACTCTTTCTTGATCATTCAAAATCCAAATCTTAATAAGATCTTTCGATGATAGCAATTTTTTCAGAGTAGACGTAATAAAATGCAACCATACCGAGCAGGCTTGTACACAAGTATATTAAGTTTCAGGTCAAAATAAATGCACTGGAAGGCACAAGAGGTTATCAGAAACTTAAAGACTTCCTGTACTGGGAATATATTATTACACTATCATTATTGAGAGAAAAGTGTAAATAACAAGAAGTTAACAGGATTTCACAAGAAGGGTGGTATGAGCCTCAGTGAAGACAATATTCTTCTAAGCAACGAGGTTAGCCGTAGGAAGATTGACATAACCGTGACTAAGTTGATCTAATGATTTTGGAATTTTTAAGATCCCCACTACCATTGAACCATTTTAAGAAATCTGAGTATCATTTACCAATTTAAAATTATAATCCGAAAACGGGCACGCACTTTTGACATTAAAAGGTCTAAAATCTTCAAAGATGATTATGTTAGGCATAAATGACTTGCAAAGTGTGCCAATGCGAATACTAATTTCGAAAATTCATGCTTTGAGTTGCAGGTTGCAACATACTCTTATCATTAAACATTAAACAATATGCATATTGCAGAAAGAATACATACAATAAGGCCTAGACTCCTGGTCTGATCGGTAGTCTTCAGTGGGTCATCAGGATCTGCAGAAGAATGGCAAATATTCTGAGCCAATTTGTGTTGTACTCTCTATAGGAAGTTGTACACATCATAGTATTGGACTAAGCTCAGTTGCAAAGATAAGGAAAAAACATAATAGTACTTATACAAACATGGTACATGTCCAAGGTTGGGTGCATTTACAGGCTTTTTAGCCTCTCAATGGCTCTATACATCAATTACCATCACAAACCTGCACACAAGTACAATGCTAAAGGCAGCGCATATTTACAGGAACTAAGTAATTACACAACTACTTCTACCTTTTGGCCATATAAAAGTATTTCTCTTTCTTTGTTTTTTGTTAGTAAAATAAAAGAGAACATTATAATTAATTGTGTCACATCTTGAAGAGAGACTATCTGGAGATATCGTCTTTATTCTTTAAGATTCTGCAATGAGACTGAAGTGCAAAAACTGCAAGGTCTTCCACTTGCACAATTTTAAGACGGGTAGTTACTAGTTAGTATCAGTTAAAGTTTAAACAGATGCATTAAACCAACACAGATAATTAGTCTGCATAAACAAACACACACAGATCATAACAATTTCAGTAAGCAATGAAGTTACTACCTCTTATAAACTCTATGGCTTCATCCAGAACAAGGTTCAGTAGCTGATCATATCCTTTCAGAGTCCCTGTCACTGTAACCCAGAGTAAAAAAGTGTTACATATAAAACTTAACTCAAGATTCAACGCAATGATATTTACTACTGTATAGAAAACTGAAAGTTTAGTTGAAAGTAGCGACCTTGTCTACCACCGGTGAGCTTCACTTGGACACCTTTGTCCACAAACTTGGCCAAGTCCAAAACTGTTTCTTTCCTACTTCCTGACTGAAACAAATTACTCATAATCCCCAAAATAAAATCCAACAAAATATAAAACAAAAGCTTAAACCCTTTGATTGCTGAAATCCAAAATTCCCGGAAACAGAGAGACTTACCATATCTCGATTTGGTTTTTGATCAGCTCCTATTTCAGATTGTGCAGAGCCTAAAAAAGCAAGAACTTTTTCGACGAACCCTGAAGAGCCCAAGTGAATCAAGTATACGCGTGCGAGGTACGAAGACGGTATCATAAATTTGAAATTTTTAGAAAAGAGAAAATGGAAAGGGGTGCGTGTTTTGTGCGTGACTGATAGTGAAAACGAAGAAACTACAGCGCGGAAGTACCTTAGTCGCGGGTCCTGGAAATGAAGCGAGTGGAGGCAGCAGGAGGGAGACGCAAAGTTGAAACACATCAGGCCTGGGTATAAAGTACGGACTCCAGCCCAAATCGGCTCGCTTAAAAAGGAAAAGCCCATTTCTTTCTCGGCCCAAGACTGAGGCTTCTAGTTTTACCGATACACCCAACACAATTGCGTTGTTTCGGGGCTTCGGCACTACAATTTGTTATTATTATTATTTTTTTCTGCTTTCGGTTCGAGTTCACAACTTCACTCACATCCGAGGGCATTTTCGTAAAGGGAAGGCCCCCACTATATACATTGTCCTCTGTGAGGCCCTAAGGGTTTCTTTTGCAACGGCAGCCGAAAGTGCAGAAGTTTGTTGGGATCAGGGAAAACAACGCTGCAACAATGGTGGAGAAGGCCGGCAAAGGTAGGAAGGAGGAGGTTGTCACCAGAGAGTACACAATCAACCTCCACAAACGCCTTCATGGATGGTAAACCCTCTTCTCCTCTCTCTGTATCTCTGTATCTTTTCCTCTGTGTATAAGCATCTATGTATGAATCTTCGTTTCTTTGTGGGGATTTGACATCGTTTTTGTTCTTCTAAATGACTGGGATCTGATTTAATCAAGGTTTCTTGTAGTGTGTTAGGCTGTTATTATCTTATCGATTGATGCTTCTCTAAGTTGCTTATTCAAAACTGTTCTACTTTTAAACAAGGTTGTTTCCTATGACTCGAGTGAGATTTGATTTGATTGCTAAATAAAGTTTCATCTTTTGCAGTTAATTTGGTTTTGTTTCGAGCACACCATGTTGATGTGGGTAGCTTGTCTACCTATTTACTACTGTTTGGAGTATGGGAATTTTTCTTGTTTTCAAGTGAACTCGGAAGAGGTTGCCGTTTAGGTTGCCATTTAAATATGGGTGGTGTTATTGTGCAATCAAAGTAGTCTTAGTTTAAATTATCTTTGGTAAATGTGACATGATTCAGAAAGGCCTGCACTACAATATTGCTTGAAACCTAGCCTGGGAGTGTAGTTGGTCTTTATTGTGTGTATTGTTGATATATCTGGCCTACAAAGTCTCAAGGTTTGAATGTTTGTCGATTTAAATTGGATATATTCCTGGAGATACAGTGCATATAAATATATTTTGTGTTATAAGTCAACATTTCTCTTTAAGCCCATGTAAATGTGATCTTCCCATATTTGCAATTTGCAGCACCTTTAAGAAGAAGGCTCCAAATGCCATAAAGGAAATCAGGAAGTTTGCCCAAAAGGCTATGGGGACGACTGATGTCAGGGTGGATGTTAAGCTTAACAAGCACATATGGAGCCGTGGAATTCGTAGTGTGCCAAGGAGAGTCCGCGTGCGCATTGCGAGAAAGAGAAATGATGAAGAAGATGCAAAGGAGGAGCTTTACTCGCTAGTCACAGTTACAGAGGTCCCTCCAGAGGGTTTCGGTGGGTTGGGCACCAAGGTCATCGATGAAGAAGATTGAAGTAGCCTACTTCCTCGGATAGTAGTTAGGTTGCTCCAATTTTGGCCCAAATGTTTCTTGTTTCAGAGCTATTTTTGTTTTCCTTGGGACTTTCCAGGGAATTTTTCATTGGGAGAGAATGCATTATGAACTTTTGTGCTCTATTTATGCAGCCTCAAGAGGTTATCTTTCATTTAGACCTTAAAAGAAAGCGTTTTGATATTGTTCTAACATGACATGCCAAAGATATAGACTTAAGGGCAAGCGTGGTGTTGCTTAACCCCTCAGATTGGCAGCTTGCACAAGTCTCCCGCATGCAGCCTGTACTCTACTTCAGATTTTGTGGAAACAGGGTGCTGCATAGAAATCAAATTCCAAAATTTTTACACAAATCTAATTAAAACTCAAAATCTTAAAATATTTGCTTGCGACAAATAAGAGTTTGCTGAACAAATCTCAGCACAGAAGATACCTCTATGACAATATTGAGTCGATTGATTAATGTGTAACGACCAAATGCAGTTGTTTTGGAGCGTACTCATCCAATACGGTTGGATATGGCTGGGGTTCACAATAGTTCACTGCACTCTACTGCAGTGAATAAACTCCTTTCAGCCATAAATCTTCCCCGCCAAGCTTTTTTGAAAGTAGCACCAGTATCCCGCTTCGGTCCTAATTTTCTCTGCTTTTCAGTATTCTTTAGCATTTTCTCTGCTTTTTTTTTTTCTAAAAAAAAGCACCCTGCGTAATTCGGCCTCCCCTCCCCCCCTTTCTCACTCTCTCACTCTGCTCCCCCTCCTGACGCCAGCCTCCGTCCCTCTCTCCTCCTCACTCTGCCGCCACAGACCACCAACCTCTAGCCCTCTCTCGCTCTGCCTCTCTCCTCCTCCGGACCTCCACAAAACTGAACGCCGGCTCTCTCTCCCTCTCTGCCTCTCGGCCCTCTCCGTCCCTCTCTCCTCCAAAACCACTGAACCACAGCTCTCTCTCTCTCTGACTCTCTCTCCGGCTCTCTCTCTCCAGCCTCCAGGTACTCTCTAGTTTTTTTTTGCGATTAGTGATGAAATTTATTTTAATTTTTGCATGATAATGTGATGAAATTTGATTAGGAATTTTGGATTATTGACTTTATTATTGGGATCTGGAAAGGCAACGCCTCATACTGCAATTGAAAGAAGAGGAAGGGTCTCAGTCTCAGCTCAGGTACTGTGTTTCAGTTGTCAATTGGGATTTGGGTGACCGGCCATTGTTGTTGCTGAAATTGAATTTATTGTTGCTGGATGTATATATATAGAATTTATTCTTATCAATTTATTGTTGCTGCAATCTATGTTGCCAGCTCTCTCTCTCTCCAGTCTCTCTCCGACTCTCTCTAAATTCTAATAGCTTGTTGATTGTAACTTGTGATTTTGTTATGAGTTATCTGTGATTTGGTAATCTGACTAGGATTTAGGGTTTGAATTTTGAAAATTTTAAATTTTAAATTTTAAATAATTGTTGATTGTGGATATGTGATCTGTGAATATGATTAGGATTAGGGCTTGAAAATTGAATATGTGATATGTGATTGTGATTCTTTTGCTGGTTGTTTTTATGCTTTGCGATCTGTGAATGTGTGATATCTGTCATGTTTGTTGGTCATCTTGGTGAACTTGCTCTTTTTGGTGCTTTGATGGCCAGCTCTTTCGCATCTGTCACCGGTTTCAGCTTGTTGGTGAGTTGGGTTCACTTCAGCGTCTTTGTGGATTTTATTTTTTGGAATTGTTAACGGTTCTTGGTTGTGTCGTCAGAAAAGTCTATTCTGTTTGTTTTTGTTCTATTCAATCTTCTTTATGTCAGAAGCCATGAAAACTGTGTTTCGTTAGTTGGAAATGAAAAGTAAATGTGTGGAAGGAGTGTTCAAAGGATAGAACGTGACTATTGTGAGCACAGGAGAAGACCCATAAACCTGCTAGAGTGTTGCTTACCCAAGACCCATGATCTTAAAGGCAACTAAATTTCTTAGATGAGCCAAATGCTTCAAATGCTTTATTTACCATATTTTAGGGCCAATGTACTTAAACTAAATCCATTAGATGAAATATGTTGAAACTAGAACAAATTTTGACAACTTAAAGTAGATAAATAAATAATGCTACAGAACATGAAATGGATTATATCTTAAATGTATTAGAATTGGCTGAGTTTTTGCATGACAAAAGAAACAAGGTATGGAACATCATACTGGAAAGCATGACAAAAGCAACAAGCTTTACTCTCATTTCAAACTCATTTTCTTCTCTCACTGTAGGCATGAAACTCTTTTCTTTAAAGAGCATTTCATAGTTGTTGATCTGGTTTAACAGTTCTAATGTGACACTTTTTTCCTATGTAACTTGAATTCGTTGTCTTGTTCAATTGATCAGAGGTGAGTGTCAAGTTATTTCGCATCAGCTTGAATCACATATTGGCACATTGCTGATGTTACTTGACATATATTATCAACTGCATCATTGACATATATTATTATTTTTTTATGAATTTTGTTTTGTACGGTATGTGTATTTCAATATTTTTAATACTTTAATCCTTAATTTTCGATATTTTAACTCTAAAACACCTTTCTGCATTACTTAGGAAAAAAAATTGTCATTTTGCCTTAGGAGTTCGCCCCCTTCAAATTGGATCCTGGTTCCGCCACTGGATTGTTTGTTCTCGGTAAACCCAGCGAACTGAAAAAACAAATAGCGGCTAAATCATGGCGCTCGGAGGTGATTTCTTGGTTCAATTTAAGGAAATTAGGATGCGTATTGATCTCAATCTGTCTGATCTTGATTGCTCAAACCAATAGTAGAGATCCTTTTTTTTTGTCATTATTTGGTATTCAGTTTCACATATTTGAGCTTAGAGCATTGAACGAGACTAAAAAATGAAGTATTTATAGGAGGTATTGAAGGGTTTTAACTATTTCATTGGATTTTGTGGTTGCTTTGCCGAAATTTCTGGGGTTATTTTGCCTACATAAGCTCATCTAGTTTGCTTGGCGGAATGCGGTTCTTTGTAGCCTGTTTTAGAGTTCAAGTGCAATGACAATGTTTTGTAGAGCTAATAATCCATTCGGGATTTAGCTTCGCCGGCACAGTAGATGGTGCATTATGGTTGTTTTAGTATTAGTATGCCCAACAGGATTGGCCTACACAAGGACGATAATCGAGCTAATTAGATTGGTTCGGAAGTCCAGCCGTCCAGGTCAGGCTTTAGGTTCAATGTTAACAGCATTCGATGGCTTTTCTGGTTTCTGAAGAGCTAAAAATCCATGAAAGTTGTAGCTTTTCAAGGATCAAAAATGGTGGATTATATTGGCAATCCAATAGTCTCACATTGACACTTTCTATTGGAGATCTTTTTCTGTTGCTTTTGGTTGTAGTTCCCGTAAAACAATGATATGTTGATATCAAGACAATTAGTTGCTTATCAAAAAAACAAAGACAATTAGTTGCTTATTGTTTATTGAAGTCCGATGCTGATGAGTAGTGGATCTTACGTTGCCGCTGTGCTCTCTCTCGTTTTGTATTCCATAGATGGAAGGGCACCTTCAAAGGTCTCCCAATCTGGGGAAACCCATTGATAGTGATGATGCCAAGTACGTCTCTGGCCTCAGTACAATTCTGGTTGCCACAATTCAGGAAGCGAAAGACAGGATTTCTCAGATAGAATATATTTTCTGCAGCCAGCTCTTCCCTAACTTCCAATCAAAATCTAAAAGCCTGCAGAAAATTTATTCTGAGGCCAGAAAAGCTGCAGAAGACGCGTGCAAAGAGAAAGAAAATGTCATGCTTCAAGTAGAAAGACTTGAACTTGCAAAGAAACAAGCCCTTGAAGAGAATCTATCTCTGAAGCGTGAGTTGGAAAATCCATCAAAGGAGAACGAAGAGAAGACAAACCAGTTACTTGTCAAAGTTAGAAGTCAACAGCTTACGATTGATGAGCTCGAGCGGAAAATTAGGAAGAAGTCTGAGGAAGTTGATGAGGGCATGGAATTGCAGAGTAGATTACTCCAATTGGTTCAATCAAAGGCATCTGTGATTGTAAATACAGGGAAACAACTGAAAGAGAATGAAGAAAAGAGAAATGAGCTTCTTGCCGAAGTGAATAGCCTTCACAAAAAAGTTGATGAGCTCCAAGAGGAGCTTAGAAGAAAGGCTGGAAAAGTGGCAGAGGGAAAGGAGTTGCAAGAAAATCTATTCAAAAAGATTGAATCGCTTGGCTCAGATGTTGCGGCTAATGAGCGGCAATTGGATGAGAAGGAAAAAGAGAAGACATCATTTATGGCCAAATTGAAATGTTCGGAAGATAATGCCAGAAGACTTAAAGAGGAGCTTGAAAAAAAGACTCGTGAAGTTGAGGACGGAAGAAAAGTACAAAGCCAATTACTTCAACGGATTGATTTGAATAACACCGAAATGGTAAAGAACAAACAGCAGTTGGAGGAGCGTGAGAAAGAGAAGAAGTTGCTTCTGGCCAAAGTAATTGGTTTAGAAGGGAAAATTAATAAGATAGAGGTGAATCTTGGAGGAAGGAACGGCATGGTGGCAGAAGAAAGTGATTCATATAAGAAGTTGCTACAACAGATTGACGACAAAACCTCCGAGTTACTGGCTGAGAAGAAGAGAAGAATGGATACTACTGATGCTTACAAAAAGCTGAAATCTCAACACAACTACGTCTTGTCGAAGTTGCAGAAACAAAATTCAATCTCTTCGTTGCCAGGTGAGATTATGTTGCTTCTGTTCTTTGATGCTCTTCTCCTCTTTTCAGTGTTATCTTTTGTTTAAACTACTATAAAGTGTAAATGGCTGCGCAAATATGTGCGCTGAGTTTCATGCTGGTCTACTCGTCCTTAGTCTTATGCAAAATTGGGTTGTCTACTGGCAGTCACTTCGCATGAGATCCCAATTTCATCTAAATGTTCTAGTTTTGTTAATTGGTGATTATGGTCAGTTTAAATTAGACTCAAAATGGTGTTAACACTTCGTGGATAGTGTATTGGCTGTTATAATTCTTTCTAAACAAGTGTATTGCCTAGTACAGTAGACGTTCTAAACTTCATTTCAGACACTTCTGTAGTTCCTCCTGACACTGATAAAGCGAAGCACCATACCGGGTTAAATGGAAGGTCAGAGGATGAGAAAGGAGCTAAATTGATTCAAACCTCAAGCTCTGACTCTCCTACTTCCAGTTTCCCCATTGCACCAAAATGTCCCCCCAATGCAAAATCTGCCCCAGTAGCTGGCTCAAAGAGGCCTGCATCTTGTTGGAGAGACACAAGGTCCCGTCAATGCCTAGGTGGGCCTGACCCTCACGACGATTTCCTTGACACTCCCCTTGAGAACATCAGAGAAAACATGAACAAAGCGTTGAAGGAAGAAGTCCGTGACCCAGTGTCTGTTCAGAAGGACTTGAAGTTGGACAGTTCAGATGATGAAACACAGGATATGAACGCTGATCGCAGCCCACAAAAGCAGCAGATGCCAGTTCCAACGGTTAGCAGATCAGGTTTCAAGTATGTTGAGGCAGTAAGGAAGAAAGCTGATCGCGAGAACCTCAAAGGGATAGAGTGCAAGCAGTGCAAGAAGTTCTATGATGCTGTACTGCCCAATGGAGGGGGCTCGGACACCAATGGTAATCAGCAGAATTTGCGTTGCGAACATCAGGAAGGTGTTTCTAGGCATCGGTATAAGTATGTTCCTCCTTTGACTCCCGAAGGATTTTGGAATATTGGATTTGAATCTGAAATGTCTTAATATTGTTGAGCTCGACATTTGTAAATTGCTTACTTCCATTCCTGCAACTTTGTGGTCTTAAGCGAACCCAAAGAGGGATCACTACCTGAAAGGTGGATCATACAATGTTTGAGGTGTAAATTTGGAAGTGTTGTACAGTGTTCAGATTTTTATAGTGGACACCAGATATTCATTGCCCGACTTCCTTGAGCGATATGGGTTATCCTCATGGATTGTCTTTGTCATTTCAATGTTCAATATTTTACTCTAGTAAAGTTTATTGTTTGATAACCCACCTCGGTAGCCTAAGTGGTTGGGTTACACGAAGATAAAACTTGAAATGGGGGCAATAGGCTATTGGGCTGTGAGTTACCGTGTTAGTGTCTCCGAGATTTGCACTTGATTAAAATTAGGCTAAATTCATCCGAATCCAATAAGAGTAAAATGTTTACTCTCGTTGTCCAAAATAATAATAATATATATTTTTTTGAATAACAAAAGAAATCTGACCACCTATTTATATGTACCTGATTCGAATGGATTTAATATAGTTAGATTGACTGATGGGTCTTTTTCTTAAATAATGAGTTTTTAAGAGAGTATAAATTTTCACCCCTCTAATTCGCTTACGCTACGCTACACCGCGACATATAGCCGTGCAGTATCATGTGATGCTATTGGATTTATATATGCATCGTTTACATTCTATGTTGGGTTCTGCCTTGTGGTAATCCAGAGCAGTATTGGGCTTTAAAGATGGCTGGCTGTACATCTGCATCAAATTTTGCAACTTTTTAGAGTTAAACATGGATGTCAGTGAAGTGGGGTAACCTTTTCTTTTAATCTGTTCATTGGAAAGTGGAACCATGTGCGTGACATTTATTTCTGTAAAGGTAATGTCGTCAGGAGTCAGAAACATGGCATTGCTGTATCGGACTTTGACCTCTGCTCTGTTCTTATTGTTATTCCAATTAAGGAAGCATAAATGCACGTGGTTTGGAATTGAAGCTTTGTTCTTCATTAACTTCGAATCTTTCTGTCGAGTTCATTCAGTTCTTCACGTGCATGCAAGTGCCTTATGCCCTTATCTTTGGCCCTTCGTCCAGCTAATTAAACATAATAATTTACGAGGATCAGATCTCCTCCTTAAAGGCACATATCATTACATTTAAGTAGGGTTTTTAATCATTTAGAAAAAAAGTAGGGTTTTTAATCTTATAGAGGTTGCCTAGAAAATGTAAGAAAGTTTGCCTAGAATAGTAGAGAGAATGCTCATGATCACAGATCTATCTTAGGACAGATTAACAGATAAACATTATATTGGATACCGGGAAATAGCACTAATTACCACATTAACAAAAATCACATGAACAATAAGCCAACGATTTTATGCAGTGACGAGACCGATACGTAGGTTCCCTATCGGCGGAAAAATTTAACAAGTCCTCAATGGGTTCCCGCACAAGCAATCGTTGTTGCTGAACGATGAGGCTTCAAGGTGATCAAACGGCGACCCGATAGGAATGGCTCCGCAGAGGTGGTTGTGACTCAGGTCCAAGTGGCCGATGTACTTTGCCGACGACAATGAACCGGGTATCGGACCCTTCAGATTGTTGTACGACAAGTCCAGCGCCATGAAGTACGAGTTCGTACCGAAAACGTCCGGTATGTTACCCTCAATGCCGTTTCGGCTCAGGTTTAGTATGCCGACACCCGAGCAACTTAATAGGCTGGGTGGTATTTGACCAGAGAGCGAGTTGCAGTCCAAATTGATAGTTGAAAGAACCGGCATTTTCCCAAGCTGCTCCGGTATCGAACCCGAAATCTGGTTCCTGGACAAATCTAAGTCCGCGAGCCGGTACAATTTGGAAATGGTCATGGGAATTGGGCCTGAAAGTTGGTTTCGACTCAATAGTGCCCGACTCAGCATGCTGAGTTTTCCGAAATCTGCCGGGATCGCCCCGCAGAGCTGGTTGTTGCTGAGGTCGAGGTGCATCAAGCTGGAGAGTTCCACGGTCGACGCTGGTATCTCGCCGGAGAGTGCATTATCGGCGAGGTTGAGTACCGTGAGTCGCTGGAGTTTTCCTATGTCGGCAGGTATCTGGCCAGATATCCTGTTTCCGATCAAGTCGAGGATTCGGAGCGAGGAGAGCGATGACAGGCAATTGGGAAGCTCGCCAGTGATTCCCTTCCAGTCAGCGACAATGAGGTTGGTGAGGCGGTCGAGCTTGCAGATCTCCGGAGCTATGGAGCCCGTCATGTACCCGGTCCGGCCTGCTTTCTCGAAGATGGGGTCCTCGGACTCGCCCCGGAGGTTAACGTCAGCGACTCGCCTAGATGTGGGGTCGCAGCTCACTCCATACCATCCGGAGCAGCAGTCGGTGCCCGTCCAGGTGTTAAAAATGCCCAAGTATGGTTCGGTAAGCGCGGCCTTGAAGGCCAACAGCGCTGTCCGGTCGGAAGGCGGGCACGAATGGACCCCAGAGACAAGGGCAAGCATTATGGTAAGTGGCACAAACAACCACCCCATCTCTCCGTTCACAAAGTGAGAGCTTTTGGTTTAAGAATGTGAGAGGAAGTTGATGAGGTCTGTACTCTGTATTCTGTGGACAAGAGTGATATTAGTGTACGACGGTGCTTGTATGAATAGTACCGCAGAGAGAAGGCGAGAGGGGGAATTGAAACCGGAGTTGTTGGGTTCGTTTAAATAGATAAATGTGTGACTAATGGGAAAAACAAAAAAAAAGCTTTTTTTTTTCTTGGTAAAACAAAAAGCTTAAATACACGTTGTACCTTTTTTTTAGTCATTTACACTTTACAGTTATGTATTATTTTTGATAGATTAGACCATTTAATTTACATATTTTTTTTTAATTTGGACTCGTACCTAAATTATCGGTCAATTTAGACGGGTGTTCATTGGACTGATGTTCAATTTCGAATCCAGATCGCCTGCAATTGTGGTGTGGGTCCTGTCCGGGACACACACCTACCCGGACAGAAAAATATTGTTCGGATAGGTGTGGGTCCCAAGCGAGACCTACAACACTCTCTCACGATTGCACCTGTAATTTGGTCCTTCAATTCCTCACAATTGATCCTTCGAGTTTCAAACCAATGATTGAAGAGCATTTGGGTTACCCTTCCTAAGTTGCCATTCTCCTTTTCACTTTTAGAGTGCAGAACAAATTGGTGAACAACTAAACCAGTTCTCTTGGAGGTACCCTCTTTGAAGAGACAGCAATATCTAAGCAGATCCGAAAGGTAAAAATCTCTAAAGCGATGCAAACTATTATAGGATTAAGTTCTTACTCTACTGAATTCCTTGGCAAAAAAGGCCAACCAAACGAAAAAGAAGAACTAAGCCTGCTGAATCCTGATCTACCCAATTGACTCAAACTGTAAAAATCCTCACTGCATGTAATATATCCTCCTCTTCAGCTTTCTAACCCTACACCAAACTTTTGAACGAGAATTCACTAACATCATTGCACATTATGGTTTTTGTCGTTTCTTTTAACTTTATGAAGGTGGAGAGCTTTACCACTGCAATAGATGACATATCGATTAGGAGCATTAGAATAGTTCTGCCCACTGCCCCAAATAGTATCTCATGAATTTTATCACTGCCCGAAAGTTGTATGAAGTTTCTAGCTCTTAGGTCAGCCTCTCCATGTGGGGTCTGTATTTGGTTTTGGTAGGTCTTATCCATACAATGCTTAAATAGGGGGAAATGACTTATACGGCTATGTGCCCTTGGACTCTGACCCTACTTAACTCAATGGACTTGGTTTGGAATGGCAGTAGGCCACATTTATCAAGTATAGTTTTTTCTTTTTGTTCTAAGCCAACTTCGAAATATACCATTCAAAATTAGGGGATTATACATCCAGACACAGTTAAGAACACTTGGCGGGATAGCATTCAACAACAGTGTCAAATTGACAGGTTGATGCAGCCCATTTTGCTATCTTGTGAGTTGTGAGCTAATTTGTTCTGTTTTCAAGGGACCCAAACAAGAGACCAGCCAGGTTTTGACTGATCAAAGATCGAGTATTCATTATAAGATCTTCGGATTGGTCTTCAAGAGTAAATTCCCCAGTGATTAATGGCATTTCTCAAGTATAGCTGCTACTAAAGAGAATGTGCTATTATGTATGGAGCTTAAATAGGTATCACCAGACAAGCCACCTCTGTAGACATGGCAGTTGGCTTAATGTGGGTCCAAATCTCCATTTAATGATCAAGTATAATAGGCTGTCAGCAAGCTGTGCCTTGTTTTGATTGGCCAGCTTATATTTTCCTCCATTCCATCTTTTACATTTTTTTTGGCTTTTTTAATTTCAAAGGGAAGATGATATGCGACATCGTTATTAGCTCATATCTTCTTTTTAGCTTTCTTATTGTTGGATGATTTCAATTTTTATGGGACATCAAAAGGGTTTGCAAAAGATTTATTATAAAATATAATCCAGAAACGTAGTCTCAATCATTTTAATTTGAAAAAGCGACGATTACACTTTTTGAGAGCTTTCTAAGATAAAACAAAAAGCTCTCAAGAGCAAATCCAGAAAATTACAGAGCAAAAATGTCTTCACGAGATAGATAGATAGTGATCCCCACCCTAGAATTCTTGCATGTGAGCCATGTGATCATGATGATAAAAGCTCACAATTTGGCAAGTGAAACATGATTAACCCATGAATGAATTTGGTTTGCCCATCAACTTGTTACAAGAGATTCTATCGTCTCCATATTCTCTTTTCATCAGGTTCCCAAAAAAACATATTGCTGTTTTCACTTCCATGATGCCAAATCGTCATTTAGGCAAACATTTCCTGCAACAACTGTTCTGAAATGTGGGGATTCCTTTGGGAGGCTTCTTTTTTTTGGCGGGGAGGGGGAAGGGGTCCTATATATACGCCATAAACATTTTGGTACGTAGGTGTTTAAGATCAAGTATATGAGAAAACATGGGGCTGCTTTGTCTTCATTACAACATATTCAAAGTCCTCACATGGTAGGGTGGAGTCCTCTCTCTTTATTACTTCTTGGTGAGGGAACAAAAGGCATAAGATTGTCTAATAGACTTCAAACTGAAGAAGAAATACTGCTAATAGAATAGTAATACCTTATACATAGAAGTGGACGCCACCGGCAGTCAGATATAGAATGAGGTTAAACTTTGGTTTGCTCTGCTTCTCCCTGTTAATTTCTACCAGATATCTGGGTAGGGCACATGGGTCTCGCCGCCTCAGGAACAACTCAGAGTGAGAAGCTCTTATTCTCTCTGTGCTAAGGAACTTTCTTTAGTGATAGACGTAAGCCTAGAAGTAATTATGCATCATATAATTTCCTCTTTGCTTACAAAACAGTCATTCGTATGCACAAAGTTTCCAGCATGTTTTCAATGAGCTACCCTTCAACAACAAAGGCAAAAATTTCTTTAGGATCCTCAATGTCATACAGTTGCAAACAAGAGTCACAGGGATCAATAATGGAGGTGTCACGGCTGTTAACGGATGAAAACTAGAATTCATACTAATTCCAAAAACACAAGCTCCATTGGATGAAGTTCAAATTGCCAATAAACTACGAGCTTTGCTACCTTTAGATTATGCAAAAATATCCTCAGTAATAAATGATTGTTTTGTCGTACCCCCACAATCTTTGGCCGGTACTTGAAGTTGCTCATAGTTTAGCTGTCTGGAAGCTTCATACAAGGCGATGCCAGCACTTACAGAGAGATTAAGACACCTAACATAAGTTTCAACCATCGGAATCCGAATGGTCCCACCACCAAATGTTTCACTTTTGCAGTCTAGTAGAACTTCAGGTGGCAAGCCACAAGTTTCTGAGCCGAATATCAGATAGTCACCTCTTCTGTAAGAAAAATCCTGCAACAAAAGAATTAAAAATGGTCAAAAATTGAAAAATATTCCACTAATCATAGTCTATAATGTAGAGGGATGTACAAACGGCTTACAGACCTGTATAATGGGAAATTTCAAATGGTGATAATTATGATTTTAGTACTTGCATAATAGGGGGTGCTAATGCCTTGTGTCATTTGAAAGATATTATAGCTATTATATTTCAGTAATTATGATTTCAGTTTCTGTTATTATCCGCCCATTACTGACCTCAAATTTGAATATAACTCACACATTGAAAGATATTAAAGTAACACAATTTAGCAGGAGTATGACTTCCATAGGATGTGCCTATGCATAATCAGAATTATGAGAAATAAAGGAATGATCCATAAATTCAGGGTGGTTCATTCTCATGGAATTGAGCTCGAAAAGAATAGAGAGATTACAATGTTGGGGTTTATACAGAACAGTAATCAATTATTACATGTTTTTTTCATTCGTAACAGTCAGTTTTATCTCTGAGGCATGAGTTGTGGAATGTGTGCTTGAAGCCCATAAGCTCAACTTGCACCACTTCATCTGAGGGAGGAGATGCCATTTGGTTGAAAGATCATTGGCATTTATAAGTTTCCTTTTCTCTCTTGAAGTTTGATGCAACTGAAGTGAAGTAGACAAACATGACATTCATAAAAAAATGAGAAAGGAAAACAGCAATCAGAAATATCACAGACTACAAGAACTGTGAGACATAACGACATATAAGGATCCATAACTGCAAATGTCAGTGATCAATACACAGAGATAGCTTCATAGTTCAAGACAGGTTTCCATCAAGAAAATTAACATACCCTTAAAGGCACTCTAACTGAGGTGTTCAAGTGCTCACAAATTCAAAATACAGGTTGAAGAACAGAGTCATAAATTGCACAAATAGGAGGAGTAGAAATGGGACAACTTACTGAATGCATTGCTGTTCCTCTCTTGGTAAATGCAAGCAATCGCTTTTACCCATCCTGTGTCAAAGGGCAGAAAACAGGGGGAGTCAAAGTAAAAGCAAGACAAAGGTCTCTGAAATTCATTTTAGGAATAAAAAGAACCTGTTGCCTGAAATATTCTCGAAACTCCATCCATGATCCATGAACTTTAACAACCACATATCTGATAAAGAATGTTAATTGTTGGAAACAAGCAACCATTAGGATCATTAATAATAAAAAATATGACCACATAAATATGTCAAACTGCAGGGGGGAACGAATGGGCCATAATTGAATCTGACTAATCAAATAAGTCTAAAATGTTGAATTTGGCTTTGGAAATGAAAGGCAATAGAGCAAGGTAGTAGCATATCCTTTCTG
Organism: Myrica gale; assembly: GCA_963930655.1. Taxonomy (NCBI): domain Eukaryota; kingdom Viridiplantae; phylum Streptophyta; class Magnoliopsida; order Fagales; family Myricaceae; genus Myrica; species Myrica gale. Next base: position 336,075 of record OZ005607.1, on the reverse strand, counting down.
GAAAAAAGGCAACTCTCCAGTGGTGAAAAAATAGCTTAATACCATCTTCAACCAAGATGCAGACAAAAATGTGTTTGCGTGCTACCATATCATCAAACAGTTTTTGAAATATTAAAATTGGGTATTTTTAGATGGATACGGCCAGTAATCCAATCCTGCACGCTTTAATTTGGTATCATCCACCTGAAATCCTAATGGCTGAGAAGAAAAGAAGCATATTAATCAACAAGGCAGTAGTAAATTTTTTAACGAAGGGATAGTATGGGACAATTATATCGTCCTGATTACAAAAAAAAATAGCAATAGCAATCAAGCTTAAACCAGGAATATCCACCCCAACTAGGTGTAGTCCAACAGCTGATGCAGCGCATGTTCTGGCAATGCAACCTGTGTTTCCAGGAATCTGTGAAGGACAATAGAAATCTCAGAACCTGCTTGAGAATTGAGGTTGTCCACAATTTGAATCGAAACAAAGAGAAAATGATCTTAGAGTCATTCAAATTTATGGGATAACAAAAATATTCTCCATAATTAGGATAAACTCAAAAGAAGCGGAAAGTATGAAGAGAAGCACCTCGGTGAATTCAAACTTTACAAATCCTCACCCAATAAGTAAATGCAAAATATTTCCATATATTGAAATTCCCATGCAGAGTAATGTTTAACAACTGAAAGTACTGAAAATGCAGATTTATGAGCTATAAGTTACCATCAATACACCTTCAATGAGGTTCTTAATCACTCTGTCCCATCTATAATGACAAATATTGGGTCATCAGTAACTAATAGCATCCAATGCAGCTAGTATTTCACTGTAGCACACCGTTTCCTACCTAACCAAGTCTTACAAATATTGAAGAACATACGCGGGGGCAGGGGGTGTACACACAACATATTGAACATCTAGTCCAAAGAGCCCTCAAGCCTATATAACAGTATTCAACCTTGAATTGGTGATACATAGATAAGTTCCATCCCTAGACATCATAACTCTAGCAACAAGCCAACAATCCACAGTTGGGACTCGTGGACGATGTTAATCACCAAATCCCATTTTTTCGAAGTCCTTGTGACTCTTGTATTTCACTGGCATTGATCACCAAATCGCCAATATCCAAGTCATCAATGAATCTTTATACTTGGTCGAAAGTAAACATGTGGTAGCAAACGACCATTACCTCAATTGCGAATTCCCAGTAAGTATACTTCCTCTAACTTTTTGGACACTCGATGAACAACCACGGCACTGACTTTAAGAGCCAAGCATTCGAAATTGGATCTTTTTAGCCGAATCCCATCGTTCACCTACCAATACTATGCTCTACTTCAGTTTCAGACCGGGAGCTTCAACATCAAAAGTGATCACGACTTTATGAAATGAAAGGGACATGAACTTTAAATCCTAATAGTAGAGAGTATATAAAACTTACTATGTTGATTTTTTTTTCGGGTGTAGTTTAAATCAAACCAAAAAACAAAAACAAATGGGTTGTACGAACTAACTGACGAAATAAACGCATAAGCTGAAGTCTTTTGGAAAACTTGAACCATTTTTAGCGATACCTGTGGTGAAACTAAAACCACTTGAAGAAGCTTCCTTCTCGACACGTCCTCTGTCAGCGCCTCGCCGACACCGCGAGGCAAAGGCAAAGACCTATCCTCGCCTCTCTCGGCTGCAACATCATACAAAACACGCATCATATAAAGATCCAATTTAATCAAGTTCACGGCATATAAGTATACGTCAATGGTTAGAGGTAGGGAAAAAGTGAGAGTACCGAGAGAACAGAGAGGATAGAAGCGAGGGGAGGAGATAGATAGATGAAACTTGTGCTTCAGCCGCGAAAAGTAGAGAGACCGAAAGAAGAGAGCTTTGGAGCGGAAGTGGAGATGAAAATGGAAGGGGGCTATGGCATTAAGTGTTTTGAGGCCACTGACGTCCATGTTTGGTAGGCTATAACCCCTTCCTCTTCTTGTCGGCGCTCCCATCCAATTCCTAGGTTCTTATAATATTTATTTGCCATCCGGTACTCATTTCAACAATTATGACGTGTACTCGACCTTATAAGTAGGAGGTCGTAGTGAGAGTTTATTTCGTGACGGGACTTACAGTGCGTTAACGAAAAGTGATGTTAAGGCGAACTTTTATCGCTGTTACAATGGAAGAGTCGTTTCCATAGGACATTAATTGTTTTTGGGTTTTTTAGTGTTAAAATTTTGAAAAGGTTAAAATTTTAGGAAATTGAAATTGATCAAAAGTGAAGAAAGAGATATTTTGAATAAATTTTTATATTTATTATACTGAAAAATAATGATTTAATAAGGAGAGTGATTATATTGTAATTATTTTATTATGTTAAAATTTTACAAAACAAACCAAGTTGAGAATTGAGTTATTAATTTGTAGTGAACTTCCATGTCATTTTTAATTTTTTATTGAACAAATAAAATATAGGGATAAATATAAATTCAGTTCTTGTGGTATACGCGAAAATTAAATTAGTCCTCGTGATAACAAAATCATAAAATTATAGTGAATTTGAGAACACAATTTTGGTAACATTTTAGAGTAAAAATTTAAGAGTTTGTAGAAAATTGAGGAGAGAGAATGATAAAATTGGTAAAAAAATTGATAAAAATGAAAAAAGTTTGTAAAAAAGTGAAGAGAGAAATGTTTGTTATGCTGATAAAATTGTAGTCTGCCAAACGAATTAGACATCTCATTCCACTTTCATTTGTAGTTGATCCTCCATGAGGAACTGCTTCTATGCTTTTGTGTAATTAGAGAATTACTTTTATATTTTTATTATTGTGAAGACTAATTTAATTTTCACATATACCACGTGGATTGATTGTGTATTTATCCCTAAAATATAAACGGTATTTTTTTAGTTATTTCACAAAATAAAATTGGTTTTTTTTTTTGGAATAGACCAAAGGCATAAAACCGTAAATCTTCTCCGAGACTATAAACAAATAAAAGCCATTCCTACCTTACGATGACAAAGCCAACTCGTGCTTCGTCGTTCTCTCGCCTCTCAAACTTTTAGTTAGGGCAAAAGTTTGCATCAGGACAATCAATCGGCGATCTACGATTGAGTCGGATTTTGATCGAACGTATTCTGGTAAGTCAATTTGGTCGAAAGATTTGACCCCCGGTGTTTTTTTTTTGGACTCGTCTTGGGTTTTCGAATTTTTGAGTTTGATTTGGCACTCGTGGCTAGGATAAGGTTTGGATTTTTGGTTCGATTTACATGTGCTTGTATGTGAGTTTGGGTGTGAATTTAGTCACGAGCTTTAAGGTTGTTGAGTTTGTGGGTTTTTCTCGTTTCGATTTGGGGTTGGGGATCGGTTATTGACTAGTACGAGTTGTTTCTTAATTTTAGTGTTGCTAGGGTTTCAGTTAGAAGAGTTATATGCTTGGATGCTATGTTGGCGAAAATTTAATAAAAAAATTTTGTTCGATTCTGGGAAATGAAGATGGAAAGGTTACATTTTTTTCAATCCTAATGTGGTTGAGTAGTTTAGACCAATTGAACTTTTGTCCTCAAGGTTTGAAGTGAGATTTTTATTTTTATTTTCTTCTTTATTGGTCTTATAGACAATTTTTTTTTTTGGGTAAAAAGGTAAGTAGTTTCATTAATTCCAAAAATTCAAGATAGAAAATGAGCCCAACACAAGCTAAAGTGTAAGTAAACCCTTGTGCACAAAAAAAGCCATCTCCCCAAATTGAGGACACAATACCAAATCACCTAGAAACCAAATGGTTCACACTATGGAGGTTGCCTCATTGACACACTCGTGTTAGCTTTCCCCTTGCTATCTTCAACTCTTGAAGCTTCACATCAAGACTCGTCTTGATCTCCTCTCGTGATAAAGTACCCGTCCTAAGTGGAGACGGGGCAAAGGTATCTGCTTTCTCCTCTTCATAACTACTACCCTCCTCTTCGTGGAAAGAAGAGAGAGTGTCGAACCTATTTAAAGAGTGGCTTTGCTGAACATTAGTCCTAGCATTTGACTCTTCGTGTGACTTGGCTTTTTTACTGGATTATCGACAAATTTAGTGTAGGTAATGTTTTCTGTTTTCTGAAAGATCGGATTTGTGTATAGTCTATCTGAATCTGCTTGTTATTTTCCTCCAAATTGTTTTGTTTTCTCGTGATGATTCCATAGTTGTTTAAACCTTGTGGGTTATCAAACTTGATTTCGTATTGGTTGTTTTCATGTATATGTTTACATCTTCATTTGTTTTATCTATTTAAGAACTGCTGCTCACTCAAAAATAAGAAATATAAGACCAAAAATTCCAGTTCCTTTGCTAAATAGCTTGGAAGCTTGTTTGTCAAACAGTTGCTTTCTGTAAACAGCCTAAGCGTACGTGGGTCTGTGGCAATGGACAAAGGAATGCCTCCTAGCCTCTTTGTCAATGATGGTTCGTTCATGGAGAGGTTCAAACAGCTTCAACAAGAGAAGGCAAGTGAAAAGGATACCCATGCCAAATTAGAAGTGTCCAAACCGATAACAATTAAGTCAGGGTCATTGACTGCTAACCCTACCATTAATAAAACAAGTGTGGAGTTTAAGACTAATGATACACGCAAGAACCCCCAGGCTGCTTCCGGTGGCAAACTTGCTTTTACCTTGAAACAAAAATCAAAGATTGTGGCGCCTCCTGTTAAGTTAGGTGCGGATGAGGATGAGGATGAAATTGATGCTGGAAAAGTTTCAGCTGATGCACCAATGAAACGACAGAAGTTAGATCAAGGAGATGCCTCTGAGTATTCATCAAGACAAGTGGATGGTGGTAAATACTGCTTATATAATTGTTCTTTTATCTGGTTGGGTTGCTATGGAAGTTTCCTGGTTCTCTTCGTATTTTGCTTTAGTGAGGAACATAATTAGTGAAAGATTGCCACTATTGGCTGTTAGCTTTTCGTGTTGATAGCCTTTTTTGTGGCTCTGGGTTTGTACAGGTTTTTTTAAAAATATTCATCCAAGCTCAATCAGTTATAATGCACATCATGCATGAGTGCAAGATGGAAATACATCTGTCAACTTCATATTTCTATCTTTCATGTTTTTACTGTTGAATTTGTCTAAGAAGCTATTCTCTCTCTCTCCCTCTCCCTCTGTTCTCTTTCTATAAGGTTGGTTTATTTTTCTTTTAAGAGGGGGTTTATTAAATTTATGTATAGTGCACTTCTGTCTGTTAATGATCAAAGATGTGGGAGCGGTGCATATCCATTTCAAAACTGTTAGAAGTTGTCGCTTTTGTTTTTGTTTGAGGGTTTTTTTTTTTCATCTCATTGCGTAACTCTTCGTTTCTTGTGTAAATCATCTTGGCATATGTCTACTCTTGAAGTGGTATGGATGAAGAGGACAAAACATTCTTGAATATTTCTTGTCTCATGACTGCAGCTTATACCTTTAGTACCTATCAACATTGGGGGGAAGAGATGTTCAATGAAAGATTTGGAATATGTGGAAAGCCTGCTACAAGAGTAATTTGCATTCCCTTGTTCATGCTCTCGGTATTAATCGATTTATAAGTGATATGCAGCACCGCCCTCTCCATGTGATCCTACAGTGAAGAAAGTTGCTGACAAATTGGCAAGTTTTGTGGCTAAAAATGGAAGGCAATTTGAGGATATTACTCGCCAAAAAAATCCTGGAGATACACCTTTTAAGTAAGTTTGTAGCATTGAAGCTTATGAGTTGATATTTTTTCTTATTGGTCTCTGACTTTTCCTATACGAGGCGTTTCTGTGCATGAACCTTTTTCACTTTTGTTAATGTTATTATATGATTGGTCATGCACATAGCTGAACAAATAATGTTTTACTTTTTGGCATTTCGAAGCCCCCCTTTTCCCTGGGCAAGAAAAAAGGTACAGTGTAACATGTTATTATACCCTTTGCAGGTTTCTATTTGACAAGACTTGCCCTGATTATAAATATTACGAGTATCAGCTGGCCGAGGAGGAAAATGCTCTTTCACAGACTAGGGAACCGCAGACATCTCATTCTGGTTGGTAGTTTAATATTCATGAAGTGATCTTGTTCGTTCTTGCGTATGCAAGTTTTGCCTATTGATAGTTTTTTTCCTCAAAATTATAGTCTTACAATTTGGTCATATTGTGACCTTTTTTTTGTTTGGGGGGGGGGGGGGGGGGCGGGGGCGGTGGACAATTTCTCTCTACTGAGAGGATGGAGAATATCTTTCCCATATAACATGACTAGATTCTGTCCTTGTGGTGCTATAATTAAGCTGTTGTGGTACTGTATGGTTCAGAGTAGTTTTGAGTTGCTGTCCCTCTATATAAAATGACTAGATTCTGTCCTTGTGCTATAATTAAGCTGTTGGGGTACTGCATGGTTCAGAGTAGTTTTGAGTTGCTGTCCCTGGACTAATAGAGGTTTGGTTGCATTTCATGTTGTGTCTTCTCTTGTTGCCTTTACATTTTTAGCCTTCGTGGATATGCCCTAGTCAACATAAAAGTAGATAGTGGTTTATTGGAATGGTCAATTACTAGTTTCTAGATTTCATATGTTCTATATTGGGTAACAATAATAAACACATTTGTCAAGAGAAACATAATTTGCTTGTGTCATTTTATTGCCTCTGTCCTGCTCCCCCATATTTACTCTAATTATCTATTGTTGTTATCATTACTATTTCTGCTACTGCTGCTAGTAGTGGTATTATTGTTAATGTTATTATTCTGTCTTCTTCGTTGTTGTTTATCATCTTTGTACTTTTCTGTAGGTGTTAAAAGCAGTTCAGCTTCTAAATCGACTAGTGGTTCCCAGAGGTCTTTTCAGCAGCACTATCAAACCCCTGCCTCCGCATTATATGATGCCACTGAGGATCCGAGAGTCCAAACAGCATCAGCAGGAGGATCTGGTAATTTTATTTGTCCATAAATCTTGAGTTGGTTCCTCACTAAAATAGGGTCTGTGATGAATGGAATAAATGAATGTGCAGCCAAGGGTTTCATAGGACTCGAGCAAGAATCCTACTACTATTGTCATGATGGCCATTCAATTCTTTGCAGTAGTTTTGGCGTCCCAAAAACCTTCCCTTTCTTTTTTGTTTCCCATAGGAAACTGTTAATCCCGTCTGTTTCTTGGGTGAACCCTTCTTTTCTCACACTCTTTTGCAAAAAAATCTATGACTGGATTTCTAAAATACTTTCATAGTTAATATAGAGAATTGATGACTTCCTTCAGTTACTTGCCAGAAAAGCTTAAAAGGTGGCCCCTGTTTCGGATGTTGAAGTCTATAGTGAATGATAAAAGAGAAAAAAAAAATGCTTGATACCTCTTTTCGTTTTGTTGTTGATAGAGTGCCAAGAAATCATGATATTGCTGTTTAATGGATAAGGACAGATCATGGTTTATAGAGCGAAAATTTATCCTGAGTGTTTATCGAATGAATTCTAATTTTAGACCAACGTGCTTTACTTGAGTTTTCAGATTAGGGCTTATTTTTGGTTTGTTTGCTATCACTTTGTATAGGATGGCCATCAAACGTATAAAGGCTTCTGACTACCTTCAGTTGTTCCTGTAGGTGAAGCTAGCGCACCAACAGGTGCTGATCCCATTGCCATGATGGAGTTTTACATGAAGAAGGCTGCACAGGAAGAGAGATTCAGACAACCTAAACAGTCAAAAGATGAAATGCCTCCACCTGCTTCTCTTCAAGGTCAATATTCGCTCCTTAGTAAAATAAATGTTCTTCTGTTTTCTTTGGTATTCCAGAGCACTATTACTTTTGTACCTTATCATGAATCTCTCTCTCTCTCTGGCTAGGCCCGGCAGCACCATCTAAAAAAGGGCATCACATGGGTGATTACATCCCTCAAGAAGAGCTTGAGAAGTTCTTGGCTGCATGTAATGATGCAGCTTCACAGAAAGCAACCAGAGAGGCTGCAGAAAGGGCAAAAATCCAGGCTGATAACGTGGGGCATAAACTCCTGTCCAAAATGGGTTGGAAAGAAGGTGCATCCTCTCTCTTTTTCTCAATCTCATGCATCTGCTGGTACACACGCATAGAAACTGACTATCTATCTGTGTCTGCACGCACACATACACATGGAGGCAAATACACCTGCTGTAGCTCATAAAACCTGAATCATGTGCATTAATTCCTCTCAGTTAGTGACAGCTTCATCAATTTTTTATTTTTTATTTTTAAAATTTCTTTGACCTAGCTGTTGTGTTATAACATCACATGCTGGGTCGCTTCAATTTTTGGGGGAGAAACCTCATAACGTTGGTGTGAACTGCAGGTGAGGGTTTGGGGAGTTCCAAGAATGGTATTGCAGATCCAATTATGGCAGGTGATGTCAAGATGAACAACTTGGGAGTTGGGGCTCACAATCCAGGGGAGGTGACTGCTGAGGACGATATATACGAGCAGTACAAGAAGCGGATGATGCTTGGTTATCGCCACAGACCCAACCCTCTGGTATTTAGCTTACTCATTTTATCACCCAACAATTGAAGATTTGTCAAATATACGATCATTGTTGTATTTACTAATGAATTCTCATGCGTTACCCTTTTGTTTCCTCCTTACAGAACAATCCTCGGAAAGCATACTATTGAACAACCATGCTGTGGAAAGCCTCTGCCTTCTTTCAAGAAATATTCATGCTGAAGTATAAATGATTTAGTTTCATTTTGCAAATTAGAAATTGTATGGATCTTGCTCTCTGTGAATTGTGGAATTTCTGTGTTTGATGAATATGATCTTTCATTAAATTCTTCCGAGTATAATATTCGTGTTCCTTTTCATGCACTTCATTTTTTTATTTTATTTTTCCCGTTTTGATGATTGAAAATTAACCTTGATATGTCTCCCCTAAGAGAGAGAAATATTTCTCTTAAAACGCAGGTTTCAAATGTAATTTCTTCTCGCGCTACCTGCTGATCTTTAACCTAATTCTTTAAAGGGCTGCCAGAGATATCCCTGAAGGGAAAAATAGAGAAAAATCGAAGGAATCCAACCAGTGAAATAGTGGATCTTTGTTTATCCAAGAAAGAAATAGCGAATCCTTATCATTCTCAGGTCCTGTATAAGAAGAATCTTCGCACATATGCCCCCACACCAACATTTCGGAACGCAATCCGATTCTTCGATCCTCCTCTGTTTCTTACCCGATAAGCGATATTGTATTTTTCCCTCTCCGGTCTTATCTGGTTCGCCAAATCCGAACCATCTTGGAGCATAAACTGTATCAAAAGGTACTCTTTTCACGTGTCTATGTTTCCCTTCACGCAAACAACCATATAGCTTCGTGGATACTTCATCCCTAATTCCGATGCGTTTGTGCGCACCTAATTAAATTAAGGAATCAGCTTGGACTTTGATAATCCTGTGAGAAAATAATAATAATAAAAAAAGATTTCGATTCTGCTGCCAAATAGTTTCGTCTTCCTCGCGTTCTCGAAAGTCTTGAATATTTTTGTCAAACTGAAAAAATTAGCCTTGGGGGCTGGGCTAAGTTGCAGGAACTCATGGTCGAAGTTAATTAAGGTCCCAAATGGCAGGCAATATGAGTGATTATGTCGTCGTTAACTTCATTAGGCTCAAAGATTATGCCAAAGAAGAAATCCATGTCTGTGACAGCTTGGTTTTCATGTTGATAATATGCCAACAAAACAGGAGGGAATACACCAAGTGGAATAATTAGAATTTGGAACCTTTTTCTGTCTCGTATTTATCTATCTATCTATCGAATTATAGGAAGAAAAAAGAAATTAACAAAAAGGAGGGTAAATTTTGTTTGTTTTTTTTTCTAACCAGATGTTTGAGTCAGCTTATGCACATTTTGACTAATTTCGGGATCTGTACAGTCTTCTCATTCTACGCAAACCGGACAACTAACAGGCTAAATGCCCTATGAGTAACCCCAAAGGGTTAGCAAAATCTATAAAATTTGTTGCAAGTAGCTGATAACAACTCATCCACATAAAGCATGAGTTTATTGAACAGTATAAATTCCTCCCGAGAAGGATTCTCACATCAACTTTTCTGCTCTAGAACAATATTTTCTTGGGAGACAAACTGGGTATATATCTATATATGGAATAGTTTGTCTTTCTGTATCTTTCGTTCCGTCAGTATATTCTCCTAATTATATCGGGGGAGGATTAATATAGAATAAAGTTAGAGAAAAGAACTTCCTTTATCTTGGATCCTACTCCAATCCCTCCATTAGAAGATGCATATGCACTTAATTTTCCCAGTTGTTTGTAACAAGGTTATTATGAAATTGATACCGTGTCTTGGATGGCAAAATCTGCAGCTCGAGTCCCTATAGCAAATAATGTCAAATTAGGCACTGACCCTCATATCAATTAAGATTGAAAGATTCTTTAATTAATTGGTTTACTGTTTTCTATCATTGAATGAATCACGTGGCAAACATTGTGTGGTCAAAATCGAAATTTAATTTTCGCTAATCAAGGGATTTGCCAGGAGATTAGCCTATACATAGTTTCGATCTCCAAGTAAAATAATAATATGTAAATTAATTAATTACAATTAGTCCCATTTTACAGCTGTTATAACTAGTGAGATTAATTTCATATTGGACTTTGGCTTAATGATTGGAGCTTTGCCTACAAAAAGAATCCGATCCAATGGTGTTGTAGATGCATGATACCCAACATCCACCCAGTCCTTTTATCTTGGGAGGGGACAGCTCATCCTAGAGAATAGGCAATCAAGATGTTCATGAATCACCTTTGTGAGAGGGTATCCCTAGAACAAAATCGTGTATGCAAATAAGAGCTTATCGAATACAAAATAAAGGACATAAGAACAAGTGCTCCTTTATTTGTTAATGTTCTTTCCTTTTTATCAGAATGGTAGATTTGCAAATAAGAGCTTATCGAATACAAAATAAAGGACATAAGAACAAGTGCTCTTCTATTGTTAACGTTCTTTCCTTTTTATCAGAATGGTAGATTCTTAAGCAGTCTATGTGCTCTTAAGAACAAAGGGTTTGTTTGATTCTAGGAGAAGGAAAAGAGAGAGATTGAGAGAGGAACAATTACGAAAATGCTACTACTTTTTTTTTTGGTTTAAAGACCTTTTTCATCGGTAAATTTTACACCTTTTTAAAAATGGTACTCAGATTTTCAATATGATCATCAACAGCCACTAGGTTTTTTTTTTCTATTTTGCCAAAAAAGCTCTTTAGTTAGTTTTAAATCCAATCACCTAATTATGATACACATTACAATCGATTAGGTTCCGACATATGTACACTTCTCTACTCGTTACTGATCAGGTTTCAACATATGTATACTTCTCCAATCATGTTCCGACATATAATTGTCGTTTTGAGTATGACTTGTTGGTCGATTGTATTTGAGACTAACGGAAAGAGACGGAATCACCTAATATCCAATGGTTGACTAGAATGAAAAATTGAGTACTATTTGTCAAAAGGATGCAAAAGTTAAAGATTACAAACGTCTTTTAACCTATAATGTTAGGAAACCTAACCCCATCCATTTAGCAGATGGTGGAATAAATGCATGCATGCTCCAATTGATAGGTTGCCAACCAGTAGGTGGGTGGCGGTGAGACCTAAATATATGTTTAGAGCACCTAACTTTGGACCATATTTTCATCCCATTGGCCCCCTGGTGTTAATTTCCTTCAAAAGCTTTGTAATCTTATGTCAGATGACTTTTTTTTTATCTGCAATAATTAACTGTGCAGACCTTTAAAAAAAGACTACACTTTAAAGGAAAAAGTGAGGATAACATCGTGTTTGTGTACTTGTTGGAGAACAGGTGTGCATTTATATAGTATTCCAATAATAATAATAATAACTATCTTTGATATTATTTGAGATTAATTTTCATAAATAACCATGCAGTACTGCTCATCAAAAACAGAAGCGGATTGGGTTCTGCATTATCTGGCAAAAGCTTAATTAATTAATTACTTAATTAGCACTATAGTTAGGCCTCAATAAACATGTTTTAGGGGACTACAAGTTTCCTAGATTAAGACAAAACAAGTTCATAAAGAAATTTGGTGACTGGGGGGCTGACAGGCAATTATTAGTAATAAATTTTGGTGCTTTATTTTAGTCTTGCCAATTGTAAAGTCAAAAGCATCTATAACTGGGGTATGATTTATGCCATTTATCCGCTGGAACATTTCTCTCCCTTTTTTTACTGCAACTAGGGAACCTTTCTAGGGTCATTCATTGATTAATGACTTGTAACCCAATACTCGGGTCGATTGTCAGCTGAGAATGCACAGCATAATCTAAGCATCTTGGATAGTCGCATAAAGTTTGATGCCTCTGATATTCAGTAGGGACACTTGAGTTTGAATCATAAAGCGCGACTGGATCAAATATAGAAAAAGACAAATGAATCAAATCTCCCCCATCTAATCCTAAAAAGTTAGTCTGGGTGATCAAGACTAAGACTTGTGATTTAGGAGTTTGTTTTCTATGATGTCTCAAGTTAGAATTCCTTCATATGCAAATATAGCTTAGAAGAGTTACACCGGTCTGAGGTTTACCAATTTGTCAAAACTTGGGATACCAAGATCAACAAAGAATATGACGTTTTTGTTAGCATTAAGGGTTGGTCTGGAGTGGTCAAGACATGTGAATTAAGGGTTTGTTCTCCTTAAAGTTTCGGGTTAGAATCCCCTAAGATGCAAATATAGTTTAAAAAGACTATACTGATCCGAAATTTATCAATCTGCTAAAGCTTGAAACACCAGAATCAACCAGTAATATGACGTTTTCTTAACATTCTGCACTCAAAAATTGATAAACTCCCCCATCTAAAATCTCAGGAGAATGAAGTTTTCCACTAAACCATATGGGTTAGAGAGATGAACTTGTTTATCTCCCCCATCAAAGTAATTCCGAATTTCTCCGACTCTTCAGTCTAGTTGACTAATATGCATGTGTTTATCAGAATGAGTTTTGTAAACAGAAGTCAGAATAGCCAGGGAAAGGGTAGACTTTTTGGGATTTGTCAAACACGTCCACAGCCGACATCGGAACATAATTTACTACGCATCGCGAGAAAAGTGTGGAATTTGTTAAATAAAAAATTATATGTTTAACAAAGCAATTCAATTCTATCAACTATGTACGATCTTTGTATAAATAAATAAGGATTAGTGGGGATTTGTCAGGGACTAATCACGGGTATCTGAGCTGGTGGCTGAAAACTTCCCTTTGACTAAAGACTCTTCCTTATTTTGTCCTGCTTTTCTTCTTTCTTCCTTCGTTGAATCATTGAACGTAGTATTCGTTGTTTTTCAAAAACCGGGTTCCAAAACCATTGACATTGTTGTTTAGACCTTTTTTTTTTTTTTTTTTTTTGCTGAATAACGCCACATTGCATTACGGAAAAGGAAGACCACAACGCATATCACAATCCCGGATATGCTCGGGAATATCAAAAGGCAAAAAGAGACCCACTTGGCCCGAACTAGCAGCCCATTTTGCGAGTGAATGGGCTAAAACATTACATCTTCTAAATACCCAAGCTATCTTCCATTCAGAAAACAAAACTAAACCACTACGAATAAAATCAACCTGAGAGGCAATAGGCCCTGAAGGGACCCCCCCTTCCAGAACCATTTTGCACAGCACCAGAGAGTCACATTCAAACTCCACCCGCGACCACTGTCTTCTGCGAGCCAAAGAAGTCGCCTCCGCCAAGGCACAAGCCTCACCAACTAACGGGTCCATAGCAGCTAAGCGTTCCATGTAAGCCATACAGAGGGAACTAGAAGAGTCTCGAACAGAGATAGCTATGAAAGACCCATTTGGACGAATAGCCACATCCGAATTTAATTTCAACCAACCAACCTTGGGGGGTTTCCACCGCAGCTTCGCCCCCCAACCACACTCCAACCAAACCTGAGAATGTTCAGCATATCGTCTTCTGATAGACGCAATCAAATCCGAAGTCACCACACCCGCATTATCATGAACCACCTTGTTCCTCAAAAACCACAAACTATCAATGACAAGGGTAGCATTTAGAGCGAAAGCAGTGAGATCCTCATGCCGAACATTGAGGATTCTGTCCGCATGCAGCACCATCCCAACCAGAGCTGCTTCAGAAACTGGATTCAGCATATCCATTGGCACCGCCCACAGTGATTCCCTCCAAGCAATGCATGCCACTGCACAGCCCACCAGCAAATGTAAAGTGTCTTCTGGAACAAGACGACAAAAAGGACACAAAAACACTTCTTCATCTTCGCAGTGGAGAATCCTAGCAAGCCGTCCCTTAGTCTGAAATGCCCCTGCCGCAACCTTCCATAACAATAGATTGAGTCGGTCTTGTAGCTTCAGTTGCCAGAGTCTATCCCAAGAAGTCGCTTCCAAGGAACTTACACCCGGTGCCCGGTGATGTTGTTCCAAGAGGACCAAAGACTTAACCGAGAACAACCCACCGCTTTCCTTGGTCCAAGTCCAAGAGTCCTTCAAGTCTGGATCCGGCACCTGCATCCGCATTATTTCTGCCACCGACGCTGGTTCAAACAGAGAATGTAACAGATCTAGATTCCAAACCCGCTCCCCTGGCCTTACCAAATAAGCCACAAAGTGAAGAGAAGGGTCCACAGTAGCATCTACTCGCCATTGGGGTTTGAAACCCACACCCCCAGGCAACCACGGGTCCTGTTGCACTCGTACTGTGCTCCCATTTTGGGGTAGAATACATAGACCCTCATTAAGTAACGGAGCAGCCTTCAAAATACCTTTCCATACCACGGAACCTCTACCAACATGGGTGGGAGGTGAAAGAGACCGAGTGTGATATTTGGTCGTGGCCAACTGAACCCATAAAGTACCCGGGGAATGTAGGAAGTTCCACCCGAGTCGCGCCACTAGAGCCAAGTTGACTTCATACATCTTCCTCAAACCAAGCCCTCCCAGTACCTTCGGAAGGCAGATCGAATCCCAAGACTTGGGAGTGAAATTTTTCCTCTTTTGAGCCGAAAAGCCCCACCAAAAGTCCTTTAACATCTTGTCAAGATCTTCACACCATCCCTTAGGAAGGAGAAAGGTAGACATGCAATAAAGAGGCATTGCGGATGCTACGGCTTTGATCAAAGTTGTCCGCCCCGCTTGAGAGAGAGCTCGCATCTTCCACCCCGCAATTTTTGAGAGAACTCGATCCCTTATATCATTGAAAGCATTCTTCTTTGATCGTCCTACAAATAAGGGAAGCCCCAAATACTTACTATCCATACTCATTTTCTTCATCTGCATAGTGTTGCAAAGGTCAGCGACCACCACGGGATGAGTATTCTTGCTGCAAAATAAAGAGGACTTGGCCAAGTTGACTTTTTGACCCGATATCCGCGTATACGCGGCCAAAGTTGCAGAAATCCGAGTCGCCTCTCTAACATTTGCTCGACTGAAAATCAAAAGATCATCGGCAAAGAGTAAATGAGAGATAGAAGGAGCCGTCCTAGAGACTTTAATTCCATGAAAGCCCCTCAATTCCTCCTGTTTAGTCAACATGCGAGAGAGAACTTCCGAGCCCAAGATAAACAAGAAAGGAGATAACGGATCTCCTTGTCTCAGCCCACGTGAGGGACGGAAAAATCCAAAGGGAGACCCATTGAGCAAAATTGAAAATGAGACTGTTGAAATACATTGCTCTATCCATCCCACCCATTGTTCTGCAAACCCAAACCTCCTCATCACTGACATAATGAAAGACCATTCCATACGGTCATATGCTTTCTCCATGTCCAATTTAAAAGCAGCGAACCCTTTCCTTCCTCGCTTTGTTTTCATCGTATGTAGCACCTCTTGACCAATAATAGCGTTATCTTGAATAGATCTCCCTGGCACAAAAGCGGCTTGGAAAGGCGAGATAAGCTTAGAGAGAACACCCTTCAACCTCCCTGCTAAGATCTTCGACACCACTTTGTAGACTACATTGCAGAGACTAATGGGTCGGAACTGGTCAATTCTGGAGGGGTTATCGATTTTGGGCAATAAAGCAATGAAGCTATGATTGAGTTGCTTAAGCAGAAATCCAGTGCGAAAGAAATGCTGAACCATGCCTATAACTGCCTCCCCCACGGAAGGCCAATAATGTTGGAAGAAGAGAGCCGGAAAACCATCAGGCCCCGGCGCCTTGAGTGCGCCCAAGTGAAACATAGCTCCCTTAATCTCCTCCCGTGAAGGCATGGCACACAAAGCCTGATTCTCGTCACTAGTAATAACCGGGTGGATCAAATCTGCCAACAAATCATCATCTGCCTCACACGAAGTGGAAAACAGCTGCTGAAAATACTCGACTATGTGAGTACCAATCGCCTGACGGTCCTGGATCCACATAGTCGAGTATTTTCACCACCCGAGGAAGTTTATGGGGTCGAAAGGAAGTATGTACGGAGAGCATTTTTAATTGTACGGACCATCTCGTACATATTGGTACCATCTGTGTACCAATCGCCTGACGGTCCTGAAAATACTCGACTATGTGAGTACCAATCGTTGTTTAGACTCGAATAGTCAATATGCACACAGAAAATGGCACGGGTTCTGCTGCAGTTCGGCTGACCGAACTGCAGCAAACCCAGCTGCGGTTTGTGAGGGTGGGGTGCGAGAGTAGAGTAGTTTTGCTCTTTTCAAGTATTCCTGAAACGAATGCTCTGTTTTGTCCTTATACCGTGTGTAGTTTCATTGAGACAACCTTGGAGACATAAATACACATGTATTTGGACATTTGTATGAGGCTGCCATGTTCAGTGAATATTGACAAACTTCCACTTTTTGGCCGTTGCAGCCACGATTTTCAGGGACATGATGTTAACAGCATTTTCAATTGATTAATCTCTCAAATTGTAGTTTTCTGCAGTAGGAGCCGTTTACGTATCATTTTGACCTTATTTTTATTTTTGATTTGACTTTCTACTACCTAATAATTAATTAATAAATATTATAATCAGCATTTTCAAAACCCTCGTATGAACTTTTAATGTCTTATGAATGGAATAGAAAAGGAGTTCGTAGATGATGAGGTTTTGATTATCGAGTTGCATGCCAACTTGCAAATCTCTTACCCACAATATTCTCTGGGTGGTCAAGACTTTGAGCCTAAGAGTTTGCTCCTTTTGAACTCTTAGGTTCGAATCGTCTAAGGTAAAAACAATTATAAAGTCAGACTAACCTAATCTATGTGATTTAGAGTTACACCAGTTCATAATTTACAGACCCGTTAGTGAATCCACTCTAATAGTCCGCCGAGTTAAGTTTCTCCTAATTACCTAAAAAAAATATTTGTTATCTTTTTTTCCCTTTGCCGATTCATTTATATATGCAGGAAAAAACAACCTAAAAGCAAAATATCATTTGAATTACCATAAATCGAAGAGTAAAGAGGAGGGATTACGCAAATGAGTTTCTCCAAGAGACTCATTATCCATCCACCGCCGACTAATAAGTGTCCCTTCACGCAAGCCAAAGAGCACTCCCACAAGATATTCTTCGTTTCCCAACAATCACTGATGCTAAAATCTCTCCGTCTTAGAGTAACGTCGCTTGGCCCGTAAGCAAAGCATCAGATCTGTTATTATATGCTTTCAAGCTTGGATAACGTTGCTTTCAGAATTAACTACTCCTTTATGCTAACAAAAGACACGCAAATTTGAAAGAGAATAGGCACACGCCCGTATAAAATATATACAAAACTTTTCACCAACAGCTTATCCACGTACATATTCAAAGCAAAATCTTCATTTCTTTATGTAAATAAAAGAGTTGAAGAAGACGAATATTGTAGTCTGTTCTTTTTAGGCGTGACAATATGAACCTCAATCCACTGCAAAAATATTTAGATTGAGTCATAACTATCTATTTAAGAAGAATGTTTGTTACCGTAGCTCTATAAGAGTGCAGTTGATTTAGAGGCGAAAGATCGATCTGCCACACACATGCTCTTAGATGTCTCTTTTTCAGACCTCCAAACTAATTGGGTTACCACTTTCCTCGTAAAACCTTCAATTTTTTCAATTCTGCTTGTGATTGATCTTTTAAGTGGTTTGATATGAAAATAAACAAATATAATTATTCATTCAAAAAAAATTTAAGAGTGTTGTATATATGCTGCATCTTACACTGGTTAGAAGAGAAGTAGTTATATATAATTGTGATTATAAGAGCTATATATATCTATTACAACTCAATAATTATCTCAAGATTATGAAATTTACGAGTCCGTTTCTATTAAGCTCAGCTCGGCTCGGCTCAGTAATGATGTTTGAGTATTTTGGATTTAATAAATTTTATATACTGTAAACGGATTTAAATTTAAATTAAAACAACTATTTTAATTTTAAATATTTGAGGACAGGAAATTTGGATGATTTTAAAGTTGGTCAACTGAAATAATGACGTGTCATGGATTACATTATTGTGTCATAATGCATTTCCGTAATAAGGTTTAAACACCAAGGGTATATTTGAAACCAAGTTAGTACATAAATGTGACGGACAGAGAGACACCTTCAGAACAATCTCTCTGTGCTCTCTCTCTCTCTGACGCTCTCTTTCCCAGCAACATTAAGTGATTCAGATACGAACCAGAAAGCCGAGGTACTTGGTGACCTCATCCGTTTTGGAGCTCAAATGGTCCTAAATCTTTGCTGAATTGGGTAGTTGTCTTCTATTCATGTTCTTTTCTGTTTGTCTTGAAGTCGGCCACTTTCACAGCAGAGGAACAAAATCCACAAAAGATTCTGAGACGAACGAAGCTGTTTTTCTTTTCTTCTACACTCGTATGGATTCTGAGGTTCTCGTATCTTTTTGTGACTTTGGGTTGGTGTTAGAACCCTCCAAAGAGGCCTAGAAAAAAAAACTCTTCCAAGAAGCGAACACGAGCTAAGAAATCTATAGGGTAGTGTGCGTGTTAGTAAATCAAGCAGGTTTTTAGTTGTACATGTATTGTTGTCTTCATCGTTTCGGGGCTGAATTTAAGGTTTTTTTTGTCAGCTTTTTGGTTTGTCTACCGACTTCTGAGTTCAATCGAAGTTCGAGAGTTTGTCAAAGCAATCAGGTTTATACTTTTATCTTTCAACCTCTCGTAAAGTTAAAAGCTTACCGGTTGGAAATCAAGAATATAATTTATTGCTTGTCCTCAGGAATCTGCAAGAGAGACTGTCATGAATCTTTTGCAAAATCCGAGTTTCAAATATTCAACTGGGGAGCTGAGAAAGAACCACCAAGAATTTATGGATTCAAATGTTTACCATCCCCATCATCAACAACACCAACGGCAAGAACTGCAACAACACCAACATCACCAGCATAATTCTGGCCTAATGCGGTATCGCTCTGCTCCGAGTTCATTTCTCGCCAGCCTTGTTGATGGTAGCAATGGCGTTGATAGTGTTGGACGAGCAGATTGTCTTCGATCATCTAGTCCCGAGGTGGAGACCATGCTGACAAGTTTTATGTCATCTTGCAATGACTCGGGCGACTCGGGTTCTCAGATGGGTTACCAAGCTCAACAAGTTCGAGTTTTGCCAGATCATAATCCAGTGGCAGCCGGGACTGCTTTGGATAGCTCTTTTGGTGTTACCAACTATGGGGCAGTTGAGAATTCGATGAAAGAGAAAATGGGTGCAGGAAATCGCTCCATTCTTATGAGGCAAAGTAGCTCTCCAGCTGGGCTTTTCTCTGATTTGACCATGAACAATGGTATGATTGCTCATATATTTGCTCTTACTCGAAATTTTTTATTTGTTGTTTTTAATCTTTTGGCTTCACTTTATTTGTCTTGCTCGGGAAATTTTGGATAGGCAAGAATAATTAAGCATTGGATATTATGATTTACGTTCCTTTGTTTCCTTAAATTGGAGAAACCCCACCAAAACAAGGCTGGAGTAATTTGATTTAGGCCAGCTAATAGTCATGTAATCTCAAAATAGCAGATTAGTGAAATTTTAGACACAAAAATGTGGCACTTTAGTAAGAAAAAAAAAAGGAAAATGGACTGACAAATGTTTGGTGGGGAAATTGTATAACTCTTGAAGGAAACAGGGTTGAATTTTGGAACTGTCTTTCCTTGGTCTCTGTCTGGGTTGTAGTTTGTGAAATAATTTCTGACACAAATTACCCGGGGAAAAAGAAATTTAGAGGAAGATTGGGAGAAAAATTAGCAACCAGCTGCAGGCTCAATTATTTTTTGGCGGAAGAAGTTAAACTGCAGTTCTAAAATTATCGAATAAGGTGAATGAAGCCTTTCAGGTTTCAATCTCATCATGTTTCTGTCACCTGTACAATTTGGAAATTTTTCATCTTTGACACTCCTCAAAATAGATTGCTCAATGCTTTTTAATGACTAATAGGCTTCACTGTGATGAGGAATGTGGGAAGTTTTAGAGCTTGCAATGGGGAACTCAGCCCGTCGGCATCGATGACTAAGTTGAATGATGCTTTAAGCTTTTCAGCTGTGCCATCTTCATGCTCGATGCATATGCCTCAGATTGCTGACTTTGGGAACGAAATAGACAGTCAAGAGGATCAAAGTTTGGCCAATGCTAATGATAGCAATCAACAATATGTTCGCAGCTGCACAACTGATTCTTGGAATGGACCCTCATTCAATGGCATAAGAAGAAGAGGTAATGAGGGTAGTGTGTTCCCAACTCCAAATGCATCGGATACTCAGGTAGCACTGGCAGCTCTATTATCTTTTTGCTTTCCGGTTGGAAGTGCATTTTGCTTATCCTAGTAAGTAATGATATTTCCTTAACCAGAATGCAGAATCCGGAATCCATGGATTGACTCATCATTTAAGCTTGCCTAAGACTTCCATTGAGATGGCCGCTACAGACAACTTTTTGCATTTTCAAGGTTCTGTTCCTTGTAAAATACGAGCCAAAAGAGGCTGTGCAACTCACCCAAGAAGCATTGCAGAGAGGGTAAAATATCTTCTAGTAAATTACAGTTGCATTACAACATTTTTTTTGGTGTTCATGCACTTATCTACCATTTACATGACAATAGTTAAGTTAAGCTGGGATTTATCAAATCCTTGAAATCTTACATCAGGTGAGAAGAACACGTATCAGTGAAAGGATGAGGAAACTGCAAGAGCTTTTCCCAAATATGGACAAGGTAGTTTCTAATAAAGAATGTTGACTTGTGATTGGCAAACTTGTTAGGAACTCAATTTGGTTATTTTTGTTATTTCCTTGGCAGCAAACAAACACAGCAGATATGTTAGAGTTGGCAGTTGAGTACATTAAAGACCTTCAGAAACAGGTTAAGGTATTATGAAAGAAAAACTACTCTTGCATCAAACCCGAAAGCTTGTGGTAGAAAAAGTTGCTCACATGAATCTTCAACAAACTCTATCTTCCTTACTAAATCTGTTTCTTTTTCGCGCAGACCCTCACGGATACTAAGGCGAGGTGCATGTGTTCAAGAAAACAGAAGCAGTTTTCAAATCATTCTGCCTGATCTTTTTGTTTATGTACAGATAGTATTAGGAAGAAGGCAAGTAACAAAAAATGTGACTTCACTTCCCTCTTTCCCAATTCAATGGTGGGAGTTTGTGAGTGTCGGAAAATATGCTTTCCAGTATAATATTCTAGATCGGCTCTGCTAATATCCTGTCCTTGATGACATGGGGAATGTGAAAGCTGACCAAGAGGTTTGCAGTTGGAGATATTATGTTTTCACAAATGTGACCATGGAAAGCTGCCATTAGGATCATGGAGCTTAGCTAACAAGGCAAGTTCTGAAATAAATGCCATAATCTCGTTCAATCCCAAACCTGATTCAATCTTTTAGAGTAGCTGTCATTAAATTCGCACCATTCTTAAATTCATCCAAGCTGACCATTTACAACAGATACTCTGCTACATGGATCCACGTATCTGCAAAATAATAGGAGTTCTTGGGGTTGTATCTCTAAACTCCAACTTCTTAAGCGAGTAAACCCAGAAACGGCATTGTGTATGTATGCCCTTATCCGGAAAGGCAAAACATATTATCTCATTCGCATTGATCTTAAATTGAATTGACGAATTTTCCATACACAAATGCTTTGTGTATATATTAATAAGAATTCGTCAAGAATCAAGATGACAAGTTGGGGAGATGCACAATTTCTCCCTGCTGAATTGAATAGCAGCAAATACTCTCGGCAAGCAAGTTGTGTACTCTAAACACATGAAAAAAAAAGGTGGTGACTTTCTCAACTCAAACGGGCCTCGACTCATCTCCTGGGCCTTTCTTATTTTTTACGTGACCATAAGAGCACTCCGTTGCAAAATGTCCGGTTTGAGTCGTAGTTATTGTCACGAGTCCGACACAACATGCCCCAACAGATCCAAGATTAGACTCTACTTTCTCAGCTATCTATGCTGATCTGATTGCCGAATTTTGTAGTTTTAGAGTCTAGTATCTTTTAAGTAAGCCTTGTCTGAAACAAGACTTTAAGGATGTCACGTTGCATACTGCAGGTTCTGTCACGACTCGTACCAGCAGGATCCTTACAGAACGTGGGGAGAACAGAGTTGTAAAAGGAAAACAATGAAATACAGTGGGGCATGCGTGGTTTTTTAATCTTTAGGAAATCAATTTCATGTTTTTCTATTTATTTTCTGTTCAGGAAAAGGAAAAAGAAACAGAAACCAAAACTTGTCAATGAATTAATACTTGGATCAGAGTCTGAAATCGATGTTTATTCTGTTTTTAATAAGGAAACAGGGGGCGGGGAAATGTAAAAAAAAACCAAGAAATCCTCCACGTGCCACCATGTCAAAAGCGGTTCCACTGTCCTTCCTTTTTATCCAGCTATTCTCTCGTGGCGCTCTATCTCTCTCTCTCTCTCGCGCGCGCGCTCTGTGTGAACTTTAATCTACCCTCTGTCTGGGTGAGTGGGTGGTAGTTTCGAAGCATTTTGTGTGTAGATATATATATATATATATATATATATATATATATATATATATATATATATATATATATTCATATAAATATGGAATCTTTTGGGCTTGCGAACTCGAACTTGGAGAGTTTGACCGTTAAAAACCCTCTCTTGAGCTCATGATCAACGTCTTTGACCTTTTCCCTCCGCGCACGCTCCTCCAAACCAATCGGATTCCTCTACCGATCGATTAGGAGGGAAGCTGATCGGGCGGTGATCGGATTGGGTAATTCAATTGGAGAGAGAAAGGGAGAAATGTCGAATATGTTGGGGCAGAAAAACTATAACCAGAAGATCGACTACGTGTTGAAGGTGGTGATGATCGGAGACTCGGCGGTGGGGAAATCGCAGCTCTTGGCGCGGTTCACAAGGAACGAGTTCAGTATAGAATCGAAGGCCACGATCGGGGTCGAGTTCCAGACAAAGACTCTCGTTATCGACCACAAGACCGTCAAGGCCCAGATTTGGGACACTGCTGGTCAGGAAAGGTATATTCTTCCTTAGCCAACAGTTTGGGATGTGTGATGCATTTAACGCAACTGAGTCTAAAGCTTTTGGTTGGTTTGTTGAACATAACTGGGTCAAACTCCTAGGGTTGGCTTTTAGGCGAAGGTGGTGTGTTATATTGTATCAGAGCATCACTCGGACACTATCCATGATGATCTGAAATAGATTTAGAATTTGGCTTTCGCAGCTATTAACAATTTCGGTATGCTGTATGTTAGGTGTTTCTCAAGCACTAGATAGGTCTGTTTTCAGAGAGTTAGAAAAGTAGTGTGTTACATCGCCAATTTGGTGGAGTTAACAGGTTATGTGTTTCACCTGATATACAACCTGACACGTTCTTCTGTATTAGTCTATGGTCAAATTATCAACTGCATTTCAAATTCAATTTCCTTGGGGGGTAAATCAAATTGTGTAACATTCTCAGTGTCTAAGAGCGTTTGATAACCATATAATATATGGAGTTCTGACCTCAGTAACTGTGGAAATCAGAGTGGGATAATGGTTAAGAGTACAGGTGACAGTAAAGACTGCTTGGTGATCGCTTCATGGTACATTGGCTTGATCTAAGTAAACATACTAACATAGAGAGATAATGGTTATGTTGCTATGAGATAGAGATAAACGCTGAAATGGATTGGTTTTGAGATGTCATGGTGTCATAGAATCTATGTTTGCTGAAGCAGAGCTCTAGTGACAGAGAACTGGTTGTATTCTAGCACATAGACTGTTAAGATAAATGCCTACTGTTATAAAAACGGGGGGAACTATGATCTGATGCTGCTAAATGACATGGTAAGGTCATTAGTTGGAGAAGATCAGTAATGGCACCGTGGATTAGTTGTAAGCTTGTGTAAATTTGTGTGACAATGGGGGATGCGAAACGGTGGGGCAACATAGATATCTTCAATGAGATGAGGCCCAGAAACACCATGATCAGTTGGTGGTGGGGTTGAACTGGTTAAAATAGAAAATAGGGACTCCCTTGCTAATTCAAAATGGTTGGGACTAGGTACTGTTTCAGATTGAGAGAGTTTATATATGATTGGGTTCTTGTTATTGTTTTTCCAATTATGTTCAGTTGGTAACACCTTTTTCCGAATGCAAAATCCCCACATAACTCACATTCTCGGTGTAATCTCAGATACAGGGCGGTGACCAGTGCATACTACAGAGGTGCAGTGGGAGCGATGCTTGTTTATGACATTACCAAGCGTCAATCATTTGATCATGTTGCCAGGTGGTTAGAGGAGTTACGGGGCCATGCGGACAAAAATATTGTTATCATGCTTATAGGCAACAAGACTGACTTGGGTTCCCTTCGAGCTGTACCTACCGAGGATGCCAAAGATTTTGCCCAGAGGGAGAATCTCTTCTTCATGGAGACATCAGCTCTTGAGTGCACTAATGTTGAATCGGCTTTCTTGACAATCCTGACAGAAATTTACCGAATCGTCAGCAAGAAGGCTCTCATTGCCAATGATGAAACAGAATCTGGAGGAAGTTCATCACTCCTCAAGGGAACAAAGATTGTTGTCCCTGGGCAAGAGCCAGAACCTGAACGGAGATTCAACTGTTGCAGTTCTTCGTAGGATTTTCCTCCTCCAAAATTGTGCCACAAGGATTGCTGCAGCTTTTTTTTAGCTTAGGTGATGGTCCCCCCCCCCCCCCCCCCTTTTTCCCTTTGGTATAATCTTTACTGCTGCCTAATGTCAAACTGGGATCACAATCTTCAGTCTTTTGAGATTATTGGTGTATTACACCTTTTTCGTATACCAGGTAATGAATAGCTTCCTCTTGTAAGAAGTTGTTGGTGATTGATCTGCGAATGGATATTGGATACGTTCAAACTTTTTGAATACATCTAGAAGTTGAACATGACAGTGGTTGTTGCTATTTGCTAAACTCATATCGGTGCTTGAGAGTAAGTACAGCACCATGGTCATAGACAGAAGGAAACAATACTTGGGAAAAGCCATGGCTGATGTGGAGGCATTTTTTGAAGTCCATTAAACAAATATAACCCTAGTTTCTTGATCGTATAAGTTTCATAAGACCTTATTAAGGAAAGAAAGTTTCTCACGGAATAAAATGGAGCCTATTAAGCTGTTCTTAGACCTTTTCAGATGATGTTTCTATTAAAGTCTTTAAGTTTTTAAGATAATTCTCCAGCAAGATATATTTTCGTGTGACATTGCTACATTTGCATACCTTAAATGTAGGACCGCTGGTGGCTAAATTCATGGATCAAGATATTCTTCACTTGTTGTTCGAATTAGATAGTTTAATTCGGAAAGAAATAGACACATAATGTGAATCTTAAGCATTTAGTGCAGCCCGTCAATCCTTAATTTGTGGAGAAAACAAACAATACTTCTATCTATTGCACCTAAGGAAACAAAAAGGAGCACAATTTTAGGTTTCCTTTCTTCCAACATCTACATAAATATATATAGAGTGCCTTGATTTGTGCTCTGTTTTCTTAAGTTAATCCATGCATGTTAGGACTCAATTGATCTTTGCGGATTGATTCCATATGAACAACAGAGAGTTTTATGGGAAATCTGATCTATTAATTTCACATCTTCATATATATATTTATGCAACAATATCAACACGAAAAGGAAATAATATGCGAGGGGATTCAACCCTGGTCCTCAAAGAAAATACTTCCATGTCTATTGTCTGTTTCCAAAAGAGAAAAAGAAAAGTAAACTTTATTTCAACCCCCAGTTTGGAACCACTACTCCTAGTCTCCTAACATGAAGTTCAAATATTCTATTTCCAGATTCCACGAAATTACGTTTGTTCCGTAGAGTAGAACAAGACTTTCCTTCCAACTAGTTGTACAAAGGAGATTATCGGTACAAAGAATCTTGTGCTTCTTGCTTGAAGTTTCGGGACGTACTACAATAGTCTTGTAGTCCGAAAGCTTATTAATCACAAGTGCACCATCCTCGGTGCACCCAAAGAAACGCGCAGCTTCGTGAAATTGCACGACAACAGATTTAGTCCAAGATTCAGACACTCCATAATCCATCATCACCCAAATGGATATGTAGCTCTGGGGACCACCGTCCCCATTATCAGATTTTGTAAAACGACTAAAAACAGAGAGATAATGAATTTCGTATATTCCTCTTGAATGAAGAGCAGGGTGCTCTGTACAATATATAATATGAAAAATGTAACAGAAAGAGAATCAATCCTAACAAACTAACAACCAGAGGAAGTTCTAGAAGAAGGAATTTACACGTAAGAATGATACAGAGAAAAATATAAGACATGTCAGCATAAAATGAGTTGCTGACTACGCGGCTGAATATGCTGTGTCCGCATGCTTCTGTAGGTGACTTGAATCAGCAGTTTTGCCGCGTAACACCCCCCGCAAGCTGGAGCATATAGATTATCGATGCCCAGCTTGGATAAGTGAGAAAATAGTAGACCAGATGGTAGTGCTTTGGTGAAAACATCGGCAAGCTGGGAATCAGTACGAACATGAAACGTTTGGAGAAGTCCAGCTTGGATCTGATCACGTAGAAGGTGACAATCCATCTCGATGTGTTTCGTTCTTTCCAGCCCGATTGTCACAGTAGAGAGAAGCAGCTTGAGGATGTGGAATTTGCAAATCATGAAGAACATAACGTAACCAAGTCAATTCACAGCTTGTGCTTGCCAAAGCACGATACTCGGCCTCAGCTGAGGACCGAGAAACAATACTCTGTTTCTTGGATTTCCAGGAGACAAGAGAGTTGCCAAGAAATATGCAAAAACCGGTGATCGAGCGTCGTGAGTCAGGACATGCGCCCCAGTCAGAATCACAGTATGCTTGCAGAGATAGAGAGGAAGAAGATGGGAAGAAAAGACCTTGTCCAGGTGCTTTCTTAATATACCGTAACACTTGATGAGCAGCATGAAGATGAGAATCTGTAGGATGCTGTAAAAATTGACTAAGTGTTTGAACAGCATAACTAATATCTGGTCGTGAGAGAGTAAGGTACAGCAAACGTCCCACTAGCCTGCGGTAAGGAGCAGCATCATGCAGAGGTGTACCTGAAGATTGACTGAGGCGTAAATTTTGTTCCATTGGCAGTGTGAGTGGGCGGCAACCAAGCTGTCCAGAGTCAGCTAAAATATCTAACGCATATTTGCGTTGACTAATGGATAAACCCTGCTTGGACCGTGCCACTTCAAGTCCTAGAAAGTAACGTAGGTCTCCAAGTGACTTTATCTTGAACTGAGCATTTAGGAAAAGCTGGAGAGCATCAATAAAAGGCAGGTTATTGCTGGCAACAATTATATCGTCCACATATACGAGTAGGGCCATAAAAGAAGAGTCTCGACTGAAAATAAAGAGACTGTAATCTGCTTTGGATTGATAAAATCCATATGAAAGCAAGGCAGAGGTAAATCTGGCATTCCATTGACGAGATGCTTGCTTAAGGCCATAAAGACTCTTTTGCAAACGACACACCTGATTTGAGTGAGTTGTAGTATATCCAGGAGGTGGTATCATATAGACTTCCTCGTCCAAAGAACCATGTAAGAATGCATTTTGAACATCAAATTGCTTAAGATGTCACCCTTTAGAAGAGGCCACAGCAAGAAGACAACGAACTGTGGGAAGCTTAGCAACGGGAGAGAAAGTCTCATGATAGTCAATGCCTTCCCGTTGAGTGTAGCCTTTAGCAACTAAACGTGCTTTATACCGTTCAAGGCTACCATCTGAATGGTATTTAAGCTTGAAAACCCACTTACATCCAATAGGTGTCTTGCCAGGAGGCAGAGTAGTTAAAGACCATGTATTGTTAAGTTCAAGGGCATTTATTTCAGAAATCATGGCATTACGCCAGTTAACATCTTTCACAGCAACCTCATAAGAAGTGGGTTCAGTAATAGAAGAAATAGAGGTACTAAAAGCACGAAAAGGAAAAGAGAGTTTATGATAAGAGAGAGTATGAGAAATAGAGAAAGGATCACCTGAGTGGAGACCAAAAACAGCAGGTTGAGATGAGGAAGGGGTGTCACACATGGCCTGCTGGCAGTGATAGTCCTGCAAAAATTGAGGAGCAGATTTGTGTCTAGTGGACCTTCGGAGAGGAGCAGAAGTGGAAGGATGATTTAATGAAGATGCAGGTGGTACATTAGGTGGTTCGGTTAAGTCTGATGGAGAAAAAGAAGGAATTGTAGTGGCAGGTGGTTTTATGGGTGAATTGGAGAGAGGAGAGTGTGTATTGGGTGAAGTGTCGGATGACACATATGTAGATGTATCAGGTAAAGGTTTTGTGAAAACAAAAGGTGAAGGGGAATTGGCTGGAGAAAAAATAGGATTAGTGTGGAGTGGAAAAATTGTCTCATGAAAAATAACATTTCGTGAGATGAAAATAGAATGAGTATGTAAGTCGAGTAACTTATACCCTTTTACACCAAAAGGATATCCAATGAAAACAGCAGCTCGACTCCTAGAATCAAATTTCTTGCGGCTTTGGGACAGAGTGGTGGCAAAAGTCAAACAACCAAAAACCTTTAAGTGGGAGTATGAAGGTTTGTGGCCAAAAAGGAGTTCATATGGTGACCGATTGTGGAGAAGAGGGGATGATATTCTGTTAATGAGATATGTTGCTGTCATAATAACATCTGTCCAATATTTTAAAGGAAGATTAGACTGAAACTTGAGAGCCCTAGCAACTTGGAGAAGGTGCTGATGCTTGCGTTCTACTACCCCATTTTGTTGAGGGGTTTCAACACAAGTGCGTTGGTGTATGATGCCTTTTTCTGCATAGAAGTTTGGGAGAGAAAATTCAAGGCCATTGTCACTGCGAAATGTCTTTATTTTGGTATTGAATTGTGTCTCAACGTAGGCAGTAAAAGAGTATATACAGGTTTTTGTCTCAGATTTATTTTTCATCATATATGTCCATGTGCATCTTGAGAGATCGTCAACAATGGTGAGGAAATAACGATGTCCATTGTAAGAGTTGGTAGCACAAGGTCCCCATATGTCTAAATGCACTAATTCAAAAAGACAAGATGAAACATGTTTGCTGTCAGAAAATGGTAATTTCTGTTGCTTGGCAAGTGGACATATGAGACAAGGAGATGACTTAGTGGGAGAAGAAACATGATTATCATTAATAAGCTGAAATCTGGAGTCAGACAAGTGACCCAATCGATAGTGCCATAAGTCAACAGGGGAAGAAGTATCTGCTGTAGAATTCATAACCGAAGTCTGAAGGGAATTGTATTTGGCAAGAGTGTTGTGGAGAGCTGCTGGTGGAGGTTTTGCAGTGTCCAAATAATAGAGTCCATGTGTGACATTACCCTTCCCAATCGTCAGCCATGTTGCAAGGTACTGTATAAAGCATATATCAGGTAAGAAAATGAAACAACATTGAAGTTGGGAAGATAACTTTCGTGCAGATAATAAATTGAAATTAAAAGATGGTACACAGAGAACATTGGTCAGAGTGATGGTTTCGGTTAATTTGACTACACCAATATGGGACACAGACACGCAATCTCCATTAGGCAATTTTACAGAATACGAAACTCTAGAAATTATGTGAGAGAAAAGAGAGGTGCTGCAGACCATGTGGTCTGTAGCACCTGTGTCTATTATCCAGGTAGCTTTGGTAGTGTGTGGCATGACAGAGAGGCAAATAGAAATACCAGACATGTTGGGAGAAGATAAAAGAGGCTCGGTTTGGACATTCTTGGCAGAGGGGGAAGCTGTGAAAGTTTCTTTAGACTTGAGTAAAGCCATAATTTCATGAACTTGTCCTTTAGTCAACAATCCAGGTGCTTCATCATCCTCTGCCGAAAAATTATTTCCTGAGACATTGTTTGCAGATCCTGCAATGCCTTTGTTCTTGTTAAAATACCCAGGTGGATATCCGTGTATTTTGTAACATCGGTCCTTAGAGTGTCCTGACATGTGACAGTGGGTACAAAGAGGTGCTCGGACATTGCCAACTTTAAAGCAATTCTCAAAAGAATGCCCACTGATTTTGCAATGGGTGCAGTATACTTTGTCTTTTCTGAAACCTCCAGTCTGGTTGTAGGTCTTCGAGAAACCCCCAATACGTTTAGTAAAGAGGGCCACATTTTTAGACCCAAAGTTAGTTGACAGTACCTGCCTTTGACGCTCTTGCTGTTGTATATAGGAAAAAACTTTGTTTACAGCTGGGAGTGGTTCAAGCAGCATCACTTGGTCTCTTGTGTTGGAATAAGAGTCATTAAGACCCATAAGAAATTGTATTACACAATCTCGTTGATATTTTTTAGAAAGAGTTTTCAAATTTCCACAGTTGCAGACAGGAAGTGGATTATAGATTGAGATTTCATCCCAAAGTGCTTTGAGCTTCCCATAATATACACTCACGGTATCATCTCCTTGCATGAGATTGGAAAGATTTTTCTTGAGCTCATATATGCGAGGACCATTTTGTGGTGCAAACCGATCTTTTAACTCGTTCCAGATCTCATGAGCATCATCCACAAAAGCTACGCTGGATTTAAGAGGAGTACTGATGAAATTGTGCAACCAGGAGACGATCATGTCATTGCATCGTTCCCAGTTGCTGAATGTGGAGTCAGTGGAAGAGGGTCGAGGCAGAGTGCCATCTACGAACCCAAGTTTGCTCTTGGCACGAAGAGCACGTTGCATTGCTCTCGCCCAAGTAGCATGGTTCTCGGTTGTGAGGAGTTCTGTTACTAGAACAGTTCCTAGATTATCTGAAGGTTCTATGCGGTAGGGATTGGTATTTTCGGCCATGAGAGTTTTCGTGTTAAGTAAAGGTGTTTGGTGAGAGGATACGTCTTCTTCTTCAGTCGTCATGCAGCTGCCTCTGATACCATATCAGATTTTGTAAAACGACTAAAAACAGAGAGATAATGAATTTCGTATATTCCTCTTGAATGAAGAGCAGGGTGCTCTGTACAATATATAATATGAAAAATGTAACAGAAAGAGAATCAATCCTAACAAACTAACAACCAGAGGAAGTTCTAGAAGAAGGAATTTACACGTAAGAATGATACAGAGAAAAATATAAGACATGTCAGCATAAAATGAGTTGCTGACTACGCGGCTGAATCTGCTGTGTCCGCATGCTTCTGTAGGTGACTTGAATCAGCAGTTTTGCCGCGTAACACCCATAAGTACAAATAATCAGGCCGAGTTTTTCCTTGTACTCGCAAAGGTTTGCCAGATCAAGTCCACATCCCATCTCATTCATGATCATCTCATCTGAAAGACGAGGAGGCAGTTCGCTCTGGCGAAATTTTTCATTACTGACATCAAATAACATAATCATGTGGCCAATCTTTTGCTCGTAATTTTCTTCCTCCTTCAGGAGCCAATGCAAAGATCCGCCCAACAAAGGGGAGGGCAATTCAGTTCGTCGATAGGCGTAGCTAACTCTAACATCAGGTCTCATGAATAGTGAGTCAATATTATTAATCCTTCTCCACGAATCCGAACGTAATGAATAAACCTCGGACTTCCAGTGTCGGGGTCCCAGCCAAGAGTGAAGTGTAGTCCTAACAATCTTGTAGTCATCATTCTCAGAATCATACGCAAAGCCGTATGAATTCCACTCGAAATCGGATGAGCTTAAGCAAGTACTGGGCAACGTCTTCAATTTTCTAGTACTGTAGTTCCAGAGATATACCATGTCGGGCTGCCTGTATGAGTATCCCACATAGTCATTGACCACGAGACAGATTAGGCCATTGCGGGAACCGGCTAATTGGATTATCCTGGAGGGAAAAGGTAAGGGAGTTCCGATCTCTAGAATCTTATTGTAGCCTTCATCGCAAACGCCAAAGCAGTATTTTTTTTTATGATGGTCGTGTACAGGAGACGATCTTTACTCTGCTTTAGGTGGGTGGCGATGAAGTAGGGGTTGGTGATGTTGGAGTTCCAGGATTTGCATATGCACCTGAATCTTAGCAGTGATTTGACCGATAACCTTGCCAGTATTTCCAGCACGACGTCGTCCGGAAGATAACTTCCGGGGATAGGTGGTTTCTGCCCTGCCATTAAGGTGAAGACGGAAGAGTGTAGGGAAAGAGAATGAGAGACAAAAAAAAGGAGAGCGCGAGGAGGCGAGAGGGACAACGAGAGAAGGAAAGATTTGTAGAGAGTGTGGAGACAACTTGAGGTAAACTATTTAAATAATGGTATCTTGTGGTGGAAGCACTAATTGCTCTCTAATCTTGGTTTCATACGGTCAACTATAGTTTGCATCAGGCTCATGCAGGCCTTCTAATTTGCTAAACGACACAGATTCATCTGCTTTTTTCAATGTTATCATTGTTAGGTGGTGTCTTTCTCGTCTGCTGAAGTATTTCTTTGAGTACGTGGGTTGAATTTTCTCTCACATTATTTCCTTTCCATTTATATATGTTCCTTTCCATTTATATATGTCGATATTGTTACATTCATATATACGAAGAAGTGAAATTAATATATTAGATTTCCCATAAGACTCTCTGATGTTCATATGGAATCAATCCGCGAAGATCAATTGAGTCCTAACATAGATTAACTTCGGAAAACAGAGCACAAATCAAGGCACTCTATATAGGTACACGTTGGAAGAAAGGAAACCCAAAATTATGCTCTTTTTGTTTCCTTAGGTGCAATAGATAGGCATTGTTAATTTGTTTTCTTCACAAATTTAAGATTGACAGGGTGCACTAAATGATGCAGGATTCACATGATTTGTCTATCAATTCGAGCAACAAATGAAGAATATCCTGATCCATGAATATAGCTACCAGCAGTCCTATATTTCAGCTTTTACTGATGCAAATGTAGCAATGTCACGCGGAATTAAATGGAGCTATTAAGCTGTTCTTAGACCTATATAGAGTGCCTTGATTTGTGCTCTGTTTTCCGAAGTTAATCCATGTTAGGACTCAATTGATCTTCGCGGATTGATTCCATATGAACATCAGAGAGTCTTATGGGAAATCTAATATATTAGATTTCACTTCTTCGTATATATGTATGCAACGATATCAACATATATAAATGGAAAGGAAATAATGTGAGAGAAAATTCAACCCACGTACTCAAAGAAATACCTCAACAGACGAGAAGGACACCACCTAACAATGATAACATTGAAGTTAAAAGCAGATGAAATCTGTGTCGTTTAGCAAATTAGAAGGCCTGCACGAGCCCAATGCAAACTATAGTTGACCGTATGAAACCAAGATTAGAGAGCAATTAGTGCTCCTTATGAAAGCAATTCCTAATTACAAGGTAATAGAAGTCCTCAGTTTTTTAAGTAAAGTCTTGAAAATCTTTATCAATACTCATATAATATTACACTTAATTTCAAAGTTTCTAACAATAACATTACTATATAATATATGTTGCTTAAAAATTTAATTACATAATAATCTGTTACTTGGGGGTATCGGATCAAATTAAATGTAAAGAGATTTTATTAAATAGAAGATATTTCCATTACAAAATTAGGACCCGGCAAAAGTTAAGGGGATTTGAAGATAACAATCTGCATATTATCTTTGGAAACTCGATATTATATAGAGTGCCTGGATTTGTGCTCTGTTTTCTTTAAGTTAATCCATGCATGTTATGACTCAATTGATCTTCGCGGATTGATTCCATATGAACAACAGAGAGTTTTATGGGAAATCTGATATATAATTAATTTCACTTCTTCAAATATAGTTATGCAACAATATCAACATGAAAAGGAAATAATGTGCGAGAGAATTCAACCCAGGTCCTCAAAGAAATACTTCCATGTCTATTGTCTGTTTCCAAAAGAGAAAAAGAAAACTAAACTTTATTTCAACCCTAACTTTGAAACCATCACTTCTTCTTGTTCTTTTTTTTTTCCTGAATAAAAACACCATCTATTAAGGAAAGCTAGAGTTACTAAACATATCACAAAACCAAATATGCTCGGAAATACAAAGACTCCGAAAATAAACCGACACAACCAGAAGAAGCTGCCCACGCAGCGAGCAAGCCTATTAGCCATAACATTACACTTCCAAGAGACGCAAGCAATTCTCCAATCCTTGAAAGAGGGAAGCTCGAAACGAATCTTCTCTGCCAGAGAAGCAATAGCCCAACAAGGAACACCTACCTCAAGAACCTCCTTACAGAGAACAAGGCAGTCACAATCGAATTCCACCGTAGACCAATTCTCGAAACCATGACTTGAAATATTCTATTTCCGGATTCCACGAAATTATGTTTGTTCCGTTGAGTGGAACAAGACTTTCCTTCCAACTAGTTATACAAAAGAGATTACCGATACAAAGAATCTTGTCGCGCAAAATATGATGGACAACGAAGGGCTTCTTGCTTGAAGTTTCGGGACGTATAACTAAAATAGTGTTGATCCAGTCCGAAAGCTTACGAATCACAAGTGCACCATCCTCGGTGAACCCAAAGAAACGTACAGGTTCGTGAAACTGCACGACAACAAATTTAGTCCAAGATTCAGCCACTCCACAATCCATCATCACCCAAATGGATATGTAGTTCTGGGGACCACGGTACGCATAAGTGCAAATAAACAGGCCGAGTTTTCCCTTGTACTCGCAGAGGTGTGCCAGATCACGTACGCTTTCCATCTCATCCATGTCCATCTCACCTGAAAGACGAGGAGGCAGTTCGCTCTCGCGAAATTTTTCATTACTGACATCAAATAACATAATCGTCTGGCTGTGGCTAATCTTTTGCCCGTAATTTTCTTTCTCCGTTTTCTCGACGAGCCAATGCAAAGATCCACCAAAAAATGGGGAGGGAATTTTATTGGGTCCATAGCTGGTTCTGGGTCGATAGCTAACTCGAACATCAGGTCTCATGACTGGTAGGTCAAAATTATTAATCCTTCTCCACGAATCCGAACGTAATGAATAAACCTCGGACTTCCAGGATCGGTGTGATCCCATCCAAGAGTCAAGTGTAGTCCTAACAATTTTGTAGTCATCATTCTCAGAATCATACGCAAATCCGTATGAATTCCACTCGAAATCGGCTGTGCTTAAGCAAGTACTGGGCAACGGCTTCAATTTTCTAGTACTGTAGTTCCATAGATATACCAGGTCGGGCTGCCTGCATGAGTATCCCAAACAGTGCTCGACCACGACACAGATTAGGCCATTGTGGGAACCGGCTAATTGGATGACCCCGGAGGAAAAAGGGAAGGGAATTCCGATCTCTAGAATCTTATTGTAGCCTTCATCGCAAACACCAAGGCAGTGTTGTTGTTTGATGAAGGCCATGTACAGGAGACGATCTTTACTCTGCTTTAGGTGGGTGGCGGTGAAGTAGGGGTTGGTGATGTTGGAGTTCCAGGATTTGCATATGCACCTGAATCTTAGCAATGATTTGACCGATAACCTTGCCAGTATTTCCAGCATAACGTCGTCCGGAAGATAACTTCCGGGGATAGGTGGTTTCTGCCCTGCCATTAAGGTGAAGACTGAAGAGTGCAGGGAAAGAGAATGAGAGACAAAAAAAAGGAGAGCGCGAGGAGGCGAGAGGGACAACGAGAGAAGGAAAGATTTGTAGAGAGTGTGGAGACAACTTGAGGTAAACTATTTAAATAATGGTAAGCCTAGGGCGACGATATCTATAAACCATTGAACGCGATTCAGGCCGAGATTTCTGGACTACCGTACCCGTTCCAACACAAATTGAGGTCCATTAAGCTATATATAGTCAGTCCCCTGAAAAAAAAAAATCCGCTGTTAATGGCTTCGTGACAGAGCCTCATTTTCATTCACGCGCGGCGAGCGAAACCTAAGAGAAATAGAGGAATGAATGGCACCGAAGCAGAGGAACCCCGATCTGATTCGTGGGGTCGGGAAGTACTCGCGTTCGAAGATGTACCACAAGAGGGGCCTCTGGGCTATAAAGGCTAAAAATGGCGGCGCTTTCCCGCACCACGAATCCAAGCCCAAGGCACCCGCTCCAGCCAAGAAGCCCCCAAAGTTTTACCCGGTTGAAGATGTCAAGAAACCGCTGGTGAACAAGCGGAAATCGAATCAGACAAAGCTCAGGTATATCTGTTTATCAATGCGCATGTATGGGGTGTGCTTGTATTTTAATCTATTTTATGGCGTTTGCTTGTCGGGTTCTTGTGGGTAGTGTTTGGTTGCTGAGGGAATGTCGGGATTTTCTGTCTGCTTAGTTTGCTCGTATGTAGTTTTCACTTCATTTCGGGTGGAACTTAATCAATCAACATATTAATCCCCAACAAAAATATTTCTCGTTAGTGTCTTTGGATTGATTTTGTGTCTTTTTACTTTATGGTGTCGGATATTGGTAGCTCATTGGAAAGCGTGGGGACATTGTTGAAGTTGTTATTAATCTGGGGATACTTGTGTTGTTGAATTTTTCTGAAATTAGAGTGTTGGAGATAGATAGAGGGATTGTTAAAATATGTGATTCTGGTAGTAGGTTTCGTAAATCCAGATAGAGAAGCAAGAATGATCTATTTGGTCTTGAGCTTGGTTGTAGAATCCCATTGATGATTGAATTGCGAATTTCATTTCCTGGTAGTCCATATGTGCATTTCTAAATGAGGAACGAATTTACATTTTTTCGTATTATTTAGTAGTCTTTGGAATTTATGTCATTGTAGGGCCAGTATTACCCCGGGTTCTGTTCTTATTATACTGGCTGGAAGGTTTATGGGAAAGCGAGTTGTTTTCCTGAAGCAGCTTCCATCTGAATTGCTTTTGGTCACTGTTGAGTGGTTGATTGACTTAATTATTTTAGTATACTTATCTCTTGCTAATAAGTTGTAATTTAGTACAATTGTTTTTGGCTTGGGAGTTGTCATTCGCTTCACTTGTTTTTGGCTAGTAAGTCGTCGCTGTAGCAAACATAATTTTAGATGCCGTACTAATTGTGAATTTCCAAGAAATCTTTTCGTGGTGCCTCATGTGGTGCTTGTTTGACCATGGCATGGGATTGCTATTGTTATTCTAATTATGTTGGCAACATTTATGTCTGGAATTGCTCGAAGAGGATTCTTCGATGCATGTGTACTGACTCGATGCTGAATTGATCGGCTTTACTTCAGTAAACTCATCTCGTAGTATTCTCAGGGGCAAACTGTATACTGTTTGAGTATACTTATGATTGGATTTGCTCTGAAGTGTCATACGGGAGCCATTACTTGGCAGGCCTCTATCATTTGCTCGGTTTGGTAAATGTCTGTAATACAGATTTTTTTAACAATCTGAATTTTCCCATGTTCAGCCTTCAGGCATCTTTCAAACTCAAACTAGATAAAACCAATGTTTGTGCTCTGACAGATTCATTATAAAACTTTGCCCTTATTATTTTCATCGGATTGATGGGGTACTGTTCCTTCTAAGTGGCTAGCTAGAAATGCCGTTTTGGTTAATTTATCTGGTTGGTCTTGCGAAATCAATGAACAGAAATGTCTCTCTGTGGTTTTGGCTTAGTGTTTCGTGAGTGCTGGTTTTGTGGTTCCTCAGAATGTGGTGCACTAAACTTATAAGTTGGGGCCTTAATATTCTTTGTTAAATGAAGAAATTATTGTGGATTCACTAATCTCTCTTCTCCTTGCCAATGCAGGACCATTCAAGATTAATGGGGTTCCTCTAAGGCGTGTGAATCAGTGGTATGTTATTGCGACTTCGACAAAAGTCGATGTTGCTGGTGTTAATGTGGAGAAGTTTGATGACAAATATTTTGGTAAGAAACTTCAGAAGAAGAAAAAGAAGGGCGAGGGCGAGTTTTTTGAAGCAAAGAAAGAGGTTTGTTTGTTCACCGCAATTGTGTTGGTAGTGAATGGTGTTGATATATTGTTCAAATTTCTAAAATGGTTGTGCAAATTATAGGAGAAAAATGTGCTCCCACAAGAGAAAAAAGATGACCAGAAAGCAGTTGATACACAACTGATAAAAGCCATCGAGGGAGTTGCAGACCTTAAGGCATACATGGCTGCAAGGTTGTCTCTTAAGACGGGCGTGAAACCCCATGAGCTGAAGTTCTAGATAAACGCTTGAAAAGTGTTTGGTGGCTTTTCTTGGTTTCCCCGTTTCAGCTGTTATACTCTTCCAGTTCTACCGGTAAAGACTGCTAAATTTTGATGTTCTAGGTGATCCGCTGCTCGAGGGATTGTCCTTGTTAAGCTTTGGTTGATCAGGTACACTAATTAGATATAAGATATGTGATTTAATTCTAAAATTTTTATGGTTGAGCGGTTTGTTAATTTCACTATATGAGTGAGTTCAAGGCTATATTATGCTACAGAACTTGTTCATCAGAAGAACAAGCGGAATTGAATACGGCTAGTTATTGGCATGCGGTGTTCCTCATATGGTTCTTTAACTATGATATGGTTTCTATGTACTTAATGTATCACTTGGTGATCCGAAGCTATGGTACTTGTTTCACGCTTCAATTTGCGCTCCTCGACTCTGATATGTAATCTGGCGCGCGTAGAAACTCCTGTTATGCCCGCATATGCTCTTTGGAAATGGCACTTGTTCAACAGATCAACGTCAGGGCATTGACCCTACCTTGGCTTTAATTCTGTTCTGGTTTTCTTCTATTTTTGTTTGGTATTGATCATCTCGGATTCTTTCTCTTCACCCGCTCTAAATGAGATTCGGGTATCACAATATCTTTCCTTAAATTCTTAACGTCCTCGTTAAAACCTATGAAATTCACATTGGTGGACTAATTAGATCAATATCCTAATTAGAGAAGCGTTTCTGAGAGACCTCTTAATTCATACGAGTGTGATCTTATTTTTTCTTAACCAATGTGGTTGAAATGAAGCATAACCTTCTCGAAAATAATATAAGAGAACCTATTGTGATCTTATTTTTTTTTTCAGTTTTGTGGCTAACCGAGCAGTAATTGGGCAAATTTAAGCCAAAATAATTTGAGAATCTTTTACAACAGTTGTTATTTTTTTTCCCAAGGCATCTATTTGTAATGTGTGGGGGGACTTGGATTCCCTCCTAAGAGGGAATTAACTAGTGGGTCCTAACAGACTATTGGATGAATGATAGCGCATTAATGAATCCTCCAATGTTTTTGTTTTTCATTTTGAATTTTTTAAGGCATTATAATATAGGTCATTGGATGGATTCATTAATGCGCTGTCATTCATCCAATGGCCTGATAAGACCCACTAGTTAATTCCTCTTAGGAGGGAATCCGAGTCCTGTGTGGGGAGGGTTGGAGCAACGAAGTTGGAGGATGAAGAGTAGTGTCTGTCCTACATTATGCATGCCATGCTTATTGTGTTATTGTCTATGCAAATTGCGTCTACTTATATAGTAAATTGTTCTAACTGATGCCTATGTAAAGAGCTGGACCTATGAGGTTTTTCAGTGTTCCATGTGTACACTTTTATGCCTTTAATGTCTCACCAAGGGAAATTTTGGAAGTAACGAGGATAGCAGCTTAACTTCAGGAAGAACTGTGAAGTCCCACGTTCCAGCTTTTTCACATTCGCATCTCTTATGCTAGCATGCAAGGGCTTACTTTTGTTGGGATTTTGTTCGAATATGTTAGTTGATTTATGTGACATTGTTGGACACTTTTGTTGTATTACACCTTTTCCGTATACCAGGTAATGAATAGCTTCCTCTTGTAAGAAGTTGGTGATTGATCCGCAAATGGATGTTGGATACGTTCAAACTTTTTGAATACATCTGGAAGTTGAACATGACAGTGGTTGTTGCTATTTGCTAAACTCATATCGGTGCTTGAGAGTAAGTACAGTATAGCACCATGGTCATAGACAGAAGGAAACAATACTTGGGAAAAGCCATGGCTGATGTGGAAGCATTTTTTGAAGTCTATTAAACAAATATAACCCTAGTTTCTTGTTCGTATAAAGTTTCATAATACCTTATTAAGGAAAGAAAGTTTCTCACGGAATAAAATGGAGCCTCTTAAGCTGTTCTTAGACCTTTTCAGATGTTTCTATTAAAGTATTAAGTTTTTAAGATAATTCTCCAGCAAGATATATTTTCGTGTGACATTGCTACATTTGCATAGGACCGCTTGTGGCTAAATCCATGGATTAAAATA
Organism: Myrica gale; assembly: GCA_963930655.1. NCBI lineage: Eukaryota > Viridiplantae > Streptophyta > Magnoliopsida > Fagales > Myricaceae > Myrica > Myrica gale. The sequence goes on along the minus strand of OZ005607.1, from coordinate 295,515 downwards.
TCCTTCATTTGTTGCTCGAATTGGATGGTTTAATTTGGAAAAAAAAATAGCACATCACGTGAATCGTGCAACATTTAGTGAAGCCTGTCAATCCTAAATTTGTGAAGAAAACAAACAATACTTCTATCTATTGTACCTAAGGAAACAAAAAGAGCATAATTTTGGGTTGCCTTTCTTCCAACGTGTATCTATATAGAGAGCCTTGATTTGTGCTCTGTTTTCCGAAGTTAATCTATGTTAGGACTCAATTGATCTTCGCGGATTGATTCCATATGAACAACAGAGAGTCTTATGGGAAATCTGACATATTAATTTCACTTCTTCATATATATTTATGCAACAATATCAACATGAAAAGGAAATAATGTGCGAGGGAATTCAACCCACGTCCTCAAAGAAATACTTCTATGTCTATTGTCTGTTTCCAAAAGAGAGAAAGAAAAGTAAACTTTATTTCAACCTCCAGTTTGGAACGAGTCTGGATTCAGTCCAGACGGTATAGCTCCAGACGCATCCAGATCTGCGGTCTAGATTAAATCCTACGAAATGGACGATAGAGAGACCTCCACGTCATTTAATGAGGTCTCTCTGTCGTCGGCTAGGCTTAGCTCTTTGCTGAGCGAGCCAGCGCGCGTTCAGTACTTCATTTTTTGTCTTCATATCTGTACCAATCGTACCAATATAATTTACGTGTGACCACACCTCCGACCACTGCAGCGCGAACACACATTTTCATTCATTTTATTCCTTAATCTCCCATTTCAAATTTCATTTCGAAATCTTGTGAACATGTTGTAGCTATTGGGAGGGAGGCCCAAATGAGTAGTCTAATTTCCGCGGGATATGCTCAAATTTGGGCCTTTGTGTTCTTTTCCAAACATTTGTGCCGTTGAATTTTTAGCAATTGTTAGGGCAAATCACTTCTATCTCTTCTCTCTTTCTCATAGTTGTCTAACATTTGCTCCATTTTTTTCTCTCACTTCCAGCCGACCACTTGGCACGGAAGTTATCCAGTAGGAGGCTTCTGCATGTGGGTATAAAGGAAGACTACATTGGGAATTTAGGTGGCACTTTTGGCAACTTTCGGTCTTCCATTGCACGGCCCGCGCGCGGGGGCGCTGGAAATTCCAGAGCGTCCCCCGCGCGAGGCCATGAAAATTCCAGGGCGTCCCCCGCGCGAGACCCTGGAAATTCCAAGAGACGCCCTGGAATTTCCAGGGCACCCCGCCCGCGAGGCCAATTCCAGCGTGTCCGGAGCGCGAAGCCCTGAAAATTTCAGGGCGTCCCTTGGACCATCTATAACAAAATGGAGAGATCATTCGAAATTAAAATTCAGGTGGCATTTTTAGCAACTTATTGGTGTTTTATGATAGTTGAGATTTCAGGGCTGGATTTAAGAGTGCAAAGAAAAGCATGGTATTGCTTCAATATTCACCAAAAACATGCACTAACAACCGAGATGTTAGAAAACCTCTGACGCATAATAGTTTGGTGTCTTCAAATGATGAGCACTCCAAGACTCTGCTCTTTTAGAAATATTAAAGAACGATAAAGGTGAATACCATTTAAATAGTTTGCACCATTAGAAATATAAGAGGAGGATTGGATATAATATAAATCCATAAAAAACAGCCTAGGTACATATTCATTCCTTGAACCCATAAAACTTCATTTTAGTTAAATATACTACTGATATATATATATTTACACATAAACAACAAATTTGCTCTAACAAATCACAACTAATATATATAAATTTATATATATTCTTGTTCTGCAACCACATCTTTATGTTGGACTGCATTCCTGAAATCTTGAGCCTGCAACACCATATAGTTGGGCAATCATATACCATCACAAACAAATGGAAAAATCTCATGTAACTAACTACAAAACTAAGTGAGATATGGTGAAAAAATACCTCAATGATCACTTACGGGGTTAGAAATATTCGTCAAAGCTGCCTTGCAACTTATTAATGTTGTCTTGTAACTTCTTAGTGTTTTTGAGATCTGCCCCTAGCCACGTTCTAAATATTCAATGCGACTCTCTATAGAATCTTGCAAAGCCATGATGGATGAAGAAGACTACTAATGAGTAGTCGAGGAATGAGGAGGAACTTCCGCACCCTCTTCATTGTCACCCTCATCACCATCACCCTCCCTCATATCCATGCGAATTCCATGGTGGTTAAAAATTTTGGTAAAAATCAATCCATAGGGGAGGACTTTGTTATGCTCACGAGCAAACACCATATGCTCAAACATGATAAAATGTAGATTTATGGGCCTATGGTTCACGAGATGGTCAAGCATATAAACATCCATAAACCTAACCACTCCTCTATGACCACCTCTAGGTAGAAAGTTATAGGTTAAAATGAGATGGAGAAGCCTAAGAGACAACTTAAGGTCTTTGGCCTGAAAATGTGTAGGGACATCTTCTTCATCATCGAAATCCAAAAGAAACCTAATAGCATCCCAATAGTCTCAATTATTTTCCTGAGGCCTAACTTTTCATATATATACATGCTCCCCATGACAAGGGATCTCCATAATCTCACTCAACTTCTCAACAGTAAGCTCAATAATCTCACTCAACTTCTCAAGAGGAATATTACGTTCATGAAAATCTTTTTCATAAGGAAGATTTATAATATCCTTTTTACGATTCCAGAATGCGGTTGGAATAGAAGAACATAAATCGGATTCGATTTTCTGAGAAAAATCTTTTATTTTAAGTTAGACGGAATTATCATTAATTTGTTGGTCTATTTGTTTATAAAGAATTTCCTTTTATAAATATTGTAAATGATTCTATTTGCAAAGAATTTTAGTTTGAGTAAGAAAGTTAATTTCTTTTTATGGATATATTTCTTAACATTTGTATATCACGTGAAAAATGAGGGTAATAAAATTTAAAAGTAATTTCATGACCTAAAACTTTTGAAGTAATACCTTCTTCGGTAACAATAAAGGGATATAGTAATGCGAATAAAGGATTACCAAGAATAACTTTATAGGATACATTTTTTACTAAAACAAAAGTAGTTTGAAAGCAAAATCCGTTATTGCAAATATGGACATTAGGAACTTTATAATTAATAATCTTTTTTCCACCATCATCTTGGGATAAACATTCGGTGGTTTTTTCAAAATACTTAGTATCAATAAGACTTTCTTGAATACAATTGAGGTGAGCACCGGAATCAATTAATGCGATAATAATGAAAGAAAAGTCTTTAATTCGAATAGTGACTTCAACATACCTTTTCTGAAAAACAATACGATCTATTAATTATATAAACGGTTCAGAAGGAAGAAAAGATATATCAAGATCCTGAGGAGGAGGAAGAACAGTAGTAGTTAGCATAGATGTAGACGCAGAGGAAGAGGTTTTGGTCATTTTAAGTAAACATATTTCTGCAAGAAGTTGTTCAGTTATGGTTTTATGACCTTGTTGAGTTTTTTGTAAAGATTTAACTTCTTGTTTTAGAATATGAATTTATTTCTGTAAATTGTGTAAAGTGACAGGTATGGTATTGGGTGATGTAAATCGTGCTATAATATCATTGTGATTATAATGTAATTCTTTATCAGAAGAAGTAGGTAAAAATGATGATGTATCAGTAAACATTATTTGATTACAATCATCATGATGTAAAAATGATTATGTATCAGTAAACATTATTTGTTTAGAAAGGGGTATTAATTTAGGATAACCATATTGTTCACAAAAGGAACCTAACTCACTATCACTATTTCGTTTATCAAATTCAAGATTCTTTTTAAGACGAAGATCATTACAAATATATAGACCTGTTTTATTAATAGTATTAATAATATCACCATAAGTAAGAGTATCGTAATGAATAATACCATTGGAATCGGCTGAATTGAGGCGAACCTTTTGAGCAAAATAATATGGAAGTCCAACAATAAATTTTGCTTTCCAATATATTTGATTACAATCATCACAATGTAAAACTTTGGAAAGGAAAACATCTTTATACCATCGAAAGTCAGAAAGAGTAGGACATTTTAGATTGACAAGGAAATCAAAAGTACGATCTTTATAAGAAGAGGATCTCCTATAAAAAAAAAATTGTAATAGTGTAAAGTTAATAATTGACAGCATCAGGAATAGTGAGATTATTTTGCATAATGGTATCGTCATTTGCATCTAGTTTGACGGCAGTAAGAATTTTAGTTTTATCATCCTGGGATAAGTAATGATCCCACCAATTTTTTAATTGGCCTGTAAAATCGGTAATTATACAATTTACAACTTGAGTATCAGTGCGATTAGCATTTTTCAAAACATTGGAATACATGGTTATTTCGTGTAAGGTATTAAGAATTTCATATCAAGAAACACCATCAATATTCCATTCAAAAAGGAGACTAGATGAGAAAACGACTGTAGTATTTAGATGATGTTCTTCAAATTGAAGATCAGGAGGAGTAGGTCGAGGATAGTAATTACGGGTTGAGCCTTGCTTAGAAGAAAGATAAGTACTTGTATAAGACGTATGATTTTATTAATTTTTGAATCAAGATTTATATCTTGGAATTGATGTTCTAATACTGAAATATCATTTCCAGTGTCAGAAGAAGTATTAGAGGAAGGATTTGAAGAAGATGCACCAGCACTACTGCCAGGGAATTTAATAAGTTTCGTAGGCGTAGGAGTTGAAATATTGAATTTTGAAAGCATATCTTCTATTTTATTTAAAACGGTTTCATTATCAGGTTTTGTAAAAGGAGCCATAGGAGGTAATGGAGGAAGAACCTTTGATCAAGGATCTAGAGTGGTTCGCATTAATTTATAATGGAGCTGATATACTACAACAAGGTATTGAGCATCTTCCATCATATCATAACCCGAGGATTTAATATTAAGAATTAAAGAATGTACTATTATTGTGTCAGAAGGGAAAGTGGAAAACAAGGGTAACAATTAAAGTATATTTGACCTTGATGTAAAGAAGATTCAACAATACCAAGTAAAGAGTTTTGAAATTGATTATGGTGGTCATCACGAAGACAAAGAAGAAGTGATGCATTTAAACCTTGTCGTGTGAGAGGTGTTGCTGCTATTTGAACTAATCTCATATGCATGTATTTAAAGCCTTCAGTATGATTTTTTTTATCATATCAGTAGTGAGTAGGTGTATTGTTTCATATTCTTTACCAATAGGTATTAATTGTTCAATTGTTTTTATAGCATAAGAACGAATACTAGTTATCTCAGGTATTTGAAATTATGATTAATTCTTAAAGAAGGAAAAGTAGTAGTACTTGGTAAAAAAGAATTTAGCCGATTGGAAATTTCTAGAACTTGATAGGCGAGAATCAACAGAAAATCGAGAATTTGAACGAATATTTTGAAAAGATAAAGTAACAGATTCATCAGTGTGTTGGGCAAAATATTCTATTTATTTATTTTCCTTTTTAGGTGGGGGAACAACTAAAGGAAGTTGCCATTGTTCGGGAAGAACAATTTCATCCTATTTAATCATACGAGGAATAGTTATATTTGAAAAAATTGTACTAGTATTTAATAATAAAGTTTCACCTGAATGAGGACGAACCTTTGATCGATATTTATATATGAGATAAATATATTTTGCACCCTCTCTATTTGGATTTATTATTTTTGTTATATCCTTCTGACTATTGATTTGCACTTTTGTTAAAAAAAATTCAAATTTTATATTTTAATTTCTAAAGTTACGATTTTACTTTCCTAATATGATCAATGCCTAAGGCCGTTGAACCGGGTGTAGGTGCCGATCATCGCACTTAACGGTGGTGGTAGAGATGACCAATATTTAGAAATCAACCTATCTGGCGCCGTTACTGGGTTTGAACAGCACTAGCTCTAAGTTAGAATCCCTATTTCAGTCTACCGACTTACTTTCTTGGTTTTAGTCATATTGTTGTAGATGAAAGGAAAAAGAACAGAAAAAAAACATTGGTTTTTACTTGTATATACCCTCGTGGCAGTTATGTTTCTTTGGACATCCACCTCTACAACAGTTAATGGCGGCACAAGTCTTAATTAACTAGGTCCAGGAATTGAGGAAATAGGTCTACTTGTATGAAAGGCGTTATCCTTAGCAGTAGATCTTGGGAATGAGATACATTCTTTGGGAAGCTAGTTGACGCTGCAAATTGTGCCTGAAGTCTAATTTGGAATTCAGGGGTTTAGAGTTTGAAGCAAGCATGCTCCTGTTACAATTAGAGTGTTCAACATACACCCTATTTACGAACTGTCCCAAAACGCTGTATAGTTCAACCTAGGGGTGTCCAAAATACCGGCCGGACCGGCCAAACCGGCCGAACCGGACCGAACCGTGGAGCTAGCATCTGCACATGTTTGAGCCTTGAAGTCAGTGCATTGCATTGAGGTAAAAATTTGCTTACTTATTTAGTTAATTATTTAGTATAGTTACTTAGTTAATTTAGTATTTTACAGTATAGGTTAGGTTGTGAAACTGTGGAGGATGGGCTTGATTGGATCATTGAAGGATTTGGTGTTTGTGAAAATGTGGAGGATGGGCTTGATTGGATCATTGAAGATTGATTGAATATTTGCTATTTGCTATTTATGTATTAGTAATTTATTATATATTGTGAATTTGTGACATTGTAGTATATATTTTGATGCATTGTTTTTTCACATTTGCTAGATGGATAATCAATCTGAACCAACCAATATGTCTCATGTAATTGACTTAGAGTCTGGCCAAGATTTCATTACTAGTCCTACTCCTACTCATTCCAACCAAAGTCGGCCTCCCAAACGTAAAGCATCTATGGTATGGGATCACATGACAAAGAAGACAGATTGTGATCCCAATTACCCCATGTGTTATTGTAATTACTGTAAGAAAGAGTATCTCTGTGACAGTAACAAAATTGGTACCTCGACCCTTAAGAATCATGTCTTGAAGTGTGAGAAAAATCCTATGAATAGGAGAAGAGGTACAATGGATAAAGGTCAAACACAGTTGTCTGGTAATACAGCCACTGAAGGAGAGAGTGAAAATGTTGGGCCTAGTTTGATAGTCCATAAGTATAATCCAGCGGTTTCAAGGCAAAAGCTTGCAGAGATGTGTATAATTGATGAGATGCCATTCAGGGTAGTGGACGGTCAAGGTTTTCAAGCCTTTATTAAGTCATTTATGCCTAGTTTCCAAATTCCTTCTCGTCAAACTGTGCAAAGAGATGTTCTAAAGACTTATGAAGATGAGAAGGAGAAGTTGAAAGGACTTTTTAAATCATGTGATTGCAGAGTTAGTTTGACTACCGACACATGGACCTCAGTGCAGAACTTAAATTACATGACTCTCACAGCGCACTTTGTTGATAATAATTGGAAGTTGTGCAAAAGGATTCTAAACTTTTGTCAAGTTCCTAATCATAAGGGGGAAACAATTGGGAAGTATGTGGAGGCTTGCTTACTAGATTGGGGTATTGATAGAATCTTTTCTGTTACAGTTGACAATGCCTCTTCTAATGATGGTGCAATTCGTTTTCTGAGAAGGTTTTTGAAGGATAATTTATTAGATGGCATGTATCTTCATATGAGATGTTGTGCGCACATTCTTAACCTTGTTGTTTGTGAGGGATTAAAGGATTGTGATGAGTCTATTGTGAAAGTCCGGAACGCAGTGAGGTATGTGAGATCATCTCCATCAAGGTTGGAGAAATTTAAGGTTTGTGCTGATTATATGAAGATTGGTACAAAGAAATTGGTTTCTCTTGATGTGCCAACTAGATGGAATTCAACATATCTCATGTTGGAGAGTGCAGAAAAGTTTCAAGCAGCTTTTCTAAGACTAGAGACTGATGATTCTTCCTTTAGTCGTGCAATGTGTGCGGGAGATGGACTTGGACCTCCCACGAGGGAGGATTGGGAGAAGATAAGAGTTTTTGTTATGTTTTTGAAGGTCTTCTTTGATGCTACTGTCAAACTTTCTGGGTCATTGTATGTGACATCAAACATATTCTTCCCTGAGCTTTGTCAAATTCAGTCACATTTGATTAGAATGTCTAATAATGACAACGCAATAGTTCGTAACATGGCAATAGAGATGAAGACAAAGTATGATAAGTATTGGGGCAATGTGGAGAAACTGAACATGATGATATTCGTTGCAAGTGTGCTTGATCCTAGAGGCAAATTGGGTGCAGTAGAGTATTGGTTGAAAAAAATATATACACTGGATATGGCAAATCTTTTGATATCATCTACAAAGCATTTGTTGGAGGCTTTATTTGATGAGTACAACATGATATATGGAGAGTCAAGCACGACATCTTCACAGCCACAGGTATATGATATTGTAGCATCTAATGTATTTCTTTTAATTATTCGTAACTTATAATTTATTCTTATTAATTATTTCTAATTTTGTACATAGGGTTTTGAGCCTCCATCTGCTAGTGTTTATTTTACCATGGATGATGCATCTGGCATTAGTGGCATAGAAGATGTCCCATATTTTGAGATGTATGCGCAAGATAATGAAATTGAGTATGTCAAGTCTGAAATTGAAGCATATCTAATAGATAGGTGTGAATCACGTAATATCCAATCTTTTGATATTTTGGCTTGGTGGGGGAGCAATAAATCCAAATATCCAATACTTGCGAGGGTGGCAAGGGATCTACTAGCCATGCCTGTTTCTACAGTTGCTAGTGAGTCGGCATTTAGCACGGGGGGTCGTGTGCTTGATCCTTTTCGCAGTTCTTTGTCTCCAGTCACAGTTGAGGCTATTGTGTGTTCTCAAAATTGGTTGAAGAATCCAATTAAGTTAGATATTCGGGATTCACTGGACGAAGTTGAGGTCTTTGAGGCGTTAGAATCAGGTAATACTATTATATTTTGTTTCTATGTTGGTTAATTTTTTTAATTTTGTAAGTTCTAGTTTTTTTATGAAGATTTGAACATGTTTTTGTCAAAAATTATTAGGAATAATGTTTAACTCACGAGTGGCTCGGCTTGAGATAACTGAAGAGTGAAGACTAATTTGATTTGATTTCATGGTAAGTAATATTATTTATCTCTTTTTTATAATAATGCCAACTATATTGTTTATTAGTTTATTATCTCACGTCTAAATTTTTTTCCTTTTACAGCTTCCATGAGACTTGAGAGATGGACAATTCACAACCGGACAATGGATTGGAGTATTTTGTTGTTTGTTATGGCTTGTAATAGAGTAGTGTAGTTAGTAATTACTAATTAGTTTTACTTTTGTTATGGCTTGTAATAGAGTAGTGTAGTTAGTAATTACTAATTAGTTTTACTTGCAATTCTATTATCTTAAAAAACTAGGATTTATAACTCTTTAGTCTTTATCTTATGAGTTATGATAAATGATAATTATTAATTTATGATTTATTAACTTAAAAAACTAGGATTAGAACTCTTTAATTAGATCTTATTATTTTCTTCAAATGATAATGTAACAATTTTTATAAAATTTGGTTGAATATGAAGCCAAAGATTTCATGTAAAAATGGGCCAAAAAATTGAGGTAAAGAAATCCAAAACAATGGTCTCAAAACGTTCAAAAGAAAACAAGAAAACCAAAATACTAAATTTTAGGAGGCCTAAACAGGAAAAGGCCTAAAAATTTTAGGCCCAAACCGGCCCAACCCGGCTAACCCGGACCGGTGAAACCGGAGACCGGTCCTCCGGTAGAATAAGATTTCCGGACCGGTCCGGTCCGGTTTATATACATAATATTTTGACCGGTTTGACCGGTCAAACCGGACCGAACCGGACCGAACCGGAGATTGGACAGGCCTAGTTCAACCCTTTCATGTGCCGACAAAAGAACATATTTGAAACATCATTGTACAGCTACTTCTTCCTGCTTCCTTTACCCCTCCTGTTTCTTGCCCTTCTTACCTTTCGCCTTGTTTTCTGCTTCCATGCTGCTTTCGCTGCTGGCTCCTGGTAAATCACCAGCTTCTGAAGCCTTTGAGTCAACCTTATTAACACCGTCATTTACCTCAGCCCTGCTATCACTGTCCTTTTCATCACCCACCACAAGCTTTGAGCCGTAGCCGTGTTGCACGAATAGCTGACTCAAGAAAGGTTCAACAATTGGCCTTCTTGACTGCAATCTCCTCGAAAGCTCGCCAATCGTTGACATATAGCTCCCAGGTTCCGGTTCACTGAGAAGGTTATGTAAAAGCAAGTTAGGAAACAAAACCAAGATTTTGATATTCCATGGCTGAGGTCGTGCGTAACTCAGATCGCTTGGACTTTGAAGTCATTTTAAGAATTTAACGTGATTGTCAATATTTTACCATAAAAGAAAAAAAAGAAAAAAAAAAAAACCTTTGAACAGAGGTTTCAAAGGCAAGGAATGCCAAATTCTATGTATGTACTGACCTCACATCCAATGCAGCAGAAAGTTGCTTCAGTTCATCAAGCATGCTCGCCACTTCCTCGAATGGGATTTCATCATTGTGGTCAATATTGTTCTGACGGTGCTCAGTCATAACTGTATTGACAAGGTGAATACTTTTCTCCAAATCCACCTGTTATTTACACAGGAAAAGGGAAAACTCAGCGTGGTGCAAATTTGCCTATGCTCTCTCACTTATGAGTCCAACAAAATTAGAAAGAAATCAGTGCTACCTTCATTACTTGGGGATTTGACAGCAGCCTCCTTGGATCTCTACCATTATCCAGTGACTTGAGAGCTTCAAATATTTCCCAAAAGTAACTATAATTCATTGGCACTTCTTTTCCACTTATGTTGGTCGGGCTTGAAGGTGCAATCTCACAACCCTCCCGATCATGACTGCCAGAAGAGAGCACTTCAGCACAAGAATTAGGAGCTCCCCCATCAATAGCTCCTTGTGACAAGGCTGTGGCTGTCTCTGGAAACAACACTCTCTTGATGTCCTCCCTGCTCTGCTTTACCATCCTGTTCACAAAAATAGCATCTGGACACTCGAACGGTGGACAATGCTCCGGACTCACGATTACAAGAGGATTGTGAATCTTTTTAAATGCTTCAGCAAACACATTCATATTCACGTCCATACTACACGGATATTCGTCTCTTTTCTGGAGGGAATCATTAAATTCCCGCGGAAGTTGCTCAGCAATATTATTGCTCCTACCAAGCACATCAGAAAGCAAATCGCAAAGTTCGACAGTAAGACGTTTCTCAGTAATATAGCTCCCACCAAGCCCATCAGAACGCAAATCCTCAAGTCTGACAGTACTGTTTAGATAGACTAAACATATCAGAGCAACCAATCTTAACACCAGCAGTGGGTAGTTCTCCTTCACATTTATATTAGACTTTCTGATCCATTTAGTTAAATAATTCTTATCATAAATAAGCAGGTCAGCAACATCACCAATGAACTTGTAGATACTTCCCAGGTTTGGTACTGCTTCAGCCATTGGAATCGAAATTTGGTTCGTATCTATCTCTAGGTAGTTAAACCATTCAGCAAAAGAAGACTTTGAAGTGATGAAGAAACCTAAACGTCGGGAGCAAGACGCCAAGATCAGTAGCCGTTCAACAAGATACAAGAAACAACCAGGAGAAAAGAAGTCATTTTCTTTCCTCCAGTTTGCCTTGTAAGTATCCAACAAAGCTTCCTTTAGCTTCGCAGCTACATAACCCTGTGGAGATTTCGAGCTCAACTGCCCACACAGAATCTGAATCAAGTTCTTCCAGAGTGGATTCGCATCATCCTCACCAAACCGTTTCAATATCTCCTCACATAAATCATTATTCATCTTCACTGTTCCAAGAATTACCATTACAACTCTTCCCATTCTCCCATAAGTGAGCACACCCTGCAACCTAATGTTTTCAACTATTACCTGTTGTAGTAAACTATCTGAAACCTCGGTTTCTCTCAGAGAAAGCATGTTAGCTGACAATGATTTCCGCCAGTCTAAGGGAAATATAAGACCAAAGTAAGATTTAGTGGAAAATTTGACAAATCTCTGCAACGCCTTGACATCATGGTGGCTGCAGTTCAGATACTTGGATTCCAAAAGAAACTTTGCAACCTCAAATATAAGAGTAAGACACCTGCTTCCGCTGAACATGGAGAGGGAATTCTTTAATGTGAATTTATAAAGGGCTTCAAGATTCTCCAAAACCTTCCGACCAACAAAAAGTAATTCTGAACACCAGTAAATTCGAGCAGTCGAAACAAAATGGCCAGCATCAATAGAAACCAACTTTCCACTCTGGCGAAGAAATCCATTGTCCAAGTCTCTCACCCAATCAGCATCAGAGTTGAGCAAAACATAAACAGCATTATGATCATGAAATTGCTTCCACACTCCGAAGTAATTCAAACAGAAGTCTCCATAACTTCTATATTCGTTAACATCTTGGGTTTCAGAACCTCTGAGATACTTGAGAACGTTCAGAATCTGATCTCTCCAAAAATTCCAAAAGTAAATCAATGTTTCTACAGAAGTTTGATTTCTAGAGGTCAATTGTTCTGAATTCTTTATGGGATCGAAGACAATATGATCCTCCCACACATACTCTGAGCAGCTTGAACGAAGATGAACATCTATTATCTTCCGAGCAGATATTATTTCACCACCTACACTCTCGTGTCTCTGAGAAGCATTCAGATAATTTTTCAACACGGACATGTTACTCTGCTCATGAGATAAAACATCAGCCTCCGTACAAACGAAATCCTCAAAGGTGTTCGACTCATTCTTTGCAAACGACTTGGCTATTGCCAGAAGCTCCTGCTTTTGTGTAAACTGCTTTAAAGGCCAGCCTTTGCTTCCAGGTGCCCATACTGAGTTGGACAGAACAAACAAAAGAATTAGCCTTGATGCTTCTCTAAAATTGCCAGCCTTACCCAGGAGATCAGCTGCCTGAAGAATCTCCCCTCTCAGCTTTGCAATGTTTGCAGCCTCTAAGAAGTTTCCTGATTCTTCCCCCAGAAAATGAAGCTCCTCAAAAGAACCCGAAGGCTTCAAAAACTCGATGGATTGAAAAGCTTTAACAAATTTCATCATGGATCTAGGATCTTTAAGCTCATGATAATGGGATGCACAACTCTCTATAAACTCGTGTTCAATTTTTTCTATTTCTTTTCCACTTGTAAGCACACCAACGTCAGTAGTTAGAGCTTGTTTCCAACTCTCAATGTACTCAAAACCTTTATCAAACAATTTCCCCTTAGTACAAACTTTCAGGCATTCCGTGAAAAAAGAACCTGTGGCATACACATCAGCCGCAAGTTCATAGCACCCGGCAAGAGAAAAGCACTCCCCAGCCTTCTCTAGCTCAGATTCCCCACATTTTTCTGAGTAAAGCCTGCCTGCAACAATTAAAAATTTGAAATTTACAACGACAAATTCTGACTTGCCCTTTGTTCAACTGAACTTATCAGTTTTGACGGAGTCACCGAATATGACCAGAAATTCAGAACTCGGAAAGAATTTCAAACCTTGCGTGACAAATTACAAATAGATATAAGGAACTCCAAGAAGAATAAAAAAGTAACGGAAATAACACCCATGTAAACGGTTAAAAACTAATTGAGGAACACCTTTAGGCTCTTACATTCTCTGCTCCTCCAACTTATTTCAAAGAGGGTCATTATCCAGTATTGGTTCCACATAAGTGGGTTCATGAGAGTAGTTGGGATATCGTCTTACTTTCAATGGTTTTTTTGGTATAGTGGCCGCTCTCCATACTCCAATTTGTCCCTACACTTGACAGTCTAAGACAATCCACCCACTACACAATGGCTCTGGTCCCCCAAATTATCTCTAGCAGAAAATCAGCACGGTGACCTCAAGTTCCAGCATAGATTCAATATCACCTTAATATGATGCTTATGTTTCACGAAAATGCAGTAGGGAAATTAGAACCGTAACACCAAAATGCACGTCAAATATGGAAGGGGTTATATTTGTCCGGTATCAGAGAATCAATGCATACCAGCTTTTTCGTACTCCCCCATATCAATGAAACACCGGGCAGCAATATCAGCCATGCCTATAGCTTCAAATATACCAGCAGCTTCCATAAGGATAACATTTGCTGCTTCAGGATTCGAATGGCGCATATGGTCAGCTGTAGCTCTGAGCCCAGCAGCCTTAGACCTTCTTTCCCAAAAAGCATCTCGAGCTCTTTCAAAGCACATTATTGCTATTTCATAGTTGCCATCCCTATATAACTGCAAGAGAATGGAAAATTGGGTTAAGACATCTATAGGAAGATGGTGGCATTTTCAGAACAGAGGGAAAAGCAAGAATAGATCCTCCATGCCCTCATTCAAAAGTAAAACTAGGGCACAGCAACTGCAGAAGAAACCAACAACAATGACACTGTCATGCTAATCCTTGTCATTGTCTCAGAAAGTTAATCTTTGGAAACAACCATAGTCTAGGAGACTAACAAAAAGGAATGATCGGATTGTTAAATCACCATTTTTTTTTCTTTTTCCATTCAATAACCTGAGGTTTCCTACTCACAATCGAGCCAAAGATGTTTCAACAATCCAGGGACAATATCAATGGCACACTATCTAGAGCCAGAGGAGATAGTAGTAATAGCGATAATTGGGAAGCGAGTTTATGGGACCCGCAAAGTTGAGCAGTCTGCTTGTCACTTCAACCTGATTTTTTCTAAACAATAACCCAGGTTTTCTGTCACAATTACAGCGAAATATGTTTCTGAAATAGAGGATCAAAATCAAAGGCATAATAACCTCGATGCCCCGTGACCTCCACTCATCTGGACTGCTGGCAGCTTGCATTGCCTGAGCGAGTGAGTCATCCAGTTGTCTAACTTGGACTAGACAGTTTTTCTTCCAATAGTCGAACATAGGTCGGCAGATATCCTCTACATTCTCACAAATCCACAACCTCTGCCTTGTACGACTGATAGCTACGTAAAGTTGCTTTAATTCTGAGCACAAGACATTGTGTTTAGCATCATTGAAACTTGTGGAGCCAGGCAAAGTTGAGTCGGGCATGCCTTTTTCCTTCATATATTTATATATCACCCTCCATTGATTTTTCAGAGGTGATGAGCCAAAAAAGTTGTACAACAAGACGTCCTGCACATAGTCAAAATAAGAATCAGAATGGCAAGAAAATATGACTCACTCAATCACTGATAAAGATAATTCAATTTCTGTTTGCTAAACCTTTGTAAAAAATACACTTTGACATAATGCTTCAAACTTCCAAAATATTTCGACATTTGGATATAGCAAATCCGAAAGAAGGCATCATAAACAAATGAGAACACCCTGTACTAATTACCTGAAATTCAAGCCCCTTACACTCCACAGTAGTTAGAACAATAGCTTGATTCCCAACATAATTGGTAATTTCCTTCCGAACGGAATCATCCCGTACCAATATCACCTGCTCTGCACCAAAGGCAACAATACTCGCTCCAGTATTTCCACTATTTCCAAAAATAGTGACGATTGCATTTTCATTGTCACCTGATTGAAGAAAAATTAGAGCTTCCCCATAGACAAGACTAGTCTCAGGCTCTAAAAAATCAATAGATTGAGGGAAGAAGAAATAAATAAGTTCAATGACGCTATGGGCAAGTTTAAGAACCCCGTCATGAGTACGGAAGTTCTGTTTCAAATGGAAAATATCTGAGATTTTTCCTTTCCCTCCACTTCTATCATTTCCACTGCCTTTCGATTCCAGTACAAACTTATTGTAGAATAGGGATCGTATGTCCTGGAATCTAAAATCAATTCCCCTCGCAATTGTTTGTGCTGTATCACCAGAGAAAACAAAGCCTTCATCTACATTTTTGCAGATATATTTGAATAATGCAATTTGGCTCAATGTAAGATCCTGCACCTCATCTACATATATGAAGTGAACTTCATCACCCTCATATCTTTGGACTCTCAACCGACG
Source organism: Myrica gale (assembly GCA_963930655.1). Classification (NCBI taxonomy): domain Eukaryota; kingdom Viridiplantae; phylum Streptophyta; class Magnoliopsida; order Fagales; family Myricaceae; genus Myrica; species Myrica gale. The sequence goes on along the minus strand of OZ005607.1, from coordinate 279,582 downwards.
ATGAAGATCAATCACAAGATCAGCCAAATCAAACTCACCATTTTCCATCTTCATTTTTTCATAATTTTGAAAGACATCGTATATTACTTCTCTATTCTGTCTGGTTAAACTGGAAGGACGGCTCTCTGAGAGTGAAAGATACTCATCACGACCGAGTTTGCCATCAGTTGCCTCTATGGATTGCGCACCGCCTTTTATGTGAGAAATAATCTCTGTGAAAACTCGGGAAGAATCAAGCATCTTCGTCATCTTAGTGTTGAAGCGGGGCCAGTATGACGAACTAAACCTCTCGTAACTAACTTCTTTCGTTCTTATAAAGGTCTGTAAGGCAACTGATCTACCACTAACTTGACCAAGAGAAAGTTTCCTCACTTCGTGGAATCTTTCAAAGAACGAATTTCCCAAAGTTCCGTCTAGCATTATCAGAAGTTTTTGAAATGTTATCACGAGAGGGTATAAATTAGGTGGAACATCAACAAAAGAATCTGGGATGTCCTTGAATTGAGCTGCATCATCAAAATCATCAATATCATTTGAACTGCTTCCTTTTGAAGAATTGCCACCACAGGCAGAGCTGCACATATAATTATGAAAAAACAAAAAAGAGAGAAAGAAGTTAAAAAATGACTCTGTAGCTAGAAAACGGCTCTATTGCAGTAAGAAGTGCAGGTCTACATTTCTTTAACAAAACAACAAATCCATGAGATTTTATTGAGATGCTTCTCGCATTATTAAGACAAGAGGTAATACTTAATAGAACCTAAACATTTGCAGGAGATGGTTATTCCCCTTGTTTCTTCTGATAAAACAAAAACTTACTTTTTTTTACATGCTTCTGTGATAAAATAAGCTAAAAACATACTACCAGGCACACAAAACAGAGGAATTTTACGTGAGGATCACAGGTGAGAGTTGTAGGGTAAGGAAGGCTAACAACTTCGGATGAATAAAAGGAATTTCATGTAAAAGTTTGGCTCGAATATAAATTCTTAACCACATATTAACAACGTGCCTGCAATAAAAAAAAGGAACAAAGAAAAGCCACGGGGCCTCATGGTTTATTGATGTTTATATGCATCCCAAAAAAATAATACAACTGGAATTTCTAAAGACTGAGGGAACTAAATACATATTAGGTCATATTATCTGGCAAAAAATTAAGCAAAAAGATTGAAAAGTTTTTCCCAAACTCAATGAAACTCCTCGCTTCATGCATTCCAATGATAATATTAAAGGAGCAAAAGTAGATTGGAACAACAATTGTATGGTATCTCACCTTTTCAAGTTAGAAACGTGTTGTTTCACAGCATAACAGAGTTTATGACTCACTGTCACAAAAAGCTGGCGCGGTATAGTTCCTGTCGCTTCTGGCATAGTCTGCTCAACCTCCTGATTTGGCTCAGTAAAATTTCTTTCGATACCCCAGAGCAGATCTGTTGCCATATGGAAGAGTTTCTCTTTTTCCAGTAACTTCATAGTTAAAACAGTAGTTTTCCCAGTACCTGATCGTCCAAGAATAAAGGTACTTCTAGGAAAACATATTATCTCCCGCTCTTCGTCATTTACTTCAAATGGAAGATCCAATTCAACATCCTCATTAGTAGAAAGCAACTGGCCCAATACACGTAAAGAGTAGAATTTCATCAGCATCAAACTCTCACTCACCATTGCATTTTCAACATAACTTCCACCATCAGCAGAGGAACTGTTTAAATCGCTCTCATTTTCACTATTAGCAGCATTCTTAAAACGTACAATATCTGAAGAGCATGACCAACTCTTTGGAATTTCCAAATCCCTGTGCAAAAAGCATCAATAAAAAAAAGTTAAACAAACTGAAAAAATAAAAAAAATTAAAGATCCAAATGAGGCATTGACCCAAGTTTGAAAATGCAGCAGCATCTCTAATGATCTTCTAAAAATGCAAAACAAAAGACATACCCCAGAAGACATTTCTCTTTGCAAAGATGAAGAAAGTCATCTGTATATTTTCTGAACAATCTGTCAAGACGTTTTACTAATTTCGGAATATCCTCTGCAGGTAAAATATCCCAAATCCTAAATACTTGAATGTATTTCAATTCCCCAACTACGTCACTCCAATCCTTTACGATGTCATTTGCACAAATGATATAAAGGCCTCCAATCTTAAATTGCTTTAACATCTGTGAAGAACTTTCACAAACTGGATCTGCACTCCTCTTCTTGGGTCTCCATCCCCTGGAAAGCTCAAGCAGATGGTCTATAACTGATTTCTTTTGCTGTAAACACTTCAATTTCCGAAATGATTTCAGAAAATTATCACTGAAAAGAACCTGTTGAAATTGCAAAAGTAAGAATATATAAATCTAATAAGGAAAACTAAACTACCAATTAAGGAAAGAGCATGACATTGCTGCTAGTCAAAATTAATAAGGTAGAGTAGTTTCTAGTGAACAGCATACGGACTACACTCCAAGTACCTTCCAAGGAGCACTTCTGAAAAGTATACTATCCCCCTTTAGCAAATCATCAAATTGGTCAAGTTCCTTATTCACATCTAAAATTGCTTTGTGCAAATCCTTGTCTTCATCAGCATTAAAGAAACATTGACGATTCTTAGCATCGAGGACTAAGGATTTCCAGACAGAGTCACTATTTGCTAGTGTGCTTTCATTTCCCACAATCCATAGACAGTGCCTGAAAGGAATTATTGGGCCAATTGTTATTCACCATTCTTGTCAAAACGGAAACAAAAGCAAACTTGTCAAACGAGATCACATACTGTATTACCTAGCCCTTGTAAGAGCCACATTAGTTCTCTGAGGTTTCGATATGAAACCAACCGACGAATACCTATTACATCTTACAGTTGATAAGATTATTATGTCCTCCTCCCCACCTTGGAAACCATCAACTGACTTCACCTTCACTGCAAACCCTTCAATATTACCATACTTCCGTCCAAGTTTCTCTTGAATTGCAGCTACTTGAGCAGCATAGGGAGATATTACACCAACACTGAGCTTCTGGCTTGAACCATCCCGAGCTTGATTCAGGGCAAAAGACAAAAGAGGGGAAAATTATGAAAAAACAATAGAGTTACAAGAGAGGAAGTTCCATAATCGAGAGATCTAGAAAGAAAGACCGTATAAATGGATAAAGACCTAACAAGACCACTGCTGATGACAGAAACATGCATTTTGCAGTCTTTCTAATGATTCAAAACATTGATTTTCATTTTGTGTTTTACTGTTGTATTTCTCCCTTGGCCTGGATGATATACTTGTGACTGACTGCAAAATGGAATGGGTCGAATTCCACCAAGTAATATTTTTGCTCATGTGATTCCTCAATAGCATCCTGACGGAGGAAGGAATTCAGATGTTATTTCTCTATTCAACAGAGATCGTTTTGCAGGCCCATCCCCCTTTCTCTAATAAGGTAAGGTCCAGACTATTTCCTTGTTGCTCTATGGCAAGCTATCCAATGTTCCGGTCCTACCATCTGATAAATTAGCACTACCTATTATGTAGCAGAATGCATCTTTCCTGACAAGCAAAAATCACCTATGTATGATAAGATAATCCACATATACACGCTGGCCCTTACAAGTACCTTATCCACTACAGTTTGGATAAGTCTAAATCACTAAATCATTTTGACTAAACTCATCCCTTTTGTTACTATAACATCTAAGGAAATAGATATTAATCAGACCGTCATGCTAATTACTGTAACGTGCTACCATGAACAAATAGAATATGATATTAATCCATATATACACGCTGGCCCTTACAAGTATCTCATCCACTACAATTTGGAAATGTCTAAATCACTAAATCATTTTGACTAAACTCATTCCTTTCATTACTATAACATCTAAGGAAATAGATATTAATCAGACCATCCTACTAATGACTAACGTGCTACCATGAACAAATAGAGCAATGATATCATAGAAATTGATTAGCCTTGAACTCAATCAAAAACAGTCTTGAGATGGTCATAAGAATATGAGACGTGAAATGGCGGAACAGTTACCTTTGTATAATTTCAGCAATATTTTCACAACCATAGCAACCTCAACCAGATTTCTCCAACCATGCCCAACATCCCCCTTCTCTTCTCTTCCACCTACTACATTTATGAAAGAGTAGGTACCAAACTTTGGCAAGAGAAGACAGTGCTTTCCATAGCTTTCACTCTTAACATATGGAGCATCCACGATCTGGTTGTGGTAAAAATTTGAATTTGGAAAGAAACTTATGGATGGATGCATTCGGTACTGTATGTTCAGAAGATGCTTCAGTTTACCCAGCAAGATCATCCTCTCAAATAAACTTCTCCCAAAACCAGCTGCATCAGAAATCTACAAGAAACAAATTAAATATTAAAAAAAATAATGCATCGAAGGAAAAAAAAAGTGGCATTAAACCAAAGGGAGGATGCACACACTTTGCTCTCCACCATTGCGGGTAGTTGGTACTCATCCCCAACAAGAATAGCATGTCTTAAACCCGGAAGTTGCAGGGGTATGGTTGATTCACACTCCTTTAACTGTGCAGCTTCATCAACTACCAGAATGTTCAGAGGCTCCATTGCCACTGACCGCAGCTTATAAGAACTTGAAGCAGTGCAAAAAAGTAAGGAAGCTGATCGAAGACAAAATTCAACTATTGAATCTTTGTCCATGACACTTGGAAGGTCAAGTTCATTAAACGAACTCCGAAGATATTTTAGTACAGAAAGGCATTCTATTCTCCTCCTATGCAACTTGAGATGATCATCGTTGAACAGATGCCCCATATCTTCAGCTATTTCTAAATGAGAAAAAAGCTCCTCCAGTACTACAGACTCCATATTATCTTGAAACAATAATTTTTCAAAAGACTCAAGTAGCTCAGTAAGAGAGACCATTTTTTGGTAATTGTTTTCCCGGATGTATTTCTTGGGTAAATGTCTACTAAAGACACGAAAACAATTTTTAAGCAGTGATGAAATAGAAACAAATCTTTCTCTCAAAAAATCAAGAAATGGCTCGTACTTTCGCTTGCTACCATCAGTTTCATCCCTACTTTCCCCCTCTTCAAGATATCTTTGTTCCAAGAATATGTGGTATTGGGGCACACAATCCTCAAGAAGATCAATAATTGAATCAAAACAATGCCTCCAACCAGTCACAGGCCCCAAGAACTCTGCAAGCCTTTCGACCCGATAATCCAAATATATCTCTTCAATGTCTGAATCAAGTTTGAGACGATCCTTCCTCCCAAATAGGATAATATCTCCCACTAAGCAAGAAACACAATCAGTCCCAAAGTCTGGTTTGAATGATTCTTTCACAAGATTTAGTACAAAGGAGCACACTCCTTTAATTGCAACATTTGTTGGGGCACAGGTGAGTGTCCTATATCCCATTCTTAAAAGATTAAAGAGCAGTGTACTAGTGGTTTTTGTTTTCCCTGTACCCGGGGGCCCCCATATAAGTTCCACCGCTGACTTGTGGTTGCAATGAATCTTATGAAGACATGCAAGAACTGCCTGGGTTTGGGACTCATCCAGTCCACTAGCCACACTGGTCCCAAATTTCCCATCCCAGCTACTATCACTCTGCTCAGAACAGAGATCACAATCTTCCTCTCTCTGTTTTTCAACATGAAAGAAAGAAATCTATCACATGAAGTCCGAAACAAATGTCAGTAAGACAAATGCTTGACCAAAAAAAATTTCTGTTATCATAGTTGATGCATATGCAAAACAAGGAAACACTTGCAGATCGCCTTTCACAAGTGAAAATAGATAGAAAGAAGAGATCAAAACAATGGTTAAATGATTAAATTTAACATTTCCTATTAGTTAAGGTCTTGGGATAACTAGGTAAGCATTCTCGTGTTGAGCCAGGATGTATATTTTTTTTCCTCCCATTTTTTAGACATTCATAATATGAGTAGAACAGACGATCCCAAGTTACTTACCAAAGAATCAGCGGACAAAACTTTAGTGATAATATTTAGATTTCGAGGCTTGTGCAACGCATTCCAAATTCTCTTGTTAGGTATAGTATTGATCAAGAAAATCACAAACGACGGTTTACTGATCCCAGCATCCACTTTAATGTCTTTCGACGCCTTGACTTTAAATAGAGTAGATGTGCTATTCCCCTCATGCTCATCCTCTGGAATTTTAGTGACAGCTAGGAAAGCCCATTCTGATCCCATTCTTTGTAAATCAGCTACATCCTCGGGTTTGGCATTTGCAAAAACAAATATATCCCCTGGTAATGTCTTGTAAGGCTCCTCACCACGAACATTGTGTCTGTTTTTCCAGTTATCAACCTTAACATCGTACAATCTTGATCCATATGGTCCAGATTCCGGTGATTCCAGTATTTCACCAAAAGGGGCTCTGGATATAACCTCCATACTTGAATACAGTTGTGCACGAGTTTCTTCCAGTAAAGGGTAAACATATGACCCAAAATACTGCTTAATTGATTCAAAGGATTGTGGAATCTTCTCTACCTATAAAAGGATGACAAAGAAAAACCTCGGGTTAATAAGCACAAATACACAAATTATTTGGCCGGAACATACAGTTACCAACCAGAGAAAATGATAAATTACCATACGTTATGGTCAATAGTAGTAGTAACAGATGCAAATCTTCTACAGGTTTAATCAACAATTCAAGAACATGACAGTTCCCCTTCTCATTCATCATTGCATTTTATTTGCTTCATTCTTTTTTCACTATGTGGCGGTTGTAGGAATCCTACAAAAACATGCCACAGAAGTCTCTACCACTTGTCTTTCTTCTTGGTTGAAATATTTCCAGAGATACCTTTTAGAATACTAACACAATTTGATCCAGCATTAACCAATATCCTGTGATACCAACTTCAATTTTAGAAGGATGAAATATAGTCGAAGCGTATAGATGATGGACGCATCTTAGTATTCTAAAGTAGATGAATGTCATGAAGATTTTACTTTTTAATCCAGGAAATATCCCATCCACCAGGAACAAAAACACTGAATCTCAAATTCATATCCTCAACTAGTTGTTGTGTGGCAATAGCTTCTATTACTTAGTAAAACAAACAACTCTGAGAACCTAAAAAATATTGATAGCCAAGTAATCAAACGCAAAGAAAAGTTAGATTTTTCTCTTGTCTTTCCTTAGATTCGTTTTTAGACCTTTTCCTTAGAAAAGCTAAAATTGGACTCCGGAAGAAAGAAATGAAGAGCATTTATTTGAAGTAGATCAGCTATATCCAGATGTAGCTGACCTGAAACGTCAAGCAAATAACAGAGACGGAATATTAATTAGCCGCTGACAAACCAACTTATCACTGAACATACAATGCTTTTCTCACGTCGAGATCATGACGCACAACACTTATATTTCTTTCATTTTGTTTGAACTTGTGGTCTTGACATCCACCGTGGCGAAAGAGAAGAACAACATACAAAACTTTTTTTCATCGATTTCTTCGTCATTGAGGATTAAAAGCGGTGCATTGTCCAGAAATATGCTATAAAATCTCTAGCTCGTAGTAAACTAAATCAAAACGTACGGACAGACAGTTGGAACGGAGCAAACCTCGTTCCTGTAAAGGTTTTGGTCGTAGATTTCTTCCAGGGACCAAGAAAGCACAGTATCTGTGAACGCATCATGAGCAGTAGGAACTGCTACCTCCTCGTCCGAACCGTCCCCCTCCATCATTTCCACTCTTCCAACACCTTTCTCAAACTCTTGTTTACTTCAAGCTGCATGCAATATATATGAACGATGGATGCGATATCAAAAACCGAGTTCACATGTTACTTTAGATTCTTAAAAGCTAGATGTTAGAAAGAAAGGGACTGGATTCTTAGCGAGCGAGAAAAGAACTACGTACGACGCTCAGACAAAAACAAAAACCAAAAGATAAAGATAAAGAACATGAACTGAAAGAGAACCTAGCAATCTTTAGCACAAGCTGTAGTGTTTGAAGTTGCAGAAGAAGATTACGAAGGAGAAGAAGATTGTGAAATGCTCTGTATATTCAATTGAATAAATCAGTCGGTGTGTTCAGAGAAAAAGAACTACGACTCAGACAAAAACAAAAACCAGAAGAAAAAGATAAAGAACATGAACTGAAAGAGAACCTAGCAATCTTTAGCACAAGCTGTAGTGTTTGAAGATGCAGAAGAAGATTACGAAGGAGAAGAAGATTGTGAAACGATCTGTATATTCAATTGAATAAATCAGTCGGTGTGTTCAGACAAAAAGAACTACGTACGACGCTCAGACAAAAACAAAAACCAAAAGATAAAGAACATGAACTGAAAGAGAACCTAGCAATCTTTAGCACAAGCTGTAGTGTTTGAAGATGCAGAAGAAGATTACGATGGAGAAGAAGATTGTGAAATGCTCTGGTGTGTATGTACACTATACTCTATAAAGCATAGCGAATCCTAACTAACTAGCAGAGAAAAACTCTCTACGCAGGGGACCACTCTAAGCAACAGAACGAATATTGGAAAAGGAAATGCTGGGCATCCCGCCCACGTCCCGCCAGCATCCCGCTGGCTGACGTGGAGGCGGGATGCCCAGCATTCCCCGGTTGGAAATAACCGCATCAGCTTCGGTATGAGCAGCTGGTGATGAGTTATGAGGAGCTGGAAGAAGAGTGCTGACTGTGTTTGAACTGTTGACTGTGTTTGAACAGCTCAGCATCTTCATGATGTGAGACAAGTATTATTAATTACCAAGAGGAATATGCCAACGTGGACTTCAATAGATTTTTTTGCTTTTCTTTTTAAAATTGTCCAAGTGTCGTGATATGATTTGTGTTGATGCGTCTAATTTACTATTAGTGTTTCAAAAAATACATCAACGGATGAGCATATTGTGACCTTGATGTTTAACTAATGGGTATGTAAATGACTTTGTTTACTTTAAAAACATATTTACAATTCTCGAATACCACGTGGACTTGAGATGCATTTAAAACTATTAATTATCAAGAGGAATGGATCTACTTTTTTTTTTCTTGCTAAATAACGGATCTAAACATTTTGCACCTTTTCCAACAGCTCGCGAACCAAGCGCAAAAGAAGTACTTTTTTTTTTTCTTTTCTTAGCAAAAGAAGTACTTGGTGAACACAAAGGAGGTACGTTTTGAAGTCTCCTCTGAACAGCTTTCTTGAAAGCCAAACGCCTTTTAAAAGTCCTATGATCAGTTGAACAAAAAATGAAAATGAAAATCCTCTCAACTTCCAGAGAAAACGCTTCGGGAATATGTTATGCTACAGTAAAGAAAACACGGCAAACACGTTCTTTTAAACATTCGTCAAAAAAATCATCGGGCAAAAGGCAGAAATAGTCTCAACAGAAGCCGGCTACGTATTCTACAAATAGTCTCCACAGAAGGTTTATTAAATCTTTATTTTTTCCTATTTAGGCAACAATTAGTTTATATGGAATTGCAGTTTTTTTTTTAAAAAAAAATAGTAAAAAACTTTGGAATAAAAAATTTAAATATTTCTAAATGTACACATTATTATTTTTATGTTAAATCTACTACAAGTTAGTATGCTTCCAATTCCAATAGTTCTCAGAATCAAAAGACAATTAGTAGAACTGATAAGGTTTACTCTTATTTCAAACTATATATTTGTGTTCCTAATTCACTTCTTCAGCCAGAAATATTCAGAGTAGTACGTACTTATAGTACATTTTTATTTTATTTTATTATTTTTTTAGGGGCACTTTTCTACTGTCTCAAAAAGACACGTAAATATGGTATATACAGGAAAGACGGAGGATTCCATAAAGATTTAGATAAACCTAAATTAAGAGTAGAAGAAGATTAGAAGAGTTCACCTATCTTAATCAAAAACCAAATAAACCTTTTAATATTTTATGCCAAGTGACAGCAGACAAAGCAAAAGCTTGCCTGATGGAATGACATGCTCACAGAAATACACCCCTGCCACCATAGAATCAGCATTAAGACACAATACATCGAGTCCAAAAATAAAGGCACTATATTCTTAAATTAACATTCACAGAACCTTGTTCCCAAGGCAGCCCTTAATCCCACGACTGATGCAGGAGATCCTCAGTGGCCTATGTACTGAACAAGCTCCTTCCTCACCCACACAGTGACAAAAATTCCCACCATTTGCTTACTCGCTATAAGACTGTACTTCATCTGGTCAGTACTTGAAGGAACAGAAATATCGGCAATGTCAAAGCTATTAGATACATCGTCGTCATCGACTAAAGGGAAGTCATCTTCGCTTATATGTGACTGTGGGCATCGGAAACAGAAATCCTTACTATGCTTCCGTTTTGATTCAGGAATGCAATTGCAACTCTTCAGCCTCCTTCCGCTCTCTGTCCTGAAAGTCCTGTTGAAGAACAGCCCAGAATTCTCTAGAGAAGAGAAAATAAAATGCTAGAAAAGATGACGTGTGGGGAAGAATCTAGAAAATTCTGGATAGCCGAGAGAATTCGGCAAAACAAGAACTCTCTAGATAAGCTACACCGACTTGACGGAGAGCTTCAGCAAAGTGACAGAGTTTACTGGAAGGCAATACACTTGCCGACTTCATGAGTCCACCGACATAGTGAGTCTATAAATAGAAGTCTAGAGTTGAGGAATTGTAAGCCGAAAAGTGGTGTCCTAGAATAGAAAAGGGCAAGCAGAAAGGTGTGTCCGTGAGTCGTCTCCGTGTGACTAGTGTAGAGGTGAAGCCGAAAAAGGTGAAAAAGTGGTGTGTGTGTCCGTGAGGTGAAAAGTGGTGTGGTGTGGTGTGAACGTGAGGCAAAGTGTAAGAAAGATGAAGTGGGATTTTGTCTTTTATGTGTAAAAGTTTTGTTTCAATTATTATAAAAAGTTTTTCTTTAAAGTTTTTTTGGTTCACTTCACTCATCAAGTCCTACTGATCTTTTTAAGGGAATGCTTTGAGAAGAACAAGGACCCACCTGAAGGGACTCCAGGTTTTAGTCCTCTTGATGCCATGTCAGTTGATTTATTTAGAGACTGATTGATTAGAGCTAGCCATTTTGCTGCAGGCTCATTATCTTAGGGCACTATGGTTCAGGAGCCGCGGTTGCGTCAGGACGTGTCTGTGGTCCCCGCATCCTACCTACGCGTGTGACACAGCAGCCGACAAATATGCCAGATAGGCTTGGGGTGAACATTGCAGACTCGCGATGGAGAAGGGGGCTACGAAGATCCATATTGCCTTAAGTGGCAAGGGAAGGGACCACGGGAAGCAGTGGAAGAGAGGCGGTTACGCACGATGGAGAAGGGGGGTTTGTAAAACTGTAAATAAGCTGGAATGTCAGCGGAATAAATAAATAGATATCAGAAAATATACACAGGATTCATTGGTCTAGTATTTTGGTTGGAAACATTAACAGAAAGTAGACAGAACGCACAGGGGAATAAAAGGAGGAGAGAGCACACACCCCAGTACGTAGATATCTGATTGATATGAGTGAAGAATATCATCCAGGTTTAGGGCACTATGGTTCTATGGTTCAGGAGCCGCGGTTTCGTCAGGACGTGTCTGTGGTCCCCCTATCCTACCTACGCGTGACACAGCAGCCGACAAATATGTCAGATAGGCTTGGGGTGAACATTGCAGACTCGCGATGGAGAAGGGGGGCTACGAAGATTCATGTTGCCTTAAGTGGCAAGAGAAGGACCACGGGAAGCAGCGGAAGAGAGGCTGTGTTACGCACGATGGAGAAGGGGGAAACCGTGGCAAGGAAAGAGAAGATCGGGGAAAAGGGGAGTATAAAATCAGAGGGAAATTTCGAAAAAGGGGTCAGTTAGTTTTCATTTTATTTTTTCTGCAATCTCCTGCTTTGTTCACGCGATTTTCCCAACCCTCTTCTTTTATACTTAGATTCTCGTCTTCATGAATGCCATACTGTGCACGTTCTTCTTTTCTGGTAATTTCTCAACATTTATGGTCAGAAACAATTGGCCAATTGTACATTTTTCTAAATGTGTAGGTTCATGTGCATTCTTTGAATCTTTCTGCTGTTTCCAGCACATCGGTTTCTTCGTAATCTATTTACTCTTTTTTCTTCTGCTTCTTCTTGTTCATTTGCTCGTAATGCAATGTTTTTGTTGTCTTTTAAAAGAAGTCGACATTCTTTCCCTGAAGAAGTGGATTGGGATCTTAGATTTTCTCTGTTTTGTATTTGGATTATTTCTCGTTTAATTTTCATTAGGCAACATGAATTTATTTATTTCATATAGTGTAAAATAATATTAGTCTGACCAATTGTTTGCTTCTGAAGGCCTTTGATTTGGGGTCTTCCACATTGAGGCAATTTCAGACATGACTAATGAATCAAGACAGGAAGAAGAAGGTTTTAGTTCTTGATCTTAATCTCCTCTTAATATTTAGCTATTTTGGAGATCCTGTTGGTTCTAAGTTTCTTCCCATGATGGGTTTAAGGAAAATGAATGATGAATGGGTAGGCACCATTTACTAGTTTTACAGTAATAAGTTGTTGCATAAAATTGTAATCTCTGTCATTCATTCTTCTCCCTGTGACTTCAGTCTTTCATCCGCCATATTTTGCCAGAAGGGAGAGAAATGGAAGGGAAATGGATAAAGGCACATTTGATTTCCCTGGTGAGTGCTATGACATTCCTGCTTCAACCATATCTCTGTTTAAGAGAGCAAACAGACAGAAGACTTTTTTTTTGTCTCTTCGTAGATGGGAAACGTATCTCTTTTAGATACAGAAAACTCAAACAGATGGTTTTCTATTTTGTGATACGCGAAATATGGCTGTTGCTTTATCTGGGAAGTGAGTATATTTATTTTTTCCCTTTGAGTGGAACATTCTTGACTTCTATTTCTTTCTTTCCTGGTTTGTTTTAGAAAAGTGATCCGAATTTAAGAGATGTTGGAAACTGACACAAGTTAGCTGATAAGGGAACCAAAATGACAGAAATAGGGGGAGCGTCGTGCCAATTTGCTCAAAAATTGAGAATATATTCATTTTTGTACTTTAAGAGTATAAGAAAGGAAGAAAATCTTTTCTTTCTCTCTTCTCTCTCTGTCAGTTTTGTTCGAAATGCTCCTTATGTAGTGTATTTTTTTCAGGAAAAATAAAATTAGAGTCTGAGGAGAGCATAGATTTCTCAGGTACACAGTCAGACTTGAAGAAAAAGTTTCTCTGGCTTAAATTGCTTTGGCATCCGAAATACCAAATTAATCCTGATCATTGAGTTTCATTTTTCTGTTTTGCTTCCGTTTCCGGCCACAGAAAGCCAGTATGATCCAATGCCTAGAAGTCTATTATCCACCGGCATAAGATGTCCAATGCCTCTTGGTCAAGATGTTCAGACCTTGAGGTACTCACAACATGATCTTTTTCTTGACTTTTCCAAGTGTGTAGTTCTATACCATGGCTTATTGTGTATTGTATTCATTTCATTTTCTTGTTTGTGTTTTTAGAATCTTTGGAGCAACATGGAATGTAGGTGGGAAATCTCCCCATGGTGCCCTAAACCTGGATGATATTCTTCACTCAGATCAATCAGATATCTACGTATTGGGGTATGCTCTCTCCTCCTTTTCTTCCCCCGTGCGTTCTGTCTACTTTCTGTTATTGTTTCCAACCAAAATACTAGACCAATGAATCCTGTGTGTATATTGTCTGATATCTATTTATTTCTTCCGCTGACATATTCCAGCTTATTTACAGTTTTACACCCCCCCCCCCCCCCCAAAAAAAAACAAAAAAAAACGAAAAAAAAAGAGAGGAAAAAAGCTGAATTCCTTGAACTACCCTGTAATATGCTTGACAATGTCTTTAGGTTTGTTTTCATTTTAGTGTGCCTGAAACCAAAAAAAAAAAAAAAGACCGAAGTTTTACTACCACCTCTTCAGAATTGGTAGTTGATACAGATAGCTTGTATACATTCATAATTAGAATGCTTTCTTAGTTAGTTATTTCCATGGTACTCACTGTTCTGTCTTGCATATGATTGTTTTTTTGTTAGTAGTTTTCAGATTGCTCTTCCTGTTATGTAACGAGTCTTATAAGGATCAGTTTTCAGGAAATTGTACCTCTAAATGCTGGAAATGTTCTTGTCCTAGAAGATAATGAGCCTGCAGCAAAATGGCTAGCTCTAATCAATCAGTCCCTAAATAAATCAACTGACATGGCATCAAGAGGACTAAAACCTGGAGCCCCCTCAGGTGGGTCCTTGTTCTTCTCAAAGCATTCCCTTAAAAAGATCAGTAGGACTTTCAGGACAGAGAGCGGAAGGAGGCTGAAGAGTTGCAATTGCATTCCTGAATCAAAACGGAAGCATAGTAAGGATTTCTGTTTCCGATGCCCACAGTCACATATAAGCGAAGATGACTTCCCTTTAGTCGATGACGACGATGTATCTAATAGCTTTGACATTGCCGATATTTCTGTTCCTTCAAGTACTGACCAGATGAAGTACAGTCTTATAGCGAGTAAGCAAATGGTGGGAATTTTTGTCACTGTGTGGGTGAGGAAGGAGCTTGTTCAGTACATAGGCCACTGAGGATCTCCTGCATCAATCGTGGGATTAAGGGCTGCCTTGGGAACAAGGTTCTGTGAATGTTAATTTAAGAATATAGTGCCTTTATTTTTGGACTCGATGTATTGTGTCTTAATGCTGATTCTATGGTGGCAGGGGTGTATTTCTGTGAGCATGTCATTCCATCAGACAAGCTTTTGCTTTGTCTGCGGTCACCGATTCTACCAAGTATAGGTTGTGTTTGTGTTGTAATATTTTTGGTATGAGAATATGTGTTGGTATTGGGTTTAGTGAAAAGGTGAAGAGAGGTAATTTTTTATAATTTTTATATTTTTTTATAGGAGAGAGAGCCCTTTGCAGCAGCCGGCTCCATATGCAGCCCTTTGCACTAAATCAAATGCTCGTGAAACTTTCCCGATAACAAATGTTTTTCCACTTTTTGGGATTTCCAACGCTCTCCAATAAAGTTTCTCATTCCCAAAATACCAGTTATATTTTGAAAAACTTGAACACACAGTGCCATCCACATAATGCACCAATGACATTTTGTTATGTATTAGATAGGGAGAAGATTGGTTCAGGTATAAAGGCAGTAAAATCTAATGGCCAGTTTATTTTGCAACCAGCAACCATTTCTTTCCCCTAACGGAGCCAAGTACTGCTGCTATCAGAGGGAACAGGGAATAATGCTTAGGATTGTCAGTTATCCATGCAATCAGAACAGTATTTGATCAAGAAAAAGCTTTAGAGATACGGAAAAACCCATATTCACAAAGACAGCACTAGAGAAATATATACTCGGATTTCCCCAAAAACAAAATGGATGCCCTCACGGAACAGAACAAGCATTATATATTGCGAATTTATCAGTTGAGTTATTTAGCAGAAAGTACATCAAACAGTAAGTGCAAATCATAAATCAAAGCTTATATTCCACATGATTTAGGACATAATCCTGACATCTATCCTCTTATTCTGATCACCATCAGGTCAAGCTACAACAACACTCGATTTCTAGAACCACTTATTCATAGGACCCTCCTCAGGTCTACCCTACCCTCGTAGTTTACTTCATGATTGCACCTGCGCCCAGAAAAAGAGGGAAAAAATAAAGAAAGACAATTGATAAATAAATCATCACTGTCCCAACAATAAGCAAAAGGACAAATTTTAGATTATTGTTGAAGCAGTATGTAAGATAAAGGTAATCATCTGTTTGTGATTCAAACTAAATAATTAAGGCAGTGGAAAAATACGTCTTCCCCGAAACAAATCGTCAAGCGCAATAAAGAAAGATAGACAGCAGACATTACATGGTTCAAAGTTGACGGTGCACTTCGCAGGGAGTTGCAACGCCATGTTACGGTCCACTCCCGATATTGGTGGTCCATTCACAAGCACACACAAGCAAGGCTGCCCAAGAGCTTTGAGGGCATTGCAGCAAGCCTCAGTTGGTGGGATGGGGCTAAAAGGAGAAACTGCTGCCCTGCAAGGTATCAGCTGAACGAGTGCTGAAAAGAGGGTGCTAGGACAAGAGTAGGCCTTGCCTTGCTGCACCAAACCTGTCATGGCCAACATCAACACGAACAGTGGCAACGCCTTAGCACCAAAAAGTTTCATGTTTAAACTCGAGACCTCCACCTCTCCTCTATTGAATTAATGCTTACGACTTGTAAACAAAAGGGTCTGAGGAGGGCTCTAATTATACAGGAAAAGGGGGCTCATGCCATATTGCACCGCTGTCCTAACTTAGGATCACACTGACCGTCCCACTTTTATGCCAACAATGCGATCGATCTGTTTTGGATATGGAAAACGTTGCAGCGGAATGCAATTGGTGTTGCTGATGAAAGAGTTACCCAACTCGAATCTCATGACTGGCTCCAAGCACTTCAGAATTCGTTCGACATTTACCACGCAATTACCGCATACTACCTTACCTCAATAGTCTCTTACTTTTGGGGCTGACGGGTTGGATTACTGAATCAATTAACGTCATAAGACGATTCATAGTAGTTGGCTCTTTAGATGATTATAACAGTTTCTTTCTTTTAACCCTTTTTTTTCTTTTTTCTTTTTTACACCCACCATTGTTTTCTACTTATAAATGTTTTTTTTTTCTTTCTTGAGCAACCACTAATTAGTATGTCTTTTTTTTTCTACGCAAACGTCTTACAATACATTGATAAGGCAGACTCTCCTGAGTTGCATGATCACAAACGTCAATATCTGACGGTAAATCTTGAATACAAATGTCGCCTAACACGAAATTCCGTGAGCACCACCGAGCTAGATTATGGGCAGCGGTATTGGCCTCTCAAGGAATCCAAACCAAGGTCCAATTTGCATTCTCACGCAGGAGGTTACGAATAGTAAGCACCTATCCCAGAATATCTCAGTCTGGAGTGGAGGACACATCACCCATCTGATTCACAAGATTTAGACAATCACCTTCAATAGTCAGCCCGTGATTGGGGTAAGAAGAAGCCATATGACACGCCAACCGAGCAGCACGCGCCTCACCCTTAAGAGGGTTATCTCCCACCATCTTATGTGTGCAGGCCTTAAGAATCATGCCTGCGGAATTACGACAAATAACAGCTAGCACTAAGCATCCATCATGGATCGTTGTATCATAATTTAGCTTTAAGTGTCCAACACCTGGTGGTTGCCATGTCACAACCTGCTTGCTTGTTCGGTCGGCCCAAGCCAAGCGATGTTCCTCAAAGCGACGTTGCACATCATTAATGAGAGAGGCAAGCGAAGGTCGATCTTTCCCATGAGCTACTTGATTACGTGCACACCAAATAATGTCCAGCCGAAGGGCCACCGCCAACATAATATCCCGCCAATGCTCCCGCAATTCTGAAGGGAGATTTCTGGAATTAAGCAAAAATGTTATCCAATCTGCAGTTGGACGATGAACAAATGGCTCTGTAACTACCGGCCAAGGCCCTGAACGCCATATGAACTTGCTTCCAGTACAATTTAGGAATAGATGTTCATTAAACTTTTCCGCAATGTCGCACATTGGACACAACCAACTCGCTGCCGATCTGTTCTCTGCTCAGAGTCCTACCTTGCCCCGAAGAGGCAAAGCATCAGCCGCTACCTTCCACAACATCAGCTTGAGCCTATGTTGGATGTTTAGTTTCCAAATCTTCTTCCAATCCTCAGATACCAAGTTGCCTATGGAAACAACTCGAGAAGTAATTATATAGGCATAAGTTGATTTGACAGTGAGAGAGAGCCTTTGGGGTCCAATGTCCACATTGGAACGTCAACACCAGGGAGAGATGGAAGTCGAATCTCTAAAATAGCTGCTGCTGACTGAGGTTCAAAAAGATTGCAAATCATAGGTGCATTCCATGAGTTTGACTCTGCATGCATCAAAATATGTCAGTCACCAGAAGGAGAGGGGGAAAAGGGCTCCACCAGTGACTATTTTCTGTAATCCAATCAATTCATCGGTATTCAAAATGATTTTGCCTTTGTAGCCTTGAAAACATCCAAAAGTTTCATCTGAAATCAAAAGCTAAAATGGTTGTTCACTCATTTCACCAGTTGGGGGGGACTGAGGAGGGAGGGGGTTTGGCGATAAAGTCAGAGACTGTTTTAACTCGCCAAATCGTGAGAAACAATATTCTACTTCAACAGCAAGTTTAATTTACAGGTGAAATGACCTCAAATCTCAGTGAGTAGTATGAGAGAAAAAGTAGCAAATAAAGACAACATATTCTCTTAGTGACTATATATCTGTGAGCAAAGACTAAAAATTACCAAGAGCTTCAACAACAACACCCCTCCTGTAAATGTCAACAAATTTTAACAATTACCAAGAGCTTCAACAACAACACCCCTCCTGTAAAAAATACCCAAAAAAATAATAATAACTACTGCCAAGAACACACCACATACATCAGAATAATTCACGGCTCAGAAATGATACACTTATTCTTGTTTTCATGACATAGAAAAAGGCAACAACATGCTGATGGCCTTTTGCAACGTATACCATCCTGACCTTCAGATATAGTAATCAGAGTAAGAAAATACGATCCTGTTGTTTTCAGTTATCAATGTTCTCCTATTTTCCCTTTCAGATTGATAATGGCAAGCTCCTGTTCCACAAACTCTCCTGCACACATGGGTGGATATTCGCTCGCAAGTGGAGAATCTGCAAAGTGGCCCAAGGGCTTCAACAAAGCATCTGATGCTATGTGGGCAAACAACTACATAGGATGAAGTGAAAAAAAGAAAAGGTCAGAAATATTCCATGCAAGTCGGAAAGAAGCATAATCGTTGAGGATACCGATAGTGATAGTGACATAATTGGAGTTGCTAACCGTTGAGGATACTCTCCATAGGCTGCGATGTTGCTTTGATGCTAGGTTAATTGTTTCAATAGTCCTGTTATTGACAACCACTTCATGCATGCCTGCTCTGCAGTCTCCAGCAGTCAACCATTCTATCTGGCATAAAAGCAGTGTAAAACGATGAGAATCAATTAAGCTACCAACTAATGCTCTGTTTGCGTAACAAAATTTTAGCCACCTAAAATTTTATCATTATTATAAAACACTCTCTCTCCTCACTTTTTCATCAATTTTCATACATTTTTTTCACTTTTTCACCAACTTTTTCACTATCTCTTCTCACTTTTTCATCAATCTCAATACCTAAAATTTTAACAACCTTAAAATTTTACTTCTCAAACACAGCCTAAAGATGCATATATGATGGCTATCAAACAACATTACTTTAGAATTCCATTGAATCATTACCCAAAGATTCCCGCCATAAGGGAGGGAAACAAAGAATGCTGCAGAGTAAGGGGCAACCAATTCTTCTGAGGTGAAATTGTGTTAAAATTGTATCCTACACACAAAATATGTGTTTACTATTTGAACAGTCAAATGTTTTGAAACATTCCAGTGATCCTGCTCAATCACCATACACAAAACAACATATAATTTTTTAGGAGCATGATTGCTTATATCGGAGATAGCATAACTCAGTATAGTTTCTGCATCATACTTGTGATTTCTATTCATAAATTTTCCAATAAAAGCCAGAACCTCAATGTAGTAACTAGTTCAAAAATCAGTCATTTCTTGTACCTGCTTTCCTGTTTGAATGAGAAGACATCCTATAGGAACCTTCACCTCAACTTTTTGCCCATCTCTGAGCCAAATGTTCAGACCAGGGAATCTACTTCTGCCGTGAATTGTTAGAAAATTAAGGTCATAGTGATATCCTGCAAACACAGTACCTTCTTGGTCATAACGTCCGAGATCACTCCCTGTTGGAGCAAGAAGATGTGGCCCCTGAGTGTTGAAAGGAAAGGCAGTTGTTATAAAGAATGTGATTCATGCAATGCCTTGATTATTACAGAAAAACAACCGCAAAAATAACCTAAAGCATGAAAGAAATTTTGAAAGCAATACTAAAAAGGCCACTAGACATGAGGCACACTCCATATCTTATTTTACGATAGGGGTCCAGAGCACCAAATCCAAGTTGCTACGTTGTTGGAAACTATTACACAAGGTCAGCCCACTTTCATCGCAGAAATGGAGAAATAGTTATCCTTCAAAAAATCTTTATGGCTACTTCAATATCCAGATTTGAAGCAATTTTGGATTATTCTTGCTCTCTCCCATTCTTATGATCTTATCATTCCTCAAGCCCACAAAATACATAGCAATAAGGAAATAATAATAACACCTACGTGCTTTTATCTGATGTTGCTTTTGAACCAGAAAATCGGGGCTTTTATGTGCCCATCTGGCTTCTTTTTCTTCTGCGTCTCTTTTCCAGTTTTTTCTAGGCCCAACTCATATCCCTAGGGTAATACTCATAAACTAAAGGAGAGAAGGGAGAACAAGAGAGTGAGAAACACATGCTTTCTGCAACATATAGACATCACTAAACAGCTATTACCAGATAACTGGACATTATTTCCTAACATGAGCTGAGAGAGAGAGAGAGAGAGAGAGAGAAAGAGGGACCTTATGTCACTCATCCCATAACCAAAAGTTGAGGAGTTTGCATTTGTCCAATCATAAGTAGAATTTTTTTTATAAAGTCATGGATAGAAGTAGATGTACTATCAGAACTATCTTGGAAGACGTCTGATCACATCAGTCACAATCTGCAAATTGTTACTAGTCATCAATATTCACTTTTACTTTTAGATTGTAAGATAAGCAGCAATGAGGAGACAAACTAGATAATGGACAGCAAAACAAGCACAAATGTTAACTCTCAGTACCTGCTTCATAAGAGAAGTGAATGAATCATTGGGCAAGCCAAACCCAATTGCTGCCATTTCAGCGACCACCTGATCAAAACAATATAGTCACACACTATTTTTCGAAGAATATACTTAACAAGCATTACAAGCCAACTGAACCACATTGATGACTTACTTCTATGGCCGATATCATCTTATATCCCCATGAATCCATGGTATCCTTCCAATCAGGAAAACCTTCAGGTATGACGGGTTCTGAATTGAGTTCCTGCTCAAGAAAGATGTCAATCTAAAGAAAGAAAAAAATTAATTACATAAATATGGAAAGAGAAGGGAAATAATTGAGACCTGAAATCGGGTCTTTGAAGGACGAGGACCCACTCTCCACATGTATCGCCACTTGGGATCTGGCCCTATAAGAGTGGCCGGTTGGAGCTCTTTTGGCATTGCTCTTAGTTTCTCTTGGATTTCTTCATCAACCAGGCTCCTTGGAACTTCTACTCCCTCGGGTGTTACCCCAACCTGTTATCTCAATTTGCGCCATAAATTATTTAAAGGTAGGATAAATCAATGCAGGTTTACATATTAAATCGGTGCCAATAACAAAACCATGAAGGTAATTCCTTACATCTCACTCATTCTTTTCCTTTCCAGTTGCCTATAATTTAAGCCTTCAGTTAATGACTAACTGATCATTCATTTCTTTAAAAGAATGAGACAATGAAAGACGATTCTCAACTAAGGAGTATTTTTACCCTTGTAGTAAGCGGTATAGAGGAGGATTGCACATAGGAACAGGCAAAAGAATAGGTTGAGAGTTATAACATTTCCTTCCTTATGTTTTTTCCTAGAATCAAAATCTATCCAAATTTGAAAAGTGAAAGAAAGCTTTAACCTATCTACAAAGGAAAGATCCCAAAGAAGCCACCATCGACCTAATTAAAATAAAAACAGACTGCAGTGTGCCCTCAAATTTATATCCATTTTCTTTACTCCTATCCCTCCAGCTCTCCCCATTTTACTTCCAGGATTCAAACAATCTCTTTCGGAGAAGATCCAACTTTTAAAGTTTCACACATTAACTTTCTCCCTTAAGAAATCTTACTCAGATAATGCAACTTAGCTACTCCGGTCGCCACATTTTCCAAAACAACCCTAACAAAGCACAAACACGTCCCCTTGTAATGCAGCTCGGCAATCTTGTTAAACTAACAAACTTTTTTCATTCCGAAAATAAATTTTCTTTTCTTTCACCCAATTTACTGAATTAGAGCAGAAATTTCAAGCTTCCACAATTACGTAAGATCCACTTCCTTTCTCACATTTTCCGAGTAACCAACCGTACCACCGTAAAATTCCTAACTTTACAACAGTCACAATGGAATTCTTTCTATTTTCTCAACGCGTTCTTTTCCTTTAAACACACTTTCTCAACAACAAAACGGAGCAAAACATCCCCTTGACTACTTCAGTAATGCATTAGAAAAACAACCTTAGTAATACAAGTTGGTTTAATAAACTTCAGCTCCCTTAGAAAATCCAAACAACTAAGAAAAGTATCAACCATAAAATATTAGAAGTCTCGTATTGCTAGAGAAACTAGTTAATGTGCTCCTTATAAGGTTGTGACATCTCTCACTCCTCAAGGCGTCTTTTGGAGTTGAGTTAGACTCTTTTTTTTTTAATATATTAAAAATGACTAAACAACGAACACCACAGGACTGACTACAGGACAGACCGACACAGACACAACCAGCAAGACCCTCCAACGGATCAGAGGAACCACTATATACTCCATGCAGGGCAGAGGGAGTGATGGCCGGACATAGTAGGCAGAGCTACTAGGACCTAGACAAGCCGGAATAGCGCCACAAGGGACGCGAAGCGAGACCCAACAAAGGGTCGGATAAAAGCCACAAGGGCTCGGATAAGCCCACAGAAGGGGCGGACAGACAACTACGAGACAAAACAAACAAGCCCGAAACAGAGGGGCAAACCCAAACGGGTGAAAACACGACACAACACGAGCCCGAAACAGAGGGGCAGGCCAAAACAGGCGACCACAAACCAACAAGCAAACCCAAAACACAGGGGCCGACCCAAACGGGTTTATTACAAGACGGACAGAAACCAGCGGTGGCGCGTGCTGCGGCGCGTGCGGCGGACGTGGCGGCGCGTGGTGGATGGCAGGGCGAAACCGTGGTGGAAAATGGAGCGCAGGAGCCACACGATCCACACCGGGGGAGAATGGCTGGGTTCGGGGGGCGGAGAGGCAGCCACGCGCGGCAAAGATCCGCCGCGCGTCAGATCCACGCGCCGCGCGTGCGGCGCGTGCATAAAGAGCGGCCACCGTTTCGGCGTCGGGGAAGATGGATCTGGAAGCTCTCGGCGGGAGGAAACCAACCAAAAACCACCCCAACAGAGCCACCACCGACCGGACCGGAGTGAAGGAAAGGGAAGAGGGAAGAGGGAGAGAGGAAAAAGAGAAGAAAAAAGGAGGAGGGGGGTGAAGGAGTCGGAGCTCCCCCCTCCACCGTAAGGGCACTGTGGATAGGCGGCGACCAGAGTTGAGAGCGTTTTTATGTTATACCCAACAAAGAACTCAAATGCAAGTGAGTTGAGTTAGACTCACTTT
This sequence comes from Myrica gale, assembly GCA_963930655.1. Taxonomy (NCBI): domain Eukaryota; kingdom Viridiplantae; phylum Streptophyta; class Magnoliopsida; order Fagales; family Myricaceae; genus Myrica; species Myrica gale. The sequence goes on along the minus strand of OZ005607.1, from coordinate 256,167 downwards.
TCACATATTGTGTAAATTTTAATATAGTATCAGAGGAAGGTTCATAGTTGGTGGTCCCACCGTCACCCGTTTCCACGTGTTGGATTGGATATTCTCCCGCCACACGGGAGGGAGCGTGTTAGAAGTCTCACATTGCTAGAGAAACTAGTCAACGTTCTAGTGTGACATCCCTCACTCCTCAAGGCGTCTTTTGGAGTTGATTTAGACTCACATTTCACATATTGTGTAAATTCTAATATAAAAAGATCAAGAATTTGCGTGTATATACTCCAACAACTAACAAATTTTTTTTTCTTTGGTCTACCTGATAATGCAAGTGGGGACGCTCCTGGAGACGCTTGAACTCTACAGGGCTCTCGAAGTAGCGCTCCATCATATCGATGAAGCGGTCGTTATCCTCGGACGTACATCTGGGATCCTTCACGAGCAACGCCCCGGTTTCTTTCAGGATCCGACTCACCTCCAGACACAAGCCGCTCAATTCAAAACCAAGCCGCTCCCTTAACTTCGACCGATCACCGTAGGGTTCAAGTTCCTCCGCCACGACCAGATACGGCATCAGATCGATCACCGGTAGGTCCATTCGGTTCGTAAAAAGGAAAAACTTTTCTGGGTTATTTCTTCGTGGGAATTCCGAGCGTTTGTGATGGCGGGAGAGAGAGAGAGTGTGGCATTTTTTAACTTTTTTCTTTTTTGGGTGAACCGGGGCCCGCGGCGCACGTTAGTGTCGGGAGTAGAGATTCGTGTAAAAGTGGGGTATTCTATTGCGTGTGGTTAATGCACACGCAACGGATATGATCAAAGATTGGTAGTGGCGGAACTCGTGGCGTTGACCAGTGGCCGAGGAATTCTCAAACGTGGGGGTTTGGAAAGAGGTGCCGTGCAAGTGCAACAACTAATGGAGACTTGCCTGATTGTTTTACAAAGACTAATGATCCATGCATGCAAGAGTAATTTTTTTGGGTTGGTTACAACGTGAAATTTTGGTGATATTTTTTTATTCAATATTTTGGGATATATAAATTTTCAGTAAAATAAATACACTCCAAAATTTTTAACTTCTATATATACACACTCTATCTTTCACAAATCTCAATAAAATAAATACTTCCAAAATTTTAAGAACATTCTCCGAAATTTTGGCAAATAAACATTTCTTTTGTGTGGTAGACAATCAAAGCGAGTCATCAAAGTATAAATAAATTATATAGAGTTAGCGCAGATTCATCCGACCTAATTCATAGATAAACTCTAAAGAGTTATCAGATTTATCAAAAGTAACTCATAGGTAAACTCTGGAGAGTTAATACATATTCATTCTTATATTGCGACTTGTACTTAAATTGGTTACGACATTTACCAAATATAAAAACAAACTTTTGACTTATGTGCCTATCAACACGGGCACAAGTTCGGCTTTACCACTGCGACAGACCCGTTATGGTTGCAAGAGTTTAAAATTCGCTTATATCTGTGAGATAGGTCCTAATTGGATCAAAGGCTCTAATTGGGCTCACCCTCATTTGGACCTAAGGCCGGTTCTGCCGAAACACCAGGGCCTTTCCCTGTAAAATCAGACACCCAAACTCCCACCATAACGCCTCCACTCTTCCCTAACTTCCCCGAGTTTAGCGCCACTTTTTGTTTCCCGCGCCCTCCTAACGTTTCAATTTTAATTAAAACAAACAAAAGAAAATATAGATGAACCCAACTTCCTTTTCTCTATTTCTCTCTCTAAAGGTATAGCTGAGCTCCGAATCTATCCATTCGCTGTAACAATTCAAAGAAGAAGACCAAATTAGAATGTTTTATTCGCAGACATTTTTGGCTCGAAAAGGACCACTGGGAACGGTGTGGTGCGCCGCCCACCTACAGCACCGCCTTAAGAAGTCTCATTACACCTCTACTGATATCTCCTCCACCGTCGGTCTGCATCTTCTCCAGATTCTACATTTCTATGTCTATACAAGTTTATTTCATACTCTATCCGTCGTTGGAATTCTTGTTCTTGTTCTTTTCTCGATTAATTCCCAGAAATGGGTTGAAGTTCTGATTTTCTATTGTACTTTGATATCATGGAGATTGGAAAGTTTTCGGTTTTTCCTCCTCAAGTTGGCGCTTAATTTATCATGTTTGGTTTTCGTTTTCTACTTGATGTTACAGAGGAATATAGTATCCTATGCCCCTTTGATCACCCACTTATTTCATAATGTATAGTATGAAATAATTCGGTAGTGGGTATGTTAGGTTGTCATTTTTCTTTGCGTCAACAATAGTCTCACAAAAGGTAAATTTTATGTGATTCTTCGAATATTTGGTTAACACTTTTTTTTTTCATTCGAATGGTTCTTTCAGATAGAATCATGTTTCCAGAAGTTCCCATCGCATTGAGAATGTCGGGCCACCTTCTGCTTGGTGTCGTTAGGATATATTCGAAGAAAGTGGATTACCTGTTCCAAGACTGTAATGTTGTTTTGAATGTTTTACGGAAGGCCTTTGCTTCTATAGACCTTAATTTGCCAGAGGATGCAAGACAGGCGCCAGTTCAGTCAATCACTTTGCCCGACAAGTTTGACCTTGATACATTGGAATTGGACGACGAGATGTACAATGATGGGTAAAATTCTTGAAAGTTTTACCATTCATTATTTTGTGCGGTCTGAATCCTAATGTGACAAGTTTGGATTTTGATTCTCAGGTCTCCAGATAATCACCTCAGGAGTCAAGAGGAGATTACGTTAACAGGTTATAGGAGCTCTCCTATTTCCCTTTTGATTATGTGCTCTTCCAAGTAGTAAATGCCTCAATTTTTGTAAATGATTGAACTGCAGATCAAATACCAATTGGAAGAGACCCTTACATTGCTATTTCTTTTGACGAGGTTAGAGTCATCTAACTATTTATATGCACGTGTGTTATCATTCCTTTCATTTCTTGTTGTTGCTTGAATTTTGAGGTATTGTAATTGCATTTTTTACTAACAGAAACTCTCTAATTTCTCTAGGACATTATGATGATGGATTTGCCATGTCCACAAGTGGTTCCCTACTCAGATGTCAGGCCAATGGAGGAGGAGTATGTTTCCAAGTGCATTCATTCCTACTTTTTTGTTGTTTTTCATGGGAAGAAAAGATGTATATTACTTATTTCTCTGCTTTCTGAATTACAGCATTCCCATGCAACCTGCTATCAGTGGTAACGAAGATTTTCCACATCCTGATGCAAGGCTTAGTGATGACCAGACCCCTCGAAAGTTTCCACATGATGTGGCCTTTCAAGATAGTGCTCTGAGTAATCAAACGGAAGTGCTGGATATCCATGACAATATCCCTCAAGATCTTCCAGAAAGGGAAATATTGCGTGGTGCTGTCCATGATTTGGGCTTAGAACAACTTCCTCCGGTGTTTCCTCATCGTGGGGACGAGATAGGTGAAACCAACAGATCCTTGGAGCAAATTACGAATGAGAAGGACACCTTTTCTCCGATCATGGATGACAATCTAGCCTCTGGAGGGCAGTCTCTACCATTTCAGCAACATACAGAACCACCACCCTCTGCTGCTTCCCTAGGGTCTGCTGAGATTTTTGATATGCCTGTTTCATGTAGTGAGTGCATTATTTCTGATTTGATACTATGCTTGGGATTTGAGGATTGCAAGATCCAACATCACTTTTAATCTGAATGATTTGGCTTTTAGATGTAGCACGGGATCTGTCTCCTGGACTGGGAATAATTCGATCAACACCACCTGTTCAGCAGCCAAAAGCAAGAAGAAGGAAGAGAAAGCAGTTATTTGATGAGTCTACAGTGTTGACTAATAAGTATGGTTGGTCCCATAATCCATTGTCTTTTTCTTCTGGTGCTAGCTTACTGATATAAGGATGTAAATTATGTAGATTTATGAAGAAGACACTTCAAGACACTAGTGATTTATTGCGAAAGAAAAGGGATGTCCCTTGCTCTGCTTTGGGTATGTGGAAGTCGAAAAACAGCCTAAAGAAGGATCAAGTTTTCCACCAGCCTTTATTAACTGGTGAGTGGGTCTCTGTTTTCTAGTCTTTTATGGCTGCTGGCCATCCATTTTAATACAAAATTGGGCTTCTCTGTGCAGGGTTGTGTATGGATCATTTTAATATTTCCAAGAATGAATACATGACCTCAAAGCCCCATCTTGTTTTGTCTGAGGAAACTTTTATGGATCCTAAGGTTCCAGCTTCGCCTGCTTCAGCAAAAGAAGCTTTGCCAGAGCCTAGGGTTGCAGAATCTCCTGCAGCCTCAACCGAAGTTGTCCCAGAGTTTAGAGTTGCTCAATCTCCTCCTATGCCTGAACTTGACATAGAGATTGAACGTCCTCGAGATGCTGAACACTTTGATGGCTGCAGCTTTTTACCCGAATTTGTGCCTTCTCAAGCTGGATTAACACCTTCTCCTCTTAGAAGATGCGATTTCACTCCTGCAACAACCATGGAGACTCAATTGTTGCCCACACCGGAACTAGCAGTATCCACTGGTACTTGTACGTCTGAGTTCAAAAGATCAATAGCATTTTCAGAGGAGCGACTAGGTCTGGAGAACACTGGTCTCTCAGACATTCCTAGTTTGATGCATTCTGCAGAAGCAGAAGTAAGTCCTTGTGCTTCATGTATGTTTTTTTATAAGTACATGGTTATTTTATAAACAGTTTTGCTTGTGTATCTATCATGTTTACTTCTATATTCGCTGCATAATGTTGGAGAAGTAGAGGCAACATAAATTATGATTTTTCAGTTTATTATACAAAGTTTGCACAATGTGCATGCCTCATCCTTTAAGGTCTATATTTGATGCTTAAATGGCCTGTTTATATTTCCATTCACATGGACTACACATTTGTCACAGGCCCAGCTCCTTTAAGGTTATGGTACTATTGTAAATGTGTGAAATCTTTAAGGTTTTTACTACTTGCTTTTTGACGTCCTAGTGGTCCATCTCATCATCGCTTACCTTCAGACTTTGTTCTGACTCTTTTTTTCTGTTATAAGCCATTGTTCTGACTCATTGAATGCTTCCATTATAGGACCTTCATTTTCTGGAAGCAGATAATAACACCCCAACAGGTAAGCCAAGAAATTGTGGAAAGTTCTTTTCTCAGTCGCTTGTAGGAAATTGTGATGGACCTATGCCGGAGGTCTTTTGTGAATTTCACTTTTTGTATGTGATATGAGGATAATATGTCTGTACTCGTAGCAGGATCGCAAGCAACCGGAGGAGTTGACTCGTTGTCTGTGAGAACCAGGTATTACATATTTTGTTACTCAGTAACAATGTGTTAATTACGTTTTGGTTACTCATTCAAGAAGGAGAAACTTCAATTTGGTGGGTAATAATTTTGTTATATCTTATTGGTGAACAGGGCTGTGGCTCAATATTTGAAAAGACATTCCCCTTTCAGCCCAACCTTAGAAGCCCTATCTGGAGATCTCACTTTAAACAAGACTTTAGAAGGAAGAACAAGAAAGCTTTGTGCTCGAATGTTCTTTGAGATACTGGTGAGTTTCTGAACCATTTCCATATTGCCATGCCATAGCTTTGCATGACAGTACGTTTTATCTGTTGGAGTTAGTTAAAGAGAAAAACTTCAATTTTTCGTTTGGGGTACAGCAGTAGATCAGTGTTTTCATATCTTGCTCTTTGTGGATATGTATTATTTGGTTGAATGAGGTGTAGCTGGATTATTTTGAAGTTGCATCTATGGAAAATTTACTCTCTTGAATATGCCAAAATCATGGCATTGTTTATTAGACTTTTTAAGCATCTGGTTAGCTTCTGGTGTTGCAAAGCTTGACAGTTAATGGTGACGTAATCTAAAGAGCCTTTCTGTCATCCCTAATCTTCTCGTTCTTTTCTCGAGTTTTTTAAACTATGAGTTCATTCTAGTTGTCCACTTCTGCTGTTTATTCTTCTCCATGTCAAAATGACATGGTAAAAATTGGAACTCTATGAATGCTTAGAATGGATGTGATGGTTAGTTTACCAATGAAGTACAGTAATTGCAATTTAATTTTCCTCGTGTTTTAGTCAGTTTCTGTCGATCTCAAGCTTGAAAGCTAAATAACTCAATTCTTGGTCCTGTTCGTGTGGTAAAAAACTGTAGGATTTTAGTAGAATTGTGAATATTTATGTAAAATAGTGTTTTATAGGTGTTTGTGTAAAAGATAGAGAGAGATGATTTGATGTAATTGTTTAATAAAAAATATTAAAATTAGGTGAAAAAGTTTTTTTTGAAAATGTATTGAAGTTTGTGTAAAAAGTTGTTGGAGATTGTGTTAAATGTATTGGTGTTTGTATTTGAATTCTTAAGATGTTTGGTGATATTTTTGTGAATAGATTTGAATCTTAGAAAAAACTTGAAAACGAACATTACCCTTGTCTTCGTCTGGCCATCCTTTGCTGGGCAGTTCCTCTTCTTTCATAGTATGCTAGACAATATTAGGCATAAGCTACCTGCAAATGCCAACGGACTGAATGCCAGTAGAGGGGATTTGTGCAATCTCTGCAATGAGATCTCATTAAATAATGTAATGTCAGCATTCATAATTACTGTGGTGAACTGTGGATTTCTTTTCGAACTGGGTTTGCATATTAGAGTTTTTAATCTTAATTATTTGTGAGGCACATTAAAAACTGGTATTGTTCATGCTGAATTGCAGGTCTTGAAGAGTTATGGACTTGTTGATGTACAACAAGAAGTACCCTACGACGATATTAGTTTGAAGCTGACTCCTACACTGTCGAAGTTTGAAATTTGACTCAGAATTAATTGGCGTGCCTTGGAGGCCATTGTGTATATAGGTAAGGATGAGTTATCAAGCATAAGGAAACGCAGTTGGATTTGTATAGCTGCAGAAACTGCAGATGAGTTGCCCTGCAAAAGGAGATGCAGTTGGGTTTGTATAGCGCTTGCATCGACCAATTTTGGAGTTGAGGCTAAATTATTGGACGCCTTGAAGTAGTGGGGTTTAAAGTCGGAAAAAGCCTCAATAAACAAAAGGAGATGTGACTACTCCTGCCTCACAATGAACGAAGAGGAATAGCAGTCGAGTTTGTACCTGGGCAGCCTGCAATCCTGTATTTTTAAAGGTTACTCCATTATTAGGATCATTGCAGCTAAGGAAACTATATAATCGTTTCTTTTTCTGGCGGCTATATAATCGAATTTGGTGGTTATTGAACTGGTTTGGAAAACAAACCTTACAATATCAATAATTTAAATAATCTCTTAATTTTTTCATCAATTTTCACAAACTTCGCACAAACTAAAATTTTGGCCAAGAGTACGTTCTGAACCAACTACATCGACTGAGCATAGGCTGACTGGTTAATTCTCAAGAACCAACCAAGAACACTAACAACCCATAGATGATAGAACACGAGCTCTGCTACCAAATTATGCTTCTCCTGTGCTCGACACAACAACAAACAAGACACAAAAAGAGAGTCTCAGACGCACACGCATCCTAAAGCACCCTCAAAAGTTTAAGACCACTACGAGAAACATCAGTTACAACAACACCAATTGCCCCAAATTTTCTGAAAACAACCCTTGAAACCTTGGCCAAACATCGAACACAGAAAATGAGTTGTCACAATAGAGTAAAAAGCTATTGATTCAAGGCCAAATGTTGATTTCAAAGAAGCTGGCTGAAAATATAACCACAATGATGCACCGAGTACTTGGCATTAGACTGATGAGACAACCAAAATGGAATACATAGTATTTGGCATTCATCTTTCCAAAAGCACCAAATGTATATATCCTGGTTGGTATCAGAAAGACGATTTTGGAATATCTTAAGCTTAGCCTGTCCATATTTGTTGCTTCCTATAAGTCAAAAAATTAGAATTTCCACTGGCCCGAGTACCTTCCATCTATGGCCTAAATTGCAATACTCCCATTTTGCAAATAGAACTTTTATTTCATTGACAGCACAATAAAAACAGTATCAACCGGGCTTAAGCGGATCCACAATTTAATACCGATAGGTAGAAAAAGCTAGTCAGATAGCAAATAGAAGTCAAATATGAGAAGCAATAAACATCTTATTCGCCAGCAGCAAGGGCATCAATTTTGTTTTCGATGTGTGCTTCATGGTCCTCAAGGCGACCTTGGATCCTGTCATTTTCCCAGCGGATTAGTGTGGGAACTCCTTTGAGCTTAAACCTTGAGTCCACTCTCCATGGGTGCTGAGGGTTCCTCCATGTTGACCTATCTCCAACAAAAGCTCTCAGAAGTGCAACATCTTCTGATGTGGTCTCCAGCTTCTTGTAGATGACAGGTTCGGCTCTTACACAATCTGGAAGAGAAAGTTTGCATGCAATTGCAAGTAAATACAATTATACAAAACTATGCAACGATTTTCTGTGTCAGCACTTCTGAGATGGAAAATTCCAGTTCAAATATCGCACACATGTATAATCAAATTAATTTATGAAATTTTCCGATGCCCCATACAAATCACAATAAGAAAGAACTTCACAGAGAAACGACATACGTTTGTGGGAGTGAAATAGTCAAAAAAATTGCAATAATAAAAAAGAAAGCATAATGGTTTGTGACCGACCAAGGCGAGGCGTAATCCAAGGGAGATTGAAAGGACAAAAGAAAGGGCAGAGAAATGGAAACTGTGTACCAGGGCACCAGCTAAGAGAGGTATAAGGGTCTTTGTCTGCCAAGAAAAGTATCAGATTGGCTTTGTTCTTGGGCGCTTCTGATGTGAACATCTCAAAGACGCTGTCGAAGGTTGATACAGTGGCGTCCAAAAGCTTCATCGGCATTTTTGGGTTTCACGAGCGTAGGCTTGGGGAAGATGAGAAGAATGTTCTGCGGGGATGAAAAACGCTATGATACCGTCACCGTTTTATCGCCTAATCTTGGGTGCCGAATAGTTGCTAAAGGACTAGAATGCCCTTCCAAGTGTTATTTGTGCTTGTTCTCTCCCTAACATGCACGCCACACGCTTCTTCTTCTTTTTTGTTGTTTTTTTGTTTTGATCAACCAAACTGAGCTATATTAAAGAGAAAAAAACAGAGTCGTTACAGGAATACAGAAATAGACAAAAACCAAAACAATAAACAGTCAAGGGGGATAAACCCAAGGATAAGACCAGGAACAGGCAGGAGAATGCATCCCTCAAAATTTGAGGAAGCAGCCTATTGAGTGATCTGGTGCGGGACAGAACTCGCACTAGGAGAAGTATACTGCAAGTAGTAATGCTGACAATATTGCAATAAACTTCTCAAGTTGGACAGGAAATTAGCAAGGTGGCAAGGAGAGTTAGAATCACCCCACTAAGAGCCTCCATAATGATAGAGGAATCCCCTTCCAAGATAAAACTCTGAAGCTGCAGACTAGTAGCAGAAGAGATCCCAAGGAGAACAGCTTGAGCCTCATTCATAAAGTTTACCGTGCATACTACTTGAAATAAATCTATGAAGAGTATTGCTTGCCAATGGTGAAATATTTTTTAGATCTTCAGAAACAATCAGTCCTTTATTGATGGTTAGAATCTAACATAGTTTGAAAACCAAAATAATATGTCGAATTCCTACGATACACTTCATCGACTCCCCCGATATTACGCTCTTTCAGGGTAATATTTTCAACACTTTCTGAATCTGATCTGTCATGGAGACAAACCCTATGGGTGTGCATATAGTATCTTCCTCTGGAATTTGCATGCTGAACTTTCTAATTGACCCAGACCATGAAAATATTATGCTAGTTTTACTATTTGATGAGTAGATAAAGAGCTGCAATGGTGATAATCTTATTTAGAGTAGCTTATGTGTCCATACATTTGAAGAGTTTGTGGGCGAAACTATTCACTTGAGTAAATTAGAACCTCACTATACCACCCCATAAAACTAATTCCTCATGCTTGGGCTGTTGGTTCCTAAAGAGTCCATCATAGTTCCTTATGACAAGCAACTCAACTCATCTCAGAGTTGTGATCTATGTTCAACCGTCTAAGTTGTTTGCCCGTTGGAGAATTTTGAGACTGTGTACCTGCTGTCTTTTCATCGAGTTGCCTTGTAGAGGAACATACCTCATTCATCCTCCTTATAATTGCCAACATGACCTAAAAGTTAGCTTTTTGGTCTACTGCTGGTCTTCAGTTAGTGACCGTCACTGGAAGGGTCTGTCTATGGGTTTTATGAGTTACAATTTTTTTACTCAATTCAATATTTGTGGTTAATTTCACTGGGTAAGACAGATTTGATTAGGCCTGCATAGTTGCTGCAAATGGCTGCAGATTTAGAATAGCAAACTAAATTATTTTATTATTCAATGAGCTTCGACAACACAAGCCTTGTTTGGGGTAATTCATCTCCAAACTTGAAGAAACAACCACGAGTAGAGGCACCAATTTGTCATCTCACTATTTACTTCGACTGGAAGATGTACTTCTGCTTGAGTACAATTGCACACTCTTATCAAATAAAAGGATCAGAATTATGCAAGAGACCTGCCAGCAGTTCACTATAACCATTCCATTTAGACAAGAACTGCCCTAATTTTTAGCAAGGATACAAAATGGAACATGCTACCAAAAAAAAACCCATAGTGCTGCCACCCATTTTATGATGCCTTGTTTACTCGAATTTTCTGTCCTTCCAACAACTGCAATGAGGAAAAGCACTAGGTAAACGAATTGCAGAAACAAGAGTTAAACCATAGAAATTAGATGTGAACAACTTACAGCGTTGTTCAGAGATTGGATAGCAGCTTCTACATCCTCCTCTGAAGAAAATGCAACAAAGCCAAACCCACTAGATTTTGAGGTCCCTGGTACCCGTGAAACCTTTGCACTAAGAACCTTCCCTTTCTCAGAAAATAAGTTTGTAAGCATATCTGAAGTTACTGTCTTTGCAAGATTTCCTACATAGACCTTGTGGGGACTGTCAACAAATTGGTATTCCTCTGTCTGAAGAAGTGAGAAATCTACTGTCTGCATAGGCTTTTCTGTTATGTTCACCTTGATCTCACGTCCTCCAATTTCCTGTAATTAACAGCTGATGTAACTCATTAGGTCTTCAGCACCAAATCATAAGTATGTTTTATGTCTTGTTATGTTGTCTACACTTACAGTTCCATTAAGTTTCTCAACTACAGCATTTGCATCCTCTACTGTCTTCATTGTAACAAATGCAAATCGGCGGCTCCTGCCTGAGTACTTATCATACATCACCTATAAACCGAAAAAGGGAAAGAAACTCATTTCAAATTGAAAAACGAAGACTATACATTCAACCAGAACACCCCTATCAGATATCAAAACAGCACCTCCTTGCAGGGCAAGCATAAAAAATCGGCAATTTACCAGCGGAAAGGCTGTTTTAGTCGAAAGAAAAGATATGGTAAGTGTAAAACTGCCCGGCTGATCCCCAGAATTTGAAACCTCATTATATATTGGTGACCTTTAACTCCTAATTTTGGTGTTTGCAACTCTAACCGGATCTCATACGAGCCTTTTGCATTTTTATGAAACAACATAGTCTATCTACATTTCTAGAGTCAGTTTCACACGGAACCAAAGGATTATCAATGGAGTACCATTTGCCAGAGTAAAAAAAAAGACCTTTTGTTCCAGCTATTACTCATTTCTCTCACCGACACCAGTCAAAGTTCAGTGCTCTAAACTCGAAAATATCTACTTGAAATACCTTCAGAAAAAAGGTTAATTAACAATCTCACCCATCGCTCCAAGTTTCTGTAAAAAGCAAGAGACAAACAAACCATAGCCATGACATTTTTCAAATAAAGACGTACTTGTTCCAGAAATAAATATTAGTTCCATTTCTGTTCCTCACTGAACGCCCAAAGAATCTACACCCAGCTACCACTTTCCACCACGTGACAAAAATCAGTTTGTATGACCGCACCAAACCCAGCACCTATTTAAGGTAAATGCACCAATTTTGCATTCCAGATTAGGTTCAACACTCTCCACACAAGAATTTTCTACCAAATCTTAAAATGAAGATAGGTGGTACTATCCCAATGAACTCGAAACTATAACTCTGAAGTAACCCAGCAACCAAAACAGCACACAATCAAGAAGTACATGGGCGACAATAGAAACCTCAAAATGAGATAAATTTTTTTAAGAGAAAAATACCTCGGCTTTCTCTACAGCACCGTGCTCTTCTATAATCCGGGTCAGCTCTGCGTTGTCCAATGTCCTGGGAATGTTGCCTACATACAGCCTCCTGGCGGCCTCCGAAGACGGGTCGAGGGAAGCAACCGGGCTCTGGGTTTCCTCCTCCGCTACGGCGCAAAGTAGCGTTTGTGAGCGCTTGGGTGAGAAAATTAGGGGTGAGGAAGTGAGATTAGAAAGGCTTTGGAGATGGGTCGGTTTGGGGGCCTGCGAATGGAGCTTGGATGGGACTGTGAGGCTCTTTGGAGAGTTATGGAGGAGATTGGGAGGGAGTAGTCGGTACGAGAGTGAAGCCATCTCTTTCGTCGTTCCTCGGAGAAGAAGAAGAAAAAGGAGGGGGTTTTGGAGAGTTGGGGTGCAGTGGGGAACAAAGGGGTTTATCTCACATTATCCGGTTGAGATTCTAGCAGATGGTTTGTTTGTGTTTGTGTTTGTGATGTGGGGACTACAGTAAAAGTCTCAAGTTCATAAGACTGTGTTTGTGTTGTAATATTTTTGGTACGAGAATATGTGTTGGTATTGGGTTTAGTGAAAAAGTGAAGAGAGAGGTAATTTTTTATATTTTTTGATAGGAGATAGATTATATTGTATTATTTTATTAGGAGTGAGATAATATTTTGGAGAAAATTATGTTGACAAACGCAGCCTAAGTCAAGCAAATGGGCCACAAAACTCTACAAAATTACTCCCTAATAAGTTTTTCTTTTTCTTTTTTCTCCACAAAGGGGGACAACCGGTTTATTGATTTTACGGGAAGAGACCTCGATACAAAATGTCAAGTTTAAACCGTAATTTTTCAATAGGAGAGAGATTATGTCATGCGCGTTATAGTTATTTTTATGTGATGTTAAAAATAATGTTTGGTTGTAGAATATTTTGTATTGTGAAAATTAAAAAAAAATTCTAAAAATATTTTGTAACCGAACGTTCTTTGGACCCGGAATGGAACCAATAAATCTTTGTTAAAGCCCTCTGTTCTTCATAGTTTGGCTTCGCAGACTCGCAGTGGAACCAACAGTTCTCATGGGTCTAACAATTTGGGCCGTTGGTAGTTAGGCCAGGTAAGCCCAGTTCCTAACTGCTTGCAGTATAGCTGGCGACTGTCGTACACTTATCAGCCTTCCAGATGCTTCCTTTTATTCCAACGGTTGAGATATCACCTTACATCCCATTTGATCTCCACCGTTGCTGTTCACTTAACCCTAACACCTCTTCTCTTCTTCGCAGGTCCTCTCGCCCAGCTGCTGCGACAGCTACACAATCTTCATATCTCCTTTGTTCACACAACAGACAGAGCCTCATTTTCATTCACGCGCGGCGGAGCAAAACCTAAGATAAAGAGAGGGATCAATGGCACCGACGCAGAGGAACCCGAAGGTGAGCAGGAACCCCGAGCTGATTCGTGGGGTCGGGAAGTACTCGCGTTCGAAGATGTACCACAAGAGGGGCCTCTGGGCTATAAAGGCTAAAAATGGTGGCGCTTTCCCGCACCACGAATCCAAGCCCAAGGCAGCCGCTCCAGCCGAGAAGCCCCCAAAGTTTTACCCGGCCGAAGATGTCAAGAAACCGCTAGCGAACAAGCGGAAACCAAAACCAACAAAGCTCAGGTATATCTGTTTATCTAAGCGCATATATGGGTGTGCTTGTATGTTAATCTACTTTATGGGTTTTGCTTGTCTGGTTCTCGTGGGTTAGTGTTTGGTTGCTGAGGAAGCGTCGGGATTTTCTGTCTGCTTAGTTTGCTCGTAGGTAGTTTTCATTCAATTTCGGATTCGCCATCATACACCCATATTAGATGTCTCAAGACATGGACCAAATCCTTAACGTATACATTATTTAACGAACAAATACTTTGTCCGTAACTTTACCCGCTATTGTAGCAAGCTGAGATAGGTTTTGTACTCCACCCCAGTTTTTGACAACAAGACTTCCATTTTTTTCCCCGTACTGCTTCTGTTCAGAGGCCTGACGCTCAACACATTCAATAAACTTAATTAATCAAGATATTTTTCTGAATTTAGAGTGTTGGAGATAGAGGGATTGTTAAAATATGTGATTCCAGTAGTAGGTTTTGTTATTCCAGATAGAGAAGCAAGAATGATATATTTGGACTTGTGCTTGGTTGTAGAATCCCATTGATGATTGAATTGCGAATTTCATTTCCTGGTAGCCCATATGTGCATTTCTAAATGAGAAATGAATTTACATTTTTCGTATTATATAGTAATCTTTTGAAATTTATGACATTGTAGGGCTAGTATTACCCCGGGTACTGTTCTTATTATACTGGCTGGAAGGTTTATGGGAAAGCGAGTTGTTTTCCTGAAGCAGCTTTCATCTGGATTGCTTTTGGTCACTGGTGAGTGGTTGATTGGCTTAATTATTTTAGTATACTTATCTCTTGCTAATGAGTTGTAATTTAGTACACTTGTTTTTGGCTTGGGAGTTGTAATTCGCTTCACTTGTTTTTGGCTAGTAAGTCGTCGTTTTAGCAAACAGAATTTGAGATGCCTTTGTAATTGTGAATTACTAAGAAATCTTTTCATGGTGCCTCATGTGGTGCTTGTTTGACCATGACATGAGATTGCTATTGTTATTTCTAATTATGTTGGCAACATGTATGTCTGGAATTGCTTGAAGAGATTCTTCAATGCATGTGTACAAACTCGATGCTGAAATGATCAGCTTTACTTCAGTAAACTCATCTCGCAGTATTCTGAGGGGGAAACTACACTGTTTGAGTATAGTTATGGTTGGATTTGCACAAAAGTGTCATACGGGATCCATTTTGCCGTTGAATTTTTAACCATCTGAATTTTGGCATGTTCAGACATCTTTCATACTCAAACTAGATAAATCAAGTGTCTGTGCTCTGACAGCTTCATTATAAAACTCCTCTATTACTTTCATTGGATTGATGGGGCAGTGTTCCTTCTAAGTCGCTATTTAGAAAGGCCGTTTTGGTTAATTTATCTGGTTGGTCTTGCAAAAGCAATGAACAGAAATGTCTCTCTTTGGTTCTGGCTTAGTGTTCGGAGAGTGCTGGTTTTGTGGTTCCTCAGAATGTGATGCACTTAACTTACTAATTCTGGCCTTAATATTCTTTGTTAAATGAAGAAATTATTATGGCTCTGCTAATCTCTCTTCTCCTTGTCATTGCAGGACCATTCAAGATTAACGGAGTTCCTCTAAGACGTGTGAATCAGTCGTATGTCATTGCGACTTCAACAAAAGTCGACATTGCTGGTGTTAATGTGGAGAAGTTTGATGACAAATATTTTGGTAAGGAACTTCAGAAGAAGAAAAAGAAGGGAGAGGGCGAGTTTTTTGAGGCTGAGAAAGAGGTTCGTTTGGTCACCTTAGTTGTGTTGGCAGTGAATGGTGTTGATATATTGTTCTAATTTCTAAAATGGTTGTGCAAATTGTAGGAGAAAAATGTGCTCCCACAAGAGAAAAAAGATGACCAGAAAGCTGTTGATACACAACTGATAAAAGCCATTGAGGGAGTTGCAGACTTGAAGGCGTACATGGGTGCAAGGTTCTCTCTTAAGGGGGGCATGAAACCCCATGAGCTGAAGTTCTAGATAGAACGTTTGAAAAGTGTTAGGTGGCTTTGCTTGGTTACCCCGTTACGTTTGTTTGAACTTTTAGCTGTTGTACTCTTCCAGTTCCACTTTTAATAGACAGCCAAATTTTGATGTTCTAGGTGATGCGTTGCACGAGGGATTGTCCTTTTTAAGCTTTGGTTCAGGTGCAACTGACTAATGAGATAAAAGATGTGTGTCAATTTTTCAATTTTTATGGTTGAGCGGTTTGTTAATTTCATTATGAGTGTGTGCAAGGCTATATTATGCCGACAGAAATTGTTCATCAGAAGAGCAAGCGGAATAGAATACGGCTAGTTATTGGCATATGGTGTTCCGCTTACGGTTCTTTAACTATGATGCGGTTTCCGTGAATTTACACTTTAGTTTTTCTTGCAAGTTTATCTAGACAAACATGCTCTGGCATCTTTCTACTTAATGTATCACTAGGTGATCCGAAGCTATGGTCTTGTTTCACGCGTCTAATTTGTGGTCCTCGACTCATATATGTAATTTGTCGACTGGAGAAACTCCTGATGTGCTCGCTTATGCCTTCGGAAATGGCACTTGTGCAGCAGATCAACGTCAGGGCATTGACCCTACCTTGGCTTCAATTCTGTTCTCGTTTTCGTTTAATTTTGTTCTTGAAGATTCCGTCTTTTAGCCCAAGTGGCATTGGTAGTACCCAAGAGGGTATGTTCCAAGGAGTTGGGAATAAATTATAATTGGGAGGAAAACCCATAGACGTGAACTTTGTGAGGAATTAAAAACAGCGGAGTATTTACTCAAGGCTCTGCTTCACGCGGTTGTGTTACTGAAAGGGAATTACATGCCGATGGAAGAAAGGAAAGGAGGCTATAGTCACACGAACTTAGATATTACCCAAACCGGATCTTCCAAGTATCAGCATCATAGTAAGCTGTCTGTTCGACCTGGCAGTCTCTTGAAAAAGTTGCTGGGTACAGAAGGCAACTTGCTCCGGAACCTAGGATGCCGCAAGTAATACAAGCATGCAAGCAGAGCCACCACTCTGAATGGTGTCACATAAAGCACCACAGCTGCACAAAGACAAAACAATATGAAGAGGCTAGTTGCTCTTGGGTCTCTCCAGCTCAGCAGAGCCTGAAATCTCTCCCCCTGTGTTGCTATATCACCCACGACTGTTTGAATCCTCCCTGCTACACTCCTAAGTCTGTCATACCTCATTCGAACTATGTCATGTGGTCTTGAAGTAGGAAATGTGTCAAATTCCTCATCAAGCTCATCTGGGTTCACTGCCTCTGCCCATGAGAGTTTCGTATCCATTTGAGGTGGGTGCCTTGGGCGGAACCTATAGTTCCATAATCCAATGAGGAACATGTATAGGAAAAGAGTTGGGAGTATCAACTCTGGGTACCAGATCAATATCAGAAAGAGTATATGAACCAGAATGGATGTGATGGGGTTTTTCCAGTTGCAAACATCAGCAAACCAGCGGCTTGCAGAAACCATGCCTGAAAGAAGTGATATAACTCGAAAGAAGTTGGCTTTGCTTCTTCTCATACTCCACATGTGGGAATCTACATCTAGCATGTACTCCACGACCTCTTTCCTGAGAGGCGGTTCAGCTCTACCGAGCCTCACTGCTACAATATTCATGGCTTGGTACCGTAAATTTTCAACTTGATTCACTGTGAAAGGACGCAAGTAATGCATTTTTGGAAGCAAGGGATGCCCGTAGACATACACCATGTTAGCTAGAGAGAGGGTGGTAAAACGAACCGCTAGTTGGAGCTCCCCAATTTTCTTTACTCCATGCGGTTGTAGAACAAGGAGTGGGTAAGAATGAGTATAGACCCTATGAGCTTCTAGTGTTGATAGGCGAATCCGTACCTTTCCAATCCGTGAGTCTCTAGCTGCATTGCCACCATTTGGTCTCTCACCTCCTCTCAAGTGGCAATTATCAAAAACCCCCAACATTATCACTGTACAGGGATCGTAAACTTCCCATGTGTACTGCTCGTTCCATATGGGATTGAGAGTGTCGAGGATTGTTCTTGTTCGAACCCATTTCTGGCCATACTTGGCCACACAGAAAGCATCTGTACTCCCCCGGCCATCCTTCATCTTCATTGGGAGAAGCCCCTCTGCACTCAAAATTCCGACTTCCAATATACCAACGGGCTGTTTCCAGAGCTGCCTTGCTGTCGGCCTTTGATCACTTATGTACATAGTTGATTCATCTAGTACATGGTATCCACCTTCAAGACAAACTCTTAAGTGAATTCTGCTTGAGAACTTGAGCTCTTTCCTCCTGTCAGCTTCCAAGATTCCGAAACCATATTTCTCAAGATTGAACCATCGAGAATGAACGGGCCTGTGATCCAGCCGCCGCTCAAATGTGTCAAGTGGTAGGCTTATCTTCCCCAGCGTCTCATCTTTTGAGGGGTGCAAACGATCCTCAACGGTAATGCATATCTGCTCCTCAAAAGGCTCAGCTGCCACAAAAACTAAGTCTTCATTCCAATGCGGGTTAGTAGTTGGGGTTGGACATATCGTAGTTTTGAGCACTTGGTTCCCAACCTGAGCTTTGACAAAAACTTCTGGGAGGCGGTTTCTGTCATTGGGCAACACATCCTGAGCTTCAATAACATTTACCCTGAGGTACCACAGTTTGGGAGATACATAAACCTTTGATCTGATGTTAAAAACGCCCTCTCCAAAAACAGAAGCAGCATCAGAATGCCATGCCTCTGGGAAGGCTTCATCAGCCTGTGTTCCCATCCACACTGCCAGCATGATCTCGCCCTTTACCTTCCCTTGTGCCCGCTGGTCCTCCAATCTGTACCACTGGGGAGCCAGTGGACTGTCTGGTGGAACTCTGGTTGGAATCTCATTTAAGTCGAAAACCACCCTTCCAAAATAATCATCCCTTCCCACCATTTCCTTGTCCTTCACAAAGACTTCAAGTACTGATGACTGAATGCGGTCTTTTGAGAAAGCAAAGACCTGATTCCATTCTGGATTCATTTTCTTCTCAAAGTGTTTTGTCCTTCCTTTATAATTTCCCAATTTCACTTCCACGTAAGGATCACAGCTACCAGTAAAGGAGCTAGGAGGAAGATCTTTTGCTTTCACAACTTGAACATATAGATGAAACGTCTGCTCAACAAGATCGTAAATGCTCGTAAATCTCTCACTGCTCATCCACCCTCTTCCACCATATCCTGGACCATTTGGCCACCTTTCACCAAGTTGTGGGCTGGTGTCCTTCACATCGTAGTCCTCGTGGTGGTTATTACGGCCTTGTGGATTGACTTGGTGCATGGTGAATGGGCCACCTTGTGTGCGTTTCTTTCCTGAGACGCTGTGCTGTTGCACAGATTGGTGTTTCAATACGTGTTGCACGCTTGCTGCTCTTTCTTGTTTGGGTTCTTTCAACTCTTCTGTATCTTTATCAAGATAAGCACCAGTTGGCTCAGCTGCTGTAAGGGGGGAACTAGTACTGTTCAGGACCGCAACTACATGTACTTCTTTCACAGGTTCTGCTGTGGCTATGATAGTTTTTGGACTTTCAACCACAAGAGCTTCTTCTTTGGGAATAGTGGCCAATGATTGGCTAGTGATATTTTTATTTTCTGAAATGGGAGAAGTATTAGCACAAGGTGAAGGGCCGGAACATGGGGATTCTGATGGTTGTGGGCTAGAAGATGGGGCTTCTGGTGGTTGTGGTGGAGAGGATGAGGGAGAAGATTTCGGTACAGAGTCTGGTAAGATATAGATTTTAAGCCCAATCTCACCTTTTACAGATGAAAAGAACCACTTCCTTTCTAATTAGAATTTTTGATAAGCTTCCTCACCTTGCTTGACGATATTTAAGCAAGGAAATCTTACTCGACCAAGGAAGTTTCTCCCAGGAATTGGTTTCCTCTCGTTGTAAACAGAAATTTCGATGGTTTGGTGATGGTAGTTTTTGGTTCATCAAGATCAAATTGAAGTTTCTGGTTCCAAATGGGGTTGAGATTCTTGGGGATAGTTTTGGTTCGGCTTAACTGGTTCTCAAAATCAACTTCTACAAAGGAACTGGCTGAGCCTTCACCGTCCTTGGGCATAAGATCATGAGCATCCACTACCTCTACCACTAGCTTCATTCTCCTTTTCTTGCTTTCTTCGGTCTTATGAGAATCTGCCAGGAAGTAGCACCTCACAAGAAACCTCAAAACTCGATTTGGAAGCAAAGAAGTTATAGTTAAGAAGACAGAAGATAAAAGAAGGTACATTTAAAGGGTCTCTTTCTCAGTGCCACAATGGTGGCTAGTGTTATTTCTGAAGAAGTAAAGAATGCTTTGATGAAGAAGCTGCCTGTGAGTTCTGTAGAAATCCAAAGAAGGGCTGGAGGAAAATGGAGGGAAAGCATAAACTTTATTCAATGTGAGTGAACCTTGGCCTTTTTTTTGGCTTGCAAGTGTTGTACCAATCGTAGGATTACTTTCCAACATTACCATACAATTGGTTAGTTTAGTTGCAGAGGGATTGGAAAGAAAAGTATAACGATCACAGAAACTTTTCCTTCTTCTAATTATTGAACAATGTCATGAGAAAGATGTCGTATGTATGTTAGCTATGTAAGTATAATGTAGTAATGTATTTCCTTTTCTTCCCTTTATTGCTTTCTTCTTCTTCTTTTTCCCCAAAGTTTGATCTCTTTGCTAAGAAAGGGACTAGTTCAATACCTGTCAAATGAAAGTTATCCCTGGCCTCAGGTGAAAGAGTCTGCTTTAGTGCTTCACCAACATACAGGATCGATAATCCCAGAACTCATGTATCAGTAAAGCCCCAAGTTAAATTGTCGCGCAAGACTGCAATCTAAGAGCAACCTTTTTGGTAAATATTTGAAGGTGAAATTTGCATGAGTATAGCTCAAGAGTCTTACAATCTCCCTATTTGCTGAGAAAAAAGCTGTAATTCTAGCTATTTAAATCCTTCTAAAGAACTAAACTTGTAATTATGAAGAGTTTCTAAAATTGCAGGTATCATCATTGGTAGAGAGTTACACAACCAATGCGGGAAGTCACATGCTGGAAAAGCTTTAGTGTACCTACATCCCTTTCTTCGTTGGGCAGCAATGCCAATGCGACCAAAGAAAGTGAGAACATAGAGTTAAAGACAGTTGGTGCTAAAATAAAGTAAAAGCTACTTACGGCTTGTGAGCTTGGCCAAGCTGTGCATTATTCTTTCTCTTACTTTAACAATCTTTGTTATGTTGTCTCTGCCTTTGTTTATATCAATATTGGAGTTGCTGAAACATCTTTCAAGCCTCCTTAAATTCCCTATTCATGCCATCCATATGAAGGGCTGGAACCGCTTTATCCGGTCTGTCCTCGACCTGAGTTTGGGATCCATGGGATCTAAAGGCAGCCTTAAGACATGAGTCATGCATGGTAGAGAGAACGAAAAGGTAGGAAAGCTACTAAAATAGTAAATTTGTGATTTACACGCTTGTTGAGAAATATTTTATCCTTTTATAAGAATGTCACATCTTTTTAGATGGATTTTAGAATAATCCTTTGCTAGAGTGACTGCAATTTATGTTCCCTTGCTATTGTACAATAAGCCTACAATAATCTAGAAGAGAACAAATATACCCACTAAAATATCAGAACCGAAAGTTCAAATCATTGCTTTCAAATAACTCACTGAAAAAAAATTAGGTGCTTCTCATGCAAACTTCACAAGGTGTCATAGTTCTGCTTCTCAGAATTTATGCTCCAAAATTTTTAACTTCCATGAGCTAGTTAAAATTGATGGTAACAAATGCTAGCAGAGCCGAAACAGAATAAACCTTTTGAAACTTCTTTTGGGTAAGCTGGGTTGGTATTAGAAACATAAATCAAGATTGACACTTGGTTGTGTATAATTACATCAAAATCACAAGGGAGACATCCCATACAAGAGCAGATCCTACCAACTCCTAAAAAACAGAGCAACTTGATACCTAAACTAGAGCACTTAGCAGCAGACTAAGTTTAGCACAAGTCACAACATTATTCTGAAGAACACAGCCATGGCAAATTGATACATCAGCTAGCGGCAGCTTACTGCCAGAACACTACCAAAAAATGACACAGCAAGACCGACAGCATAAACAGTAACTCGACAACTTTCTGTAGATAATAGTAGCGCTATCAGCTCCGCAGCACTTCCAACAACACGCAGCATTCTGAATCAAGATACAGCTGCCATCCAAGGTACCGGCATTCCACCGCGGCAATATGCTAAGGCTCCTTCCGGCACTACCCTTTGCCGCAAACCACCTTCAAACATCAACCAACCAGCCAGTAACAGCAACACGGTACGAGAAACCAAATACAAACAACACAAACACCATCAACTCGGCGAAACTGAGAAGGTAGAGAGGCCGAAAAATGGTCGGTGGCGACTAGAGAGTAGCGAGACAGAGCGCTGAGAAAGCTCAATGGAGGCGAAGGCTATAATATTTGAGATCTAAGGGGTAAAAATAACACTATTTCAACTCGTGGCTCATTTGTTTTTTTGGGTCATCAGATATTGTAACTTCCAAGTCCACAGATTTGCCTGCAGGCTTGGTCATTTTCGTTTATATAACACGTCCAAGCTCTTTCCCATGCAGTGCACTATATAGTTTTTGGGTAAATTGCTCGGTACGTACCTGGATACGATTATTTCTTAATTTCAGGGTATATTTTTCCTATAAAGGACCTTGGGGTTCGATACTATTCTCAGAAGAGTCATGTTATCAACCAAATGGACGGAAATGCACACGTGGATGACGGCACACACATGAAAATTGACAGTTCGATTTTAAAAAATACCGTCTAATCACAATGTGACACGTGTCAATAAAATAAAAAATATATAAAATTAATAAAAAATATATTTTTTTATTTAAAAAAAGAAGAATGAAGGATCGGAGTCTAATCCCAGTGGAGGGACATCCACCAGCCACCAGGTAGAACTGGGCGACCAGCGGAGGGATTCTTCCTCCCTCCTCCACCCAGGGCGGTGGTCTGGGGCTGGGGACCTCCCCCATCCCGCAACTGGTGGACGTCGACGAGGTCTTTTAACAAGTGTAGCAGATTTTCACCATTAGCTTCTAGGCATATTGGGAGGTCTTTCTTCGTTCAATGCTCACCGCCACAATGCTTCTCAAGCTTTCAGAGAACAAAAATCAAGGAAGACACTGTTATACCTTACGACATTGGTTTTTGCAATGGTGGGAAGTAGTTATGTTGTTGTTCCTCCGTACAGAAGGTTCTGCAAAGCTACCGGGTATGGAGGCACTGTTCAGCCGCGTGAGGTGTGATTGAGTTTATTTCTTCACTTTTGTCTTGCTGGGAGTGCTTTTGATGGCAGTATTTGCATGCATACACGTTCTGGTGTGAAGCAAATGTCTTCGTGTTGCAGGTTAAAGCACCTGGAGACAGTAGCGGAACCAGGACCGAATTTGAAGGGGGCCAACTCCTAAGAGAAAATGACAAAAAATAATTAACTACGTAATGCACAAAAATGTCATAGAGTTAAAATATTCAAATTAAAGATTAAAAACATTAAAAATATATTATATTGAAATAAAAATACCGTATTATTTGTTGAGACTGATAGATGGCAATTGGATCCTACGGTTCTGCATATTCTGAAAACGTTGCAATGTGACTTCATTATCAATAGCTTCAAAAACTTCCTTCTCAATATATATCATCATTCTATCATTCATTCATTCATCTCTCATCCTATTACGCAAGTTAGTCTTGATAATCTTCATTGCAGAGAACACTCTCTCAACAGTTGCAGTCGCAACTGGTAAGATAATGCCTACTCAATAAGGAGATAAACGTATGTATATAGAATATGCTTCCTTGTCTCAATCATCTTCACAGCAAGGCCTCCAAATTCTTGAAGTCCAGAAAAATCATCATTATTTCTCATATCATAAATGTATGTATGAAGTTGATCTCTAAGAATCATATGATCAGCTGCTGAGAAATCTTCTGGATAAAGTTCAGCAAGACGAAGTAACTTAGCATGATTAAATGCTGAAAATGAGTTCTTTGGATCAAAACATGCTATGCAAAGAAGTAGCTCTGTACTTATTTCTGGAAAACGATCATTCATCTCCTGAGCGACCAAATCAACAATTTGACAAAAGATTTCCACATGAAAACGATGCAAATAAGTAATTGTATGTCATCCATGCCGAGCCCGACTGCGAGTTCGAATAACATCTTCCATATTTGGCACATGGATAGAATTATTCAGACAAAATGTTTTAACTTCTTCCAAAAAAGCATCCCATTCCATCTCCCTCAGATTCTGCAACCGGCATTTCACAACTCTAACCAAAGTCATAGCATTAACAATATCTTGATCCTTTCGCTGTAAGGCCTGTGATAATTCATTTGCAATGCCCATGATATTCCGCAACAAATGCATAACAAATACAAAGTCGAAGATTTGCATCTTATCCAACAAACTAATAGCCATTGATCTTTGCTCTGCGCCAGTGTCATCCTCATGTATGTTTTCAAGCACATCCAACACTGCTGACCACATAGTGAAGAGACGAATTATTGTACCGTGGTATGAACCCCAACGCGTATCACCTGGTCGTGCAAGACTGGTTTCTTGATTTAAGCCCCTTCCACTAGAAATGTCTCCTCT
The DNA here is from genome assembly GCA_963930655.1 of Myrica gale. NCBI lineage: Eukaryota > Viridiplantae > Streptophyta > Magnoliopsida > Fagales > Myricaceae > Myrica > Myrica gale. The sequence goes on along the minus strand of OZ005607.1, from coordinate 231,709 downwards.
TTCCAACCGTTTCACTATCTTCTCATGCTGACTTTGCCGAAGAATATCTCTCCTTTTACAAGAAGTTCCGACTGAATTTACAATCAAAGATATGTAATTAAAAAAATCATAAACTTTATCATTACTCCTTGCAATAGCCACAATAATCAACTGAAGTTGGTGAGCAAAACAATGGATAAAGTTAGCAGAAGGATTGTCTCTCAAAATCAGCGACTTCAATCCATTGAACTCGCCTTGCATATTTGATGCTCTATCATACCCTTGACCTCTCAATTTGGATATTGATAATCCATGTCTTGCAAACAACTTGTCTATAATATTTTTCAAAGATTGAGAGCAAGTATCGGTAACATGTTCCACACCAAGAAACCTTTCTATCACATGTCCACTTTCGTTCACATATCTCAAAACCACTGTCATTTGCTCATTCACTGAAGTATCTCGAGACTCATCAACCATAAGTGAAAATATTTATCCCCAATATCTTTAATGATGGAAAGTGAGGTCTCCGCTGCAACAACATTCACCATTTCCTTCTGAATTTTTGGAGAAGTCATTTGATTGTTTCCAGGAGCATTCAACTGAAGTGTCTTTGCAACCTTTTTATTACGTAAGTTGTACCATTACAACAGCTCAAGAAAATTGCCCTTCCTAGTTGAACTCTCAGACTCATCATGACCACGAAAAGCTAATCCTTGTCCTAGAAGAAAACAAAGCAATTTAAAACAGCGGTCAAACGAATGCGATAAGCATTCTCTATATCGTGTCCATTTGCAAATAAAATATGTGACACACTTTGTCGCTGATTTTTGAGTGTTTCACATTGTCTTTTAGCATCATTGTGAGCACTATTAACTGCACCTACATGGTCACCAAATACCTTCACTCCCTTTTTCCAATTGCTAAAGCCCATAAATGTAAACACATCACCCTCGGATCTTAATCCTCTACTTCGCCTAAATAGATAACACCACAAGCAATACGCAGCATCCTCTGATACACTGTATTTCAACCACTCATATTCTTTGAACCATGACTCCAAAAAACTCCTCATTCGGTTTCCATATTTCTTTTTAGGAAAATCATGCCCAAGCGGCTGACAAGGACCTTTTATCAAATACTCCCTACGAACTTGGTCCCTAATCCCAACATCGTATTCTTCAATGTGTTTACGTAATCCTGGGTCAACAATAATATCATCTGGACTAAACAAAACACAAAGTTTTTTCGAGCTAATATTCTACTCAGAAGTAGCAGCCACGCTAGGAGTATTAGACGACTCCGCTGATTTTTTATCAAAAACTTCTCCATTATCTAAACAAAACCAAAACAAAATTTATCAATTTAATTTCACAAGTCACAACCTAAGGTCCTAATCACAATTTCACAACCTAGCAATAACAACAACCAGTGGAAAAGTACAGATGAAACAAGCATCACAAGATAGTGTTGGAACCCAAAAAGGATGGCTTCAGCTGCATCATGCCAAGAAGTGTCTTTAATGATTCAAAGCAATTGCAAAAATTTGAAACCAAAGGTACTGAGTAATCCATATGTAAATTAGAAATTGCCAAATCACTGAACTGTAACAATGTAATTGAATTTATAACTTTTCTATGCAGATTCTGACTACTAGTGACAAACTTAGCCATTGGAACTAGGCATACAGGATGGAATCTCGCGAAGCCAGACCCCCGGGTTCCCAAACAGTACAACATAGCACATGCAAAAGCTAAAATACAAACACCATCTTGAAAAGGGAAATTGGGGAACACCATCACGTTCTAAATTATGTGCAATAGATTAAGTTAGAAATTATCTGCAATTTTTAAGTTAGAAATTCGTTGCAATTCGTATTAGGGAAATTGGGAAAACGGCTTGAAAACAAAAATAGCTTGAAAAGGGGAAATGGGGAACAATGCTTCAGAGACCTAAGACCTAAGTTCTAAAGGGAAATGGGGAACGAAAATTCGTATTAGGGAAATTATAAATTTTTTGGCAGCTTCAATAACCTAAGACCTAAGTCCTAAATTCTAATCGGCAGAATTTGAAATAGGCGAAAAATTGAAAATGAATGTACCTAGCAGCTGGTGCCAATGAAACTCTGGAGACTGGAGCAGCAGAGGGGGAAAGAAATTCGGGGTGGACGGTGGAGTAGTCTGGATGTTTAGAGAGGTCGAGAGGGAGAAGGAGAACTGCAAAAATCAGCGAACTATTTGCCGCTTCTACGTTACCTTTACCTTTCGGGCACAGTAACTGAGCTGGGTGGAGGACTGAAGGAGCACACGTAATGAGGCCAACCGGGGCCCTGCAAAGTAAAGAAGAAATTGACAACTTACCCAAAAAAAACTAAATGACATAGATTTCCACTACAAAACGTCAAAAGGGCCACAATGTCCCTCAAATAGCACGACATTATGCACAAAAAATGATTTTAAAAATTTACACTTGCACGTGACAATCCTTTTCAGTTACCCTGCCACTTGATTGAGCATTTTGCTTGTATTTGGTTTGGGGGGGGCGTTTGACTGGTTATGAGGCCAACCGGGCCCTGCAAAAATTAACGAACTCAGTGAACTCATGAGGCCAACTGAGCTGGGTGGAGAGCACATGTAATGTAGAGAAGGGGGCCCGTTTGACTGGTTAGAGTATATATTAATATATATATATATATATATATAAAAATTTAACGTGAACCAGGGGGCCCCTTACATCTGCCACTGCTTGGAGAAACAAGGCTGCAAGGTGTGATTACTCCGAGGTAGAGGAGGGATTCCTCCTCCCTGCGAACTGGCCGGCCAGTCTACCCAGAGGCTAGTGGAGGGGGAAGGATCAGACTCTTCCTTTTTTTTTAATTTTTTTTTATTTACAGACGTGTCATATTGCGATTGGACGATATTTTTTTTAATCGAGCAGTCAATTTCCACGTGTGCGTCGTCAGCCACGTGTACATTTTCGTCTATTTAGTTGACGACATGACTCTTTTGAGAATAGGGCCAAACCCCAAGATTCTTTATAGAAAAAACATATCCTGAAGACGAAATTGAGAAATAATCATACCCCAAAGACGTACGAAAGCAATTTATCCATAATTTTTCCTCCTTCGGTATTACTCTTAGCTTTGAAGGCGCGCATATGAGGCCTATTCAGATCCCTCAAAAGAACAGGCAAAAAAATATAAAAGAAAAAGAGAAATATTGATGGATCATAGTCATACGTACTCATTTGCATTTATCAGTACGAACAGAAGGGATAACAAAGTTTGGGGAGTAAAGAATGTTTACTTCAATATGAATTTGATAGAAATTTGAGTTAATCTCTTTATACCTGATGAAATTGTATACCAGTAAATCCACCTATATATAAATTTGTTTCAAGTTTCTTGATGCAAAGTTACCCGATGATGCATTAAGTGTTTATTCTCCAACAAAAAGGAAAAAAAATAATGCCTTTTTTAAAAATATTTATTCAATTTATTTAAGATTAAAAGTATAATCCAACAACCTATTTAACAAGAACAAAAAAACAACAAAAGACAAAAGAAAATAGATTTATGTAAATTCTAACACTGACATGGAATAGGATATTGAAGTTCAAAGAACATCATAAAAAAGAAAAGGCAATAACTCATAATCCTCTGTTTTTTTTTTCTTGGCTTCCCAAATGGCATATTTAGTGGGTATGAGTGAACAGTGTACTTACCCAAAATTTTACTCAAGAGAAAAAGAAAGTCAATGAGGGAATGGTATATCAGTATATGCTTGTGCCCCACACACAGCCACTACATAAACATAGGAATTATTAAACCATGAGGGGCCTCTCCCACAAAATTGGGCTTCTGCTTCCACACAAGAAACAAAATTGATTTATATACATCTCTCTCTCTCACAATGCACTAGAACCTTCCAACGTGTCACCAATTAGGGTTTCTCTAGGGTTTATCAGAATAAACCCAAGTCCCAGACCCTAATCCCGAAAGCCCTAGCGCTTGTGCTTCAGACACACAAGCTAAAATGGTTCGCTCCAACGGCGTCAAGCTCGTCCACTGGCTCGCTCGTCGCTCTCTCGCCACCAATTTCTTCCATCAATCCGAGAACTCCGTACGATTTGTCCTTCGATAACTATGAATTTTCGTTCTCTTTATCGAATGGCATGTGCCTTTGCAATTTGTTTGATACGTATATGAAGTTTTTTGGTTGTTTTGTTTAAATTTACATTTTTTTACAGAGATACGAGACCCTGTGCGAGGGAGGACATAGAAATTTCAATTCAGGGGTTTGCAACCCATCTAGAATTCTTGGGAATTACGCTCGGAGAGATGGTAAATATTTCGTCTTTGAGCACTTTAAGTTTGCTGGATACTCTTGCATGGGATATAGAGGAATGCAAATTTTGTATGAGCTTGATGAAATCTCCATCTCAGCTTACCAGTATATGCATTTGAGGCGATGAAGAAGCGTAATCAATCAAATAAAGCATTATGCCGTACTGATGGATTAATTACATGCCATTTCTCCTTTTCAATTTGGGCTAACGATTTTGTACGGTGTGCAGTTACACAGAAAAATTGGTTTCTGTTGCGACTGAATGCCAATTGGAGTGCAGCTAGATCAATCCATGGCAGTGGTAATAAATACATACAAGATGGTTATATACTTGTTTATCTATATACATGCTTATGTATCCTTTCCGATCACTGGTTGATCAAAATTTTTTTGCTGAAGAATAATTTTCCCCCCTTTAGTGGTTCTGTTTTGTTTTGAGAGCTTGAGACTGTAGAAACTGTTTTTATGTCTACTTAGATGGAAAGAGTTTTTTTTTTTGGTGGGGGGGGGGGGGTTGAAGGGAGGTGAAGAAAACTTTAGGGATAAAAGAGGGAGCTTAATTTGTTTTGTATGTGCTGATGTTTGTGTTATTTCTTGCTCAATAAATGTGGTTATTTGTTGTCTTGTTGACACTAAGATGTGGAATATAATTACTGGTTTTCTGCTGCGTCTCTTCATTGTCATCAGGGTCGGATGCCGGAGATTATTATGATGTCCTTGGTGTAAGCAGGAATGCAAGTGCATCTGAAATAAAGAAGGCTTATTATGGGGTAGGTTTTTCTCTCTTCTTTCTTTTTCAAAATTCTCAACTAAACACCCTAAGGCTTAAATTAACTTGATTGTACACCGTGTACTTATCTAGGATTGCATATTCTGTTTCTAAAATTTGAGCCTTTTCTGCTTGGTATCTGTCCCTATTTATTATAGTTTATTTTAGTTTTATATCCGGCATTATCATGCAGCTTGCAAAGAAGCTACATCCAGATACAAATAAAAATGATCCTGATGCTGAAAAAAAGTTTCAAGAAGTTCAAACAGCATATGAGGTTTTTGCTTCCTCTTCCTGTTGTTCTTTATGTAGAACTTTGAGTGTTTTAGGTACCCTCTCAAGCCTACTCATATAGTCTATTAAAAGTCTTTTTTTTGGCTATTGTTGTAGGTTTTGAAAGATGATGAGAAACGACAACAGTATGATCAGGTTTCATATTTCATTTTCTCCCTTTGTTATAGCTTACTTTAACCCATAATCATTCGTTGATTATCTTTCTGCTGGAATATTCTGGGAGACTTGAATGTGGAAGTAGGTTAGTGATTGCATATTATCCAACAAAGTCCTTGTATTTGGAATTCCTTATAGTAACTGGATATATGCTGTTTTCCGGATAACACTGAATAGGATGGTAGAAACTTAAATAGAAGTTAAGAGGGGAAGGTGTAGGAAACATGTGAATTAGGGTGTCAAAAAATGCCTGAGGTTTGATTCATATTGAAGAAACTTTGAAAATCTTCATTGCTTCTTTAAGGGCTTTGCAAAGTACCCAAGGACAGGAACCATGTACTATAAATACTTTTGGAGGCTTATTAAAGGTTGGACGTCGCTTATGGCTTTGCTGTTGCTGTGAATATTTTTTAAGTTGTTCATTGGGGACGAAACAAAAGGGAAGAATAACAATGTGTGTGTGTGTGTGAGAGAGAGATCATGCATATGCACTACATGAATGGGTCAATATATCTCTACGTATATGTGTTTCTTCTTATGCCACGTGTGATGAATGCCTATATTTTTATATACACATGGGTAATCTTGGGCCATATCTGCTTTCCTCATATATCAAGCAATGCATCCACATTTAGTTTTATTTGTTATAATTTACTTGTAGACAATGCTGAATTTTGGGATGACTGTCCTGTTTACTTTGTTATGTGAATGACCAAGATCCATTTGCTGTACACTTGTAGCTTAGTAAAACTACCTTACATAACTGTGCATTTTAGGTGATTCATTTATAAAAGGTTAGGTTGTTTTTTCTGGTGATCAAGTTGCCTCTTCGCCACCTTTGGCTGTAGTTTGTTCCAAAGGTTGGCTGTTTGCCCATTTTCTTCTTATATGGGTGTATTTACATCTTCTGTATGCACAATCTTATAGGTTGGCCACGCTGCATACGTACAGCAAGGAGAAAGTGGCTTTCCCAATGATTTTCATAGTCCATTTAAAGATTTCTTCCGAGATAATGTAAGTACGCCCTTTTTGCTATCTTTCAGTTGATTTAGTGTTCCTGCGGATCTTGTAAGAAAACAAAACGTATACTTAACATCTTTAATGCGGGAATTGAATAAGGGTTTGTATCTATGATTTTGAGGGCTTGGAGTCGTGAAGCTTTGGGAGTTGAAGCCTTTGACTAAGCTTCCAGGAATTGAACTTCACATGATATTTGCAATTGCTTGTCTATACCCACTATACTGTTATGCGATGCCATCCATGAAAAACTCATCATGACATTTTTTGATTTGTGGGAGATAAGTTTGTCATCTATAACATGTTTGTTCTCATGGTTGATGAAGAACCTGATTGATTTCCGATGACTGCTTCATTGCATTCTATCTTGATTTGATTGTGATAGAAGTTGGACAAAGTCACGTAGTATCTGTAATTGAGTTCTCACTTTCATCTCATGGTTTGCAGTCATTTCTTCACATGGATTCCCAAAATTTGTACTGAACTTGACCTGCTGACAACCCAACCAATAAAAATTCTGTGCCTCTGTGTACACAATATCCTTTCCTCACTTCGAGGTCTCTTTTGATGGCGTGTTTGCCAGTGTTTTGCCACCTGACCTCCCCAGCCTTCAAAATGTATTGAGGACATTCACTACCAATGGGAGTACCATCATGGGAGTAGATATGTCTTAGCTGCATCTACAAATTCAACCGCAACATATATCCAATTTGATCATAATTCTCTCGATCCCAACTCTTTTAGCCAGTAGAATCTCTAATGATTGTACATTTAGATTTGTATTTCCTGAAATCACAATGCTTCCCAATGCAACTTACCTTGGTCATCACTTGGCACCTCACGTACCACCCAGGTGGACTAGATTTGTACGAAGTTTTGGGTATTGCTGGACACTGTTTGGGTAACTACATGGCTCTAGTGAATCAGTAACCCGTTCATTCAAGAATTGGTACATTTTCCATTTTGATGAAGTGCTTTTGTTACTAGTGGAGTTTTCAATATTCTGTTGATGATGTTGATAGAAGTCCATTGTGTGGTCAAAGGATGGCATGTTGTATAAGTTGCCTACATTTTTTAGCTTTCCTGCTTTTCAGGATCTTGATTTTCATTGGAAAAGTCATTTAATTTCTTGTTTTTTGTTTTTTTTGTGTGTTGTGGATGCTGTGGCACTTTCTACCATGGAGCTCAGATTTTTGATGAGTTCTTCAATCGGAGACTTGGCGGTGAAGATGTCAAGGTTCTTGCCATTTGATTGTGTATAATTTTTTTTTGGTTTTAGGGGTTATCTGGAAGGAATTTCATCTTTTTTGAATCACTGTAGGTATCTCTTGACCTATCCTTCATGGAGGCTGTTCAGGGAACCACTAAGACTGTGACGTTTCAAACTGAGTTGCCCTGTCAACCTTGTGGTATGCCATTTCTATCCTCATCAAATGGCTCATTTTGAGAAGTAAAGTTGTTGCTCCGATTGGTTGGTGTAGGTACTTTAGTTTGGAGTGAAATGTTCTTAACCTAATGGTTTATCCTGTTTCTGGAGTTCTGCAGGTGGACGTGGTGTCGCTCCAGGAGTCAAACCAGAAAAATGTTCGCGCTGTAGAGGTTTAGGCGCGGTCAGTTTACTAGGATAAATAAATGTCATCCATTTTTATGGGGGGTAAACATTGGTCTGCCATTGTTAACTTGTGGTTTTGTTGCCTGTACAGATAACCATGCAACAGGGCCTATTTACCGTGCAGATCACTTGTCCTCAGTGTCATGGAGAGCGAGAAGTTGTTCCTGTAAGTAGAAGAACTGTCTCTGCATTTTGACTTGATGGTTGATGGAAATTTCAAGAATATTCATTTTAATGACTCTCCCTACACTCTAGGTGTTCCATACCATGCACCATTATTTTAATGCTTCTTTTTAAGTCTATAATACCAATTAGCTGTTACTATCTGCAGCCTCAGTATGTCTGCAAGTCATGCAGAGGAAGACGAGTTGTGTTAGGAACGAAGTCTGTCAAGATTAATATTATGCCGGGTATTGTTTTTTTTTATCTTTAATATTTTTAGGCATAAGTAATATGTATTTATTAAAGTTTCTCCTTGTGCCTTTCCTTATAAAAAAGTTTCTCCTTGTGCCTGAGCTATTCCATATCATAGATGTATGATAAAGGACCTCCTCCCTTCAGTAATTTTATCCTGTTTGGCATACACTCTTGGGTTGTGCCCCTTTTAGCATTGGCTTATGACATGAATTCGTTAGAACAAATTTCTCTGATCCCAAATCTAGTGCATGGATCCTATGAATTCAGGACCTAAATTTTCTTTATTGTAGGTTAGGGTGTTATATGGGGATTGGGAATGGTATTATGGTTTAACAAATTTTATTCAATAATTCCAGGTCTGGTTTACTTGAGCAGCAAATAAGATTTTGTTTCTCTAGCTTTAGGAAGAAAAGAAAAGAAGAAGAATATCTGGTTTTATAGGTTTTATCGGTTCACTAAATGCTAGGTCATGTAGGTGCTTGATCCTCTAGTTCTTGTCCATTTGCAGGGGTAGATAGCAATGAAACTATAAAGGTGAGTAGAAGTGGTGGAGCAGATTCTGAGGGAAATCAACCTGGTGATCTTTATGTTGTCATCAAGGTAAATGGAATTACTTCTGAATTTCTGCTCTTATGTCCTCTTTTGTTTCCTTTTTGCCTCCTTCACCCTTAGGGTGCCCTTTTTCACCTTTTTCCCCCTACCATGAAGTATCATATTCTTCGCTGTAGGTTCGTGAAGATCCTGTTTTTCGCAGAGAAGGCTCTGACATTCATGTAGATGCCTTTTTGAGTATCCCTCAGGTATGGCTTACTAACATTTTCATTTCGTAGTCATTGATGTGGTGTATATGAATGTCTTGAGCCATAAGTTGGTGGTTGAATAAGATATTGTTTTGCATAGCTCGAGGAATATTAATTACATTCAGGATTTTACTTTGTGGAGACTTAACCTTGGAATTTTTTATTTTAAACCCTATATGCTGAGGCTTGTAGACTAACTCTAGAAATTCTCCCAGTATGATGTTTCGTACTGCCTTCGTGGATATCATGAAGATTGAAGTGTTTATGGGTTAAACCTGCCTACAGATGACTTTTTTTTTGTGTGTGTGTTTTGGGGAGGGGAGTGTTTAGCTGTCGTCAACATGGTTTTTGAGCTAGCATTTATAGAAAAAAGGTTTTAGAGTTTATTGCTTCGATGATGGTTTTGGGAGAGATGGGATACAAAGACGAAGATAGCTGTTTATTAAAGGAAACAAATTTCAGCAATTTCTCTTGTTGCAGTGTAAGTACTGGTACTTTTGGGTTCCTTTCTATTGCCATTCTGATGGCTAGAAGCTATAAGCAGGGAATGCTTAAAGGTACTTTTGGAACACCAATAGGCATTAAATGATAGAAGAAAATAACTAAGGAAAAAGGTTAGGTAAGAAACAGGGTTTGGTTATGCAGGGTTCAATACATAAAAGAACAAGAAATAGAAAGAAAGGGAAAAGAAGAGGAAGGTGAAGAACGATAACTACATCAATTAAAATCCTGGATTTTCGAATTTAGAGAGCTATTGAGATAGTAATTGCTATGAATGACCCAGTATCTATCTACATAAATACTAAACACATAAATACTAAAGTGGCCACTTATTTCCATAAGCTAAAGCTCACAACTCTCATCGAGCAAATCTGTAGTTAGTTTCTACCTTGTTCTGTTTGTACCAATATTTGTAGTTGAGTCAATGATCTATAAGCTAAAGGCCACAAATATAGGCCCATTAACTCTAAAGGACTATCAGATCGGCGGGCTTCCAGATCTAGCCAGTAAACTTATATGCTTCCAAGTACCATTCTGCACCGGGACCTTAAATGCATTTCGAATCACAGCTGGTCTAAAAAATGCTTTAGGAGCATTATAAAAAAAATGCTTTAGGAGCTTATAAAAAAAAATGCTTTAGGAGAATAATTTGAAAATCAATGACAATATCTTCAGATTTCACTTGAAACTTTCTCTATTACCATAAAAACCTTTGGAGATTGATTAGTTGGTTGAGAATGTATCCTGTGGACCAAATCTAGTAGCCTAGCCCCTATTTTAAATTGATACTCAATACCGTTCCGATATCTCTAGAATTTAAGATCATATCTCAACTTACTCTAGTTGGTGGTTTAGTCATTGAATCTTCTGGGTTTATTGTATTGCTTTGTGCAGGCAATCTTGGGGGGAACTATCCAAGTCCCAACTCTCTCCGGAGATGTTGTTCTCAAGGTTTGTTAAATAGTTCAGATATGCTTTACCACTTTTGTAGTGGAAAAATTATATTTCGCCGGGAAACTGTGATACTTTCTATTTTCACTGGGAATTGACTCGTGCTGTTGAAGCCATGACTTGTTCCCTAGATCATTGTGATGGGATTGGAAGGGCCTTGTAACCTAATGTTTATGGGCTTCTTGTACAGTTTCTTTCTTTCCATAGTTTTCGTTAGAGTATATGGTTAAACTAGTTTCTGCTATTCAGGTCCGCGCTGGCACCCAGCCAGGTCAGAAGGTAGTTCTGAAGCAGAAAGGTTAGTGCGCTAGACTTGCTAAATCTCGTTGTTTTGGTTGTGTAATGTTTTACCTGATTTAAGTATTCTAATTTACATCTTTTATTCCATTGACTAATATGGAATATGAGTTCCTTGTAAAGTTGGTCCTTTTATGTTTTAAGACTTTGGACTTTGTTCCTTGGTCAATAAGCCCATTGACTTTCAATTGGAGAAATGTTCTGCTGACTTGTTGTTTACAAAAGGCCGTCTACGACTCATGGTGGAATAGTTATGGCTCACACAAGATTATGATGTGGAATTTGTTGCACATCATTGACTCAATTTAGGATTTGATTATTGGTCAGTAACGGTTAAATACCATATAAATGGGCTCTTTTTAGTGTTATCTTTAATGCCTTTTATTTGTCAGAAAAAAAACTATTGAAGGGAGTAAGTTGATATACAGGACAGAAATTGTAGGGTGAAATCATTTGGTTTGGAAGTTAATGAGGCGTAATTCCACACTTTTTTGTTCATGAGGAAGAAAACTCTACAATGCCGTGATCTCTAATGCATGCTGCTTGGGTTCATGATTTTGTTTAAACCATTTTTTTTCTTAACGTAGAATATTTTCTGCTTGGTTTTTTTCATCCTTTTTGTTGTGGTCGGGTGTAGCAATAAGGGGCACATCCACCCTTAGCAACAATGCTGGGGTATGTGAATCAGGTTTGTGGGTGGGATGGACTCTTGAGCTAGTGTAAGAGTAAAGGACTTGGGCTAAAAAGACGGTGCCTTTAGTTGAATGGACCAACCAGTATCCCGGCTTAATCCCTTTCAAGTTGAGAATGTTATTTTGTTCTTCTCTTTCAAGTTGAGAACATTCTTATTAGCTAGCTACTTTGTGGATACTTCAAATTGATAGTTTCCCAAAGGTTGGTGTGCTCTAATTTTGTGTTCATGATGGTAGATTCTTGGAATTTCTTGAGCTTATAATTCGGTTCTCAAAACTGTGTATCTTGCATTGTCCATTGAAAGGTGGGTTTTCTCGTTGACCTTGTTTTGTTCAGGGATCAAGGCCAGGAACTCTGTCTCATTTGGTGATCAATATGTGCACTTCAATGTCAGCATTCCGACGTAGGTTTTCTTGCTTGAAACTACTGTTGGAGTAGCATTTTCATGCTCCAAAATGTATCTTTTGGTTGATTACAAGTTTCTTTGTGATTTGATAGTGCTTACAAATCCTGAGCTGGAAAAATTATTTGTGCAGGAATCTAACCCAAAGACAGCGTGAATTGATTGAAGAGTTTGCGAAAGAAGAGCAAGGTGAATATGAAAGGCGTGTTGCTGCTGGAGCATCAGGATAGAGCATCTGGACCCGGATGAGGTTTGTTTTATGTTCTAATATACCTAATTCATGGTTGGCAAGAAAAAGCAAAAAGGAACGGAAAGGAAGCATTGGTAGTAGAAAGACTCAACCGCTCGGAAGTTTTGTAGGAGTGGTTCTGGGTAGTTTGTCTAGTTGCTTAGTTTGTAATGGTATGTAAAATCGTTCCGCAAAAATTACAAGGGAGTTACTATATAAATCTCATTTAAGGCCCAAAACAGACGATTACTTGCATCCAGGGTATCCAAGCTCTCATTGTACAGACAATTTATTATTGTACACTCGGCATTTTTATGCATGTCATGATAAGGTCAGTCTTTCTGCCACTAGGTGATTTCAAATTATTTCAAGGGAGTTACCATATCGTTATCGTTTGTTGGGAACCCACGGAGATGGTGGCCTTATATATTTGTCCTCAGAGATTACCCTGCGGGTTTAGGCCCTTGGGCACATTTCATGTATCATATATTCTTAGTAGCAGCAAAATTAACCAGGAAATTCTACATGCCGACTGACTAAAGCAGTTTAGTTCATATTTGATTTTCGACTAAAAGATATTAAATATATTTATGGAAATGATATATTAAAAAATCTCAACAATTTATTAAAAAACATCTTTATAATCCTGTCTATATACATCAGCTGGTCTATTAAGTTTTGGTGCATCTACGATGTAATTGAATTTCTGACTGCAATTGCTATAGAACCTGTGCAAGATCATTCTGCTTGCATGCAAGCAAACCCCTTGAGGGCCATTGCCAAAAGATAATTTCGCATTACAAAAGCGGCAGGATATGAATTAAGTCGTCAGAAATTTTTTTTGAAGGAAATTATGCTCACCTCATTGTAGAGGGCTCTATGTCATTGGCATACATATAAAAAACATTGAAATGCTTGTCGGATGATACCTAAAAAATGGATCAAAATTTGCTGAAAAAAAATGAAAACCGAGATTTGAGTTCATTCATCTGTCAGTGCCTGGAAAAATACAGAACTCTATTTGCATGGAGCAATTGCGACCATGCTATCTATGAGGCTGAATTATTGGTTTAAACAAAAGGAATACCAACGGCCTAATTGGCACGTCTGAATGCGCTTCATAGCATCTGAGAGCCGAAGATAAATGGGGTACCTCATCATTCAAGCAGACCCAAAAATGCTCTCACGCCATGATATAAATTATTTCCCATCTCAAACAAATCCAGCTTTTCTTGACAATCAGCCGAGTCTCTGCCGTGCAAACGTGTCAAGCTGCAGCTTTGGCTTTTGCTTTCTGTTTCTTCGCGTCTGAAGATGGTAAGCCTGCAACCAATCCAGCAGGAGCCTGATCTTCTTGCCCAGATGTCAATTGGTCATTTTTGGAATCCACTGAGCCATTTGAAGGATGGCCGTCGAGTTCCTTCTTCGCTTCATCAGTTTCCCCATTGTCCACTGCATCCGGGGTCATACCTGAATTGATTATGTTGAGAAGCTGTGTAAGAGGCGGCAAAGCTTGTACTGGAACGCCATGTGGACGTATCAAAAGACCTCTTGCTTGAGCTTTCTTTCTGACTTCAGCAGCAGCACGAGCAGCTCTTTCATCAACTCCCCTTCCTCGCGGAAGAGTCTCACCAATTATCGCAGCATTTAGGGATTTGTTGACAGAAGTGCCCGAACTCCCAGACCCTCCAGCGGCAGCAGCAGCTTGAAATGCATGCATTAAGTCAGGATGAGCCTGTCATGCAACGTCAGAGATCAAATCAATCACAACGCATATCACATCAAAGAGAAAATCTGGAGTACTGTATATCTTTTGAGGGCAGTGACAGCTTCCCAATCAATATACAGTCAGCAGCGTTATACACAAACATTTAACAGTTACTTCTTTTTCTCTTTTTCCTCTTATGTTGAAAAAGAAGTCTTATGAAGAGGCCCGCGACAACATATTTTCTGTGCAGTTTGCACGAGTACTAGATACAATAACCAACTTCTTAAAAGTGTACCCAAATGAAATACGTACACCACATAGAGAATGAAAAACAGACCGGCAGAAAAAAAAAAGAGACAAGTATAGGTAACATTTATTTTAAATCAAGAAGAACATGTTATAATATCCAAGAATCCCTCCCTTTTTCACCTTGATTATGAAGAAAACATCCACAAACAAGATAAGCAAAAAGGAGAAAAATCATAAGTACCTTCAGAAGATCTATTGCTTTCTGAGCAGACGCTGCATTCAAAGCTTGGCCTTTTTGCTTTTGGGCATTCATCTGTCAATACAAGATTCACAGAATTCAGAAAACCAAAGAATATTGGAAAGGAAAACCATAACTCTACAAAAAAAAACTACTATCTAAAAAAATCTTATTTTTCAACCACTCAGGGTCAACATGAATTTACCTGTAGCTCACGCATCTTAAATGTTTTCATCCAGTTTTGGGAGTCACGCGTCCTTGAATCCTCCTCACCAAGTTGTTTCACAAGTATATCATAGGTTTTCTTCTCATGCTGGCAGGCCAAATGCACTAACTATTACACAACTTCTACTAGCTCAATGATGACGAGACAAATTTAATTTTTTCTAAGCTACATACCTGGTGAGAAAGCTTGAAGGCACCCATACAATTGAATGCAATGGCAAGAGCATGATAGCACACAGCAGTTTGGATATGTTCCTCGCCTAAAAGCCTTTCATTCTTTTTCAAAGCTTCTTGCAGATAACGAAGAGCCGTGTTCATCTTTCCAATATCTTGGTACATCATCGCAACATTGATGAAGGTTGCTGCCACATCGGGGTGATCTGGACCAGATGACAAACTAAGCAAGAGCAGTGCCCGGGACATGTGCCGTAGTGCAAGTTCTGTTTGGTTAAGCCCATGGTAGAAAAGAGCCATATTGCCATAACTGCAGTACCATAGTGGCAGATAAAGTGAACCATGAATTAGGTCAGAGAGAGAGAAAGAGAGGGTAGATTGGGCGCCCATGCCAAAAAGAATATTTCTACTGTTTTACACAGCACATAAAATAACCCTCTTTTATATTACACATGATATTTAAACTGCTACTTTTATTTCAGTTTATGCTGGTAAAGTGAATTTCTTCTATTGGGATCAATATGGATAATATAAGACTTGGGTAATTGAAACAACAATATCCATTGGGGTTTTACCATCAAACACCAACAATGTACAACAAGATCTCATCATAAAGAAACGGTCCAAGCACCTCAGTGAAGATAACAAAACAAAGAACAAAAGGGCATGCCTGTGAGCAGTGTCAGGGTGGTCCAAACCAAGGCAACGCTCATTTATAATCAGTTCCTTGTGCTGTTGCATTATTGCACCAGCCATATCTCCGGCATGATACAAAACCATGGCAAGATACCTGAAGATTGAAGAAAGGGTATAGCAGAATTGTTAGTCAGAGCTCCCAAGGGCTCATAAACACATTTTTACATTTATCAGCTTTCTCTTGTAAGTGCAGATCATGGAGTTTGATACTCAAAACTTATAAACAAATAGTTAGCTGATTCAAAGATGCATTATTTCCCAAATTATGTCATCCAAAGTTACATAAATGCCTGCCAACAATGATAAAAATTAAAGGAGAAGGTGAATGATTTCTTATGGGATCCACTCAGATGCGGCAAATTATATTAGAAAAAAAATTCATAGAACTGTTCCAAGTATAGATGCCTACCGACAGCAATTAGCAACCTCCTGATGCATTGGACCAGTAACCTACAATCCCAAAGAATGGAAGTTGACATACTACATCATCGAAATTCCAAGAGGGCAAACCATATGATAACATACCTGCTGAAGTATTGAAAATGCTTCGGAAAAAAGTGTGTAGGCTTCGCTAAGCATTCCCTGAAACAAAAAGCCAATGCGTTAGTAACTACATCTTTCCTTTCTAGAACATTAAATATAAAGTTGAGACCAGTCAGCTAGACTGATTCCACCATGTGGTCCCATCTAAACAAACGCACTGGAGAACTCTTCTACAATGTCAGAATTCCAATAACTCCGAGACAGAGGCACGTGCTTTTCCCAAAGTAAATAATTTCTAAAACCCCACGCTGATTCAAACTTAAATAAAGTCCCCCAGTATCATAATGCTCTAGATGCATAATATGATCACTTCTAACTTCAAAATCTCTAGATACTGCTTCGAAAGAAGTTTTGGTATGATCAATTTGGCATTATGTTGACTTGAAAATCGACATTCACGTAAGGATCTGAATGAGCCAACAAAACACAGTGCATACCTCAGCCAATTGAATTTTACCCGTTTCTACAAGTTCCTTAGCTTCTGAACATATAGGAACTGAATGTTTCACTACAGGTTGAAGATCCAAGATGTCTGATGTTTGGAAGGGTGCTGCAGAAGTAAGATCATATTGGCGTGCTGCAATTGTTATGCCTACCTGTAGAGACAACCATATTCAGGCAAGATATAGACCATTTAGAAGATCAAGCTTAGTAATTAAAGCGCTAGGAAGAGATGCATAACTACCCACATAAAGTCAAATAATTCTCTAAAACTTGAATTGTCCAAATTCAACATGCTAGCAAAACAAGATACTCACATAAAGACACTGAATAAATTGCGCAATGCCAGCATATGAAGAAGTTAGGAGGCCCAACAAATATTCCGAGAACTAATCCATTCCGTAACTATTAATAAACGGAGGGTATATTGAGAACAAACATCCTGGAAAGGAATGGCAACTTCAAATTGTTGGACAACAGTAACGTGCAGGAAGACCAGCTAGTTTGGCAACCAAACTTCTGCAGGAGAAATTTGAATCTAAATGGCTATCCTGAATTTTTAGTCCCAACAATAGCCAATGAAGTTACCAGCATCATTCACACAAGGAACATGTTAAATTAAGAGCATATCCCTTGCCAATGTGATTCTCTAGAACAGACTTACCCCAATGGTTTATAGTGTCTGTTTAAGCTTAGAGAATGGAAAATCAAAACATGGAGTATGATTGAAAGCATAATAAGTTCATGATATCCAACTGGGGATGACCAAACTCCTGACATGTACAACAGCTAACATCAAGATAAAACAGAAGACCATGAGAATGCTCTAGATAGAAGAACAATGAATAAAAGTATCAAACATATACTCTTCAATAACCATTGGATACAATTTAACTATCCTTAAATTCTTGTGCATCCATCTGTATATGCTCGTCACACATCACAAGGTAAATATTTTAGCATGAAGCAGTATTAGAACAAGAATTGACAATCATATAGATGACAGCTAGTTTTCATCAGACTTAGTCCTAGAAACTTGACAGAGAATCTGAAAAATCTCATTGCAACAGTACAGGAAGCATAAGTGAGAGAATGTATAGGACACAAGTAATGTGTCATGCATTCTGAGATGCAAAATTGGGATCAGTTCAGGAAGATCTGAACTCATATTTACCTTTTGACAGAGATTACGTATAACGGAAATTTTCTTAACACCTGATCTTGCATCCTCTGGCAACTCAAACTACACACATGAGAAAATTTATTAAAACATATAACAGTTCACATTAGAGGTAAATCGTAAAAGTTAAAATGGATGTACTCGGAGATCACAAGCGACATTGATTAGACCATTTTATTCCATAAAGCAATGACAAGCAAAAGACAAGTCTAAAATGTTATTTTGCAGAGCGTGGTTTAAAACAAAAGAACAAATCCTATGCTTCCAAAATCATATGTTCCTTTCTTAACATTTGTCTTCAACCTGCTAGAAATGCCCAGCTTTCTATGTAGAGACTTATTGACAATCGATACCTGATATTTAAGTATTGCAAACTCTTGTATATCTGACCACAGAGTCTCTGAGCTGACATTCATATATGAGGACTGATTCTTTCTAGCAGATGCTCCTCCACCTTTCCACTTCCCTTGCCCCCTGGAAGGCTTTCCTGAAGATTGATGACCTCCTTGGTCCTGTACATAATTGATCATAGATTGCATCTTCAGGTCAAGATCTCTCCACCAACAGGAAAAAATGGATATGCCACCAGTTCCGTATGATAAAAGATAAGTGAGTGGGTTTGGTAAATATTTTTACATTCTCTATCTCTTATATTATTTTAGGAGAAGACTTCTCCTTTCTTCAGAAGGCAAAAATATTCAACTTAATTGCTTTAACTGTTGAATAGTAATTATATGAGACTGAAAACCATACACGGAGAATAGAGGGACCATATGGCCCAAAGAATTAGCTGACAAAGGTAAAAACTAACAAGTACAACCCAAAGTAACAAGAAAAAATATAATCTGTTCATCTAGTTACACTTACTTTTCTGTGGCTTCTGGAGTGCATACTATTAGTAGTAACTTTGGCACCAAAAGCTTGACAGCTTCCAAAAACACAGTTGAGGAAATGTGCTATAGCTGGGCCAAAATCATGATCCTCTGTATTTCTCAAAACATCCTGCATAAAATGTAAAAGATGGAAAAAAAAATATCAACTTAAGCATTTGGCTGAAATCCAGAGGCCTATGGAGGAACATGTAAAGAGAAGGCAACTCTCAGGGTACCCATCAACTTAAAGAGTGTTAGAGCACAGGGAGGGGGAGTAGATGCGAAGAACTCATACTGTTTCACTTTTCTTTTTTTGGTTCACCAACTTCGGTATTACTTCATCTTCTTCATCAAATAAGGCCCAAAAACCCTTCATTTTTATTACGGTTGGAAACACAAGGAATTGCCTTGTTCTTTCATCTCAGAGAAGAAGTGTGGCCAGCAAAGCATCCACTTAGCTTAAGTTGAAAAGACAGGAGGCATGGATGTGAATGGGAAATGTGCTTTCACATGCATGCATGTAAGGTAAGCCAGATACCATTTTGTTTCAGGCATGCGAGAGCAAGGTGACCGTTGCCACCTCCAACACCAACTGCAGGAATTAGGTGAATACACACTAGAATATTGTCACATGCAATACCCCTTAGGAGAATCATCTTGGCGAGACTTTGTGAATTAGGACAATGTATCCATTCCGTTCCCATTATGTCGAAACCGAACGAGATGGAGAAGGCAGTAAGATTATGCATATTACCTTCAGGATGTGCTTTGCAGACCTGACAACAATCTCATTAGAACAAAGATCCCACAGATGAGGTAAGTGTTTTGTCCCTTCAGCCACCTGTAACAAAGATCCAGACATGTAAAAAGCAATACAATCACTGGCAGAAAAAAAGGGAAAAGTAAGAACATAGCTAGATGCTATTTACTGGAGAAATCAATGCTTACTTTTCCAATATAGCGAACATTGATTCCATGAGCATGGAGTGCTTCAGTTAATGTTTGCCCATCCATAGGAGAAACTTCAAGAGTGCACAGATCTTGTATAAACTTTGGAAGCACAACATCTTTAAGATGTGAACTCACTTTCCTCACATTTTCTTCATCTGCTGCTATATCCTAGTAAAGGCAAAGCAAATAAATATTTAAGATATTATTAAACTCAATAAACTTGACAGCAAAAACGATGTCCAGACTTGCCTCCTGACTCCCAGCCAACTTAAACTCAGTGAATACATTAGGGTTAAAAAGAGTTTCTTCAGAAGATTCAGTTTGTGCCGGTAAAGCAGCACTATCCTTTATCTTCTCATCATTCCCTTCTTTTGTTACATCCTGTAAGAAAAAGAAATAAGATGACATAAACATGTGATTTCTAGTTTTGCGCCAACTCCAAGTCCTATCACGTACACAGTTCCTTAAAAGCATACATACCCCACAGCAACTGTGCTTGTGAATTTTTTTTTTCAAATAAAAAACAAGCGAAGATATACCCCAAATCTCTTTCAAGAAATTTAATACTGATCTTATGCGGAAATTCTAATTTCCATAACCAGGGAACATCTGTTGTGTAATCACTATTATTCTAAACCAGAGATGATAATGACATTAGGGGAAGCTGACGGGGTGCTATTCTATAACTATATCCCATTCCTTGGCAAAATAAGATGACATGCAAAGTTACACCTTCGAGTACGGTGGCCTTGGTTCAAAAAAGAAGACAGGCAAATTCCTAAAAATGAGTCAGACAAGATATTGCTAAATTATCTTAGGACTGAAGATATTTGTCGATTTGACTAAGGTATATCCACAACAACAATAGCTGCAAGTAGACACATACACTGCTTGACATTCCAAGGGATGAAATATATTGTCATATGACAAACATGCATACTTGACAAACAAACAGAGGCGCACGTCATTGTTAATTCAAGAGGCAAGTCAAACTGCCATACATATGATTGGCACACATAACCAGTACATTATCTAAGATATGGTAGAAGTTTAAATATGCTCCATTTGACCAAAACCCACGAAGTGTTCTATCCATATTAAATCATAGGAAAAACGCTTTAGGGTGGAATTAACACCTCACAAAAACACCACATGGCCATCACAATTTGTAATTGCATTTGCTTCCAATCTCACCTGTTCGTCCACACCAGGAACATTTGAAGAATCAGTGGTCACATGAGCATCTCCGTCAGATTTGCACTTTGATTTTTCTGCAGCTTGGGCCTTCTCCATTGACCAAAAAAATCAACTCAGAATATGGAAAATCCGAAATAAATATTGAACGATCAGAAGCTCATAACTTACCTGGCAAAATGCAGTGATTAGGTCTGGTCTCAAGATACAGAATCTGGATCCAGGACCAGTATAGTTTGCATCACGAGGAGTTACTCGCATCAAGTCCAGAAGATAATGCCTGAACGAGAATTAAATAGTTAAAAACATAAGAACAGGCACAGGCTTTATAACATTTAAAAAAGCAGTTGTGGCATCCCAAATATAATCAGGACCTAGGAGCATGAAGCAGAGGTTACTGCTAAGTAGCTGATGCAGGTCAATTTTTAAACCCTTAAATGTCACTGTTAAAACAATTTCATCTTTGAGAAAAAGTAAAGGTGCTGAGAATTAGCATCCGACTAATTGAGGTCTCATATGATAGATAAACCAACCAAAGAAAGTAACCACCTGTCGTCACTACCAACAATACCCTTGCATTCGACTGGTGCAGCTAGTTTGAAGACATTACCAGATCCATCAAGGACAGTGTGTTCCTTCAAATGAAGGCGTTTAGCAGCCTCAAGCACCTAAAGAAAAACAAAAACTTAGCCTTCGAATGAAGAAATCATTTCTCCACTCATATAGAGCATTAAAACAGCAGACAAAAATTATGCATCATGAAGATCACATATAAGCAAATATGGACATCCTACCCCAGGAACAGCTCAAGAATTCTTCTCATATGTAATAAACGAAATATGACAGCATTACAAGGCAACAAAATTCATTCGCTCCCTCACCTTGGAATGAAAGTCTTCATTCCAGCAAATCTTCTTGCCATTGTCAACAGAACCATACAGAAGAGAATCTGATTTATCCCCCTGAAGAATACCAGGTAAGACGCTCTGCAACATAATGTGACGAGCAATTTAGGGCCAGATAGAGAAAAATTCAAGTGAGCCAAGATAGAAACAGCAGCAATGAACAATTATATCCCAGCATCGACAAATACCAGTAATTTCAAACACAACATTATTACTACATACAAGCAGAAATGGCTTTGTAACAAATAACAGGTCATGCTATAATTAATGTAATTTCATGGCGAATATCAATTGACAATCCAAGACTTCAATGAAAGCTGCCTCTCAACTCAATACTTGCATCGAGCAAAAGATTGAGAAGAAAACTTTGCTATCTTATAAATGATAATGCCCTTAACAGCATTGGCCACAAATCCCATAATTTCAATAAAGATCTTTGCAACATATACATGAGCTACAAAATCCACTAAAGTGACTCCGGGCAAAGAGAAAAATTAATATACTATCCACAAATATTATGAACACTATTCTGATACAAACCTGAGCCACCACTCTATGACCTCTATAATCAATTATTGTCATAGCAAGATTATAAAGGCCAGATACATCAGCTTCTTGGTATGCCTTGGTTCCTTTCAAATCATTATTTGCAGAAGCATATGTAGCCTGCTCACTCTCTGTCGGTGTTTCGGCTGACACGTCAGAAGTCACTTCCACAACGCTATCAGGTTCATCTTTAGTTGCTCCTCCACATTTTTCCCCATTGAGAATTCCACCATCTCCACGCAACAAACAACTGGAAGCCTTATCAGTTGGGCCATTCACAGAGCTTGAACTCTCAATCTTAGAATCAGCATGTAATGCATTTTTCTTTGACAGCTGCTCAAGGTCCCCATCCACAGCAAAGCTAAAGAATATATTGTTGTGAACGTACCTGTAACAAAAAAAAAAGATATACCATAATGCTCACCCAAGAAAAACACATCTCTCAAGGAAAAATAAGAATGTAAAAGCAAAATGAGACAATATAAGAGAAATACAGGATAGAAAATTAGCAGAAATAGAGAATACAATGCCAAGATTTACAAGAACCTACCACAGGCACTAACAATTTCATATTAAAGCCTTAAATACCTAACTTTTTTCAAGAAATCAAAGGAAAGTCTAGGTGCTTTATCTCCTGCAATATAGTAGCTGAAACTTTTTTTTGACAGTGAGGTAGAAAGACATAGTAATCAACCTTACATGGTATTCTCCACAATTTATAAAGCATACGAAACAACTTCCTTAAAAAATATGACAAAGTTTCACAGGAAAAGGCTATCATTTTAAGATCCCACTTACATGTGAAAGCACTCTGGATCTGTTGGATTTATTGGGGGTATACATCTGCTGATCACTCCGATAGCACCACTAATAGCAGCATCAACAAAGTCTGATGTCACTTTGTAGAGAGCCCTATCACGCAGAATCCTGCATCAAATTTACATGTGTAAATAGTATACACTGGAAACCCTATTGAGGAAGCTAAAATCAACAGAAGTTAATGAAATACAGCCAAAGCTACAGCAGCGAGCATCAATGTAACAAGTCGCTGGATCCGAGATCAAATACCTTTCCTGCGGAGTTGTATGAGGGAATTCTCGACAGGATTGCAACTCTTCATTCCAATCCCTCTGCATCCCAATGAGCTCACTACCGTAAGAAAGAGTAAGTGCATCCTCTGCTCTGGCTGCATCACGTCTGTGATCTGGAGATGGTAAGAGGTACAGAATTTATTCAGAAGTGAAGAAAATACACCATCAGAAAACCAGAAAGTAAAGCACCATTAAAATGGAGTCACCATGGATGAAGTCACAGTGACGATATCCTCTGGTTTTTACAGGCATGTATTACACTACGAGTTACCAAAACTTCAGAAGTTTCAAATAAATTGGCTCAAATGATATAAGAAGCTGCACAAATGGGATGACTTACACAGTGGAAACCTGTATCCTCAAGATTTTCTTTGGGTAGTAAGTACTACTTTTGGGCTATCATTAAATATTAAGACCAATATATAGTCTGCCTGGATTGGTATTTGAAATATGAATAATTAAGGCTGTTGTTAGCATTACAATGTAGATGTACCTCCTATTGAATAGCCATTTCAGTAGGTACCAGTGTATCAATGCAATACAATAAACAGGGATCATATTTGTGCTCTCGAAATATGTCTTTCTTTTTCTTCTTTCAAGGCACCAACAGGAAGCACAAATGCCTCCAGTAGGTTAACAGTACGCCAGACCCAAGTCTTCGAGATGGCCCATGATGAAGCTAAATGAAAATTTTGCTCTACTAAATTTTAAAGAAAAAAGAGCTGTCGAAGTAAATTTCAAAGCAAAGCAGCACATTTTTCGCATATCGTGAAGCGTAAACTGCATTCATCAGAACATAGAAGGAAAAGTAGAAAAATCACATAAACTTCTCCGAAACTGAACTCACCAAGAACTGGATATAATCCCAACCATGAATTTGGTGGCAACAAAGATTGAACATTTTCAAAAGGGTGTGCAGAAGCCCTCCGCTCCAAAATTTCACGAAATGCTTCAGAATAAGAAAAAAGGACAAAGTAATTCAATGACAAATGAAAAATTAGCCACTTCAAACTTCAACAGAGTGGAAGGCTTAAGCATGTCCTCTCACCTTTCTTAAACTTAGGGCTTATTTTCTGCAGGAGCCCAACAAGGGTCGTTGCTTCTGAGCTGGTCTTACTCGCCCTTGGATCAAGAGTATTCCCACTGCTTGAGTTGACATAAAACATTTTCGTAGTTCCGGTAATGCAATATTTATTGCCCTCCAAGGTTACTACATCCAGATAAATCAAATCCCCAACAAGCCTGAGGGTAACAAAAACACCATCATTCTTTCCACACGAGGAAATTAGAAAGACTTTACGCAGTGCAACAAGGTAAAGATGCAGAGAATAGATTTTATAATTCACCTTCTATAGCTTGGAGCAGGATTGAAGGAGGAAAATACAATGCTCTCCATGCATTTGATCTCTTTTGAAGATGGGAGTAAAAAGTTACTAAGTGAACCGGCAACATCCTCCATAAAACCCAGACCATCAAGCTCGGGGATCTCGGTTTTTGCAGTATCTAGTTCACGCAAAAATCCAGAATCCTAAGTGTTACAGCAAAAATTATGTGGAAAATAAATGGACTGCACTAATTGGTTTAATATTCCAAACCTCCTGAACTAGAAGATTTGCTCTGTGCTGTGTCATACTGCAATGCAAGTGATGTTGATGGCGAGGCATGAAGTGCGGAAAGGGAAAGTAATTCTCTTGTACGGTGAACATGAGCCCTTATAGATCTATCATCGTACAATGCTGCCAAAATTCCTTCCATGTTAGAAGCATCAATTAAACATTATTATTACAGAGATAAAGCAATGTTAGTACCGGGAACCATTTCCAAGGAGCAGCCGCCAGTAGTAATGTCAGCTACTTCAGAAATTTCATTATAATCTTCTAGATGGTGAGTGGAACCATCCTTTGTGTGCAACAATAAGTCATAGCAAGTGATATAACATGTCTCTGGAGCATCGAGAAGAAATTGCCTTATGTCCATGACAGAGTCTCCTGGATTCAGCTGCAAGTAAATTGAAAAATTGTGCGGTTTACATATTGGAATCGATGCCAATAACAATTAGACTCTAGGACTAAGCAGCCATGTGACGCCAATAATCAATAACTCAAATGCTGGATTGAACAATTGAATTACTTTCAACTTGGCAACAGGGAATAGGATGTTCTGAGTGCCTAGAAATTAAACTACTAGATGCATGCATGACTCTGCATTTTAACCAATTCAGAGTGCAATAATGCTAGGAACAAAAGTTTCACTTACTTGGAGCTCAAGTTTCTCCCCACTATGTGTTTTGACGGAGACAGGATAGAGATGAAGGTCTCCTGCATTCCCCCAGGGGGGGGAGGAAATGAATGAGATATATGACATAATGTGGAAGACCAGCGTTGTGATCAACGACAGCCTCCATAAATTAAATATATTGGGACGAGGCTTTGTTAAGGTGTCAATTTATGCATCCAAATATATCATTATCCTATGCATTTCAAGTGCCGTTATTGAAGGTAAGATAAGTGCTGGTGTTAAAACGCTTAAGTCTGAACATGCAAAGTAGCCTACCACCGCCCAAAAACTTGATAAATAAATCCAGTATCCTGTACATTGAAATAGGAAATTTGTCTCCTTTTCACTGGTAAGGAGTAAATAAAGAAATCAACCAGTTAGGAAAACCTTTCTTCTGTGTAGATTTATACAATTTACATATGCATGTATCTGTACATAATTTGTCACATAAACAAGTATGTATACATGCATGTAAGCAGGGGAAAACACCCATTATTAGTTGGGGGATAGGGCCCCTCTACGTTTTCTAAAATGCTCCGTGCTCCAAATTAGAATCATCTCCTTAATTAGCTTACCCGACCCTAAATTCTTCCCCCCACCATCAATGGTATATATGTTAATATTGTGGGTCTGCAGCATACTATTTGAAGGTAGCTAAAAACGTTGAATGTTAAATTTTAATTTTCTTTTTTGGTTAAATTATCATCTAGAGTATTCAAGAGAAAAAAAATATTGCAATATTGTCCAAGTTGTATGAAGCATATAACAGAATACTCGTGCAACTAATTTCACCTTGCTTCTGTTGGCTTGCTGAATTTGCTGTTACAGACTCTGTTACTTCTGGCATTGCATTTGTTGATTCTTCCACAATTGGAACACCATTAGCATCAGCTTTGGCAGACTCTGTTGCATTTGAATTATCTTTCTCAGGAGCACTGGATGAGACCACTGATTCGGAAGAAGTCGTGGTATTAGGTGCTCCTTTCCGGTTCCTCCCTTTGTTTGATTTTCCTGCCATCTTTGCTTCCAAATTCAAACAATTTACATCAGCAAAGGGTCACCAAGACTACCATCTTGGATGCAAGAACTGAAACCGTTAGCAGCAGACATGCATTGCATTCAGAGAATGAAAGAAGTAATTTTACTCACTCAACCTGTCAACCATGCGACACAATAGAATGAAAGCCACAATCACCAATCCAAGAATAATGTTTATATTTAACTCACAGCTCACACAAACAAACTAATACACATCACATCATTAAATGATTAAATTATTGATCCTACTTTATCCCTCAGGTAACTTTATGATGTCCCATTCAGAAACACGGAAACCATCCAGTTCTCCACCCATACAAATCTATAGGGAACAGAATATACAGTCAAAAAGCTAGAAAAATGCTTGAGTGGGGTGGGGGGAGTAAAACATAATTGTCATTCTCCCACGAAGAAACAGAACCCAGTGACCATGAGTCTATTATATGCAGATTAAAAATACCCGAACAGAATGTTAGAAAAAGATGATACTTTTATCATAACAGGAATATTACGCATCAACCTGAAAGTAATTAAAGCACAGAGCTAACTCTAGGAAAAGAGCATCAATTTGAATATCAATTTTAGGATTCGCAACATCCAAATGAAACCTCAATAGAAAATGAATTACGTAACCTTTGACTCGTTCAATACGAGTTGGTTATCCTTCAGTCACGTTTTTGTTTTTCCATCCATTTTGTCGAAGTTTTCCCAGGAACCAAAAGAAGAATATATGGCAAATAAGAACGAAACAGAGTGGGAAAATATGTTTTACCAAATGAGATATAACACTTTCCAATCGAAGCTAAACTGTGCAATACAATCACAGTGAGCGAGGCAGATACATATTCATAAGTAGTGGGACAGAAAGTTAAGGGGAGAAGACGGGGGGGGAGGGCTGAGGTTTTAGGAGAGGGGTTATAGGGGAGGAGTAGAGAAACTGGCTGTGGCTGAGAGGCGGCGAAATTTCGCCCTTTTCATGAGAATGAGAGAGAGAGCTTACAATTATTAGGAGAGACCCAGCTTTTTATGGGCTTGGGCCTTCTTTCTAGGTTCGTTTTCTTTCTATTTTTGTTGTTTCATATTTTCTATTTCTCACACAATTTTAGTTTTTCTTGACCTAAAAGCTGAATTAAATTGTATGTTGCACCTTAATTCGACTCCAAAATTTTCCTTTTCTATATATGTTATCAGTTTTCCAAGGATATCTTATCAATCATTTTGTTTGCCTCATCGTAAACATAGAAAAAGTGTCTCAAAAAGCATATAGTTATGGATACTGTACAAAATATTACTTTTTTCTATTTATTGTTTGGAAGTTTCTTATACTTGTTAGTTGTTCCTAAAGTTGATGTGTTAGCATGAATATACCTACCATATGCCCTAGCACACCCCCAATGGGTTGAAAGTATGGTTTGTTTTATGTGGTACCCTTGGGTGTTAGAGAGTTATGGTACTCGCTTTTTTGTTGGACATTTTGTGTGATGGAAATGTAGGTAATTTGGGGGTGGTTGGCTTCTACCAAAAAGAGTGGAGAGTACATTGGTTAATGATGCTGTTTAAGACCAAATGGTTTATATTTTATTGGATGCCCAATGGTTAATATAATAATGAGATTTGTAGTGGTTTGTTGGCCTGAATAATACATATTGTTGAGTTAAATAATTGACAATAAGTTAAGAGTTATTAGATCGATACGCAGTTATTGAATAATTATCTTCTATAATTATTTGATTAAATTGCATGTATTTTAGAGATAGATAGACACAATAGTGAACCATACATAATTTAATGTTACTCATATAAAGTTTCGAGTAGCATGAACACTATAATAGAGTCTACCCATTACTTAATTATACAACGCAATTCGAGTAGAGAGGATCTTAATCTAGACTTTTTAACAATTTATTTTACCGTCTGCCAGTCAAATACATGAAAAAACAAAGAGGTAATTTCATAGTACACCCTCTGAGTATAGGACAAAATCAATCACGTTCCCATAAGTTTCAAAGTGACAATTTGCAACCCTTATATTTCGGTTATGATTAATCATTTTAAAATGACCGTTAAAACAAGTACAAAATAACCAAGATACCTCTCCAAATCAAAATTACGAAAAATATTTTTAAAAAATTCATTAAAGCCCGAAAGCAAATGGGACTATGGGGCAAAAACAAAAAAAATGAGAGAAAACAAAACCAAAATGCAAAATCCACCCCCAAGAGTTCTGAAAGAACGTGGTCCCTCTTCAAGCCCAAAAGCCACCATCCCGTCTTCTCAGCCGCTTCCGCCTCCGGGCCTCGACTGCCCAGCACGTCAAAGTCGAATTCTCTTTTTCAAATATGTTCACGGCGCATACCCCGTGAGACTTTGAACACAAAACAGGATAAAAAGGATCTCTCTTTCGAACTAATAAACTGAGATGGCTTTTGTTTATAGGCTTCAATCTTTCTCTTGTTCTTCATCTTCAATCCATCTCAGACAACCCAAATCTGTGGACTTTCACCCCGTTTAGAACACCCAATTGCCTGATATTAGTGACAACTTACTGCTCCCTCTCTCTCTCTCTCTCTCTCTCTCTCTCTCTCTCTCTATATATATATATATATATTTGTTCATTTCATTTTCATTCAATCAAGAACCTAACTCGGAAAAAGCAGATAGCTAGGCAGTAACGTAACTAGTGCAGATTATAGTTTGTTTTGCATCCAGTAATCCATAAAGGCTCTCCCATCTCCACTCAAGATCAGGCTAGTCCCAGTCGGACAATCGATATGGTCCTCTCTGGAGAGCACCATTATCACTGCCATATACATCTCACGTCAACTTCATCACTCCCTCGTAATTTTTGTGTTACGCACCGTTTTGATGTGAGGGGTGTTACATTTTGGCTTCCCCACCCCCACCCGGGCCACCCCAACCTCACGGCCCTCATCGACTCTCCTTCTCCATTGCCCCCTACCACCGTCAGCTGCGTCCGCCGCCGGTCTCCTCGCCTACTCCCTTCTCAGCAATCGACAGTCTTCTCGCCTCCTCAGTCCTCACGGCCATCATCAAGTTGCGCCTCCATCGCAGTAGAATTTGTACCGATCTGTTGACTGTGACAAGAGACAACCACCGGTTACAGGTATCTCTCATATTCTCTCATTCATTTAATTTAACGGATGTTTGTCACTTATTCTAGATTTTGTGTGTTGTTGTTGCCTTGCTGCCGCTGGGTATAATCGTTATCAGGTCAGTGTATATTCCGATATTTTGTGAATTATTAGCATATTGTAATGAATTTAACCAATAGACAACCCAACCTTGGACTACACAAGTCAGTGCAGTCGCATATTGTGAAGGCATTGGTTCTCTAAGAGATATATGCTTTTCCCCACTATTTCAATGGGCAAATTTTCCATTGTTTCTGTTGGTTCTGTCTTTTGCCGGTTACCTGTTATAACTATCATTAAGCTTTGCTACTGTTGCTCATACTCAGGTAGTACCTCTCTCCTTTGGTGATGGGGAGATGTCATGTTCAATCTGTGAGAGCAAAAGGATGACAGTTCACGAGGGTGAACCATAAGGTACCCTTGAATGCCTAAATCATATGTCATTTCTATACTGGGTGATGAAGGGGCCAAATGTTACTCTTGCTATAAATTTGAAGTCTCCTAAAAAAGTTGCAAATATGTATGCTTCCAATTTATTCTCTTTCAATGCTTTGTGAAAACATGTTTTGATTCCCAAACCTCCTTGTATGTACTTAAAAGTGTTTAGGTTGCAGTCCTTTGCGCTCTGTATGTGCATTGGCTTCTTGGTTTTCTCCAATTTTCCTCTGATGTACTATAGTTACTGTATTATTGCTATTTCCTCATTGAAGTACTGATAATTTCCCCTTTGTCATCCCTCTTAGTTCAATTGCCATATACAATGTCTCGAAGATACGATAGTCGAACAACGATCTTCTCCCCTGAAGGTCGTCTCTTCCAGGTTGAATATGCAATGGAGGCCATCGGAAATGCAGGTGCTGCAATTGGAATATTATCAAAAGATGGGGTTGTCTTAGTTGGAGAAAATAAGGTTACTTCCAAACTCCTGCAGACATCCGCTTCCATTGAGAAGATGTACAAGATTGATGATCATGTTGCATGTGCTGTGGCTGGAATAATGTCCGATGCCAACATTCTAATCAACACTGCTAGGTTCCAAGCACAACGCTATACATATGCCTACCAAGAGCCCATGCCTGTCGAGCAGCTAGTTCAATCCCTTTGTGATACTAAGCAAGGCTACACACAGTTTGGAGGTCTCCGACCTTTTGGTGTTTCATTTCTTTTTGCGGAATGGGACAAAAATTTTGATTTTCAGCTTTACATGAGTGACCCCAGTGGAAACTATTGAGGTTGGAAAGCTGCAGCAATTGGTGCAAAAAACCAGGCAGCACAATCAATGCTGAAACAGGAATACAAGGATGAGATCACAAGAGAAGAGGCGGTTCAGCTTGCACTGAAGGTGCTTAGTAAAACCATGGACAGCACAAGTCTTACTTCAGATAAGCTTGAGTTAGCTGAGGTCTTCCTCTCACCTTCCGGCAATGTGAAGTACCAAGTTTGCTCACCCGAGGCTCTGACCAAGTTGTTGGTGAAGTTTGGAGTGAACCAACCTACAACCGAGGATTCTTAAGTGATGAATGCTGTTACTCTTCCATTAAGAACTCGTGTCTTCTGATCGCTGTTACTCTTCCCTTTAGAATTCTTGTCATTTGATCGTGTTTTCGGTGTATTTTCTTAATGCCTTTGTCAATGTATCTTTTTGACGTCCTTCTGCTGGATATTTTATAGCATCAAACATCGAGTTTACTTACCAGGTGCAAAATATCTTCTCTCAAAGGTGAATAGATGGATTCAAGGGTGATCACGTAGTATGATTTGCACTCTAGTTTTCCTGGAAAATAATGGACTTAATGTGATTTCGTCTCTCAAGCGTTCGTGGTAGATTAGTTTATGTAGTATGACAACGGAAATGCACAAAGAAGAGACTTGGACCAACAAAAGAACAGCAGGGGGGGGGGGATTCTGTATCGTTACTATTTCTGTCTCATTATCATAGATTTCTCAGTTGTATCAGGAGATACAATATTGAAGACATAAATTACTCTTACCATTGAAGTTGTCAACCTCACACTCGATCAGGCCTGTAATCACTGGGCAGTCCAACTAATGATGCTGTTTAAGAAAGAAACCAAATGGTATATATTTTATTGGATGCCCAATGATTATCTATTCCGCTTAGTGTAAATATATTGAGAAATCAATAATTGAAGGGATTGATTAAATGTTTGAAAGAAAAATTATGTATACAAAGTTCTCGGTAAAATAATGATGAGATTTTGTAGTGGTTTGTTGGCCTAGATAATACGTATTGTTGAGCTAAATAATTGACACTAAGTTAAGAGTTATTAGATTGATCCTCAGTTATCGGTGTCAAGCCCTAAGCCCACACTTCATACGGATAGATTTCCGTATAAAATAAGGTTTTTTCACCATGGATAATCATTTATCTAGGCCCCAATATTCAAAACTAATTTTGTACAACCTCAGCAAAATATTCATGAACCGTAAAAAGACAAAAAAAATCAATCCGAGCACTAAAATTTACATTAGCATATCCGATATTTCCAATATCAATGAAGATCTCCCAAAATAATACAATATCAAACTCCCTAACATTAATCTACAAAAGTACTCCTGCAAAACACGCCTTCGAAATACAAATCTATCTGAAGCTCCTTGAATTTCTCTAATTCTGCCAACTCTGAGAAATATGAGAATAAAGGGTGAGCTACGACTAGCTCAGTAATTAGTAAGTCAATGGGGTTGGGGGAAAAGACAATTTTATCACAATAACCGAAATCCAAAATAAAACACTGTGAGCCATACTGAATCCAAAAATACAAGTTTATAACAAAAATATCTAAGGCCGCGCAATATAGGGAAATCACGAATGGTCACACAGACCTCCAGGCCACAAAGACCTCCAAATATCAGGTCACACAGACCTCTAGGCCACAAAGACCTCCAAATACCACGAGGGGTATCAAATTGACCACAGACCACAGAGATATATCACTAGTGCAAGGACAATTTTCACAGTATGCTCACCAAAACAAGTTATAAATATTTCAATTGAGTTTCACGAAAATCTCAACAATCTCTTTTTACCCAAAATTTGTTCAGTTCCCCAAATAATACATCAAAACCATATAAAATACGTGCAAGTTCAAAATATCATTGAAGAACCACTTACCTCGAACACTTAACCAATCCTTAAAACTTCTCCAATAATTACTGAACAATCTCTCAGAAACTAGTAGCACCACCTCAATCCAAATTTTGGTCTCCAATATACATTATTTGCAACTATTTATTAACCTCAATCTCTGCAACTTTAAAATTCAAACATACCTCTATCCATCACTTTTAAATTCAAACATAAGAATAATCTTTATCCATATCTTAGCCTTTAAATTCAAACTCAAGATCAAATATCTATATTCAAACCTTTAAATTCAAATATAGATCACATCTTCATATCATCACTTTTAAATTCAAAAATACGATTCAACCTCTATCCAAAAATTAAACATAGGATTAAACTTTATCTCTTCGTTTAAAATTTGAATTACTCACTTACACATTTTTCGGGACAGGGTATTACAATCGGATTAGGATCTTATGTAATTTTCTAACTAAATTGCATGCATTTTAGAGAGAGATAGGCACAATAGGTGGATTCTACGTCATTTAATATTGTTCATGTAAAGTTTCGGGCAACAAGAGCCATATAATAAAGTCTATCCATTGCGTCTATAGTTATTTGAATTATACCATGCAATTCGGACATAGAGGATATGAATCTAGAGTCATTAACGGTTCCTTACACTGCCTGCCAATCAAATACATGAAAAGACAAAAGATGTAATATCATAGTACGTCTTTTATGTATAGGTCAAAATCAATATTGCCTCCTAAGTTTAAAAACTACGATTTGTATCATTTTATGTTTTGAACATGATTAATCTTTGTCCTCTATTTAAATACCCATAAGACAAAATTACAAAAAAAATTAAAAAAATTAGTGAAAGCCCAAATCCAAATGAGACTATAAAAAAAATGAAGAAGGGAAAAAACGAGAGAAGAGAACCAAAAACAACCCCAAAGCCACCTTTATCTTTCAAAACAACAATTTACATCCTTTATATTTTGATTACGATGAATCATAGCTTAGTTAAATCACATACAAAATAACCTACATATTCGTCTAAAATAAAATTATTAAAAATATTTTAAAAGAATTATCAAAGCCCAAAAGCTAATGGGACTATCGGGCAAAAAAAAATAGTGAAAAAACGAGAGAAGAGAACCAAAAACACCCCCAAGAGTTCCGAAAGAACGCGTCCCTCTTAAAGCCCAAAAGCCACCCCCTCTTCACAGCCGCCCCCGCCCCCGGGCCTCGACTGCCCGGGACGTCAAAGCCGAACTCTCTTTTTCAAATATGTTCACGGCGCATACCCCGTGAGACTATGAACACAAAAAAAATATTGAGATGACTTTTGTCTATAGGCTTCAATCCTTTTCTTGTTCTTCACCTTCAATCCATTTCAGACAACCCAAATCTGTAGACTTTCACCCCGTTTGTTCTTTACATTATGATCATGGTTATTATTCTGCTTCTTCGTCACCTTTTACCGAGAAGCACTCTATTGAGAGGTACCACAGGGACCAGTGGCTGTACAAGAACCAAGTGTTGCGAATCACATCTTGCTCCGTCCCACCTGATTCTGACTCCGTAAGGCAAGATGGCATAGCACTGCAATTGCCAGAGCTGAAGAACATGCTTCGGGTGCTTATAGAGAAGAGAGAACGTGAAGGATGTGGTGGGGGGAACTATGGGCCAGGGAAAGTGTTCTTGGTGGGGACAGGGCCAGGAGACCCTGAGCTGTTGACACTCAAGGCTGTAAGAGTCATTCAGGGTGCTGATTTGCTCTTGTATGATCGGCTGGTGTCCGAGGAAGTGTTGGATTTGGTTGGCGCCGATGCTAGGCTCCTCTATGTAGGCAAGACAGCTGGTTATCACAGTAGGACCCAGGTAACAAGTCTATCTATATAGTAGCATCTTTTGTCATTTGGGTTTGTGGGTTTGCTTTGTTTTTCAACTGAGTTTCTGCTAAGAGTCAACCCTTCTCTGTTTCTCCTCAAGTTCGTTTCTTTTTTGGGGCATGTTTGTTAGTTTGGGGATGTGTTCTAATGGTTTGCAATCGGCTGTTTAGTACTAGTAAATAAAAGTTTTTTTTTTCTAGGCTACTAAAAAGAAGTTGAATTGGCATTGTGGGTGCAATTATCTGGTGTTGGGGTCTTGCGATTTTTCGTTACTGCTAAATGTAATGTGAGAAATTGAATCATTAGTCTTTTTCGTTACAGGAGGAAATACATGAGTTGCTTCTGAGTTTTGCTGAAGCTGGAGCTACAATTGTGAGACTGAAAGGAGGAGATCCGTTGGTAAGTTATTTTATTGGGGAAATGTAACTGAAATTTGTTTTCAGTACAGTGGGCAGAAATTTAATTTTTATGTGTTCTGTAGTAGAGCTTTCCCGTGACGTTTTTCTGGGGTTTTAGGTGTTTGGCAGAGGAGGGGAGGAGATGGATTTTCTGCAACAACAAGGGATTCAAGTGAAAGTAATTCCAGGTATGCGATGGTCGAGTCTTCTGAATTTCTTAATCAAACAGAGCTCCGAGGAGGGGCAGTTTTAACTTTTTAGGGGCTTCCATGTGAATGTAGAAAACCATATCTAGAATACAAAATGTCATCTTTTAAAACAAGTAATTGGAGAATAATGACTGCCATCTACAAAGTGATTGTTAAAATTTGGAATGTTTTGAACTTGGAGGAACACTACATTAATTTGGTTCCATTAGCTTGAGGTGTGGTGGGTTAGCTTGAGGTGTGGTGGGCCTTTTACCCAGCCCGTGTTTTCTCTCCATGTGGAGAAGTCATTAACCTTCCCTTCTTTGTGAATCACAGTGCAAGTACGGTACAATCGTTGCCAAATATGAGAGGGTTCACCAATATTAGGAATGTTAAACAAAACGAAATGCAGAAGGAGAAAGATATTATGATGTATTGATCCGCTCTGGCATGAATGGAAGAATGGACATAATCTGCTTTTTGAGTTTGTTGAGGTTGCCTTCCAATATCAAATGGAACTTGCACCATTTCTCTATTGCCTTTTATTGGGGCTGATCTCGTGTTGTTCTTTTGTTGGTAAATTATTATCTCATTAGCATATGAAGCACGGTCTCTTTCATAGATTGGACTTCGCTTGCTAATAATAGGATGTTTATTTTGTGAATTTCTTTGCAGGTATCACTGCTGCTTCAGGAATAGCAGCAGAGCTGGGAATTCCGCTAACTCAAAGATGTGTTGCAAATAATGTAAGATTTTTAACTGGGCACTCGAGGAAGGGAGGAACAGATCCCTTGTTTGTGGCAGAAAGCGCATATGATCCAGATTCAACCTTGGTAGTTTACATGGGCTTGTCAACCATCCCTGCTCTTTCCCTAAAATTAATCCATTATGGTCTTCCCCCTGATACACCGGCTGTTGCAGTTGAGCGAGGGAGCACACCTCAACAACGCACAGTAAGCACAATTATCTTTATCCCTTCTCCAATCTCTGTTTTGCCTTCTTTTTTTTTGACAAACATTTTACCAGCATGCCTGAAAGTCATGACATTTGAGAGTATCTCTTTTTTTAAAATGGTTGTTTGGCATGATAAAAGTTTGACAAACCTTCACCCGCAGGGGTTTGGTCTGGTGGTAAGGCAACGGCTTGGGTTCTCACATGTCCCAAGTTCGAGCCCCAACACCACCACCATCATCCCTGACTTATCTGGGGTGTGTTGGGTGGGGTCCTGACACATGCCCCAGGTTGGCTTGTAGGGCTGGGTACACGAAGTGGCCCGACCCTGGGAGCTCCTAGGTTATAAAAAAAAAGTTTGACAAACCTTCAGCTTGATCTTATTCGTTGCTTTTATTTTGATCGATTATTTCATTGGATGCAGTTTCAGTTTGGATTTTTTTTTCCTAGGCCAAGATATTGACTTTCTTGAAGCTTTTTGTATGTGGTTTCATTTTATTAAAACATTATAAGCTCCGAACATAAAATCTAAGGTACATGTCAAAGGAAGTTCACCCGTCCTTAGACAAGTAGCTCTCTTGGAATTACCGAGTGAAATCTTTAAAAGGGGTCTATGGCAATTGGAAGTTTTCCGATTTTGTGCTGCCAATGCCTACATCTGATTATAGCAGCATTTGCAATTATACAGGTCTTTGCTGAACTAAAGGATCTTGCCCAGCAAATTATGTCTGCGCACTTAGTTTCACCGACTCTGATCATCATTGGAAAAGTTGTTGCACTTTCGCCTTTGTGGTCACTTTCTTTGAAAGAAGCATCCAGTTTGGTGGAGGCTAAAAAGACATATTTCAGGCTCAGAAACAATCATGCCGACGGACAAGGAATTAAAAGGTTGAGTTGACTCCTACTTCTGGATGGGGGCATATCTTGTTTGGATCTTGGTGCGATTGTTAAGATTGAGATCGAGGAACATCGACTCATGAGCAAGCTGGCGTCCAGAAATTTCGTTTTACTTCTTTGGGCTCAATTAATAAGCATCTGAGAAGCATGATGTTGTTTGAATCCAGCAGTGAGGGTTGTGGGGTCATCATCTCTTTGCTTGTAAGGTGAGGAAGAGCAATCTTTTTTGCTTACTTAGCATGTTTGGATGCATATCAATCAAGTGTAATTGCATTTGCAGCCTTATTCTGTAATGCAGATAAACATCAAGTTTCTTATGATTCGTTCAAATGATATGCTAATAACTGCATTACATTCCTTAAATATAGGGATGTACATCATATGTGTTGGATTTTGCATCCAAATGAGAACCAAACGGCTTGTGCCTTGGACGTGCTCTTCTCTTGTTCAGTTGTTTGCTTACCAAAAACAGGCATTGGCATTGTCAGTTATATGTTTTACTAAGCAGTGCATGTATTATCGATTGTGATAATTGAGTGGGTAAATTGGACCATGCGCAGGAGTGAAATCATGCTTGGTTGTTACTTTTAAGGGAGCAATGCCATAGAACGCCTCTTAATTATAGGCCAAAATCAATTTTTCTCTCCTAAGTTTCAAAACGGTGATTTGCGGCCTTTATATTTTGAACATTATCAATTCTCGTCATCCGTTTGATTTGGGCATTGAGTGAGTGGAAAAACATGCAAAATGATCTAAATGTCACTATAAGCTAAAATTAAAAAAAAATCAAGAAATAATTTAAAAATAAATAGATTACTAAATAGAATTTCAATAATTTTATTTAAAACATATTCTTTTTCTATATACGATTTTTATTTTTTAATGAATTTTTAAATATTTTCATTAATTATTATTTTGGATGGACATTTCGATCATTTTGCATATAGTTTAATAGTCATTTCAAATGAAGGGGCGATGATTGATTACGTTCAAAACATAAAAGACGCAAAGAACCTTTTTGAAACGGAAGGAGGCGAGATTGATTTTGACATATAATTAAGAGGTGTATTATGACATTACCCCTACTTTTAAGTATGTATGGATCACACTTACATACATGTAGTACGCATGAAATCATGTTCACTCGCAAGATTCTCCTCATACAAGGCGGAGGGGACTTCATGAGTTGTATGGTGCTTCCCAAATATATATGCCTTTGTATTTTTAGTTTTATTCATTAATGATTAATGTTTTACTTGAAATTATGGTGTGTATATGCTGATGTTTTGCTGAATCCCAGCTCCTCTGTAGTTAAGATAACTGATGTGTCTCATTCATCATGCTTACTCGGAAATTTAAATTAATTCCCTTTTTATTGATCTTTTGCTGCATGAGTGATGTCTATACAACTATCGTATCAAATATAATCCAAAGTGATATAGAGCTTGTGGATGTTGGAAGAAAATCACAACAACCAAAGGACAACTAGTGACCCCTATTTTTGATGATTAATTGAATGCATGAAACTACATGCAAAATGTTTGCATTAACTTGATATGCTATTAGGGATTCCTCTTCCGGCGACCCCTGGTTTTGAGGATGGATTCAAGAGCTGATCATATGGAACAACTCCAGCACTGAACTCTGTTCTTTATATTCATTTTGTTATTCCTCTCACGACTTATCAATAATGTCTTCAAGATTCATCGGCCTGCCCTTACACCTTTCAAATGCAGCCTTTGTGACAGGCTTTTCAGCCCAAAAATTGTTAGATACTCTTACCAATATGCTCCTCGTCAAGTGAGTGATTGATTGTGCGTTCCACAGAGACATGACGTTGGTTACTTGAATCTGTGAAGGGAAGCACTTGAGCAGTTCATCTTCGGGCTTCATCTAGAACTTTTTAAACTCATCTTTGAATGGAGTTCTCTTAGTTGGCATGTTGGTTCGGCTTTATAAGATTTGTGTGTAGGGCGCCATAAGGTGATTCTTGTTTGTTAGCACTGACATGTGCAGATTTTTGGCGCCTAGCAACAAGGCTAGATAGATGTTATAAGTTGACTGATCATCCCGACAGATACAGATGTTTGATTGTATTTATTGAGGTTTACAACAATTGCATTTGAAAGGTACATCGTTTGAACATTCCATCCAAGAAAAATCACATTATTGGGAGCAAAAGCGTAAATAATGAAACTAATTGCAAATACATAACACAGATACCATCATTTCTAAATTAAATGGATATGCTATTAGGAACTCCTCTTCCGCTGACCCCGGGTTTCGAGGATGGCTTCAACAGCTCATATGGAACAACTCCGGCTCCAACTCTATTCTTCAGATCCCAATTGTTGTTCCTCTCATCGATGATCTCTTCAAGCTTCTTCAGTCTGCCATTGAAATCTTCAAATGGCAGGATTTTCCTCCCATGATGGTTCCATAATTTCACCCAGATACTACTCATCCGGTGAGTGATTCGATAAAACATCCAAAATAGCCATCACTTTGGTTGCTTGAATCTGTGAAGGGAAGCATTTTAGCAGTTGATCTTCTGGCTTCAACATGAACTTCTTAATTTCATCTTCGGATGGATCCTCGGTTGGCATGTTGGTTCGAGCAATTGTAGGCCTGTTTGGGAAGTACCCACCAAAAATGTACTGCCCAAAGTTCACAGCTGCATGGTGGCCGGAGGTTACCCAGATTATGGTCGTTAGAACCTGAATCAGATTTTCAGTGTTTTTCAGGACAGGCCACCATGGCTCATCCTTCTTGTCTGCGTGACCCACGGTTCTGACTTCTGTCCACCAAGCTTGAAGCTCCTCATCAGCCTGGACAAAAGATGGTTATGGGTAGTAGTGGTTTACATAGTCGCTAACCCATTGCTTAATGGCATCCCAAAGGATGAGACCATCATTGGCAAAAGGGTAATCTTCAATCGTTAACCTCAATCCATGCTCTGCTGTTGGATCCTCAACTGCCATTCCCCTGAAAAGTAATCAACAAAGGGTAGATTAGAAGTTTCATAGAGCATGTTCTACCAAGTCTTTTGCAAGTGTAGCAATCCACTAGATATCAAGAAGTTGCTGAGTGACTAAGTCTTATGGGAACCAGGGATAAACTGGAAAGATCCTATATTACTTTGTTCACATCTAAATACCTTCTAATCAGGTCTGCTGGCAAGCCTTCCATGTCAAACCGCCAGAGCTGGTCATAAGCAACAGAACTGAGCTCTATTGAGTAATTGCCTGGTGAGAACGTGGTTTCGATGATTCCACCTGCGTTAATAAGCGCTTCACGCACAAGAGCATTAATTTTCATAGTGTATCTGAAATGAGGAAGTAGAAGTCTATAGATTGGATGCATTGCACTTAATTGTCGATTAGCTGCAATTATGTTTGGCTCTGTACAGCAGTGAGTCCTCAGCCTGCAATGGTACATAAGTAAGAACCCAAACATGTCCTGGATAACACATTTAATTCTCAATGGACTAGCATTATTCAAAGGGAAGTTTCCTTGTCATTGTTTCTTTGTCTCAAACCATTTATAGAACCACTCTAGTCTAGTGTGGTACAATTCTATGTTTCCAGAATGCTTACCAGTGAACGACAAGCTGATGATAGCCAGAGTCATGAGCACAAACATGGGCTTTAGCCAGTCGCCACAGCCAACAGCCAGTGGCATCCCAAGTCGGGGAGAAAACTTGCTTCCATTGTGGTTTATCAACACTAGGAGGCCGAGTGAGTTCAATGGCAAGAAGCCTCAGTGTACCATCCTCGGTAAGAAAGAACAGTTTGAGAACCATACAAGGTGGTCCGTTCAAGTTCTCTTACTTTGTTCACGAAAGGTAGTAACAGGTCATGGTAATCCAACATAAACAGTCTCTTACTTTGCAAGGCCTGCAACCATAGATAAACCAGAGGACTCCTAGTTCAGGAAGTGGATTGCCTATGAAAAGGGTTAAGTGTATAGAGATGCGACCAATTTGGTCTTGCTTTCTGCTATATGGTTAGATGAAATAACTTAAGAAGGATGAGATCCCTTTTTCATTAGATTTGTAGGGGTAGATGAAAACATGTAGGCAGATTTTTTCTCACTTAAGCACCATCGGTGATGATTCTTATATTTCTCTTACTAAATATTGGAAACAAATTTTGATAAAGCACATTTTTAATTGAACACAGTACTCAATGAAACAACTGCTACCAAAACGATTAAAACTAGGTGCATTGGCAAAGAAAACAGTTGTTGTTCAGATGAGTGGTGATCAAAATGGAATGGAATACTGGTGACTCAGACTGTGATTGTTGTAGTGTAATAGGTGTCTCATATGGGATTACCTCTTCGACAGTCATAATGCCTCTGATCTCTCGTTCCACTAATTCCGTTGTAATCAAGGATTCAGGTGAGCCGTAGATCTCAGGGTCGAGCTTACTTTTCAATGGCCACTCCTGAATGAAATAGGTAAGTTACTAACTAAATGCCTCAAAAAAGTTATATAGAAGTAAGTTCTCTGCTAAATGCTTAGGAAAAATAAATTTCTCTGCTATATAAGAGAGAAATATCCTAAGCCCTTCCATATCCCAGATCCAAAATAACTCAGAACCTGAATGCTATTTATGCCAACAATTTTGGGTATATACACAAACTTCCTGGGAAGTGGAGTTCATTGATCTGGAAGGACTAAGGTTATGTAAAGTACATGAAGACGGGATGCTTTTTGATTCTCCTTCATTTTCCTTTTTAATTATATTTTTGTTTGTACAAGAATTGAAGAATACCCACCATAACTAGTTGTATGCTAAATGGGTTGAGACCAGCAAGAGTTTGTCTAGAAAATTCTTCATCCCTGAACCATGCGAATTTATCTCCTGCAAAAGGAGGATTATTCATAGATACAAATGAGATCAGACGCACAAGAGAAAGATAAAAAGAAAGTGATAGACAGCTAGGGAGAGAGACACATACTATCAATCATTTCAGGGGTCTCAAAGCGTAAAAGATCTTCTTTGCTATCAACAATAGCCTTCACTAGCCTTGGCACTATTGACTGAAGGAGTCCTTTAAGTTTAGGTTGTGGCAATGCCACCCCTTCATTAAACAGTGAATCTATAGCCGTGAAGAAAGGAAACCCGAGGTTTGGGTCGAGCATTGCTATCTCAAGCTGAGGCAGTAATGCATGCAGCACATTTTTCAGGGTACTTGTTGAGAATGTCACTTCTTTAACCTCTGAGAATGCTTCGTCCCTCGGCACATACATACTGCTGCTTTTTTGTTCAGATAATGGATCTACATCGTCACCACATACACATCATATCAAGCAAAGCTACCAGGTGTACGTGTTCTTGACCTTATCCAAGCTCAAGTAAGCTGATAGTAGAATGCAACTCTTTACGACTATAATCTATTTTTGTTGTCTATTAATGCTATTCATGACAAAGTAAGCTTCCAAATCTGTCTAGTCTATACAAAATTAACTGTTGGCGATTTGTTCGTTTTTTTCTGCCACATCA
The DNA here is from genome assembly GCA_963930655.1 of Myrica gale. Lineage (NCBI taxonomy): Eukaryota > Viridiplantae > Streptophyta > Magnoliopsida > Fagales > Myricaceae > Myrica > Myrica gale. The sequence goes on along the minus strand of OZ005607.1, from coordinate 188,832 downwards.
AATGCGGCTTTTGTTGGCAAAGTTATTTTTTTCTTCTTTAGGTTTTGTAATGGAGTTTGAGTTTTCAGAATGCGGACTATTTTCTTCCAAACCTCATTGAAAAAGTTAATTAGCAAAATAGACAAATTTTCTTCATTTTAATTTTGATGAAATTAAGCTAGCTGTATCAAAAGGAATTTTGGTTACCCTTTTCATAGTGCGGGCGTCCTGTTCTGCAGCGCCTTGGGTATGGATGATGATCTTTGCCTCCAAAGACAGGCCGCGCATACTCGGTGCTTTTCTCAGGGTCACCGAGATCATTGTACGTATCATAATCGTAAATCCTTTCGAACGATTTCCGTTCTCCTTCTCTATTGCCTCTTAAATTTTCCAGCTCTATTTTTCTCAACCTTGTCAACCCACTAGGAGTCTTTGATGGTCGGTAGGACTGATGAAAATAAGATACATATGTAGTCAAGTATAATTAGTCCATATTAAAACTCCACAGGATCTCATACAAAATATAAATCTAATTTATAAAACTAGAATCTTTCAAGGATCAACTTGACCAAAAATAAAAATTGAAGAACTCTATGAAATGAGTAAGCATTATCATGCAAATTAATACTCATAAATATGAAACAATGGATGAGCTAATTGCATATTCAAATTTGTGAAACTATCACTTATCCCAAAAGTTTAAAGGAATATGTGAATTTTAGTATTTAAATTATATTATCTAATACTTCTCTCACTTGTGGGCTAGACTCTTTCACCCTTAATTGAAGAGCTAATATATGTATATTTAATTGAAATGACGGGTGAAGGGCCAATCTGGGTTTCAGGATTTTTTTAAAGAAATTGCTATTTATTCAAAAGCAAAAGCTGAAGCTTTATATTTTATTATTTTAAATTACATTTTTCAACATAATTCCATATGATAACTTACTAAGGACAAAGGAAACCGGAGAGGAGCTTATAACTAGCAATTATAATTAAGCGAGAAAACTAAGTGAAGAAGATTCGCTTTTCAGGATTGTCGTATTTGGAGTGAACCTATGAATTACATGTAAAGTGAACAGGGCCACTGGGGAAGCTATTCAGAACAATATTCTTGAGGTAGATCTCCTTGTGGTGTTCATTCTCTAATAAAACAGCTCCAATCTGTCCAAAACTGGCCGAGACTACAAATTCACTTTCGTATGTCACCTCGTCGTCCTTGTGGCTCACTTTGTGCGCAAAAGACTCGATCGTTTCCCTCTCCAAACCCGTATCTGTAATGATATGTAGATAAAGAAAAAAAAGGGTTAATTGCACTGTAGGTCCCTGTAGTATTAACGTTTGACAAAATAGTCCCTGAGGTAAGAGTTTCTACAAATTAATCCCTGAGGTCACATGTTCTGATAAAAAAAGTCTCTCCGTCACTTCCACATTAGAGCTCTAACGGCAGTTGCTGATGTGGCAAAAAATGACACGTCAGCAACCAATAGGAGGATGACACGTGTATATTAAAAAAAAACAAATAAAATTTTTCCCTTCCTTTTGCCAAGTAAGGGCCACGTAATCATACGGGTTCACGGGGCCCGCATTCGCAAAAAACTAGCTCCAGGACTCGTAATGAACCCGCTGTACAACGGGTTCAGGCTAGGGTGCTGCCCAAATAGAGCTAAATTCTGTGCCGCGGCCAAAACCTGAGGTGTCTGCGATTGCACTGGTGCCTGTACCAGCATCTGCACCGGATTCTTGCCCTTACAATCTTTTGCCTTCTGGCAATCCAATCGGTGCCCCTCGAACATTTTGTACGGTTCTTCCAGAACCTTCTTTGCCCCGGCCTCGCTCTTATAAACGAAAAACGCAAAGCCTCTGGATCTTCCGATAGTTGAAGGCGGAGAGTAGGGTCTGGCGCGTGGTGTCCTAGCTGACGCCGTGGACGAAGATCTTGCGGTGCGATATATCATGATCGGCCACCTCGCGGATATGCTGGATGAGGGAGGGGAGCTGCTGGGCCACATTCGAGATGAGCTCGATGAGTTGGTCCTTGGAATAGGGCTCGAGTAGTTTCGGGAGCGATTCTGAATCGGAATCGTAGCCAGAATCTGTTGTTACTGTTAGGAGGGGCAACCGGGGTTCTTGTTGTATTTCCTGCGGCTGTTGTTGTTGAATTTGTTGTGGTGGAAGCAGTTGGGGATTTTCAGGCTCTTCGGTTTTTGGTTTTTTGTTGGTAGGGAAGTCGATTTCCGACTGTTCTTGTTGCTCTTCCTTGAATTTTTTAACGAGGCTTCGCTTTTTCATCTTTGGTGTCTTTGCCATTGAAGAGGGAGATGGGGAAGGTTTTGGGATGGGGTTTTGCTTATAGTCGCACGATGAACCAGCTCGCGGGTAAGGGGAACCGACAGTTTTTCAGCTTCAGAACCGGCCTCAACAATATGTTTATTTGCTTTTCCCCGGGGCCGATAATCTTTAATCTAATTACTATATTTAATACATTACTGAACTCAATGTCTAGCTTTGTCTGGGTGGTGTAGTTGGTTATCACGCTAGTCTCACACACTAGAGGTCCCCGGTTCGAACCCGGGCTCAGACATTTTGCGTAAACATACAGAAGGGAGAAAATTTATGTTTTTTTTGTTCTTTTTTATATACACGTGTCATCCTCCTATTGGTTGCTGACGTGACATTTTTTGCCACGTCAGCAACTGCCATTAATGCTCTAACGTGAAAGTGACGGAGGGATCTTTTTTATCAGAATATGTGACCTCAGGGATTAATTTGTAAAAACCCTTATCTCAAGGACTATTTTGTCAAACGTTAATACTACGTGGACCTACAGTGCAATTAACCCAAAAAAAAAAACACCAAAAACATGATTAAAATTTAAAGAGAGTAAGAACGAAGCAATTCATTGAAAAAGTGCGGTGCAGATATTTCTGAACCCAATTAATGACTAAAAAAGACTGACATATAGTACTTTTTTTCCTTTCATCTCAACATATATATATATATATATATATATATATAACGTATCAGCTAGCGTAGGAGGTTCCAGTACTTTCACATGATCTACAGTACCACTAAAAGCGTATATTTTGTGGAGGTACACCAGCTTGTTTAACCGTTGTTTACCATGCACGCATGGCGTTTTCGCAAAATTTTGATCACTATTGAAGATAATGGTGCCTAAAGAAAATTTAACATGAGCTAGCTGGTAGATAATCCTCGAACTTACTGGGATCAAGCTTAGCGCTAACAAGCTCCAACATAAATGTTTTCCCGAGTAAATCAGTGAGGTTATCGAGGGGCCTGGTTAAGCTTAGGTTGGAGAAAAACCCTCCTGTGGCTTTCACTGTCAAAAGTGCCTTAAGTACCAAAACTGACTTCTCAGAGACGGATGGAGAAGAGGTGAGGCTTTGCTGCAGACGAGAGTCTACCATTCTCGCTAGGTTGCAGTTACAAGAAGGAACAATGAAGTTTTAAGAGATAGCCAGAGAGCGGTTTGCAAAAATGGCATGGGTGCTGGATTTATTTATAGACAAACAGCTAGCTGGGTTTCTGCGTGTGTGATCAGAGAGAGAGATGCCAACGTTTCCCGGTGATCGGCGAGCGCCCTCACATTGGCAACGTTTTACATCTGCTGAGAAAATTAATTAAACCCCAGCTACAGTACTGCTTTGTCCTTTCGTTCAATAACAAAGGACGAATATTAGGTAGGTCAGAAGTTGCATGTGAATTAATTCTTTGTCAGAACAGAGAGTCAAAATTAGATAACTGATACTTTATTTGTTAATGTCTCGTTTGGATTAGCAATGTTTTTAGAAGAAAACAAACGGCTACTTTTGTCCCCTAATGAAGCAAACAATATTATAAGTTGTATCTGGCCCCTACATACGTACTATCAAATCTACTGTCGTAGATTGCTTCTTTGTTTAATTTTGTCTGTTTTTTCTTTGTACATAAAATTTTTGGTTATCTCTTTCATGACCACGAAGCTGGCGATCGCTCCTGGCCTAGATGATCATGATATAACTAGCTGGGTTTCTCATTAATCTTAATTTTCACGTTTTTCTCGACAATAAGAAGGAAGACTATTAGGTATCATGTATCAGGACCAGCTTTTCTTTCCTTTTCAAGGTAAATAGTTGTATAAAGTGAAAAAAATACGGTGAAAGATATATATATATATATAGTACATAAATCATGACAACAAATTGCATGATTAGATTCATTCCCTTAAGCTATAATATATATATGTATTATATAGCCATGCATGTATATTTATATAAATTACTAAATGAAAGTACTCCATTTATAAGTTGTTACATCTCGCTTTGCGTGCTACTTCCAGCATTCCAGTTCAGAGTTTGTCTTGGTTCAATCTATAGCAGAGATGTTTTTATATGTTCAGGCAGAGGCGGAATGAAGGGGTGGCAAACTGGGGTGCTTACAGTAATTTCTGTACCAAATGACTAGAAAAGACTGATATATATTCCTTTTTCCTTTCATCCCAAAATGAAGTATCAGCGCAATTAAGTTCCAGTACTTTCAACTGATCATCTACACCACTAATTAAGACAGTATATTTTGTGTAGGCACACCAGCGGCAGCTTGTTTAGTTGTTTATCGTGCAAGTACGTATGCATGGTGCCTAAAGAAAATTTAACCATGGTTAAAGTGGAATCATGAGCTGGTAGATTATCCTCGAACAGTCGAACTTACTGGGATCAAGCTCAGCGCTAACAAGCTCCAACAGAAATGTTTTCCCGCATAAATCAGTGAGTTCATCGAGGAGCCGGGTTAAGCCTAGGTTGGAGAAAAACCCTCCTGTGGCTCTAACTGTCAAAATTGCCTTAAGCAGCGAAACTGGCTGTTCAGAGACGGATGGGAAACAGATGATCAGGCTTTGTAGCAGACGAGAGCCTACCATTCTTGCTAGTTTGTAGTTACAAGAAGGGACAGTGAAGTTTTAAGAGATTGAGAGCGGTTTGCAAAAAATGGCATGGGGTCTTGGATTTATTTGTAGACAAACAGCTAGGGATCACAAGAGCTTTAAGAGATAGAGAGCGGTTTGTAAAAATGGCATGGATCTTGGATAAATTTATAGACAAACAGCTACCTAGCATTATTTTTTTTTCTAAGCAAATATTCATTCCACCATCTCAAAGAGAACAGAGTCAAGGTGGGAGGGGGATCATCAGAGTTAAGGATTACAAGCGGCATACAATGATTAGGGATATTGCCCTCCAAATTTTCCAAAACATCCCAGTTGGCTAAATTGTGGGCTAACATATTAGCACCACGACAAACATGGGAAAATTTCCAGCTGACATGAGAAATGATCAGCAACGCTTGAATATCTTGAATGATGGGAGCAATAGACCAGTCCAGAATAGAATGCGGCAAGCAAAGGGCATTACAAACCTGCAAGTTATCCCCCTCAAAGTCAACCAAAGGATAACCAAGAAGACAACCTCCCTGACAGCGAATAACGCTGCATTGGCCTACCTAGCTATGTTTTTGCGTGCGTGCGTGTGTGTGGGTGAGAGAGAGAGAGAGAGAGAGAGATGCCAACGTACGATATTAGGTAGGTCAGAAGTTGGCTGTGAATTCAACGTCGAAAGTCAAAAGATTAGTGCAGGATACTTTTATTTGTTTCTTGTTTGGATTAATTAGCAATATTTTTTTCTAAGCAAAGATTCATTCAAAGATCACCAATAGACAGCTCGGGGGGGATTATCAGCATTCATTACATCTGTAGGAATACAATGAACCCGAATATTGTTCCCTACTAAGTTCTCCCTAGCTGCCCCATTTGGCCAGGCTATAAGCTACACCATTAGCTAGTCGACCAACATGGTGAACCTTCCAGCTAATCTGATTACATAAAAGAGCTTTGGCATCCAAAATATAGGATGAGATCATAGACCAATCCGGTTGGAAATGCTCCAGACTTAGAGCATTGCATATATACTTGCAGATTGTCCCCCTCAAACTCAATTAGAGGGTAATTAAGGAAACTAGCCTCCTAAACAGCAAATAAAGCTGCTTTGGCCTCTCCTACTAAAGGAGTACCAGGCGGAGCTCTCTTTGTCCAAGGCTCCAAGAAAAGAGTGTCTGTCCTTCCCTATTACGGCAAACTGCTGCTAAAAATGAAAATTCACTCCGAATGGCAGCGTCAAACAATTATTTGTGTCCTCTTAGGAATAATTCGCAAACAATTAATATTAATATTATAAGTTGTATCTCATGTTCTGTCCCCTAGCTACATATCAATTTCAACGTCGACGTACGTAGGTGATTGCTTCACTGTTTATTCTGTTTATTTTTCTTTGTTTAAGTACTTGAGATCTCATATATATATTCATGATCGCACAAAGCAACTTGGGTATAAACGTTCATTAATAATGATCAAGTTGGTGAACTTATAAATTAGTTATCAAGTTGATGTCAATATATATATATATATATATAGCTTTGATAGACCAAGGCCTTATGGGCTACAGCAGGACGAAGCTACTGTTTTTCAAAAAAAAAATTATGTGTAAAATTTCAAATTTTTGCAAATTTTTTTTAATATAAGTGAAAAAATAGGGAGTAATATTTGTAATGGCCAACTACACCCAAATTTTTTTTGAAAAAATAAAGCTGAGTGGAAAAGAGAATGTGTGAGAGAATATAACTACTTTATAAGTAGGCCCTCTAATTTTCAAAAGAAAAAAATACTAAGAGTGTTTTTTTTTTTACTTTTCTCTTTCCCTCCATTTTTTTCTAAAATTAACCCTCCCTCCCTCTTTTCTAAAATGTATCCCTCTCTCTTCAAGAGTGTATTTTTCTACTTTTTCTTCTCTCTACCTCATTTCTAAAATTCTTATTCTCTTATTTTTCTCTCACTTCTGTTTCTCACTATTTACACTCTTATTGTCCAGATTTTCTCTCAATGAACTCTCTTTTCTCTCTCTCCCATTATTTTACCTCATATACAGAAAAATAGCAAAATCCATATTCAACGCTTGGAATACAACAAACTTTTTTGCTTTTCACATAAAAAACTCCCCTTCAAAGTTAGAATTCTAAATGTTATTACATTTAATTATTATTGTCTTTTCTTTCTAAAAATATACTCATTTCATTATTATTGTCTAATTAAATTATTATTGATCTATTATTTGTGTGTACCTATGTTATTTTGGATAGATTTTAACATTACTTTGTGCCTTTTATCAATAACTTATGAGTCCATTATTCTGAAGATTTTAAGCTTTTGATTGTATTCGGCTACACAAGGTTTTATCCTATATACGTCCGGTATATATGTTTGACAGCTTTTGACTTTATGCCAAATTATTTTTTTTATGCTGATTGATTGGTATATATGTTTGACAGATGAGCTACCAGAAAATAATATGAATATCTTAATTAATTAATCTAAGCCATATTCAACACCCCTCACCCCAAATACTCATCATGTTATCAATTTTTTTTTGTATTCCCTCCTATATAAATTCTATTCGACCTCAGTGATGAAACATGATAAAGCTAATTAATAGAACCAAAGTATGACATCATGTTATAGATACATGGTATCTTCGTGATTAATTAATATAGTTCATCTAGCTAGGGAGAAGATTCAACGAAATCCAAAAAAATAAAGCAGATTTGATTTTCTTAACTAATTATCTTGAAGGTTTTTTATAAGACATGACGAGGGTGACATTTATACACGCATGCGAGCACGTCTAATATTATTAGTTAACACCCTCCCTACTTACTAGTGAAGAATATATTAGGGTAGTGGGTTTCAATAAGGTTATGACTACAACCTTCTAACTGCCATGGATGGTATATATATTAGGGTAGTGGGTTTCAATAAGGTTATGACTACTTACTAGTGTCAAGGTTTTTTGTTTTATAATTTACGGGAACATTGTATTTGATTTATATACTCTCATCATTATTAGCAGGGAGAAAGAGAGAAAAACATACCCCAGTCAGGCCCCAAAGATTTGTCATGCTCTGGACATAGGGGGGTTACTGCTCTCCATGTCTTCCCTTCAAGTTGCAAGTTTTGAATTGAATTATCTCTCCAATCTCCGTGAGTTTAAGAAGATGGGTCAGCAAGTTTTCTCGAACATCTTCAAGGGAAAGATCTATGAGTATTGGAGAGATAATTCAATTCAAAACTGAGCTCAATTGAGTACTTGCCTGGTACTCAATTGAGCTCAGATGTTCGAGAAAACTTGCTGACCCATCTTCTTAAACTCACGGAGATTGGAGAGATAATTCAATTCAAAACTTGCAACTTAAAGGGAAGACATGGAGAGCAGTAACCCCCCCTATGTCCAGAGCATGACAAATCTTTGGGGCCTGGCTGGGGTATGTTTTTCTCTCTTTCTCCCGGCTAATAATGATGAGAGTATATAAATCAAATACAATGTGCCCGTAAATTATAAAACAAAAAACCATGACACTGCAGGAAGCGTTTTGACCAAGACATGCATTCTATGCGTGTGGGCAACTCATCATGTAATGTCCGGAAATGAGGAGATGGCTTTCACATTAGGATTTCTCAATCATTCGAGAGCGAGCTTCTTGTTTTTGTCTGAACCATTGGAAAGATTCTTGTGGACAAAAAATTATCAATATTTGCTTTACTTTTCCGCAATCAACCCTTTTACAGGTGCTGTGGACACCAAAATAATCTCTCTTTCCCTTGAAGATGTTCGAGAAAACTTGCTGACCCATCTTCTTAAACTCACGGAGATTGGAGAGATAATTCAATTCAAAACTTGCAACTTGAAGGGAAGACATGGAGAGCAGTAACCCCCCTACGTCCAGAGCATGACAAATCTTTGATGACGCTTGCACGCTGACACTTTAAGGCATAACAGAGCCAAATTGTATCCTGATGCAGTAGTAAGAATTAAAGTAGCAAGATAGTGGCAACAGTGGTCTTTTGGAAAATTCTAAAGGCTCTGTCTGAGTGTGAGAGAGACAGAGATAGATTATTTGCTATGGCAGATTCCCAAAATGTCTCATCAACCATTAGGTCGGTGATTGTCTTAACCTTGGTTACTCAAGTTCAGGATGACGTGGGTGCCTTGGACTGGGATATCTCGGGTGAAGCGGTTACAATTCGAAGATTGTTGCAGGACCATGTTCAGTGGAGCTTTGTTTGGATCCCCCGGGATGCGAACATGGCAGCTCATAAGTTCGCGAAATGGTGTAGTTCTCATGATGTCGTTGGGGAGTTTTCTCAATCGAATTTACCGGTTGAAGTCCTTACTTGTGATCATGAGGCTCCTTTGAGTCTTCCTCCCTAATGTTTTTTAGGATGCTTGCGTAAAAAAAAAAAACCATAAGGTCGGTGATTCCTTCACTGGTCATTGGCCCATCTAAACCTCCAATCCTTCAAATACTAAACAAAAGCCATTTCCCCCGCAAGAACATCCCCACATGACTATTATTTTCACCTATATAAATATATATAGATCAGAGAGAGAGTCGACGGAGAGAGAGGATGAGACGTTTCGAAACTACCTTTCTTAAAAGAAGAAAACCCGAATCATACGTTGGCATCTCTCTCTCTCTCACACACACAAGCAAAAACATAGCTAGGTAGCTGTTTGTCTATAAATTTATCCAAGATCCATGCCATTTTTGCAAAGCGCTCTCTATCTCTTAAAGCTTCATTGTGATCCCTAGCTGTTTGTCTACAAATAAATCCAAGACCCCACGCCATTTTTTGCAAACCGCTCTCAATCTCTTAAAACTTCATTGTCCCTTCTTGTAACTGCAAACTAGCAAGAATGGAAGGCTCTTCTCTATCCGTCACTCATGAGCAGCCAGTTTCGGTGCTTATAAAGGCAACTTTGACAGTTAAAGCCACAGGAAGGTCTTTCTCCAACCTGGACTTAACCCGGCCCCTCGATGACAACACTTCTAATTTACTCGGGAAAACATTTCTGTTGGAGCTTGTTAGCGCTGAGCTTGATCCCGGTAAGTTCGATTGTTCGAGGATTATCTACCAGCTCATGATTCCACTTTAAACCGTGGTTAAATTTTCTTTAGGCACCATGCGTGCGTACGTGCATGATAAACGACTAATTAAACAAGCTGGTGTGGCTACACAAAATATACTGTCTTAATTAGTGGTGTAGATGATCAGTTGAAAGTACTGGAACTTAATTACGCTACCGCTGATACTTCATTTTGGGATGAAAGGAAAAATGATTATTATATATATATATATAGTCTTTTTCTAGTCATTTGGTTCAGAAATAACTGCACTTTAGTCTGCGTGCTGCTCTTTATTTTCAATGAACTGTTTCGTTCTGATTACTTTATTTAATTTTTTTTGTGAGTTTTTTTTAATCTAATAAGAATATGTCTTACTTTATAAACCACATCATTACAGATACGCGTCTGGAGAAGGAAACGATCGAGTCTTTTGCGCAAAACGTGAGCCACAAGGACGACGAGGTGACATACGAAAGTGAAATATTTGAGGTCCCACCCAGTTTTGGAATGATTGGAGCTGTTTTGTTAAAGAATGAACACCACGAGGAGATCTACCTCATGAATATTGTTATGGATGGCTTCCCGAGTGGCCCTGTTCACTTAACATGTAATTCATGGATTCACTCCAAACACGACAATCCTGATAAGCGAATCTTCTTCACTCACCAGGTGCTAATGAAATATTGCTAGTTATAGCTCCGCTCCAGTTTCTTTTTTCCTTAGTAAATTATAACTACTCAGCCCATCACATAGAATCTATAATTTGAGTAATAAATTCCAACTTTGCCTTACAACTTCCGCTTTTGAAATTAGCAGTAGCTTGTTTGATGTGGTATAAGAGCAGACTTTTGAACCTTGACTTCGTGCTTCACTCCTCATTTTAATTAAAAGATACACGTGTTGAGCTTGCTAATTAAGGAGGAGTCTAAGTCATAAGTAATGAGATTATTGGAGAATATAATTCAAATAATAAATATTTCTACCTCTTTCTAAGAATTTAAGCTTTTGGCATAAGCACAAGTTTCACAAATTCGAACATGATGCAATCAGCTCATCCATTGGATTCATAGTTATGGGTAATAATTTGCATGATACTTATTCTTTTGATATAGTTCTTCAATTTTTCTTTTTAAATGGTCAAACGGATCATCCTTGAAATATTCTAGTTTTATATATAAATTAGATTTAGTTTTGTATTAGTTTAATATGGACTAACATATGAATACATATAATATTTGTCTTCTTTTCAAACAGTCCTATCTACCATCAAAGACGCCTAGTGGGTTGATAAGGTTAAGGAAAATGGAGCTGGAAAATTTAAGAGGCAATGGAGAAGGAGGACGGAAATCATTTGAAAGGATTTACGATTATGATACGTACAATGATCTTGGTAATCCTGAGAAAAGCACTGATTTTGCACGATCTGTCTTGGGAGGCACAGATCATCCATACCCAAGGCGCTGCAGAACAGGACGCCCGCATTATGAAAAGGGTAACCAAAATTCTTTATGATAGCTAGCCACGAAAATTTAAAACGAACAAAAAAATTTGTTTATTTTGCTCAAGTGATTTTTAGTGAGGCAGAAAAAAACGAACAGTATAGACCAGATCGACAAGACTTGGAAGTTGACTTTACCATGAATACCATTAGACAACTAAAATATATAATTATCATCGTAAAAGAGACGTTGCATTGGTAAATGATAATGGTAAGGAACCCTTTCAATCTATATTAATGAGGTCAAGAACACAGCTTGTAGGTTTGCTTTATATGTGTATGCGGTGATGATGCAGATCCATTATCTGAACAAAGAAGCAGCAGTGTGTATGTGCCGAGGGACGAAGCATTTTCTGAGGTTAAACAAGAGACATTCTCAAGAAGTAAGTTGAAATATGTGGTACCTCATTTGAAAACTGCGGTCCGTGCAGTACGGCCTCAGTTGAAAAATGCGGTCCTTCACCCCTCAACAACGGTCCGTGCAGTACGGCATCAGTTGAAAAATCTGGTCCATCACCCCTCAACAAGTGCCGTGAAAAATGCGGTCCTTCACCCCTCAACAAGTTCCGTGAAAAATGCGGTCCGTGCAGTACGGCCTCAGTTGAAAATTCCGGTCCATCTCCTCTCAAGAAGTGCCGTAAACCTCGGGTTTCCTTCCTTCGAGGCCATAGATTCACTGTTTAAAAAAAGGATCACATTGCCAGAGCCTAAAAATAAAGCTGGACACGTCAAGCCAATGAATCTGCTCAGGCGAGCGAAGAAGGATTTCGGCGGCCGCTTTGAGATCCCTGAAATGATTGCTAGTACGTGTGTCTCTCTGATCAGTACTGGCTGGCTTTTTTTTTTCTCTCTCTTATGCGTCTCTAGCTCATTTGTTTATGTTGAATCTTCCTTTTGCAGGAGACAAATTTGCTTGGTCAAGCGATGAAGAATTTTCTAGGCAAACTCTTGCTGGTCTCAACCCATTTAGCATACAACTAGTTCAGGTGGGATTATTCTTCAGTTCTTGTTATACAAACTAAGAGAAATTAAAAAGGGGAAAATTAAATAAAAGAGAAACAAAAAGAACTCTTCATGTACTCTACATAATCTTAGTCCTTCCAGATCAATGAACTCCACTTCCCAAGAAGTTTCTATATATACCCAGAATCGTTGATATAAATAGCATTCAAGTTCTAAGTTATTTTGGATCTGTTGATAAGAAAGAGCAGATAATTTTTCTAAGAGAAATATACAAATACCACACTAGATTTTAATGCCTTTTGTGAAAACTCATCGGGTTTTAAAAAGTTTCAAATTACTTACTAAATTTATCATTTTTGTATAAAAACTCACTGAACTTAATGCCGTTAGCCCCGTTTAACGGAAAATTCATCACGTCCAATCATAACATGACATGTCACTAAATAAATAAAAATTAAAAATAAATCTAAAATTAACAAAAAAACATTATTAATTTTAAAAAAACACCCCGATCCTTTTCACTGTGGAGGGGGAATCCCCCTCCACACCTGGCGTCTCTGGGGGAGGAGGGTTTCCCCTCCACCTCTAGCCCGCCCAGTTCTGGGCGGCCATGGGTGAACCTCCTCCACCTGTCGGCAAGGGTTGCGTGATGGGGGAGATCCGTTAAATTTTTTAGTGACATGTGTCATTGTGATTGGACGTAATGAATTTTTCGTTAAACGGGGCTAATGACATTGAGTTCAGTGAGTTTTTATACAAAAATGATAAACCTAGTGAGCAATTTGAAACTTTTTAAAACCTGGTGAGTTTTCACAAAAGGCATTAAAACTCAGTGTGATATTTGTATATTTCCCTTTTTCTAAACATTTAGTAGAGAACTGAATTATATAACTTTTTTTAGGCATTTAGTGGTAACTGTCCTATTGCAATTCAGGAGTGGCCATTGAAAAGTAAGCTCGATCCTGAGATCTACGGTTCACCTGAATCTTTGATTACAACAAAATTAGTGGAACAAGATATCGGAGGCATTATGACTGTCGAAGAGGTAATTGCATGACACATATTTTGCTACAACTGTCATAGTCTGAGTCACTTGTATTCCATTTCGTTTTGATCGTCACTCATTTGGACAATTGTTTTCTTTGCGAATGCAATTAGTTTTTACCGTGTTGGTACTAGTTATTTTATTGGTCGTGTGTCCATGTAAACATGTCCTTTATCAAAATTTGTTTCCCATATTCATTAATAGAAATATAAGAATATTTACCGATGGTGCTTGAGTGAGAAAAAATTTGTCTCTGGTTTATATGGTTGCAGGCCTTGCAAAGTAAGAGGTTGTTTATGTTGGATTACCATGACCTGTTACTACCTTACGTGAACAAGGTGAGAGAGCTTGAAGGGACCACATTGTATGGTTCTCGGACACTGTTCTTCCTTACCGAGGATGGTACACTGAAGCTTCTTGCCATTGAACTCACTCGGCCTCCTAGTGCTGATAAACCACAATGGAAGAAAGTTTTCCCCCCGAGTTCTGATGCCACTGGTCTCTGGCTGTGGAGGCTCGCTAAAGCTCATGTCTGTGCTCATGACTCTGCCTATCATCAGCTTGTCATTCACTGGTAAGCGTTCCTGAAAAATAGTATCGTACCACACCAGATTGGACTGGTTCTATAAATGGTTTGAGAAAAAGAAACAATGACAAGGAAAATTCTCTTTGAATAATTATGCTAGTCTTTTTTTTTTTTCTTTCTAAGCGAATATTTATGCTAGTCGATTGAGAATTAAATGTGTAATCCAGGCCATGTGTTTGGGTTCTTACTTGTGTATCTTTGCAGGTTGAGGACTCATTGCTGTACAGAGCCATACATAATTGCAGCTAATCGACAATTAAGTGCGATGCATCCAATCTATAGACTTCTACATCCTCATTTCAGATACACTATGAAAATTAATGCCCTTGCGCGAGAATCCCTCATTAACGCAGGTGGAGTCATCGAAAGCACGTTTTCACCAGGCAAGTACTCAATTGAGCTCAGTTCTGTTGCTTATGACCAGCTCTGGCGATTTGACATGGAGGCCTTGCCAGCAGACCTGATTAGAAGGTATTTACATGTGACTTCTACGTAATAGTGGATCTTTCCTGTTTATCTCTGATTCCCGTAAGGCAGAGTCACTCTACAATTTCTTGATATATAATGATTGCTACACTTGGAAAAGACTTCGTAGAACGTGCTCTATGAAACTTCTAAACCACCCTTTGTTGATTAATTTTCAGGGGAATGGCAGTTGAGGATCCAACAGCAGAGCATGGATTGAGGCTAATGATTAAAGACTACCCTTTTGCCAATGATGGTCTCATCCTTTGGGATGCCATTAAGCAATGGGTTAGCTATTATGTAAACCACTACTACCCAGAACCATCTCTTGTCCAGGCTGATGAGGAGCTTCAAGCTTGGTGGACAGAAGTCAGAACCGTGGGTCACACAGACAAGAAAGATGAGCCATGGTGGCCTGTCCTGAAAAACACTGAAAATCTGACTCAGGTTCTAACGACCATAATCTGGGTAACCTCTGGCCACCATGCAGCTGTGAACTTTGGGCAGTATATGTTTGCTGGGTACTTCCCAAACAGGCCTACAATAGCCCGAACCAACATGCCAACTGAGGATCCATCCGGAGATGAAATTAAGAAGTTCATGACTAAGCCAGAAGATCAACTGATGAAATGCTTCCCTTCACAGATTCAAGCAACCAAAGTCATGGCTGTTTTGCATGTTTTATCGAATCACTCACCGGATGAGGAGTATGTGGGTAAATTTATGGAATCATCTTGGGAAGAAAATCCTGCCATAAAGGCTGCATTCGAACATTTCAGTGGCAGGTTGAAGAAGCTTGAAGAGATCATCGATGAGAGGAACAACAATTTGGATCTGAAGAATAGAGCTGGAACCGAAGTTGTTCCATATGAGCTGTTGAAGCCATTCTCGAAACCCGGGGTCAGCGGAAGAGGAGTTCCTAATAGCATTTCCATTTAATGATGGTATCTGTGCTATGTCTTTGCAAGTACTTTCATTTTTTAGGAGCTTCTCTCATCTTTTGCTCCCAATAATGTAATTTTCTTGGATGGATGGGATGTTCAAATGGTATTCTATCAGATGCAATTGTTGTATACCTCCATAAATACAATCAAACACCTGTCATCCATTAATCAACTAACATCTATCCTGGTTGCCAGGATCCTAAATCTCCAATAACCTTTTGATATTTTGAACTCTGACAATGCCCCTCCCCCCTCCATGACTTTGTTCTTGTTGGGATTGAATGAATATTTGCTTAGAAAAAAAAAAACCTTACACTTTCCAACCCATACAATAGAAATGATAACTCAATTCCGAAAGACAAAGTCGAACACTTGAAACAAAATATATTAAAGGGAAAAAGAGCAAAATAACCCCAATTTAACTGCCATTATCCCACACAAAACGGACACCAAAAAAACCGTATTCAACTGTCAACACACAGAAACCAAGACCTCTGTATTGGGCTACTATACCGCTGACATCTCCAAAGTCCCTGCACAAGATTGGGTTGGTGCTCATTCACCTCTAGACAAAATTCACTGCTGGGTTCGTCGGTTCCTTCCCACCACCAGATTGGTGCTCGATCTCCTTCTCGGATCCACGGGAGTCAGGCAGTAGTATTAATTGGCCGGTGGTATAGAGATTAGAAAATCAGATTCTTTTTTACTTCGATATACACATTAAGACTCCTAATCTCAAGCCTCTCAGGGCAAGTACGCTACAATAACAAAAAAAGATTAAATTTCTCTCATTTTCAA
The DNA here is from genome assembly GCA_963930655.1 of Myrica gale. Classification (NCBI taxonomy): domain Eukaryota; kingdom Viridiplantae; phylum Streptophyta; class Magnoliopsida; order Fagales; family Myricaceae; genus Myrica; species Myrica gale. The sequence continues at coordinate 172,543 of OZ005607.1, read as the reverse complement.
ATTAGCATACATAATGAAAACGTAGATTTTATCTTCTAATTACTTTTTTTTTACAAGTAAACCCAAAAAAAAGTACGTAGAAAAAAAAAAACCAAAAAAAGTAATTAGAAGATGAAATCTACGTTTTCACCCAAAAAAAAGATTTTATATTCGAATTTCTTTCGTGAATGATGAATTTGGATGGCATGAAGAATCGAGAGAGAAAACGAGCACCCCCCGAGTGGCGAGCAAGCAGAGGAATACTCCAATCTTTTTCGCTGGCAATCGCGACATGTGGAAGAGGTTTTTGCGTGTTCTTTTTCATGTATGGTAGTATAAATGAAAAAAAGAGTTGTCCTGAACATATAAAAACATCTCTGCTAGAGATTAAACCAAGACAAACTCTGAACTGAAATGCTGGAAGTAGCAAGCAAAGCGAGATGTAACAACTTATAAATGTAGTACTTTTCATTTAGTAATTTATATAAATATACATGCATGGCTATATAATACATAGATGTACTACAAAGAATGACATGTAGAATATATCCTAAGACCTGTTCCTATAAAGAATCAAAAAATGGGCAATCGTATTGCAAGAATCATTGCAGAGTATACTTACAGAAAAACTGTCACCTAAAGTTGTTGTCCACGATTGCCGCCCCAAAGAACCATCATTCCCCAGAGAGAATCGCTTTTTGTTTCCGGAGGCTCAGATTCGAGGGATTTTCCAAAAACATCTCTATTTTTCAGCGGAGGATCCTGTTAACGTCTAATGTGGATAGAAGCTTTCTGCATTAAATCACATGTTGGACCTTGTGTGTGAAACATTACACATACACTCAGGGACAGGATACTTTGTGACGTCCCTTCTGGCTTTGTAAGTTCTGAGTTCTGGCTGCCCTAAGGAGTCACTGTGTAACTCCTTCATGATGCTGTTAAACTCTGATTCTGATAGTGAAGAGTTTAAAAAGTATGGGAGCATGTGTCTTTTGTTAGGGGTTATATACTTCTTGTGCCCTGCATAGGCCCGGTGTCCCTGAAGAAACAAGAAGTTCCAGTTTTCAGACATAGTTGTATAAAACGCATATTACTGACACTCACAGAAGAGAAACAAAGAAAAGCAGGATAAAACATTTGAAAGTTCGAATTCACAAAATTTACTTTCATTAATGATCCATTTGACGGCTTAAAAGATGGCCAAATGGGAAAGAAAATGATTGATGTAGTAAGATTCAAAATTCAGCAAAACTTCTGTGCCACCTTGTACGAGGCAAAGACAGTTTATGCGTAAGGTAAAGGCAGTAAAATGCCAACAGATAACTTCAATTGTTTACAAAAGAGGTCAAACTCAAACCAAATAGTACCATACGATCCTATTATCCCGCTGCTCACTTATAATTGCTTTTAGTTCAGCCCTATTTCTTTTGGACATGTAACTTAAGGCATTATTATCTCAAGCGTTCTCTCATTCTTCATAGATTTTCTGAAAGATAAAGAAAACTTGATAACAAAGCAAGCATAATCTTGTTTTCTACAAAATTTAATCCCCTCCTTCATAGTCTTTTCTAGGAATATTTAGAGTACAAGACTATAGTTAGTGGTTGTTTTTCGGTAGACTGATGTCTCAAGCGTTTCTCTATGTTCTTGTTTTTAGTTACAGGCTTCCTGTTTAGCTGTCTTACAAGATCGAATCTTTCAGGCTGATATCATTTGACAGGCTAGATGAGTTTCGCAAGATTTTGGCCCTTTAGAAACCATACGTTATAGAGAATTGGTACTCATGACAGATTAGTTACTGAGACAAAATGGTGTTGGTGATACCTGGATGGCGTGGCCCATATTTCCCCCATGAGATGGCATGAAAACATCACTATTCTCGCAGACTATATAATCAATGGCAGCCATTAAAGATGCTTTGTTTTTAAATGCTTCTAGTTCACCAGGCAAAGCAAGATCTTCCTTATTGGAAAAATGTGGAAACTCCTGGGTTAATGGCAGCAAAGCTTCGTTCCCACCCAATGGTTCCCCACCAGCCCAGTATATCCTTGTATCTCTTGGAGCTCCCATAGCTTTAAGCAGCCTAAACACAAAATGACCCCAAGGAACAAAAGAATTTCAGTCTGTTTAAGAAGCATCAGATATGGAAAAAGAAAACTAGTTCAGCATACTACGTACATAGGTTTAAACCCATTCAAATTTTATGTTCATACCTGGCTACCTCTACGGCATTCATGGGGCAGAGACCTGCGAGCTTCCGATCATGGTAAGTCATGTTTGATCTTGCAGTTAGGAGCTCAGGCCGTTGCTTCCTTTCATTGGTCACTATCTCATCGTACTCCTGGCTCAGACCAGGAAGGCATCCAGTCCTAATCCATACATCCTTCTCCATTCGTAAATGAAGAGCAAGGTAGGGCCCCTTGCTCCGCATCCTCTCCGCAAGCTTGTTACCAAGTTGCAAAATTGGAGGTGCAAATCTCAATGCATGAAAAGCAACCTGAAGTGAAACAAAGAAGATATTAGAATCGGCCATCCATTTAATTATACTCATTGAAAAGTCAAAGATAGAGTCCGAGCTACAGGCATGCAATAATCAAGTTACCAATTTGAAGTTCAAGAATATAATGAAAAACCAGTGAAGTGGGGAAGACCAGTGCTCATCAGAGTAGAAACAAATAAAACAAGTTGTCAGTTTGAATTAAGAAAGGATGTTCCCAAAACAAAGTTATTGATTTAAAATGTCCCATGATTTCAGAGATCTCACCATGTGCGAGTCTGTTATATTAAACCACAAGCAACGCAAATACTACATGAAAGTTTAAGAGTCTGAATGAAGCAATCTTTACTAAGAACAAAACCTTGTAATACCTTGCATCGAAGCTTCTGCAGATCAGAAGGAAGATCCTTAGAGAGCCTTGAATCCAAACCACGTAAGAGCAAAACCCCTTCTCTGTTAAACTGCAGAAACCAAAGGAGATTGCATAAGATAACCTTTTTCTCAATTGGCATAAACAGGAAGATTGTTCCTCACAGCACAGAGCTGACAACACATTCCCTATATAGAAGGGAACAAAATGAAGAAAACGAAAGCAGGTTTCATTAACACATCAGTAAGGAAGACTAGTATTAATCATAAGGGTCAACCCAGCAATGAAAAAATATTTAGTGAAATAACAGAATTGTAGACAGTTGTCTGATGGCTCTTAAGTTGATTGGTTCCAGCAAAATTATAGTTGCCACAACTCAAACTTCTACGGATTGTTGCAGGAACTAAAAATCAAATGTACATCTTTCTCATAACAAAGGAATAAGATGCTTCCCCAACTATCATAAGAAGGTACTGTTAGAACTACGTATACAGTCAATTCCAAAGGCCAACATTTTCTACCGAGTAACAAACTAACAGCTGCCACAACTTTTTATTTTCTCTTCCTTAAATTTATTTTCCTTTACCAAACCAGCATTTCTAAGACATAAGCAAACAAGAGAAGCTGGTACGCTTACTCTACAGTACAAATACTCAAATTTATCAATACCCGTTTGAGGTAGCGTCCACGTATCCATCTAGGGGAGACATTAAGTGGTGGAATGCCTTCTACTGGCTTTCTCATTAGATGTGTAGATGGTAGCGACGAAACTATCCGGACATCATTGGCAAGAACTTTCTTGAAGTGCTCCAAGTCAAATATATCCGAGAATTCACTGCAACCATCAAATTCAAGGAACACAGAAAAATAGGAAGTCAGTCTTCGGAACTGCAGTGCGCATGGGAGTTATAGAATCCTTACCATAATACATAATATTACTCAAGAAAGACAAGAAATTCAATCAACTTCAACCATGACAGAAGTTTTTGAAGCTTGCTAAATTCAATTGAAAGGCCATACAAATTTCCTAAATTAGGCCCATTTTTTTTATTGCTCAAAAGAATCTAATGACATGTTTTCGTGTATTGATAAATAAAAATCAATCGCAAAAGGCAGTAGTTTTTGGGACAATAATGCAAAGGTTGAATACCTTTCATCACCCCAAATGACATTGACTTGTAATACGGGAACAACCAAAGTAGCGCCAAGAATCCTAGCGATTACCACAGCATCAACTATCTGATTCCTCTGCTGGTTCATTCCGCCAGAAACCACGACCATCAGATACTTTCTCCTACCTGTTACAATCCCTTCACTTGCTCGGCTGTACTCCCGGCTGAACCCCAAGCAAGGCTTGTAGCCCAATCCATCTGGCTGCTTCCAAAACTCACCTTTCTCAAGTTTGTCAGCATCATTCTCACTGTTTTGTCCATTACCCATCTCTGATTTTGGGTACTCATTTGAAATCAACGGCTGTGATTGACCTGTACCATCCAAAACTTCATCTTTCTCAACATTTTCACTACCTTCTCTACTCATCGATGCAAAAGCAAGTTCTGATTTTGAAAATCCATTTGACATTAAGTCCTGTGATTGAGTACTGGTAGGACATGGGTATGAAGAAAATGGGATCAACGGGACAAGCTTGGAGCCCAACTTTAACATACCAAGGAGGGCAAAGAGAAAGAGAATAAGAAACCAAAGTCTTGATCTTTTCAAGCTGAGGAACCTGTTGTTGTTCCTCGAAGATTTCTTTGGTGAGTCAAGGAGGGACTGCAGAGAAGACGATGACAAAGAGTTGATTATCTGAGATGGGACGGAAATGTACGACACCCTCTTGCCGTTACTGCACTTTGACTTGGCCATTGCAGAATGAGAGCCACAGAGGCGCTCTTCTTCTTCTTTCTTAAGAAGGCTCTGTATATACTCGATGGATTAGCTTTCTGTGAAAGCTTTTTAGAGAGAGAGAGAGAGAGATTATTGCGTCTTAGAGAGAAAAATAGACAGCAGCGGCGGGAAGGTTGTCTGATGAATTCTGCGCAACGCGTTTTGTTAAGAAGTTACATGCGTGTTTTAGGACGGCTCTGTGGGATTAATTTAAAGCTGCTGCCAATATCTACGATCTTGTGTTTAGGCTGCGTTTGCCGACCTAACAATCTCCAAAATATTATCTTACTCCTAATAAAATAATTCAATATAATATTTCTCTCCTATAAAAAATATAAAAAATTACAAAAAAATATAAAAAATTACCTCTCTCTTCACCTTTTCACTAAACCCAATACCAACACATATTCTCATACCAAAAATATTACAACACAAACACAGCCTTAGTATAATCCAAGTGCCTTTAAAGTGTTCGTTGGACAGCTAATGTTTTAAATGTATTTATTTGTCTTTAGAATATGACAGTTTAAGCCTTTGTCATATCCAAGTAACTTCTCCAACAAATTTACATTTCCATTTGAAAGCTGAAAATCTATGGATGAGTGATGCTATTTGCACCGTATACTTCAATTCATGGAGTTGTTTATGTTGACTTTGTTTCCAGCTGCCTAATAAAATGCCCAAGTTTACGTGTCCAAGTTTGAGTTTGATTTTGTCAACAAAGAATTAGAGTTAGTTCTTTTATTGATTTTCATGGGATAATTGACGCTAGCAGCATCACTTTTTTCAAAAACAATCATTTAACTGCGACAAACTTTCCATTGAGTAAAAATTATTTGAGCATAAAATGCAAGCAACATTTTCTTTTAAGTCTTAAGATGTTTGGTATTCTAGGTTATCTTCGTTTTGAGAAAAAATATAGGATTTTAGAAAAGTTGTGAATTTTTATGTTGAATAGTATTTTTATTGGTGTTCGTGTAAAATAGAGAGATAAATGATTTGATGTAATTGTTTAATAAAAAAGTATTGGAGTTATGTAAAAAAGTATAGAGAGAGAAAATTTATGTTGAATAAAAAATTAAAAAATTGTTGGAGATTGTGTAAAATGTATTGGTTTTTGTGTTTGAATTCTGAATATGTTCGGTGGTAGATTTGTGAATATACTTAGAATTCTGAAAAAAAATATGAAAACGAACATATCCCTAAGATATGTGGTTTGTAGCAGCTTATATCAAGTCTTACTAGGCTTTTATAGGTTCCCTCAGAGGATATTTGAGTGTTGAAATTTTGAGTATTAGTGTTTGTGAAATATTATAAAATAAAAATATTTTATGAAAATAAAAAAAATAAAGAAAGAAAATCTTTAATAAATATTATAATAATAAAAAATATATATAATAATTTTTTTAATATTAACTCCAAATAATTACCCATCCCATTAAAACCTTAAAGACACGCAAAATGCATAAATAAACTTCGGATGTAGATTCTACTATCGAACAGGGGCAGTGTCGTGTTGTGTTGTGGCCAGCCTGCCCCCATAAACAATGAGCAGTAAGGTAGCATGTGACCCTGCCGCGACTCCACTGGCACACTGCCCTAATCCCAACAGGCTGGTGTCCCAAATTCCAATGGCCTACCATGTCCACAAACTTCTATAATTCTAATTCTAACACCCCAACACTTGACTGCCAACTGGCACCCACCGAAATCCCATGCTGGCACCTGGTCTACGTGGCAGATAGCGACCTATCAACCCCATGCCACATGGGCCTCTAGTTTCTTTTGCATTTTCAGTTTGGTGGGGGCTCATCTGGCCTATAGAGCATTATGGCCAATAAGCAACTCATCATGTAATGTCCGGAAATGAGGATATGGCTTTCACATTAGGATATCTCAATCATTAAAGAGCGAGCTTCTTGTTTTTGTCTGAACCATTGGAAAGATTCTCGTGGACAAAACATTATCAATATTTGCTTTACTTTTCCACAATCAACCCTTTTACAGGTGCTGTGGACACCAAAGATAATCTGTCTTTCCCTTGAAGATGCTCAAGAAAACTTGCTGACCCATCTTCTTAAACTCACAGAGATTGGAGAGATAATTCAATTCAAAACTTGCAACATGAAGGGAAGACATGGAGAGCAGTAACCCGCCTATGTCCAGAGGATGACAAATCTTTAGGGCCTGGCTGGGGTAGGTGTTTCTCTCTTTCTCCCTGCTAATAATGATGAGAGTATATAAATCAAATACAATGTGCCCGTAAATTATAAAACAAAAAACCTTGACACAGGTATCGTTTTGACCAAGACATGCATTCTATGCGTGTGGTCCTTTTCCAATGAGGTTCCAGCTGTCATATACGACTCTTTGTGCGTGTCTCAGCCATCGGATTCTCCAAATCAATCTTGGCTGCTTTTGGACCCCACAATTCATCAAGCTCTGCAAATATATAATGCAGTAGAAATGGAGGATCAGGAGTATTATAATAGTATTTGCAGGCACTTTTCTACCCAAAATTGGTTGAGTCAAATATTTTCTGATCAGAGAGGTTAAGCCAGTGATTACGTTAGCTAAGAATCCTCTTATTTTCACCCCTTAATTGAGAGCTTGAATATCGTTGGGTTTTTCTCTCTTTTTTTTATTAAGGGGATATTTGTTTGCCAAAATATTGAGGAATATTCCTAAAATTTTGGGAATCTTTACTTTATTGAAATTTATTGGGATTTGTGAAAAGTGAAATGTGTAGGTGTAAAAGTTAAAAATTTTGAAATTTGTTTGGTTTGTCCGATTTGTTGAGACCCCAAATATTTGGGATCTCAAACATGCCCTAACTCTGCTGCAACCAGTTGCGTACTTAACTGGAAGTCATCAGCTGGTAAAAGAATAGGCTATGTAAGTAATGGTTTTTATGTTAGTAATCCCCTAACAAAACCTCAATCTACAGTGTCTTATGTGTGCTTTCAAATAATATCTTCTATTATTGTAGCTACGGTATTCTTCTGTCATAAGTGAAGATTAATTAATAAAATCGGAGGTGCCGGAATATTTTTTTTTCTCCAAACTGATCTCATGCATGTCACGAGTTTGAGTTCCTCTCGTCATCGGACACGTCATATTTAAATATTGAAGATAATACTAAAAAACTATATATGTCAGTACTTTATTAATTGGAGGGCCCTTTCAACATCTAATTCCCCTTACTTCTCTCCACTTTTTAACATATAAAACAAGTTTTAGCCTTCCTCTATCAACTAATTTTGTGCGTATCATGCTTACATAATTTTTGAAAAATATAAAACCTACTGAGAGAACGATATTCATGCATATATACCATCCATGGCAGTTAGAAGGTTGTAGTCATAACGGCCTTCTTGAAATCTACTACCCTAATATATTCTTCACTAGTAGGTAGGGATGGTGTTAATTAATATTAGACGTGCTCGCATGCGTACGTGTATAAATGTCACCCTCGTCATGTTTTATAAAACCTTCAAGATAAGTTAAGAGAATCAAATCTGCTTTATTTTTATTTTTTATTTTTGGATTTCGTTGAATCTTCTCGATCCCTACTTAATCGTTAATCAATGTAAAATTAGGAAATTAACCAATTTCCTAGCTAGATGAACTATATTAATTAATCATGAAGGTACCATGTATCTATAACATGTCATACTTTGGTTCTATTAATTAGTTTTTTCATGTTTCATCACTGATCAGGTCGAATAGAATTTAATTAGGAAGGAATACAAAAATAAATTGATAACATGATGAGCATTTGGGGTGAGGGGTGTCGAATATGGCTTAGATTTAAGAGTTTCATATTATTTTCTGGTAGCTCATCTGTCAAACATATATACCAATCAATCCTCATCTATTTGAGTTCAGTTGAACAATTCAACTCGAAAATTCCCTGCTTGACGTACATCTCAAAAAAGAAAAGAATTGATCTAGTTGAATGGGGCCTCCAATATGTCCCACATCCTATATATATATAATACAATCCATTTGTACTCGAAGAACAATATTGCATTAAGGGTCAATTCAAGCTGTAATTATCATTGCTTAACAGCTTCAATAATGTGGATGTTAATTGAGTCATAATTGGGTGGTTAGGATGATGGGAAATATTGCTGACAACCATAGCTTAACAACTTTTATAATTATCTCATTTTCTTAGGTGAGAGCTGTTGTACTGCTCCTAGCTAATAGCTAGACTATATATCTTTGCCATGATATTGTACATCTTTGGTTTCCATCTAATTAATTATTAGACACTGGACTCAAATTAAAAGATTCTAAGATTGCTTGGTTCCAAAGAGATTATAATTATAAGTTGGCTTGAATTACTAGTAGTTCTTCATTTCCTCTCAATGAAACGGTTGAAAAAAAAAAATCTTGAGTTGTCAATTCAGCAATCAACAGCTGCTATTGTGGGTTTGATCATCACACTGATCCATGTACTCAAATTTAGATAGGTGTCAAAAAATTGCATGATGGAAATATTAAGTGCACCAGCCTCCCTTGTGGTTTCAGTACAAGGTTTGTTTTCCTCCCATGGAATTGCTTACTTTTATGCACCTAAAATTAAAGTTATTTTCGTTTCTTAAATTTCTTCAGAATTTAAATACATTTACAAAAACTACTACTATTAAACATATTCAGAATTCAAACACAAACACTAATACATTTTACACAATTTTCAACAACTTTTTTACTTTTTTATTCAACATAAATGTTCTCTCTATATTTTTCACATAACTCTAATATTTTTTTATTAAACAATTACATCAAGTCATTTCTCTATCCACTTTACACAAACATCAATAAAAATACTATTCAAAATAAATATTCACAACTTCTCTAAAATCCTATCAATTTTTTATCAAACCGATAATGTCTTATACGTTTTGAAACCAATAAAACAAAAGCCGAAAAGTTAAAAGAAACTTATCATAGGGACTAGCTAGGAATTTTACTGCTGGGTTGGTTACCTTCCTGAGTTTCCTCTAATTACTCGCATGGGTCTAGGAAAGAGATGCAGAAAAGACGAGGGATTCATTATTTCTAGTTAAAATTTCTAACTTATCTGATCCGAGCTTAATGTATAAAGTAGCATATATATGGAAGTAGTTCGATTGTTCTTCAGAAGGTGAGGAGTTAGCCAACTGTACGCCTCTTTTGTTAAAACAAAGGACGGGGAGAATGGAGATCACCGAGACGTTGGATTAACAATTCAAGACATACTTTTTGGGCTTTGGTAAAAGGTGAAGCTCTTGCACCCTTATCGAGGTTGTCAAATTCTCTAGTAATATTTCGGGTTTCGAGACGCTTTTCTATTAAGATATCATAACGTCGATTTTGAATCGAGTACAGCCGATCGAAGAAAGTAAAATTTGTTCTGAAACATGATATATATAGCTTTGGTATCCTAAATGGGTGGAATCTGCTCAAGATTCCTCTCCCCACATCACATGATAGCAGAAATTTTAATACACATTTTAAGAGTCGGATGCTAAAGAAAGATCTTGTCAAATTTAGATGACAGTCAACCATGTGAAACCTGAAAACATTTTGGGCGAGTTTCGTGTTTTTTTATTGCCGTCCAGAATCCAATTTTTAAGACGGTGCAGTACTGTGAAAGCAGATCAGGAAGGATAAGACTGAACCGGCATGTAGTTCCTTACAATAGTGAAATATAGCCCACTAGAAAAACAAAATAAAAGGTTACAAGTTATATATTTGTACATGGAGCGAATTCGTGCTGTGAAACTATTACAAGGTGAATCTATGGCGGCTGTTAGAGCCATAAAAGTTGCTCAAGCTAAAAAAGTGGTCTCACGCGATTTTTGAATATGATTCGAAGCTCCTCTGTCATTTCTCATCCTTTTTTCCCTAGCTCCCTACTGAAAGATTGAAGATGTGGTTCTATCTCTTCCGATAGATTTTAAAGATCAATAATTGTGTGGGCGATTCATAAGTGCCGAGAAGGCTTAATCAACAAGCTCATCTGCTAGCGCAAAGGGCTACTCATTCTCAGATGTCCGACTATATAGATATTAGTGTTGGGGTTGTCCCACATCGGTTGTGGAAGAGGTTGGTGGTCAGTTTAAAAGTGTGAGGGAAAACCTCACCTCTTGAGCTAGCTTTTGGGGTTGAGAAGGCCCAAGACCACCTAACACTGGTATCAGAGGCCAGGTTAACCAACAAGTCTCAGACCCAACAGTCCATGGGAGAAACGGGTTGTCTGCATCCAACCCAGGGCCCGATGTGTGAGAGGGAGATTGTTGGGGTTGTCCCACATCGGTTGTGGAAGGGGTTGGTGGTCAGTTTAAAAGTATGAGGGAAAACCTCACCTCTTGAGCTAACTTTTGGGGTTGAGAAGGCCCAGGACCACCTAACAATTAGTAGTGTTCCTTTTCATATTTTACGTTGTGATTCGAACTCTTTACTGCTTTAGTTTTTTTTTTAATCAATGATATGAGTATTTTTCCAGAAAAAAAGGAGAGAGTTTGAGTAGCGTTTGAGATTTATTTGTGCTAACACGATTCGATTTTGTCTAAAATGGGTAGAGTACTTGTCAAAATAGCTATTGACCAATCTCGAAATCTAATTTATTAGATAAAAGTATGACTACTATTTAATAGTTTGCCAAAAAAAGTGAACTTTGTTGTAGGTTGAGAATTATATATTGTTTAAGTGAAACTCATCCCATATAATTAAATTCCCTAAAAACATCTAATGGGATGTCCTAGAAGTACTAATTAAAAATCTGGTCCATCTGTTATAAGTTAACTTGTGGGAAGCCCATTTGTGCCCTGCTTGATGGACAAGAATACTCTCCACCAGTTCCGGCATGATTACGAGCTTGGTGATTATACACTAATCACGAAATAGACATGGTTGTCATGACAAGATCAACAAGCCGCCGTAGGTTAGAAGTTTGGCAGTTTTTCCGGTCGTGGGGTATCCCGTTTTGTGCAATGACCCTGGGATCGATGCTTTCTGCACTCGTAGCAGTGCGTTTGGTTATAAATTTTTTTCTAAAATTTAATGTTATGTTAAAAACGAGTTATATTAGAATTGATGAATAAGTGACAAAAGTAAAAGTAAAATTTTAAAATATGTTTGATAAAAGTAATTTTACTCCCACAAACGCATTGCTATTTTTCATGTTGTCAATGAAAATTGGGGAGGCTCGGGGCTCCCAAAGTGATTGCTCACGATCGAGTAATGGCATTTTCTTCACTTGTCACGTTCTTGGGGACTGTTTGCTAAATAATTTGACAAAGTGAATAAGAAAGCAAGACGTACATTACAGTAGAATATATATAATACACCAAGTCCAAACAGAGATTGCTTTGAATTGAGGAAGCAAAGCAATGAAAGGCCCATGTTTCTTTCATGTGACGGTTGTCTCCCTCCCATGTGCATTTATGTTATGTTACCCTTATAGCAACTTCCTCGTCATCATCCTCCTCATAATTGCCTGCAGTCTCTTTCCCGCATTTCAAATTCAAAGTTCAAAGCTCAAACCCCTTCTTTTCCTTCACTACAGTCTCTCTTTCAGACAACCAAACCAAACCAAACCAATCAAAATACGGCACAAGTCAAAACAAGAAACTATAGAAACTAAATCAAAGACAAAAAATAAAAAAAATAAAAATCAAACAGACCAAAATGAAAGACAAAGAAGCATCATATATCTGTCACTGTCCATGTACATCTCATCTCTTCTCAAAGACAGTAGAGGTTTCAAGTAACTAAAAGTGTTTGAGTCTACATATCAAATTTCAGCAACTAAAAGAACTAATGCACACAAATAACTAATGCAGTAAATTTAAAGACTACATACAACATTTAACAACCTAAAATTAACAAACCTTACGTGAGAGAGCTGGTGAAACCGTGAAAGATTCGGCCACCAAAGGTCGAAAATCCAACTGATGCAGCAACCTGCGAGAGAGAAGGAGAGAGAGATAGAGATTTCGAGAGGGTGAGGGGAGAGAGAGATTTCGGGAGGGTAGGAGAGAGAGAGACAACAATATATATATCATACAATTTATTCTCTTAGTTTTATAAATATATAGTCACTTAATCATTTTGTAAACATACCCAAAATAGTGAAATCTCTAGGATAAATATATATAACCATTTTATAAACATATAATTACATATTTCAAAACTGGAAGACTTTTGTCACAAATTGCAAAGCTTAACTTAATCATAAGAATTAAAAACTATTTATCCTTATCAAAGCTTTGTACGTATAACTTGGTGCTCAATCACATGACAAGATGGGCCAATGTTATAAATTATAATAAACTTTCTTTTCTGGAGACCCGAATATTATTTCGACATCAACTAATAACATGAAAATTAAGCAAATCTACTTGTTGATACATCCGACTCAAAATTAATTTATATATGCTCACGGATATACTCTTAAAAAATAAATTATGAACTTAAATACTGACGTTTCTTTGGAAGTTTTCGCCGGCAGAGGTGTTGTAGTATTAATACCATCCTTTCCAAAAGATTTCTTTGCCAAGATTTGCTTTTTGTTTATCCAAGAAACTTTTCCATGCATCTGCCGTTCGAGAAGAACCCAAAACTGTACCAACTAAAGGTAACTGTTGGATCTAGAAAAATAAAATAAAGGTAACTGTTGGACTAGACCTTCAACAGCATCTGTTCCCTGTTAATCAAGAACAAAGGACCAATAGGTAATATGGAAATATTCGACAAATACTTAATTTGAAGAATTGATTTAAAATATAATTGCTCTATTTAATTGTCTTAGACGAATCCATGACTTACTGTATTATTCTTCAATACATGACATCATACAACAATCTACCGCGCAGGCCATGCTCTTTGGAAGATTTGTGTTGAACTATTTCTTGACCCATATCTTGTAACAAAGGATGCATTTGCAATTCTCCCAAATTGATATGTGGATAGTAACCTTCACCTTCCAATTTTTCTATTAGTTCCTCATCCAAGACCTTTCCTTCAAAGAAACATGCAATGTCCAAGAATAATTTTTTCTGCAAATCATTCAGTCCATCAAAACTTATTTGAAGTACATCATTGATTTTTAGTCTGCTATGATCTACTTTTAATTTATCCAAGGCACTTTGCCATTCATTTAATGTACTACCATATAGAGAAGAACCCAAAACTATAAGAGCTAAAGGAAGACCTTGAGTATAAGTTACAAAATCCTGAACCAAATCCATATAATCCTCATCAGGATGAAGTTCCTTGAAGGCTACCCAACTAAAAAGCTCCAATGCTTCATCGTGGCTTAGCAACTTCATCTCATGGATATAATACGTTTGTCTTCTCAATAAATCATAACCTCTACTTGTTACAATAATCCTACTCCCTTGACCAAACCAATTATGGCTTCCAACTAATGCGTCTAACTCTATTTCTGTATCCACGTTATCGAGAACAATAAGAACCTTTTTGTTCCTCATTACATCTCTTATCACATTGATTCCCCCGTCAACAGTCCCTATATTTATCTCTTCTCCATTAGTAATTTCAGAAATAAGTTGGTTTTGTACGGAGTGTAGACCATGCCTTTCCGCTTTTTCCCCTACAGAACTAATAAAGCTGCTTGCTTCAAATTGAGAAGAAAGTCTATCATATACAAATTTTGCCAAAGTTGTCTTGCCGGTACCACCCATCCCACAAATTCCCATAAAGCGAACACCATCCAATCCATCACCCAATAAGTTCATCATTTGCTTTTCAAGGGAGGCTATTCCAGCAAGTTTCTTGGAAACACCTGAGACCTACCATTCAACCCTCTTAATATACATGCAATTATCTCTTTGATGATAGCTGATTCATTCCTGTAAAAAATATATATATGGGACAATTAATTTTGATGTGGCAGTGATAGCTACAAAGAACCAAAATATCCAATTATGTATATATAATGGTTATTTTTGTTTAATACAGAAAGTACAACTTTTTGGTTTTTGATTTAGCAACACATGCAGTTAATGTTTTATTTATTTGACCCATAATTATCAGGTAAGTAAAATTATTGGACTTCCGAATTATAAGACAATTTGTAATTTACACTACAATCTAATAAACTCGATCACCTTAATTATATCCTAAACTATCCTCTTATTTTTACACTTTACACTCCATATTAAGAGCTATTCATTAAATAAAAATAGGCCGCTACTACAAAAAAAAACGGTCTATAGCAGTGGTCTATAGGCCAAAAAAATGTTGTTATAAGTCATTTTGGCTTATAGCAGCGGCCTTTTAGCGGCGGTCTCCGTCGCGATAGATATATCGCGGCGGTTTTCGGAACCACTGGTGAAGACCTCGGGGGCTATAGACCCGAACGTAATTTTTTTCTTTCTCGCAGCGTTTCATGAAAACGCTGACATAGACTTTTAGCGGCGGTCGCGGTCTGTGCCAGCGTTTTTTTTTTCCTTTGTTTTTTCTAGCATTTTAATGTACTACTAATTTTTTCCCTATATTTTCATATACATGCTTTTTTAATCGGTAATAAAAATTTATTTTAATAATTATAATTTATTAGATGTAAAAAATTAAAGAACAACGAGAATAAAATAAAATATACTTCATCATTGATTAATAATATCTTACAACAAACACAAGAATCTCTAAAGTAATCTAAAAAGTAACAAGTTTCTAATATAAAATAACAATAAGCAAGGACCAACCAAAATATTCAAATACAACATAATAAGCAAGAACCAATTAAAATCTTCCTCCTTTGACACATCAACGTTCTCTTGAATTCCCAATCAGCCCTAAATGTACCAAAATGAGAAAGAGATTAGTTAACCTCAATTTGAAGCAATAAAGAATATGACAATGAGAAATGCTTAAAAATAAATGACAGATAATAGTGTATCAGAACAATAGGGCCAACAAATCAAACAAATGTTAAGCATTGATGAAAGCTAGTACGATTAAGAAAATATAAAACTGGGTTAAGAGTCTGCCGTATCCACATACTTTTGGTCATTTTGAGAAAATATAAAACTGTCCTAGTAACAATTTGAGACAAGTGGTTACTTGATGGTACCGAGATCCAAATGAATATTGCCAGCATAGAGAATGTATTCACAACAATAATCTTGTTCAACCATTCTGCTCAACTGACAACATTTTTTCTGCTAACACGCTCATCCTCATAGCATAAATCCATAAAACAAGGATTTCGACCATACTGAACCAAGTCAGGTGTACAGATAGTTGAGAGACATGTGCATCAGCTCGCATATCCACCATACATTTTGACACTATTCAGCATGAATATCATGGCATACGATAGGAAAAAGATAATAAGATATGACTAATCAAAAGGATGGATTATCCTGCAAATAGAAGAAGCAAGGCAGAGCAATAAAAGTTTGAACTTTTTATCTTTCATTCAACTTTCCTGGTTAATAACTAACACTAACTTGTATCATAGGAGAGACACTAGCAGCAATATAACTAGCCTAAAACAATGGCAGAAATTCAACCTATACATAAAATAGTCCTCAAACCAACTCTTAAAGGACATACAAGAATCCATGATGGCAGAAATCTACAAAGCAGTACTAAAAAAGAAAAGAAGCAAAGTCCCAAGATACAACACAGTCATAGCTACAGTTTATTACCACAAACTACAATGCATCAGTTGAAATTTAAAATTAAGAATATTAAAGTCTGCATGAGTGTAGATTAATGGCAAACGGTGTGAGACCTCTTTCTACCCCTTTTTAAGTTACATGGTCAAGAGCAGGACAGATATTTGATGCTGCACTTTCTTTTTATCCTGCATCAATACCGTCAAGATAAAAATGTAGCTTATAACCAAAAAGGGCAAAAAGCAGTAGCTTTCGTCTTCAAGACTCCTGCTTGATTTAACAACTAGAGGATAAGTAACTAACATAGAGTAGAAACAAAGACAGAACAATACCTGCCCATTCAAAAATACAAAACTATTATTATGTCCTGCCCATTCGTTTGGTGCTCATGGGCTTCGTAAAAGTGGCTTTCTTTACATAGATTCCAATCCTCATTCCTCTAGAAGATCCAATTAATAATCGAATAATTTCTTCAAACAGATTCCTATCCTCATTTTTGCAGAATATCCAATTTATAATCAAATCAAAATAGAAGCATACTTTTTTGAAATTGTCTTGCATGTGTAAGTGCAATTGTGAGCCAGTAACCCTCTTTCATTGCATTGCTTGGTGGCTTGGGAGCTCTAGTGCTTTCTGAACTAATGAGTTACTTCTAATGTTCCTGTAAGCCACAATATGCAGCAACATCCTTCTCATATCCACCATCAGTTAACCTCTGATCATGATCATCACATTCCTGCACATTTGAATAATTAGAATCTGCAGTCCATTTAGCATCAGCCACCTAGCAACCATTTGAGATACTTCAGAAACCATTTCAACTCTTTATATCATTAGAATCTGCCATAAACTTTCTATATAGAGTTCGTGAAACCTAACCTAGGGAAACAAACTAAAATTCTACAATCAGAAACTGAACTTGCAAAGCTTGCTTCTCGAATTCACCAAAAGTTGCTAGAATGTCATAGTTGCGTGGCAAGTGTATCAGATATGGGAGCCACCGCGAACTCTTTCCTTTATCGATTTCATATATCAAACAAACAGTCAATATCTGCATTAGAAATTTGAAGATATGATTAGGTAATGCTAGATTAATGTCCAACTAGGTCTACGCATTGGACAGACAAACCAATGAGAATTCATTTAAAGAAAGGGACCTGGACAGATGAGAGAGAAGGGTGGCCGTTGACAGCAACAGAGAGCTTGTCATCCTTCAATAGGCTTTCAATCGTCATCAAAACCGATTTTGGAACTCTTGGAACTCTTAGAATTAGCTTGCTCTTATAATTGGGGGTGAGGACTGCGGGGTGGGTGGGTTGGGGGGCGGGGAAGGGAATTTTCACGCAAGTTTTGAGCTCAGGGTGCGCGGGCGGGGGAATTTTTAAGAAAGGCGCAGGGGAGTTTACTATTTTTTGAAATATAATTGTAATTATAATTAATAAAATATGCAAGTATCATAAAAACTATAGACATAGTTTTAAATATATTATGCAACAACTTTAATGTTCATAACACTCTCTTTAACTTCATATTTTATTAAGTATGTGTTTAAATTAAAATTTTCCACATACATGACAAACTAAATTATAATACAACTAATTAAAAAAATATTTGATTTTAATTAAATCAAGTTCATAGTAATAATATATAATATTTATAATTTAAAAGTACAATTTCAATTCCATATTTATAATTTAAAAATACAACTTCATAGTCAATAAAAATACAATTATCAGAACAATCATAGATATAACTTTCATACCATTATTTCTAATTCCATATAACAACTTCAATTTTCATTAAACTCCTTTTAATTCCATATTTTATTATGTAGGTCTCCTAAAATATTTTTTAAACACATGACAAAATAAAAATATGTATTAAAAGGAATAAAATAGTCTATTAAATAATTATTAACATTAAATAAAATATTTTTTGATTTTTTGATCAAATTATACCTATAGCGGCGGTTTTTTAACAAAAATGCCGCTAAAGGTGAACTCGACCGCCGCTGTAGAGAACTGATTTCTAGCAGCGTTTTGAAAAAAAACACTACTACTGACCGCCGCTAAAGGTAATATCTTTATCAGCGTTTTTAGCGACCGCCGCTAAAGACCTGTTTTATTGTAGTGCGCGTGAAACACTCTTAACGGTTAACACGTGACATTAATGGATGCAAAAGGAAAAGCTGTTGATAGTTCGAAAATGCAGGTGATCTTACTTCGGGGTGCAACGGGTCAAATTTAGTTGTTGGAGGTGTAAATTATAAATTGTATCATAGTGTGCAAGCTATAAATTTCTCGGAAGGTAGCTAACTGCTAATTACTTATGATTACGAAACTTTGGCGATGATGGCTGCTCTAAGTGAAGATAGACAAAAAGAAAAAAAAAATAGATGAAAAAGGCGAATAAAGAAAGAAGGAAAAGGAAATATCCCTCTGTCGTTGCAAAACAATCAGAAGGTTCGTTGATGGGGAACGGATTGCCTCCGTTTCGGATGTCCGGATGGACGGCATCCATCCTACGGGACCCACACCTGCCCGGGCTCACAACTGTTGGATGGCCGGATGGACTCCATCCAGCCATCCGGAGAAGGCAATCCGCTCTCTCGTTGATAAGGGTAATTTAATATAAACTTTAACTTTCCTTCTGGTAGCACATGAGCTGTCGGACTAGCGAAGGTTTTTCAACCAAAGTCAGAACGAGCTGTTTCATTTCCTATTGTTTAGTTTGATTATTCGCGATGACAACCCATGCGAAAGTCGTCCATGTTTCATTGAAGCAAGTTATGACAAGGATACTTTCCCCTTCCCAAATTAGTCTAAGAGCAAGAAAAAAAGAAGTTATGGCAATGATACTTTCCAACTTCTATATATATATATATATATTCCCAGTAAAAAAGGAAAAACTAAATATTACCTCTCAGCATTTAAATGCCATCCATCCATATTCCCCACATCGTTCAAAGTGGCTTTCCACTGTTGTATAGTCTTCATGTCAACTTGGTCGTGTTCATGCTTAGCAAAAGCTTCCTCAAAAATACCCTTCTGATTACATACATTAGACGGATCCACATCTAATGAGGTTATGGGGATCGTGTTCATGCTTAGCTCGCTTAATTGGAGAGCTTAATTGGAGAATGAGAGAGTCTGAGTGAAAGTGAGGGAGATAGAATCAGAGGCTGCAGTGTTGGTGAAATGAGGTTATGGGCCTATGGCTACACTTATCTGGTCTCTAGAATAAATAAGAACCAGAGGCGCGTCTTTATAACGCGCTTTTGTCCTAGAAACCGCACAAAAGGAATTGACTCGATTCTCTGAAGGAAAGACCCGAGAAGAGTCAGAAGACGCCTTCCCAGCCTCTTTTGACCATTACACGCTCGCTTTTCCAAACTGACTCGACAGGCGACTCTAGAGACCAAAGCGCGTCCCATTTTGCATGGTTTTATATTTTTTTTGGGTAAGGGTGTAATGTGACATGCATATGTTTTCTCTTGTTGAATATATCTTCTTAATTAATATAGTAATTATATCATTTTCCTGCACCTAATCTTTTCACCTAACCCAATTTAAAAGCCTAAACTAGTCAATAATCCAAAACAGCGCGAAGTCATCGAATGGTGTGAAATGGTAACAAATAACTCCCTAATCCATTCGACGCGTATGTTTGTTGTATTGACTAGAACCTAGTCATTTTATAATGGTTTCCTCTCATCTTCCCCCCCCCCCCCCTCTTTTCATAAGAGGTTTTATGTTGCAGAAGTGGGTCGCATATTCCCAAACCGATAGGAAAAGAAAATTTCATAGTTTACTACAATTTTACATTTCTTAAAGTTTTAACACAATAAAAAATTACAATATAATCTCTCTCTCCATCACATAATTACATTTCACTATAATAAATATTAAATATTAAAAATCATCTCACTCTTCATTTTTCATTAAATTTAACTACTCTAAAATTTTATTCTCCTCAAAATTTTAACACTCAAACACAATATATTACATTGCTATATAGGCGACGATATTTTAGTTATTAAGAGGACGACTTCATCAATGCCTTGGTTGGAACCACTCACCTCTTGACCATTATCTAGATGTCACCATAGTTTTAAATGCTATCTAGAGGTAATGCCATAATACGTCCCGTAATTATAGGCTACCGTTTGATTTGGCCATTAAGTCAGATGAAAAATATACAAAATAATCGAAAATGTCCTTATAAGATAAATTTTAAAATATAAAAAATAAATTCAAAATAAATGGGTTATTAAAATAAAGTTTCAATTTTTACTTATTTTTATATATCATTTTTATTTTTTAATAATTTTATCTTAGAAGAGCATTTTGATTATTTTGTATGTAGTTTGACGATCATTTCGAATGGAAGACGACCCAATGTTATATAAATAAGAAATTTTCTTTTCTGGAGACCCGAATATTTCGACATCAACTAACGACACTAAAATGAAGTATATCTACTTGAGTTATTAATATTAATTTATGTACTGACGGATATACTTTTAAATAATAAATAATAAACATCGGTTGGAAGAAGAACTTATAGACTTACGTGGTTTTGGTTTCCGCCACAGTTGTACCGATACCTCCCATTCCTCAATATTTATTTGGTGGGATCTATTCTTTTAGCTGATCCAAGTCACTTTTCCATATATCTATTTTTCGAGAAAAACCCAAAACTTTAAGAGTTAAAAGGATGACCTTGAGCATAACTTATAAATTCCTTAGACAAAGCTACATAATTTTCATCCGGATGAGGTTGCTTGAAGGCTGACAGACTAAAAAGCTTCAAAACTTCATCATTGTTTAACTTCTCAATCTTAAAGACATCATCCGCAGATCTTTTCAATAAATCACTCTCTGCTTGTTAAAAAAGTCTTAATCCCTGGACCAAACCTATGACTTAATTCCAACTATTGCTTCTAATTGTGTTTCTGAATCCACATCATCGATCGAGAACAATAAGAATTTTTTTATCTGTCATTTGATTTTCTAACACATTGACTCTCCCCTTAAGATCGGGCATGTTAATGATCTCTTGTGCCTTGAGGATATCAGAACTAAGTATGTTTTGTAAAGAGTAGATGGTGCTTTTCAGTTTCTTCTCTAACCGAACTGACAAAGCTAAATTGTTTAGAAACTATTGTCATGTACAGCTTTTGCCAGATATGTCTTACCGGAACCGCCTATCCCCCACAAATCCCTATACGGCGAACATTATTCGATTCCCACCGAACATGTCCATCACATTTGTTACACGTGGGGAGACTATTCCAACAAGTTGGTCAACAGGTGAGGCTCTACTGCTTGCTTGTATATATGTGTAGATAAAAACTAAGGATCCACACAACCGGACCGCTGACCGGATTTGCGGTTCGGTCCTCTTTTTTTAAAAATGTGGTCTGAATCGGATCGGATCGTATTTTTTAAATAAATAAAAAAAAATTACTTTTAATTTTTTACTATGAATCTATGGCTCTATGCCTTGCCGCAAACCAAAAACCCATCACTTTTAGCTTTCTGTCTCATCTTCTTCCCCTCTCGAGTGACCGAGTCCCAGCCTGACAGCCTCCCCCTTCGAAAGTTCGCAATCCCCTTCGGCCTTCACTCTGGTGGCTCAGCCCTTCGTCCCCTTCCTGCCCCCTCCTAGTCTCGGCCTCCCCAGCGCCCACTCCTCACTCTCTAGCGCAACCATACCCAGCCCAAGGCCCCGAACCCCAGCGCCTCCGCCTCCCATCCACAGGAACCCCTACTCGGCCACTACACAGTGCCACCCAGCTTCTCTTCTCCTTTTTGGTAAGGATTTGCCGATTGATCTGATGGTTTTCCGTTCCTCACTGATTGAGTTAATACGTAATGAGTTCCAAAAATTAGGTTGTGAGAGTTGAGACTGTGAGTTGTTGAAATTTGACTTGGATTGTGAGAGTAGAGTAGAGCTGCACACAATCAGACCGGATTTGCGGTCCGGTCCAGTCCTAGTTCTTAAAATGCGGTCCGATCCGGTTTTCTTTTTTAATGAATGCGGTTCGGACCGGACCCGACCACATTTATTTAAAAAAATAAAAATAAAATATTTTTTTTTTATAATTGTTAATACAAATTATAAACTTAAAACGTTTAATTTTAATCTAAACTAAAACTCAGCATTTTTATATGCACTTCCCCTTTGAAATTAACCTAAAAAATTTTTTAAAAAATTGAAAAAAATTAAAATCAATCCGGACCACTTAAATGGTCCGGACCGGACCGCATTTGGTATGTCTGGTCCTCTGTTTGCAAGCTTTTTTGTAGTTATGACCATTTTGTAGTCTGTATGATTGCTTAATGCTTAGTAGTAGATTGAGAAATTTGTTTATTTGGAATCTGAAATCTTAATTTGAAAATAACAGAAGGTAGGCAGAGTACTTGCTTTCTTAATTTTTCTTGAAATGGAAATAAATGAAGGTGAAAAGAAACTAACACGGAAAATTTTGATTGTATGGAGCTTTGGACTCATTGACATCAATTGAAACCGGTCTGGACAACTTAAGTGGTCCAGACCGGACTGCATTTCAGAAGACCGGACCGGACCGGACCACTTATAAGTGGTCCGGTCCTTTAATATAGGACGACTGGAAATGCGGTCCGGATCGCATTTCCTGTTTTTCAGCCCTAATAAAAACAATATGGGACAATTCATTTGGATGAGACTGTGATATATATAGCTACCTACCAAGAGCTAAACATTCAATTAGTAAAATGTTTATTTTTTTTGACGAAGAAAGGAGAATTTTTTTTCGATTAGCAACACAATTAATGTCTATGCATCGAACGAATATAGAATGGATAGTAATATCTAACCATCGAACGAAATATAATACGTTCGAACAGATACAAAACTAAGCATCGAACGGAATATGTCTTTATAGAACGGAAAAAACGTTCAAAATAGTTTAGCAATTTTGTTCGAACGATAAAGAATATCGAGCAGACACTGTAGCTCGAAATCGATTCGGCCATGTTGAAACTCCCTAAATCTATACTTTTCTACGTCAAAATCAGTAAAAAAAAAACAATCCTAAACTAACTACAAACACACACATTCATCAACATGCATACTATTTTACAAGTTTATTAACATATTCAAAATCAAATTCAATACGCAAAATCAAACCAAAAAAACTTAGAAAAACACGTTTTAATTGGTTAAAATGCTCTACAAAACATACCTGGAGTGTGTAGGAAAAGAAAGGATGCAATCCACGGACTAAAAATAGCAATGGAGATTGAGAGGAGTTTGAGAGAATTTGAGAGAGAGAGAGAGGTACTTGAAAATGTGAGGAAATGAGGCTCGAGTGTTCTAATATTCTGATGATCGTTCGAACGCGTTCGAACGATCAGGAAAAAATCGTCTGAAATCGTTCGGTAATCAACTTTTTATATCTAAACCATCAAATAATCGTTAGAACGTATAATACTAAGCGTTCGAACTGTAATAAAACATATAAATAAATGGTGATTGGACTTGTATTTATAAGGGTAGGTGGAAAAGTGGCGTTCGAAATTGTTCGAACGGCTGACAGTTTTCGAGACTCGAACCATAGTCTCAAAAAGATTCTTTTTCGTTCGAACGACAATTTTTAAGAACGAACGCGAGTTTCTGAATTCTGATATTTTCATTTGCATTCGTTTTTTTGGGACGAAAAGATTTTGGTCCCAAATAATTAACCTTTTTTTGGGACGGGCAATTCTAACCCAAAAAGGTTCAAAACCGTCGCAAAAAGGTTTTTTTTGGACCGTTTGAATTTTCGTTCCGAAAGGAGAAACTTTTATGTTTTTCCGGGATCTAATAGTACTTTTTGGGACGGATTTTTTGACATAAAAAAAAAAATTAGTCTCAAAAAATCAAATTTGTTAGTGACACTAGCACCCCTAACTGGATTATTGAAGAAGAAGTGGGCACGATCAGAATGTTGCTACAAGACCAGCCCGCCTGGTCTTTCCAGTGGACCCCGAGAGAAGGCAATTCTATGGCACATTGCTTAGCCAAATGGTGAATGAATCATGTAGTACAGGGCGACGCCTTAGAAGAAGATATTCCGCCGGATATTGTAAATTGTGATGGCTGCTATTTTCAGCAGAGTCCCTTAATGGTAGTTTCATGTTACGCTAAAAAAAAAAAAAAAGAAGAAGAAGAAAAGAGGAAAGCGGGTATTTTATGTTAAGATAGCTTCAATTTATTTTTGTCGGTTGTGCACTGGCTGATGAATGATTCTTTTGTAATGTACATGGCGCCTATACTTTCCCTTATTAATATATCGTCTTAATTAATACATAATGATTATATCATTTTCCTGCCCCCACTATTTTCACCTAACCCAATTTAAAAGCCTTGACTAGTTAATAATCCAAAAATGTATTCATCTAATGGTGTGAAATGGTACTAAATAACTCCGTAATCCATTCAACGCGTATGTAATTTGTTGTAATGACTAGAAGCTGGTCTTTTCCTAATGTTTTCCTCACCATCTTCCTTTCTTTTACTCCATTTTTTTTTTAATAAGGTGTCCTTATATTCTTGAAAACATCCAAAGAGTCACTAGAAAAGGTACGTGTTTACACTGAAGAGGAAACTTTTGGTGAAGAGACACGTGTTGACAAAGAGTCATCATGCATATGGTGAAAAAGGTGTCTCAACATATTTAAAGAGACATCCTCATTTGCCTAATTCACAATAAATGAAAACTAGCACCTAAACTTGCTCTCTATTTCTCCAAAGCATTCAAAACTTCTACAAAACATCTTTGCTTGTTAAAACAACCACTAGTGTAATTTTGACTTCTAGGCTATATCAATACAATTCAAGCGTCTTTTATATTAATTTTGATATTGCAAAACCATGTTAGAAAATAGATTAATAATCTGAGCTTCATTGTATCGTGGAGGCGAGATGAACTCGCTGGAACGCAATTGTATAACATTGTATTTCTATATCCCCAAACCTTCTAGTCCCACTGTCATGTCTGAACCCCTCAAGCTTCACACACATTTACATTTAATTTTTTACGTTTCACTTGAAGACTGCAAACCATATGGTTGTTGATTGGGTAGAAGGAAACGGGGTAAAGCAAACCGAGCTCATCTTACTTCTTGCTCTCCAAAGAAATACAGCCCATGTTGTCAGACAGTTGATCCAGGAAACCACCAGCACCAGCCTTTCAAATGCCAAGATCCCAACCCAGAGATCTATAGCTTCTACCTGCAAGCCCAACATCATACAATATATCCTCTTTTTTTTTATCACATACAATTTATCCTCTTATTAGTATGAATATATTGTCATTTTAGACAATTAAAAATAAAGTATTTATGATGGGATTATAGATTCTGCTGCAAAGCAAAGCATAATTTAATGTTAAAGAATAAAAAGTGTTTACTTGGTACTCAATCAAAGAAGATGACCCATGTTATATAAATAAGAAATTTTCTTTTCTGGAGACCCAATGTTAGTTTTTGGCTCCCTTTGATTATGTTATAAGCAGGTACAATCTATTAAAAATAGACTAAAATGTTTGATGGTGCAAGGAGAACATTGTGAGCCTCAAAACCTGAAGGTAAGTTGTATGTATTGTAGGCCATGTTCTCTTGAATCCATCGGAAAGTCATTGAAAATAGCAAAGCAAAGGATTAAAATGATGTGGACGAGTGCGGTCAATGAACATGGCGAGGTCAAGGGGGAAGCTAGATGAAGATTATATACGATTAATTGGAACAGGAGTTAGGTCTACCATTTTGTAAGAGATGTTTACATTAAAGTCACCAATAACCTCTGATTATATACAAAGATGTAAAGCTACCGATCGGCTCTCACCTGAGTGACAATGACATAACCTCTGATTCATTATGGGGTCTCGGGTATTTTTATACGACAATTATTGTCATACACTCATCCACACAACTATGAAAAGGAATAAAGTGCTTTTTCTGCTCCCTCGGCAATACATAAATGTTTGTCCATCTTTGTTTTTTTTTAACGAAAATTTAAAAATTACTGTCTAAATTGTTATGAAATTTTAAAAATATGTTGAGTTTCTAAAATTGACAAATTATTGTTAGGATTTGGGCCATAGTTGGAAAATTATTTCTTTTATCTAGATTTCTAAGGAAATTGATGACGGGACATTCCGAGTGTTAATATACGATAATGTGCAAACTCAATGCAAGTACACAAGAACAGAACAGAACAGAGCAAACAAACAGAACAGAGCCCCCTGCACCTTTAGCTCCATCTACTGCTTAACGAGAATGTCTCTTCACATGTCTCCTCAGGTACTCGATGTGCAATTTTGCGCCGAGAATCACACCAGATAGAACGAGTCCCATATTACTAATCTTTTGTCCCGAGAAATTGACAATCATACACACAGTTGAAAACATGACCAGTCCTAATGCTGTATACTTGTCGACGTAGTCTATGGTAGCCCCATATGGTTGTCCGTTGGGTAGACGGAAACGGGGCAAAGCAAACTGAGCTCTCTGCTTCGTGCTTCCCAAAGGAATATTGTCCATGCTGTCAGATAATTGATCCAAGAAACCACCACCACCGCCCTTTCAAATGGTTTGCTGTTGGGAACCCAAGATAGTGCAATCTCTAGGACAAACGCCAAGATCCCAACCAAGAGATCTAGAGCTTCTACCTGCAAGCACAATAATATCATACAATTTATTCTCTTATCTTTATCAATATATAGTTTTGGACAAAAAATAAAATGTATTTATTATTGAGATTATAAGTTCTGACAACCATTCATAAACATATAACATATTTCAAAACTGGAAGGCTTTTGTACAAAGCAAAGGTTAACTTAATCATAAGAATAAAAAACTATTTATCCGTATCAAAGCTTTGTTATCCGTACTTGGTGCTCAATCACAGAAGATGGGCCAATGTTATAAATAATGAACTTTCTTTTCTGGAGACCCGAATATATATTTCAACATCAAATAATAACATGAAAGTTAAGCAAATCTACTTGTTGATACATCCGACTCGAGTTATCAAAATTAATTTATGCACACGGATATACTTTAAAAAATAAATTATAAACATATATAGGTTGTAAGAAGAACTCATATACTGACGTTTCTTTGAAAGTTTTCGCCGTAGGTGTTGTACTGATACCACCCGTTCCAAAAGATTTCATTGCCAAGATTTTCTTTTTGTTTATCCAAGAAACTTTTCCATGCATCTGCTGTTCTATCCAACAGAGAAGGACCCAAAACTGTACCAGCTAAAGGTAACTGTTGGACTATGCCTTCAACCGTTATATCAGACAGTAGAGAAGAACCCAAAACTGTACTAGCTAAAGGTAACTGTTGGCCTTCAACCGCATCTGTTCCCTGGTAATCAAGAACAAAGAATCAATCAGTATTATGGAAATATTCAATAAATACTTACTTCGAAGAATTTATTTAAAATATACTTGCTCTATTTTATTGTCTTGACGAATCCACTCACCGTCAACACATGAAGGATATCCTCATCAGACAAGAATCTACCGCGCAGGCCAGGCTCTTTGGAAGATTTGCGTCGTCGAACTATTTCTTGTCGAACTATTTCTTGACCCATTGCTTTGCAATTCTCCCAAAGGTGAGATACTTATAAGACATTTATCCTTGAGAGTCTCCAGATTGAAAAGTGGATAGTAACCAGCGCTTTCCAACATTTCTATTAGTTGCTCATCCAAGACTTTTCCTTTAAAGAAACATGCAATGGCCAAGAATAATTTTTGCTCCAAATCTTCCAGTCCATCAAAACTCATTCTAAGTACATCCATGATTTTTCGGCTAAGATATACTTTAAATTTATCCAAGCCACTTTGCCATTCATTTATTGCTCTACCATAGAGAGAAGAACCCCAAACTTTAAGAGCTAAAGGAAGGCCTTGAGCATAAGTTACAAAATCCTGAGCCAAATCTATATAATCCTCATTAGGATGAAGTTCATCGAAGGCTGACAAACTAAAAAGCTGCAAAGCTTCATCGTGGTTTAGCAACCTAGCCTCATGGGTATAATCCACATATCTTCTCAATAAATCACGATGTCTACTTGTTACAATAATCCTACTCCCTCGACCATACCAGTTATGGCTTCCAACTAATGCGTCAAACTGTGTTTCAGCATCCACATCATCAAAAACAACAAGAGTCTTTTTATTCCTCAGTATATCTCTTATCACTCTGATTCCCTCATGAACATTCCGTATATTTACCTCTTCTGCCATAGTAATTTCAGAAATAAGTTGGTTTTGTACGGAGTATAGACCATGCCTTTCAGTTTTCTCTCTTACTGAACTAATAAAACTGCTTGTTTCAAATTGAGAACATACCCTATCATAAACAAATTCTGCTAGAGTTGTTTTACCGATCCCACCCATCCCACAAATCCCTATAAAGCGAACGTTATCCAATTCATCACTGAATAATAAGTTCATCACTTCAATATGAAGGGAGTCTATCCCAACAAGTTTCTTGGAATCACCTGAGAGTGCTCCACGATTCAACTCACTAAATATACGTGCACTTATTTGTTCGATGATAGCTGATTCATTCCTGTAAAAAATATATATATATATGGGACAATTAATTTTAATGTGGCAGTGATAGCTTCAAACTACAAAGAGCCAAAACATCCAATTATATGTATATGATTCATTTTCGTTTAACAAAGAAAGTACAACTTTTTGGTTTTTGATTTGATTTAGCAACAAAGTTAATGTTTTATTTATTTGACCCATTATAAGGTAGATACGTAAAATTATTGGACATCCAAATTATAAGACAATTTGTAATTTACACCCAAACTAATAAATTCGATCACCTTACACCCCAAACTATACTCTTATTTTCACACTTTATATACACTCCATGTTAAGAGCTAACCATTAAAATTAATAATAATAAAAAAGGCCACATGAAACACTCTCAACGTGGGACGTCAATACGTGACAATGGATACAAAATGAAAAACTGTTGATAGTTCGGATTAATTCAAGGTGATCTTAGTTCGGTGTGCAACGTGTCAAATTTACTTGTTAGAGGTATAAATTATAAATTGTATGGTAGTTGTAGTGCCCAAGCTATAAATTGCTCGTGAGGTAGCTAACTGCTAATTTATGATTACTAAACTTTGGCGATGATGGCTGCTCTAAGTGAAGATAGACAAAAAGAAAAAAGAAATAGATGAAAAAGGAAGAAAGAAAGAAGAAATTAAAGGAAAGGAAATATCCTTATGTCGTTGCAAAACAATCAGAAGCTTCGTTGATGAGGTTTTAATATAAATTTGAACTTTCCTTCTGGTAGCAGTACTTGATCTGTCAGACTAGCGAAGGTTTTTCAACCAAAGTCAGAACAAGCTGTTTCATTTCCTATGGCTTAGTTCGATTATCCGTGATGAATCTGATGATAACCCATGCGAAAGTCGGACATGTTTAATTGAAGCAAGTTATGACAATGATCATACTTTCCCCTTCCCAAATTAGTCTAAGAACAAGAAAAAAAAAAGTAAAAAATAATGTTACCTCACACCATCTACTATCCATCCGGACATTCCCGCCGCATGGCTCAAAGTATCTCTCCACCTTTGTATCCTCTCCATGTCAACTCGGGGATTGCTTTCATGCTTGGCAAAAGCTTCTCCAAAAATACCCCTCTGAAGACGTACATGAGACGGATCCACATGGTAGAAAATAGGCAAAACTATCAACCCTGTTTCACTCGCGCATTCCATAATCTTAGTAAGTTCAATCAAACACCACGTGGAGAAAGCATAGTTTGGTGAGATAACAACCACTGCAAACATGGATTCGCATATTGCTTTTAAAAGCTCTGCGGAAATAGAGTTTCCATGCTGGAGCCCATTCTCGTCCTTGAAGGCGAGAATGCCTTTTCGTTTGAAAGCAACATATAGATGATCAGTAAAAGTATGGCGAGTATCTTCGCCAAAGTAACTGAGGAAAACATGGTGTTTCCATGTAGGAGTTGAAGAAGAAGAAGAAAAAGATGGTGAAGGGTTTATAGTGCGCACTATTGATTCCATCGGAGAGATACAAGATCGCTTAAGGCGCGCTAATTCGTGGACTCAGAGAATTGAGAGTGTCTGAGTGAAAGTGAGAGAGGGCCTGAGGCAGCAGTGTTGGTGAAATGAGGTTATGGCTACACTTGTCTGATCTCTAGAATAATTGGCAAAGAGGCGCGTCTTTATAATGCGCTATTGAAAAGCCATCCTAGAAACCGCACAAAAGAAATCGAATATCGATTATCTGAAGGAAAAACCCGAGGAAGACGCCTTCCCAGCCTCGTGACGCCTTCCCAGCCTCGTTTGACCATTACACGCTCGCTTTTCCAGAGTGACCCGACTCTAGAGACCAGAGCGCGTCCCATTTTCCATGATTTTATACTTTTTTGGGGTAAGGGTGTAATGTGACACGCATTCCCTTGTTTAACATATCGTTTTAATTAATATAGTAATTATATCATTGTCCTGCACCTAATCTTTCACCTAACGCAATTTAGGTTGTGTTTGCCTAAAAAATTTTATGTAAAATTTTTCACCCTCTCACAATAAAATATTACAATATAATCTCTTCTCTCTCCCATCAAAACATAACTTTTCACTACAAAAAATATAAACAATTACCTCTCTCTTCACTTTTTCACTAAACTCAATATCATCACTAAACCCAATATCAAAAATTTTACAACACAAACTCACCCTAAAAAGCCTTAACTAGTTAATAATCCAAAAACGTATTCATCGAATGGTATGAAATGATAATAAATAACTCCCTAATCCATTCATCGCGTATGTTTTTTTTTCTAAGCAACAGAAACAATATATTAAAATTCAAGAAAGATACAGTCAGTACAGAACATAAAAACAACACAAAGTCCAGCGACAAATCTAAACGGACCGAAATGGCCTACAATAAACTGGATCCAAAGATCCAGAAGCCAATCCGAACTACAAAGTCGGAACCAACTACAACCATAAGGGTAGTAGCACAAACTCCAGAACCAACCGACCACAAGGGTCCGCAGACAATACAAACACAAACTGACCACAAGAGCCAGTACACAATACAAATACAAACCGGCCACAAGAGTCGAGACACAACACACACAAACGGGAGGAGGAGGCATAGGCAGGAAATGAGCCAAAAGAACCGACCAAAGGCGTCACGAAGCAAAAACGTCGTGCGTATAGGCAGCACAAGGGCACAAGGCAGCACGTGGCCTACACACACCTACAAAGAAAGGTCGGACCTAGGCAAGAGAGGCCGCCTGGTGGGGTTGAACATGGCTGGGCAGCTCAAAACCTCTGAAAAACACACAAAATAGCCAGGAGTGAGGGAAGAGAGCTCGGGCGCATGAGATCCATGCTCGCGAGTAGATGCGCGTTAAAACTCACGCACCGGCAAGTGGCCACCGCTCCTGGTCAAATCTGAGCACCAGAAGGATAGTAAGCCCACCATGGAAGCCGTGCACACCGGAGAGGCCAGGATCCAACCTCCAAAATGAAAAGAAAAAACCATGCCAAAATGAGCTAAAAAGACAAACTCCGGCCACTAGAAGCGTGGCCGGAGGAGAGGAGAGCAGGGAGGAGTCTCTCTTGAACGACGTTCAACAATTTTTTTTAACACGTATGTTTGTTGTAATGACTAGAAGCTAGTCTTTGTCTAATGGTTTACTCTCCATCCTTTTTTTTCTATTTTTTTTTTTCATAAGAGGTGTTAGGATGTAGAAGTGGGTCGAATATTGCTAAACCGATCCGAAAAGAAAATTTCACACCACATAGCAGAACAACAATTATGCTGATAGGCGACGATTGGTTTTAACAGCCAACAGGAGGACTTCATCAATGCCTTGGTTCGAACCACTCAACTCTTAGATCATTATCTAGATGTCATCGGTTTCAACAGTTGCACCAGAGATAAAATACACCGCTGGAAATGGAACAAGTACTGCTCTTATGAGATGATGGGAAAATTATCCAAACAGATCCATGTAGTATCACTTTGTGATAAATTTGTCTATGTGGTTTTAATTTGAACAAATTAGTCTTTGTGGACAGCAAATCATTGCACGGTGGTCCCTCCGTCCATCCCACCGTGAATTTATTAACGGAACACGCTGACGTGCTCAAAATTTACCACGTGGGCACTAATGAGCCGGTAATTTTCACACGTGGAAAGACAAGTCACAAAAAAATCAAATGTAAAAAAATTATATATTTTAAAAAAAAATTTATGTGAACTGGCATTCTACATGTACATATTTGTCAGCTCATCAATGTCCACCGACAAATTTTGGACATGTCAGCGTGCTCCATTACTGATTTCACTGTGGGATAGACAAAGGGACCACCGTGCAACGGTTTGTTAACCATATAGACTAAATTGTTCAAATTAAAATCACAGATCAATTTGTCAAAACAGAAAACTACATGGACCGTTTGAATAATTTTCGCTAAGATGATTGAGACCATAACTGTCATTAGTTCCCCAAACACCAAGAGCAAAATAACTAATAAATTAGTATTTTGGATGTCTTGGGAAAAAAATAACAACCGTCGTAAAAGATTATCAAATTATTTAGGCTTAAATCAGTGGCGGAACCAGGACCGAATTTGAAGGGGGGCCAACTCCTAAAAGAAAATGCCAAAAAAAATAATTAACTACTTAATGCACAAAAATTTCTTAGAGTTAAAATATTCAAAATTAAAGATTAAAAGTATTAAAAATATATTATATTGAAATAAAAGTACCGTGTTATTTGTTGAGACCGATAGATGTCAATTGGATCCTACAGTTCTACATATTCTCTATACCGTGCCCGTGTGCAAATAAAATATGTGACACACTTTTTCGCTGATTTTTGAGTGCTTCACATTGTTTTCTAGCATCATTGTGAGCACTATTAATTGCACCAACATGGTCACCAAATACCTCCACTTCATTTTTCCAATTACTAAACCCCATAGATGTAAACACATCACCTCCGGATCTTGACTAAACAAAACACGAGGTTTTTTCGAACTAATATTCTACTCAGAAGTAGCAGCCACGCTAGGAGTACTAGACGACCCCGTTGGTTTTTTTATCAAAAACTTCTTCATTATCTAAAAAAACGAAAACAAA
This sequence comes from Myrica gale, assembly GCA_963930655.1. Taxonomy (NCBI): domain Eukaryota; kingdom Viridiplantae; phylum Streptophyta; class Magnoliopsida; order Fagales; family Myricaceae; genus Myrica; species Myrica gale. The sequence goes on along the minus strand of OZ005607.1, from coordinate 138,974 downwards.
ATTTATCAATTTAATTTCACAAGTCACAACCTATTGTCCTAATCACAATTTCACAACCTAAGGCCTAATCACAATTTCACTATCTAGTCATAATCACAATTTCAAAACTTAATTAATAATCAATAACCACAATAATATGAAAAAGAATTTGAAGTACAACAATCTTAAAATCAAATAAGACTTGTAGTGAGATTTAAGGGGGACCCATTTAGTTAGAGTACATATACAAGTTATATATATATGAAAATTTAAAGTGAAGCATGAGGCCAACCGGGGCCAGGGCCCCTGTTTGCCCCCCTTGCATCCGCCAATGGCTTAAATGCACACACAATCCTTGTGTTATTTACGTGTTGCGAATTCAGTCTTGCGGCAAACGACCCATCCTGCTATTTTCAGTTAGTTTTACTAACGTGACGATCTGGCAAATGAGATCTATGTCAGTTCCAAACATGATGCGCCACGTGTGGTCTGATGTCCAATCACTGCTCGGTCAGCCACAAAGTTGCCAGTAGCCGGAAACAGGGAAAAAAAAAAAAGAAAAAGAAAAAAAGAGATGCTACCAGCGACTGCGTGGTTGACAATTGGAAGATTACAACTTTTCCCTGTAAAATTTGAGAAAATGGGCAAAAACGAACTACTGCCACATCTCTTAATAGTTTTCTTTCCCACTTTCTCCAATTATTCAGAGTGTACATATATATATCTCTCCTTAATTTGTCTAATTGCTTGTCTCTTCCGGATAAAGGATTAGTATTTTCCCAGAAAATTATAAAGTTCATTTTCCTGAAAAATTAAGTAAAACAACTTTTACTCCTGCGATTTTTCATGTGCTTTTACATCATTCGCTGTTCTCTCGTTCTCTATCTTTTTGTTTCTGTATCAGTGAAGACTTTGTTGACTCTGAAAGTCTGAAGTTGTTGGTCCGTGTTGTGGCTGGGCAAAAGTTATTGTGTGAGTGTGTGAGTGAACGGATGAGATTAGAAGTTGAGAAATCTAATGGCTGACAAAATGTCACGTCAATTAATGAATCCGACCCACGAACCCGACCCGCACAACCGATCCGGTTTCATTAATTGACGTGACATTTTGTCAGCCGTTAGATTTCTCAACTTCTAATCTCACCCGTCCACTCACACACTCACACAATAGCTTCACTCACACAATAACCGGCTTCGTTGTGGCTGTTAGTTTCATTTGAATTTACTAATCTTGGAATTAGATAAAGAAGCTCAAAAATGAAGCTTTGTTAGTCTTACCATGTTCTTTTGGGACTAGGATGAAGGATTCATACCTACTTGAGTTATCTTTCTTTAACCGAAGTCTGTAGGGCTGTACTGCATGAATTTGCTTGGTTTTAACTGGAACTACAGATTTGGAGTGCTTCTGTCAATTCTGTTTTGGTTGTCAAGAACCTGTAGGAAGAAAGAAGTAATTGTAATTGGTTTGTTGTTAGTGGGGTAACCTGTACGTGTATGGGTTGTTCGTGGGATCATTAGTAATTGTAATTGGTTTGTTGTTAGTGGGGTCACCTGTACGTGTATGGGTTGTTCGTGGGATCATTAGAAATTGTAATTGGTTTGTTGTTAGTGGGGTCACCTGTACGTGTATGGGTTGTTCGTGGGATCATTTTCGTGGGGTCATTTGTCACGTCCGCAGTTCTCTCATAAGTAAACGTTTTCTTTCTTTTCCCAGAAATATCGCACCGCTAGATACATTCCAGAATCCACGGAAAGTATTTTCTTTCCACACATATTGCTTTATTCATATTGCTATTTCCTTTGAGTTGCGTTGTTGTGAGCATTTGCTCGATTTTTCTCGGTTGTTTGTTGGTACTGATCTTCCTTTGTGTAATTCTTCGTGTGTCAGAGGGGATCCTGTTTTAGAATAAAGTGTGTCCTGATTACCAAAAAAGAAAAAAAGAAAAAGTAGGAAGTGCCAGGAATTTATGTAAGTTTCATTTGAATTTTGCTTGATGTAGCATGGGTGCATTGTTTTCGGGGAAGATTCTTGTGGTGCTAGACAGCCCCAAAAAACAACTTCAAACATTTTCTTTTCGGCTTTACCTTGCCCCATAGAAATATTTTGATTCTTTGGATAGATGATAGATCTTCATGTTTGCTATTTGGGTGTAGGTCACAGCAACACTTGGCTTTGGACTTTAGCTGCTTGCTTGGGAGTGATGAGAAAGCTTAGCAAGGCCTGAGACAAAAGAACCAGTGACCATTTTCACTGACAAGGTAAAAGTGAGTCGGAGCCCAATGAATTAGATTATGGGCCATAAAACGACACAGACTACATCTGCTTTTATCAGCAACAGCTATTTTGGTGCGGTGGTGTCCTCGCTATGCTGAACATAAACAACTAGGTGTGTTTGTTATGTAAAATTTTAGTGTTGTTAAAATTTTAAGTATTGGGTTTAGTGAAAAAGTGAAGAGAGAGGTAATTTTTTTTATATTTTTTGTAGTGAAAAGTAGTGATTTGATGGGAGATAGAGATTATATTGTTATATTTTATTGTGTTAAAATTTTAGAGAGTGTAAAATTTTAACACGCAAACGCAGCCTAAACCCGATCTGATTCTGATATGTTTTCTTAAAACATTAGGATGCGGGACAAACTAAAAGCAACCCTGTTTTATAATTAAGAAATAAATACACTTTACATCCCTTTAATTATGGGTGTTTTGACACTTTATTCTTTTTATTGTATTACACTCATTAAATATTTATTTTAGATACTTTACATCACGTTTTAAAATTTTATGTCAATTTAAATAGGAAATAATTTTTTAGTGGGCAAAAAAATTTTGCTGGTAATTATTTTATGAAAGTAAAATTGTCTAAAATGGGTAAGAGTACTTGTCAAAATAGGTATTTGACAAGAATTTCTCCACCAGTTCCGGCATGATTACGAGCTTGGTGATTATCCACTAATCACGAAATATACATGGTTGTCATGATAAGATCAACAAGCCGTAGGTTAGAAGTTTGACACTTTTTCCGGTCGTGGGGCATCCCCTTTTGTGCAATGAGCCTGAGATGCGTTCTGCACTCCTATTTTTTCAAGTTGTCAATGAAAATTTGGCGTTTTTTTGGGGTTGAGAAAAGTGGGGAGGCTCCCAAAGTGATTGCTCACAATCGAGTAATGGCATTTTCGGGGACTGTTTGCTAAATAATTTGACAGAGTGGATAAGAAAGCAAGATGTACATTACAGTAGAATATATATAATAGATCAAGTCCAAATAGAGATTGCTCTGAATTGAGGAAGCAAAGCAATGAAAGGCCCATGTTTCTTTCATGTGACTGTTGTCTGCCTCCCATGTGCATTTATGTTATGTTACCTGAAGAGAATGATTTAAGACTCAACCCGATACCAACCTAACCTAGAGGGGGTGAATAAGTTATCCAATTTTTATTCTAACAACTTCAACTTTCAACAAAAAGTTTCTGCACACTCTACACAAAATCAAATCAGTAATTTCAACAATCAAGATTACTACAATATTCACACGTATAGGTAACTCAAATAATCATGCAATCAACAAATCAGAATACGAAGAATCTATATCCAAGATTCTCAAATCAAGAACATCTGAAATAAAATGAACACAATCAAAACAATATCAATCACCACAAAGATTGGTTACGAAGAGAAAATCTCTTGGAAACAAATTCCAAGAGATAAAAACTCTTCGGGTCCGTAGACCGGGTAACGATTTCACTAGCTTTTCAAACTCGAAATACAAGGTGATCCGTAGACTCAAGAATACTCAATCCTAGTCTAACTCACTTGATTTCTTTCCCGAAATACAACATTCTCTTCTGCACCATAGCAGGGACTAAGAACATCTCATCCATTCAAAAAGCTAAGAACCTTACCACACTGTTCATACCTTGTTGTTTCCCATTGTGAACTCACAATAACAACAACTCTTCGAACAGGGCTCTTGGACCTCCAAGATTTCAGCAACCTCTGAAAATCTCGAATTTCTTCTTGAGGATATAACAGTGGTGATCAATAAACTCGAACTGAGAGTACTAATAGAGCAGTTTTACTTTTCAAGGCTCCATACTCAGTTCTCACACAATCAAAGACTTAGAAAACTAGGTAGCAAGTTTCTAGAGAGAGTTTCACGTTGAAGGCACAATATCTGAATTTTTTCTAAGTACCGAATCTTCAAAGAAAATGGGGTTATATGCTACGGGTATTTTTCAATTAGGAGTCGAAGGTTCTGGGCTTCTTGGTTCAGTCATGGCGTCACTCATTTAGTTAGAAACGGTCTAACCACTTTCCGTTTCAGCCGTTCTTTAATTCGCGTTTCTTTCTAACTTGCATCTGACTTCAAGCTAACTTGAATTTTCTGATGAAATACCCAGTTTTTGTACTACAGTCTTCAGCTCTTTACAGAAGCTTCGTTAATCTCAATATCTCAGGAAGTACAACAAAATTACATACGAAGTAAAGCCAACTAAAATATTCCTAACAATCTTCCCCTTTGGCTTACTTCGTGACAAACACAATCTAACCCCTAGGACATGGATTCTGTTGATCACCACCACAGAACCCATTTACAATAAAATAGCCTATGAACTCTATCATAGTCATATTCTATACATTCCTGAGATTGCCAAATACCTGCATACAAAACTTCAGCAAACCACAATCTTTAATTTCATTAGAGCAGGATTAACACACAAACAAAAGGAGTTAATCATAACGTTTCAGGATACTACTCTCCCCTGAGACAAGTATCTATTTTGTAGATATATGGAAGATAGATGAATTCTCCCCCTAAGTGTTAACACAATATGATTCACAAGAACAAGTACAACTACACTCTGTCAACAATCCAAGTGCAACAAGTAAGCAAAAATAATCACCTCAAAACAACACAACCAAGACACATCTACTTCCAACAATCCAAAAAACTTTAGTAATAATCCCAACCAACTAACATATAAAGTTACCATATAGCATAGGAATCGTAGATGTTCTCCCCAAAATAATATAACCCATGTTGCCAGACAGTTGATCCAAGAAACCACCAGCACCACCCCTCCAAATGCATTGCTGTTGGTAACCCAAAATAGTGCGAACTCTAAGAGAAACCCAACATCATACAATTTATCATCATATTATTATGAATAAATAGTCACTTTCAGGCACAAAAAATAGTATTTATTACTGGGATTATAGATTTTGTTGCAAACCAAAGCTTAAGTTAATCTTTAATAATAAAATAACTGCTTACATGGTTTTGGTTTCCGCTACAGTAGTTGTACTGATACTTCCCCCATTCTTCAATATTTCTTTGTTGGGATCTACTCTTAGCTTATCCAAGTCACTTCTCCATATATCTATTCTTCTACCAGACAGTGTAGAACCCAAAACTTGAAGAGTTAAAGGATGACCATGAGCATAACTTATAAATTCCCTAGACAACGCTACATAATTTTCATTCGGATAAGGTTGCTTGAAGGATGATAGACTAAAAAGCTCCAAAGCTTCGTTGTTGTTTAGCTTCTCAATCTCATAGACATCATCTGCATATCTTCTCAACAAATCATCATTTATGTTTGTTAAAATAATCTTACTTCCTGGACCAAACCAATCATGACTTCCAACTAATGCTTCTAATTGTGTTTCTAAATTCACATCATCGAGACGAGAACAATAAGAATTATTTTATCTCGCATTTGATTTCTTAACACATTGACTCCCCCATTAAGATCGTGCATGTTTATCTCTTGTCCCTTAAGGACATCAGAAATAAGTTTGTTCAGTAAAGAGACTAGACCAAGCTTTCCAGTTTCTTCTATTACAAAACTAATAAAACTGCTCGCTTGAAATTGTAAAGAAACCATGTCATAAACAGCTTTGGCCAAAGTTGTCTTACCGGTACCACCTATGCCACAGATCCCTACAAAGCCAACACCATTCGATTCCATACTTAACATGTCCATCACTTTCGTTAGATGGAAGTGTATTCCAACAAGCTGGTAAACAAGTGAGACTCTATTGTACAAACGATTGAATATATGTGTAGTTATCTCTGTGAGCACTGCTGATTGATTCTTGTAAAAAATAATATAGGACAATTCATTTGGATGACACAATGATAGCTACCAATGAGAGCCAAAACATTCAATTAGTAAAATATTTATTTTCTTTTAATGGTCAAAATCCAACATTAGCTGTAAAAAGACCTCCCCAGGTCCCCATCTGTCATCATATGGGTGCCTCCCAAGCAAGGTTTGCATTGTAAATTTGTTTCTTAAAGGCATGACTTTAGATTTTTTTTTATGGCAAATCAATATATATATATATATATTCAAACTTCGTTTGGACTTGATCTGAATCGCATGGCTTAAGAAACTAAGGTCTTAATTGTGCAACAATCAGAGGCTATATGTCGTACGGTCAATGCAATTGCACAGATCCCCCTAAGGGCAAAGTAAGAGCAATTATCATCAGATTGTTCAACACGTACACACATTAAGCAGACTTCATATAAAGCATGTAAGGAAAAGAAAGAGAAATCGTTTCAAAGAAGATAAAGAAAGTTTACTTTGCAGATGATGCCGCTCTTAGAACCCATTGAGAACTCGTATTATTTCTTGAAGGTCATCTGACTCCAAGCAAAGTAAAATCTGTTTTTGAGATATTACTAAGGTTAACCTTAAAAGCCAACTTGATTGTCACTTTAAACTGAGGTTCTTTTTGAACGAGAACTCAAATTCATTTGATTTAAAATTTTTGATGGGCAAAAAAAAGTTAGAGTGAAAAAAAGTATATAGAAATGATTTTTCACTTGTTGTCAAAGTCTTTTAGTTTTGAAATGAGAATAGTTAATTCGTCAATGAGTTTTTGAATCTAAGAATGAATTTCTCTCTTAATTTTTTTTTCACATAAAAAAAATATTTTTCACAAAAAAATTCACTGCTAATTTTTTTCTCCTTAATTTGGATGGGTAAAAAACATTATGGTAAAATTTTTGTTATTAGAGATACTATAGATTCTGTTCGAACTGATAAAAAAAGTTGTTAGAATTTGTAAATAGACACCTTAAGCAAATATAACACCCAAACCAGCAAAAATATTTCATTGTAAGCTTCAATCAGACATGGAACTTAAGGCGATCATTATCAAACACGAAACTTTGTAGATTGATATCCAAATGTTTTTGGAGGAACTCTGTCACAAGAATATATTGATAGAAAGCTCCGGAACATAAATATGCAACATGACAATCAGAGGTTATAAGCAACGTAAAGTCAATGCAATTGCACTGAACCCTCTAAGAGCAAAGAAAGAGTATCTATCATCATATTTTTCAACATGTACATGCATTAATCAGACTTCATATAAAACATGCAAGGAAAAGCAAAAGAAATTGTTTCAAAGAAGATAAAGAAAGTTTACTTTGCAGATGATGCCACTCTTAGGACCCATTGAAGTCATAGTGTTTCTTGCAGGACATCTGACTCTATGCAAAGTAAAAACTGTTTTTGGATGTAACTAAGGTTAACCTTAGAAACCAACTTGACTATTGTCACTTTAAACTGAGGTTCTTTTTGAATGAGACATCAAATTCCTTTGATTTAAAATTTTTGATGGGTAAAAAAAGGTTCCCTTAAAATTTTTATTATTAGAGATAGTGTAGATTCTATTGGGATTGATAAAGAAAGTTGTTTGAATATCTAAATAGACATCTAAAGCAAATATAACAGCCAAACGAGCAAGAATAATTCATTTTATGCTTCAATCAGAAACGGAACTTAAGGCGATCATGATCAAACACGAAACTTTGTAGATTGATATCCAAATGTTTTTGGACGAACTCTATCTCAAGAATTTGTGCATAGAAATCTCCAGAACATATATCTGCAACATGACAATTAGAGGTTATAAGCAACATAAGGTCAATGCTTGCACGGATCCCCCTAAGAGCAAAACAAAAGTATCTATCATCAGATTTTTCAACAGGCACACACATTAAGGAGACTTCATATAAAACATGCAAGGAAAAGAAAAATAAATCATATCAAAGAAGATAAAGAAAGTTTACTTTGCATATGATGCCGCTCTTAGGACCCATTGAGAATTCATACTTTTCTTGCATGACTTTGACTACATGCCATGTAAAAAATGTTTTTGAATGTTACTAAGGTTAACCTTCGAAACCAACTTGATCGTCACTTTTTAAACTGAGTTTCTTTTCTGAAAGAGATTTCAAATTTCTTTGATTTAAAATTTTTTATGGACGAAAAAAGGTTATAGTGAAAAAGAAAGTAATAGTGAAAAAAGGTTTGAGTTAAAAAGGAAGAAAAAGGAAAAAAAAAACCGATCCTGATGAAAGTAATCAGTGATTCTAGAATACTTTACACGTGTCATGCTCTGCGTAAATATAGGAATTCCTGTTTTTTATTTTTATTTTTTATTTTTCCTTACCAACGGTCTCTGCCTCGTTCACCATCCTCAGTGCGCCTCGTTCACCATCCTCTCCCTCTCTCCCATAACCAATTTGTCTTACCTTTTCTACCCTCATGACGGACCTTATTCTAGTCCCATATTACAGGAGACAATTCAGACAATTCAGTTTCCTTCCTCTGTTTTGCTTTCACTCCATTTTTTTTTCTTTTTTCTCTGAAAATCACCAGATTTCAAGCAATACGCCACAATGTCACACCGACCCCGTGGCAGACTGCCGGACTCTCGACGGTATCAGCCGTCTCCCTCAGCCTCACAGCAAGGCGGCAGAAGAACTAGTGGTGGCCGTAGAGGGAGAATAGGTGGTGCTCCTTCTCCGGCTTCCTCACCCCCGGTCAGTCATACTCCGACGACTGTTACTCCGGCAGCAGCTTCGCCGGTGGATATAACTCCGACGGAGTCTTGTGCGTCGTCAAGCTATGCCCCGCCATCGACTCTGAGCAGTGAAACCGAAAAAGGGCTCACAATGCAGGATCCAGCAGCACTGAACGCTCGGGCATCGCTGCCGGCGAGACAGCATCCCGGATGGACAGGCAAAGGAATTCGGGTAGAAACTAATCATTTTTGTTGTTCGGTGTTGGGCGAGCTCGTTGATTGCCGTGAAGGAGCTCACTACCATGTGAGTAACGCAATGTCCATGTCATTTGGTTAACTCTTTTGATATTTGAATTTCGTAATTTGTATTTCGAATTTTTTTAGTTGTTGAATAAGCTGATTTCAGCTAAGTTTTAGTCGAATAAGTCGGTATTTGAATTTCTTGTAACGTTGTTTTTTTAATCTATAAAAGAAAAATGATAGAAATAATATTTGGCAGAGTTGAAATGCAGAGAAATGATAGGAATAATATTTGCCCATGTTGCTGGTTCTTCGCCAAGTTGTGCATCAATATTTAGAGTGTAACAAATCTGATTTTCACGTGTTGACATACTTGACGGAACTTTATTGCTTGATTTCATTAGAGGTTCACCTGAACTTTTTGGGTGTTCTAACAATGTTGTGGCAAGGAATCAATTTCCATCGATGCTGTGCCTTGTGACAAACAGGTTGAATTTTAACCAGTCTCGCAGAAGCTACAACATGCTTTCAGCAAGGGCATTTGATGATAACTTGAGTCACATTCAACCTCTAACTCGAAACAAAACGAACTTTTACAAATGAGAAGACCCTATAATAGTTTTTTTATAATTGTATCTTATACATAATTTCTTTATAATTATATTTTATATAGGGTAAAGTCCTCATTTCACTGAGTTGAAATGCAAATTTTAGTAGATTTTCTACTTGTATTTGCTGCTATACTAACTTCATCATTATGGGTAAAAAAAATTAGAGTTAAAAGAGAGTATATCGAAATGATTTTTCACTTGTGAAATGAGAATATTTAATCAAAGAATGAATTTCTCTCATAATTGTTTTTTTCACGGAAAAAATATTTTTGACAAAAAAGTTTCTCTAATAATTTTTTCGCCTTAATTTGGATTGATAAAAAAAGTTCCAGTACATTTTTTATTATTAGACGTAGTGTAGATTCTATTGAGATTGATAAAATAAGTTGCTTGTATTTCTAAATAGACACCTAAAACAAATATAACAGTCAGACGAGCAAAAATAATTCATTTTATGCTTCAATCAGACATGGAACTTAAGGCGATCATGATCAGATACAAAACTTTGTAGATTGATATCCAAATGTTTTTGGACGAACTCTGTCACAATAATTTCCTGATAGAAAGCTCCGGAACATATATGTGAAACATGACAATTAGAGGTTATAAGCAACGTAATGTCAATGCAATTGCATGAATCCCCCTAAGAGCAAAGTAAGAATATCTATCATCAGATTTTCCAACAGGTACACACATTAAAGGGACTTAGGCATGCAAAGAAAAGAAAAAGTAAAAGAAATCGTATCAAAGAAGTAAAGAAAGTTTACTTTGCAAATGATGCCGCTCTTAGGGCCCATTGAGAACTCGTACTATTTCTTGAAGGACATCTGACTACATGCCATGTAAAAACTTTTTTTGAATGTTACTAGGTTAACCTTAGAAACTAACTTGATTGTCACTTTAAACTGAGGTTCTTTTCTGAATGAGACTTCAAGTTTCTTTAATCTAAAGTTTTTGTTGGGCAAAAAATAATTATAGTGAAAAAGAGAGTATTTAGAAATAAATTTTCACTTGTGATGAAATTAGGTCTTTTAATTTTGAAATGCGAATAATTAAAAAATATATTTTTTTCACAAAAATTTCTCTCATAATTTTTTTCGCCTTAATTTGGATGGGTAAAAAAGATTTTGGTAAATGTTTTTTATTAGAGATATTGTAGATTATGTTGGGATTGATAAAAAATTTGTTAGAATTTTTAAATAGACACGTAAAGCTAATATAACCGCCAAACAACAAAAATATTTAATTGTCAACTTCAATCAGACATGGAACTTAAGGCGATCATGATCGGAACTTTGTAGATTGATATCCAAATGTTTTAGGACGAACTCTGTCACAAGAATTTGTTGGTAGAAAGATGCGGAACACATATCTGCAACTTGAAAATTAGAGGTTATAAGCAAAGTAAGGTCAATGCAATTGCACAGATCCCCTAAGAGCAAAGCAAGAGTACTTATCATCAGATTTTTCAACAGGTACACGCATTAAGGAGACTTCATATAAAAGCATGCAAGGAAAAGAAAAACAAATCATATCAAATAAGATAAAGAAAGTTTATTTTTCAGATGATGCCGCTCTTAGGACACATTGAGAACTCGTATTGTTTCTTGCAGGACATTTGACTCCATGCCATGTAAAAACAGTTTTTGAATGTTACTAAGGTTAACCTTATAAACCAACTTGATTGTCACTTTAACTGAGGTTCTTTTCTGAACAAGATGTAAAATCGTTTGATTTAAACTTTTAGATGGGCCAAAAAAGGTTATAGTGAAAAAGAGTGTATAGAAATTATTTTTATTGTGATAAATAGGCATACAATCCATGGCCATGTTATGTCTCTTTATACACTTGAATTATTATTATTGTAACCTTAAAATACCAAAACGACCCCCCTTGTTCTCCGGAATAAAACAGAGAAGCTCACAGCTCCACTTGTTCTTTAAGCATCTTCTACAAGTATATTAATGGGGAGCCAAAATGTTGCAGTCTCGAAATGGGTGGCTTTTAGCCCTTCTGTGCGAGTAGGCCGCAAATGGGGAGCCCAATGAGCTCCCTGTTGCATGGATGACTATTACCTTTAGCGCAAGCCCGGGTGGCGCCACCTTCCAAGGGCAGGTGAGTATTTTTTTCATATTATAATTTTTGTTTTTTATTTTTCAGATTTTTTAAAATAGATTATTAAGGTTTTTTTGTTACAATTTTTCAGCTGATTTTATCTATAAAATCTTATCCAAATTTATAATTAATTTAAATTACATGTGTCATTTTTAAATTGGTGTTAATGAAAGTCCTTTTTTTCTTTTTTTACTAAACGAAGAAGCTCCAATAAAAATCGATCAAAGTTAAAGGTGCATATCACAATCACGGATATGCTCGGGAACCACAGAAAAAGGCACAAAACCAACAATACCAAAATGAGCACCCCACTTAGCCAACAAGTGCGCCATCACATTACAACGCCTAGAAACCCAAGCTACCTTCCATTCCAGCGGCTCCTCCAAGCACCGACGAATGTCATCCACCATACCCGAAGCTGCCCAAAGCTGAGATGGCTTCCCGAAAATCACGTCTTTACATAGCAACAAAGAATAACATTCAAAGAGCACATTGGACCAATTAAGCCTCCAAGCCAAAGACATCGCCTCCGCCAAAGCGAAAGCCTCTCCAACAATCGGGTTCATAGCAACTAAGCGTTATGTGTAAACCATACAGAGGGAACTGAAAGAATCTCTAATAGAGATAGCTACGTAAGACTCATTCTGACGGATGACAACATCTGTGTTAACCTTCAACCATCCAACCGGGGGAGGCAGCCACCTCTTCCCCGCATCACGCTCCACCGCCAACCACGCACTATAGTGCTCAACATACCGCCTGCGAAGGCTAGCATTGATCTCACCCACTACCACAGGAACCTGTTGATGAACGAGAAGATTCCTTGCATGCCAAGTGCTATCCAAAACCAACGCCGCATTAAGGACAAAAGCCTTCACGCTCTGACTATCCAGATTAAGCAAGTCACCCTCACCCAGAATGGCCTAAATTAGGGGTATGTTTGAGGGTGAAAATTTTGGTTGTTGGGGTTTGAGAAATATTATAAAATAAAGATGTGTTATGGAAGTTGGTGAAAAAGTAAAAAGAGAGAAGATTTTTAATAAGTATTATAATAATAAAAAATTATGTGGTGAATTTTTTATGATTAAACCTAAATTTTTTTGGCTGAAGAAGCCATAGGAATGCAATCCATGCGAATACCCCAAGGCGACTCCCTCCAGATTTTTGTCGCAACATTGCACTCCACCAAAAGATGAACCGTGTCCTCAAGAGCACTTTTGCAGAAAGGACATAGAAAGTGATCCTCCTCTTCACACCGTAAAATCCAACCCAATGCTCCCCGAGTCTTCAGAGCCTCAACCGCCAGTTTCCAAACCAACAATTTAAGACGGTCATGGAGTTGTGATTTCCACAAAGCACTCCAAGAAATCTGATCTAGCATCAAGATTGAGGGAGCTCGCCTCAACTGCTCAGCCTGCAAAAAGTACTTATCTGGAAAATTCTCTGAATTGACCCAAACCCATTGGTCCTCAAACATAGAGTTGGGGATTGGAAGTTTAAGAATGGCCGCTGAAGTCTCTTCATCAAAAAGCTCTCGAATCAGCCCCACATTCCATTGGCCAAAAGCCACCAAATCTGCCACAAAACACACCTCCTCCCGTTCGTGACTGGTCTCCCTCCAAGATGGGATAAAATTGCACACTGAAGATAACCAAGGATCACGAAGTATATCAAGAGAGTCCCCCCTCCTAGGAATCACACACACGTTGTCCACCACCTGCGGCGAAACACTTTGGATGCCTCGCCAAATCTAGGAACAACTTCCACCCCCCACCAACAGATGTAAAGGATTAACCACTTTATATTTCAGCCGAGCTATACGAACCCACAAGCTCTCCGGAGACGTAATCAATTTCCAACTCAGCTTCGCAATCAAGGATTTGTTCACCTCATACATCTTATGAATCCCCAACCCACCAAGCTCCTTAGGCAAGCAGATCGCATCCCAAGCCCGGAGAGTATAATTCTGAGGTTTGTGAGTGAGAAAACCCCACAAAAAATCCTTTAGCAAACGATCGATCTTGACGCACCACCCTTTAGGAAGGAGAAAGACCGACATACAATAAATAGGCATTGTAGTCAGTGGCGGACGCAAGGGGTATCGAACCCGTGTGTTCGCTACCCATGGCTTTGCTCAAAAAAAATACATGTTTTTTTTTTCTTTTTCTTCATAAGTTGGGCTAGGTCTGATATCCATCAAGTCCAGGTCCAATACCCATGAAGTCTAGGCCAACTACACTTAATGGGTATCAGACCTAAATCAATTTTTTTTTCTACACATTGATTTTGCTCCTAGTGCTACGTAATAACAGAGGCAAATATACAGTTTTATGATTTTTTGTTTTGCATCAATTACAAGTTCTTCAACTGAGGGGTAACGTCCTGCCATCTTGTTAAATTTATGTTAGTAAAAAATTATTTACTCTTTGCTCCTAATTTTTCACAATCAAGATCACTTCATTTTTTCTCCCTATGTTGATTTGTTTCTTCATTTTTACAGAGACCTCGAAAAATATTTGTTTAGGATCCTTGTATAGGCAAAACCAAAGTTCTGACCACTTTGGGATATATTTATCTAAGAAACTCTTTTACTAAATATTGCTTATCCTGAAAATTTTGTTTTTATTATTCAGAGCATGGTTTGTCATTAATTGTTGCTTTGTGTGTGAAAGTTTCTTTGGAGAATGTGAATATCTTTTAATTCCAAATCTATAGAACCTAAAGAAAGTAAATTGTAAATGCATCCCCAGTAACCTTTTGTCAAAAGAAAAAGGAGAAAAAAAGACATACCCCAGTTGTGGTAGTAACAAAAAAATGTAAGAAAGACAACCCATAGTGGCATCAAGACCTCAACCATCAGAATCATCTGTAATTTGTTCTAAAGTTTTAGAATTAAGCAGGAAATTAACTTGAATTAGATCATCAAGAGTGATTAACGTAATAGGATGAGAGATGACTGGATGAATGATTGCATGTTAGTGTACATCGAGCAAGAAGTTTTTAAAACTTTTGAGAACGAAGTCATTTTGCAACATTTTCAGAAGATGCAAACTCGTAGGATTCAATTGTCATCTCTCAGTCGCAGTACATTATGTACATAGTACGATACACGTATTCTAATATTTTTAATATTTTGTCCTTAATTTTCGACTTTGTAACTCTAAGACAATGTTTTGCATTACGAAGGAAAAAATTATTTTTATCATTTCACTTTTAAAGTTCGACACCCATGGATTTTAATTCTGGTTCCGCCACTGAAATTTGTAGTTACCACGGATTTAATGAAAGTGGTTCTCCCCGCCTGAGAGAGGGATCGAACCTTCCACCCGGCGACCTTAGCCATAACTTTAGCCTTCACCTCCTCAAAAGCTAGTGATGACTTTAGATACTTTTTATTTTTCGTTTTTATTCAGGGTTTTAATGTTATCTATGAGGAACTCATTGGAATGTTATAAATTTCTGTTTTACGGGCGGATTGGTTGCTCTTTTATCATATTTGGTATGAAAAGCAAACTATAAAAAGCCCCCTTTACAACACATGAATAAACTGATTCTCAGAGTAAATGCATGTAACAAGGTTGGATCAAGAGAAAGCTGGAGTTCAAGGGGTGGTATCCTGGCAGAAACCAAAGAAGAAGGAACCTCAATTATTGCTACTCAACTATTTCAAGAAAGTAAACCAATAATGACTTGTTTTCGGTATTTAGCACATTTTACACCTATTATTCCAACATTGAACAAATCATTGACCCATTTCAACCGAAATGCAAATACCGGAGCGCAACATCGCTGCTTGGATAGCAAGCCCGACATCCACCCTCCCTCCCGACTTGTCCCGTGGATTGTGTTGGAAGAATCTGGGTTGTGGACCTCCTTCACTTGTACTTTTCCTTTAAGCTATAATATTGTTACTAAACGAAACCATTCTCTTTGAAATTAACTACTGAGAATACACCAATGACGGCCTTGTGCTGGCATTTTCCTTTCGGAGGAAATCTTTGAACCATAGAGCAGAATGTTTCATATATCTTGTCAACCCATTCTTGTAATCTATGTAGTTGATACCATACTTCGTAGTATAACCCGTTTCCCATTCGAAGTCATCAAGAAATGACCAGATATAGTATCCCCTGACGTCAACTCAGGTCCTGTGGAAACAAACTATATCATATTAGTCTCTGACTTAAAGATTGAAGAAAGTTATAGCTGTTCAGTATCCAGCTTTAAGGGAGTGTGCAACTCATGCAAAAACATGTTTTCTGCCGTGATGCCAAGCTTCATTCACTTACTTCTTTAATCAGGCTTATCCTACTTTATTGCCGTTCACATGTTTGTCATACATAGCGAGCTTTTATTTTAAGTTTCTATTGAGATATCCACGACCTCCTTCTTGGAAGCCTTAGTAGGCCTCATATGCTACTGAGGAACCAGGGCCTTTTATTCTTATAGCATTAGGGGTTCATTTCTTCGAAGTTCCATGTTCATATACATTTTGCAAAAAAGTCACTTGCTAGTTGCTACTACGCATGGGCAGTCAAGGAACCATTTGGAACAAGGAACGAAGGGATGTTAATTCCTCCACCTAATTTCCTCTTCCCAATGAAGGTAAAAATAATGCTCTAATGTACCATGAATGTATGCATGTCTACATGCATCAATACTCACTTGATAGTTCTTAAGAGACTCGATAGATGGAGGCGGTGGTACTTTAACCTCGAGCTATCACTGAGAACCTCTTGAATTGACAATGAGCTATTACTGACATCACAAAACCCTGGAAAAAGAAAAACCAAATGCATAAGTTTGATACATATGAAATGAAAACACTTCTTAGTGAGGGAAGAAAGATCTTTTTACCAGCTTCCGTAATGAAAATGTGGATTGTTGAAATTCCTCTTTACATATAGGACAACTTCTTGTATTCCCCTTGGATAAATGTAAAGCCAGCTGCATGGGGTCTACAAAACCATTGTGACATTCTTCGCTTAGTGAAACGAGTATGATTGTACATTTATAATGAAGATGGCAGAACAAAATTATAAATGAGGGAGTTACAGAGATTACCGGTTCACCAATAGGAATGCCATCCTTCTCCGCTGTGACAACAAATTATGTGAGAGTGTAAGTAAAAGTGAAATTACAGTCCAATATCTCTTCAATGTTGTGGATTTGAAACTTACTGGTGAGATCTACATTGCTATCAGTAGTGTAACTTAAGTTGACGCTACTAGAGTAGTTAGAATCATCTGCATATCTTGCAGTGTAGTAATTTACCCCAAGGAAGTTAAGCGACCCCTTTACACTATTGGATTGTGCTTCAGTGAAGTTGGGAAGTCGATTCCCCACCAAAGCTCGCATGGACTGAGGGTAGTCACCATATGTAATTGGATGAACAAACCTAGAAGCATAACACAAGTGATGGTAGTGTAATGAAGTTTAATGAGACCAACAATAATGGTAACTGTAATCTGTAATAACAGTACTGCTAGCTCTAAGAGAAAGGCCACTGAGACGCAACCTATTCAAGTGCATGCAGCATTATTGCCATTTAAGGTTTTTACGCAAAAAGCACCTTCACAGGCATTCCACAGCCATGGATCGGCATTATGTTTTCCAGGGTAAGTATTTATCTGAAGAGAAACACTACACAAAACACAGTGTATACCCCATAATGATTACGATGCCCAACCGTCCCAAGCTGTGAAAAAGAGACAGACAAGTCACTCCAACAACTAAGAGAAAAAAAAAATTCACTGGACAAGAGTCACTGTCCCCAATTCTTGAAAGTAGCAGGGTTGGCCACCTTAGGAATCAATGCAAATGTGTAGTGTTAACCGGGGTCGGTTATGGTGTGAGTGAGGTTATCGTGTGAGTGTGTGAGTAGACGGGTGAGATTAGAAATTGAGAAATCTAATGGCTGAAAAAATGCCACGTCATTTAATGAAACCGGGTCGGTTTCGCGGGTCGGGTTCGTGGGTCGGGTTCATTAAATGACGTGACATTTTTTCAGCCATTAGATTTCTCAACTTCTAATCTCACTCGTCCACTCACACACTCACACAATAACTTTTGCCAGTGTTAACCACCCTCAGTAAGGAACCAAAGAAGTATTTAATCTGACTATATCATTCTCCACAATGTACTCTACCCTTTTAAAGAAAAGAGCATCAGAACCATCTGGTCTGGGGGCCTTATTGACCATTAAAGAGAATAGGACTTCCTTGATTTTGCTCACGGTAGCCCACTCACCAAATCATTACCCAAGACCAGGGCCAATATTTAAGGAAGGGTAATGAGTGTATCTAGATCAACTGGGGCACCACAGGGAGAGGCACTAAGTATCTGAATGTAATCAAAACTTCTACTTTGATCTTACTTGGGCTGTCGAACCTTGTACCATCTTCCTTACATGTAATCTTGCTCTGCTTTGAAGGTCCCCATTGCTACCCCAAAAATAAAATAGAACAACACAAAATGCAGGTGTTCAGCACCCATCTATGCCACTGCAATTGAGAATTCTATCTCTAGAACCTCTCTTCTCCTCTGTTCAGATTCGCATATTCTTTTATAGAAGTGGTTTCCTCTTGGCATAAGCTCTCATTCAAAGCATCGACCTGACTCTGTTTTTGCACGCTTCCAATTTGTTTTTGGTGATGGCCAAACACTTGACAAATTAGGAAAGCAATCCCTGTCTATTTTCTTCAGCCTGGTACAAAGTTGGTACATGGAGACGCATGTAGCACCGATCCTCAGTTCCTTCCACTGGATTCTCAGCTTTAAGACTGTAAACATTCTTACGCATTATTTCTAATTAAGTGCCGATCACCATTCTTACGCATTATTTCAAATTAAGTGCCCATCACCGCTACTGTGATAAATTAATAGTGTGACTTCACATGTATAAATGTACCATTTTGTTTGTAAGCCATATACACATGTAAAAATGATGTGTTAATGCTATTAAAATCCTCATGTTGCGTTTATATTCCTCAACAGTCTCATCATGATACCACCGGTTATTTAAATTCAGTCCTTGAATGATTTATATTTTCCTGAACACTTTATTCATGAGAAAAACGTGCTCCTTTTGTCAGCAAGGCAAACGTGCTAGCTGAGAAATTCAAGCCAGAACACTCACCATCCAAAAGCAAAATCCAGAGCTCTAGAGGCAGCCTTTCTACTAGCAGCAGTTTGGAACTTGGGCACCATCCAGTATGTAAATACAGTCATCCCAATTTCTCCCATTTGAGTAGCCTGTTGAAGTTAAAATTTCATTTATCATATGCCTCCAGAAAATCCTACAGGTAAGACAAATATTTATCCCTGAAATATTGGTGCAAGCCACCTAAACCATATTACATAACATACTCTTCTTTTCTAAGGCTACGTATTTTACAGTTTCAAACCTCTATTTATGAGCAGAAAAATAGCAAGTGCGAAACAAATATTCCTCATTAAAGAGCCATAAGTAGAAAGCTTTTCAAGATGATTGCAAAAGCTATTGTTTATAAACACAGACCTGATACTTCTCCCTGTACAATTTTACAGCAGCTGCATGAGCAAGAAGAATGTGATGTGCTACCACATAGGGTTCTGTCCCTGAGTTCCCAAACGTGCAGTTTCCCATGTAGCTAGAACATCGACCAGGTGCATCAATACCAGTTGCATACCCTCTGCTGCTAAACATATTTGGCTCATTGAAGGTAGCCCAATACTTCACTCTATCACCAAATTCTTTGAAGCAGAAGTCTGCGTAATTATTAAAATCATTCCTGGTCATTGGAGAATGAACAATTGCCTATTAGTGCATCAGGTAGCATATTCCAATCTTTAGCTTTGAATTATCTAGATGATGGCATGTGATACTCACACTATGTTCATGCTCAAGAATCCACCATAGTCGTCTTCAAGTGCTTGAGGAAGATCCCAATGAAATAAAGTTATGAAAGGTTGTATACCTGCTCATCATGGTGATTGTTAGTAATCAAGGCAATGTGCCAAAGTAAATTAAGGTTGGGATGAAAGAGGTAGGACCAAGTTTACCTCTATATAGGAGCCCATCTATGAGTTCATTGTAGAATTTGACACCTTCTTGGTTCACTCCACCACTAAATTTTCCCTCTAAGTACAAAATAAACTCCATTAAATCATAGATAACATCTTTGGCAACAACACAAATTGAATGTTTATAGTTTCCTTTTAAGGGTAAATTACACACCCCCTCAAATTGTCTCTTCTTTTGCACTGTCATCTACATATTCCTAATTTCGTCACTTGGGCCTTAAACTAAACAATATGTTTGTGACAAGCACCCATCTTCATCCAAGATCACATCTTTACCTTTCTTTATTGTTCGCATCTTGGGATTTGTGATTGCTAAGGCCAAACAAAAGCACCTCTCCTAAGTTCCTATGCAGTCAAATTCCCCTTCTTTTCTTTAGAAATCTCCAAATATTTAAAGAATACTACTTTTATCAAAGCAGGGGAAAACAATAGACCTGAGACCGGAATCGCATATCCAACTTCCAAACCCGTATCTCGACCTGACGGACTAACCTAGCGGTCCCCATTTCCGACACTCGCAGCATCTTTCCACCTTGTTTAGCCACATCCCTGTTTGCACAACTCTTGGAAAAGTGTGTTAGTGAAGTCCTCATTGCAAAAATTCTCCACAAAGGGTGGCTGCTTTGAAGGCACCTCAACATGGTCAGGGCTATGTTGAACGCAGCCCCACCATTGTTGCCACTCATATTATTTTTGTGGTTCACACTTACACCTATTGCTAGCCGAGCAAGAATTGTTTCAATATCAACCAAGCATTGCTCGGTTTCAAAGTGAAGATTCATAAACTCGGCCCTTGTGAGAGCCTTTCCCTCGCGGTCACAGTCATCAGAGGGGTTGCCAATTGCTATGTGGGTTAGCCATTAGACCAGGGAATGATAAGGCATTGAAACCACCTAATATGGTGGAAGCAATTAAATAGAAAAAGAGGAAAATCATCTCTCTTGAATTTTCTAACACCACACAGATAAAGAACGAAGATAAAATTCTTTTTTTATAAGTAAGCCAATATTATTATTAGAAAAAGCGAAAGCAGTACAAGGGACTCTACCGAAATCGCTTAGTCCAAACAAGCAACAAAACTAAGAAAATCATGAAAATCAACAAAAGGGCACCCTAACACCGCATTAGGCCCAACAAAAGAGTGAAAGCAACAAAAACCCTTGCAACTTCACCAAGGACAAAGAAACATCTTCAAAACATCCATTATTGCACTCCCTCCAAAGACACCACCAAATGCACGATGGAATCAATCTCCAAATAGCCTTAGCCATTGGGTTAAAAAGCCTCCTATTCCAACTCCACAGCACATCCACCACCGTCTTAGGCATCACCCAATGAAAATTCGTCATGCAAAGAACATGATTTCATAGCCCACGCACCAAAGAACAATGAAGAAGCACATGGTCCACCGACTCCTCATCACCGCTACAAAGATTGCACCAATCAACAATGGAAACACCTTTTCTACAAAGATTATCTCATGCATAGCCTCCCAAACAAACAAAGAAACCCCCATAGGGCATTTCGACCTCCAAAACCCTTTCCAAGGAAAAGACAAGCTACTCCTACCAGCAATGGAAGCATACATAGACTTAACCAAAAAAGCTCCATTCTTAGAACCGGTCCAATACACCTTATCATCCTCCCCCTCCTAAATACCGAACCATACAAGAGGGAATAAAAAGTAGAAAAATCCTCCATCTCCTAATCATCTGCAGATCTAACAAAGGGAACATTCCACACAACATGGCCAACACTCCCCACCAAACATTCCGCCACCGTAGCCTCCTTACACCTAGCCAACGAATAAACCACCGGAAAACTCAAAGACAAAGGTTTATCGCCACACCACCAATGATGCCAAAAGCTAATCCTTAGACCGCTGCTCACCGAAAATCTAACATGGTTGCTGAAAACATCCCAACCTTTACTTATGAATCTCCAAAGGCTAACACCATAGGACCCCCTACTTGGTAAAGTTCTCCAATCCCCCGCAGAGCACCCATATTTTTCAGCAATGACAATCCTCCAAAGCCTATCTCTTTCATGAGCAAAACGCCACAACCACTTGCTCAAAACCACTCAACATAGAATTAAGATATCAATTATTCACTGATGAAATTGATATACTGCATGCCTTTACATATGCTACGAGTCCTAAACCCATTGCTCTTCAAAATTGCATGTCCTAAAATTTGCTAGAAAAAAAAACGACACGGATTCTGTTATAGTGCTTCTAGGAAATCCAAAATTTAGAGCTACTGGAAAATACAAGAATATAGAAATCCTAAAAGTTCTAGAAGAGCCCAAAAGTTAACTCAATTGAAAGGAAAACCTAGTATCACAACTATTTCTATGTCATAACATTTGAACATGAAACTCTCAAGACCCTAAGCAAGAAGAGGAAAAGGAGTAGAAGAAGAAGAATTCCAAAAGGCTTCTCGGTATGAAATTTAAATTTAATCTTCAGTTAATGTGTCTTCCTGCACAAAGAACTTTTCAGTGACCTATCGTTCAAGTCATTTGATTTAAGCGTGTCTTTCTTTACACAAACAGCTTTTAATCAATATATTAACCAGATTCAAATACTCCAGAATATTCAAGCAATTTGTTATTGATTTACTGTTCCTTTGCTGATATTCCTGTATTAAATTGGCACACCCACTCCTTATAATAAAGAAAAAAAATCCACCCACCCAAAAATAGTTTTCAGTGTTTAAAAAGCTAAAAATTTATGGCAATTAGCTCTAGGCCAAATGGATCCCTTTCACAGCCATAAACTATAAGTGTGTGTACAGATAAAGGGAGAGTGTGGAAAAAAAAAAGTAGTCCCACATTCAAGATGAATACTCCCTTTCGATAGTTGATCTCCACAGGTAAAAACAACATAGTTCATGATTTTACTGAAAAATGAAGCAACTGCATCATAGTAAAATTAAGAGAAACAGAAACTTGCCTCCTTTCACATACATCCTTCAAGTTTAGGAATTAGTGAGCGGTTCTTTTCAACTTCGATCCAACTAGATCCAGGAATTTTCTTTACATCCCGAGTTTCCATTAATTCCCTAAGCACTCCAACACTGTCCCAATTGCTCAAACCAGCAAACAAGTTGGATAACACCACATAGGTTGACGGGTCATTTCTGTCTAGGTGTAATACATGCTTCGCAGCAAGCTTGCCAATTTCCATATCACCATAAACATGACAAGCACCGAGCAAAGTTTTCCAAACTAGCACACCTGGTTTAAATGGCATTTCTAAGATTAATTCCTCAGCTTCTTTGAGTCGACCAGCTCGACCAAGAAGATTTACCATACATGCATAGTGATCTTCTTGAGGTAGGATCCCATAATCATGAGTCATCGAAGAGAATAACTCCCGCCCTTCATCAAGAAATCCTCCTTGGCCACATGCATAAAGTACACAAATGAAGGTTATACAGTTTGGCTGAATATCCTTCAGCCTCATCTCATCATAAATCTTAAGAGCTTTCCTAGATTGTCCGTTTATTGCACATGCCATAATCATCGTTGTCCATGAGACAATAGAATGATCATTCATTGATCGGAAAACTGCCCATGTGCTATCCACACAACCACATTTTGCATACATATCTAGTAATGCATTATCGACGCAGACATCAATATCCCTTCCAAGCTTAATTCTCAAGCCATGGACTTTCTTCCCTTCCTCCAAGGAAGCAATATTGGCACAGGCATTTAGGGCAGTTGCAAGGGTAAACTTATTCGGCTTTATACCCATCTTCTTCATCTGCGCAACAATCTCCAGTGCTTTGCTTGGTTCCCCACACTGTAGGCATCCTGCAGCCATCTGGGTCCAAGAGCATACATCTCCCACTGGAATCTCATTAAAAGCTTTAAACCCTTCTCCCAACTTTTGATTTTTTATATACATATCTGCCAAAGCGTTCCCTACACACATCTCAACACCATAGCCATATTTGACCAGCTGAGCATGAAGCTGCAGTCCCAATTTTAAGTCAGAAAGGGCGGCCAACCCAGTAAGAGCACTGGCAAATGTGAAGTGATCAGGTTTCACGCCATCCCTAATCATTTGACACCAAAAATCCGGTACGTCCAAATAAGAGAACTGCAAAAACCCAGCCATCATGGCATTCCAAGACACAATATCCTTATAGGGACAGTCATCGAAGACTTCCAAAGCCTCCGCTAGTTCACCATGCCTTATCAAGGCTGTCAGGAACGCATTCACTAAGAAGATATTGGACTCAAACCCTAAACGGACAACGAATGCATAAATTTTGTATGCCTCTGTCAAATTCTCAACTAACGAGCTCGCTTGGAGAGCACTAACAAGGGTGAACTGATTGGGCTTTGTAATTCCATCACAGCGCATACGTCGAAATAAAGAAAGAGCTTCGTTAGGACATCCATGTTTAAGGAGTCCCGCAATGACAGCCGACCACGACACCACGTTCGTGTCGGGCATTTCCTCGAACAGTTGAAGACCATCGACAAGATCACCGCACTTGACATACATATTAAGCAAGTGATTGCGGAGAAAAAGAGACGAGGGAAGAGACCCTTTGACGAACTTAGCATGAATTGCTCTTCCACGGTTGGAGTCAGAGGTTTCGGCATACCTACGCAATTGAGAAGCATAAATTTCTTCCTCGGTGGCCGTGTTTCCAAAGCTGCGTGACGGGAAAAAGCTTCGAGAAGTTCGAATAAAAGGAGGTGGCCTCGTGGCTCCAAAGAGAAGATTTGAACGGGGCATCTATGCGTAAACTTCATGACCCTGCGCTAACATGGCTGTTATATATTGTGAATTTGTGATCTAAAACGCGGCGTCCTGGTAGTATTAGGCTGCGTGAGCGTGACTGCGTCGCTTGACGAGAACAGAAACAACGTTCGATCCGGATAACAGATCCGACAAACTTTTTATTTTTTGATATTTTTTTTAACTTGTTTTATATCACTTAAATAAGTCTATGACCTTAGACTTAAATCACCGATTTGATCTCGAAAGAATTGAAATTGAAACTATATGATTTATACCCGTATTATTTTGAGAGAATTAAATTTAGAACCTTAGCCTAATCCTAAGTATTCCTAACAGTCTTAGGAGAGCTTTTTTTTATTATTATTCTCTTCTCTTTTTATGTAAATCACCGATCTAATCTTGAAATAATTGAATTTGGAACTGTACACTTTTTATACCATACTGATTTTGAGAGAATCGAATTTAGAACCGTACCCTGATCCTAACTACATGTTAGGGAGCTTCTATTTTATTTATTTATTATTATTCTCTCTTCTTTTCTCTTCCTGTTAAATAAAATGGAGGAAAACGAAGGGAGATCTTACTGGGCAGTATTCTTGACCACGAGATGGAGAATCGAAAGGAGTTCAAACCAAGTTCTTTCACAAGATCTATGTCCTCCTGGAATATACGTGGTGACCAGTTTATCATCAAATATTTCAGATAATAAAACTAATACCAAATGTAAAAAGTGAAACACAACAAAACAAGAAAGACAGATAAAGATTAAAGGCGAAGTCATACCTTAAACCGATAGTAGAAATCAACAGCTACATCACCCGTACTATGGTCCGATATTTTTTCTGCCCAGTAACATTATAAGTTTCTCAGAAGCGATCACAAAATAGATGATAAGGTATTAAGGATATTATAAAAAGCTAGCTGTTTTTTTAATTATGGAGTCATGAGATTTGCATCCTAACTTTTTTCTCCTATTCCTCCCTCCCTTATGTTTTAGGTAATTGCTAAGTCATTGAACTGACCCTGCTCGCAACATCACCGGAGCATTGGAGTAAACTTGGGGAGGGGGGGGGGGGGGGGGGAACACACAAAGAAGACAGAAATTGAGAGAGAGGGAGAGAGAAACCCGGATGCTCTCGAGTGAAGAGGTGTCCCATATGCTGGATCCTCTGCCATGCTGGTTTGCTGCCCCTTCATACTTCAAAAGGAAAAGAGACCACCAAACACGATATGAGACGTCGGACACAACGCAAATACATGCAACAACGGAGGAATGTACATAAAGTAAATGTTTAAACACTCAGCACTAGTACAGGCGCTATACTTGGTAAGCACTTGAGCCTGCTCCGAACACAAAACCAGCCGGGAAATCACTCCTCTTGAGACCTTCAGAGCGACCAAAGAGAAATGCCACCACCACCAGGGAGAAGAACAGACGGGGATGAATTAATTTCATGTCTGTCTGAACTTTTTCTGCTTAGCAATGCTCCAACTCCCTGCTTACTTGGTAATTAATGAACAGAAATTATTGATGGATCAAACCAATCATTGGCAGTTTTATATTCAAAATGAAAGGATCATGCTACCCACATGTGACTGCTGGTGTCTATTTTCTAGCATACATATATATAATGAAGTAGGTTTAGCCTTTTAGGTCATCTGGATCGCACGCCATAATAAGCAAAGGCCTTGACATTTATCTCTGCTCCGCTAGCTAGCTGGTTGGGACGCTGGCTATACACTATGGGATTTCTTACTTGCTCATTCATTAATTAGTTGAATTAGGTGCGGGAAGTTGTAACTAGTCTTTGAAGCTTGAACAATTTATAATTCCCCCTAGGTCCATTGAGCTTCCTGGCAGACCTTAGTCGGCAACATCATTTCCTTCCCTGTGGTTTGCGATTTCAGAATGCAGATTTTTCTGTGGATGAATTAGATTTCACTCTGCAGTAGTAATAATCCCAAAAATGAAAATTGCTGATCAGCAGTCAACAGCCCCTCGACTGCAAATAAATTTAGAAATAAATCATTGCTGTTATGATTTCCTGTGGTCATGGCTCAGAAATAATTACATGTACGGAATGACTAGCGATCTGTTTTTAGTGATTTCCTCCCTTCCCACATCCGGTTTCTCCATGATTGAACTTTCCACGTGATTGTTGGGTAGATGAACCATATTAGGTAGCAAGAAGATTAGGTTCATGTATAATACATAGTAAAATCTACAAGAATATTAGGGCAATCAACTTTTTGTCAGTTTGAGATTGCTGAAGAAATACGTGATATTTTTATTTTTTTTTATTTTTTGGTGATGATCTAAGATGTACAGTACTTACATAAAGTAAACTGAAACTCTGTATCGACTCGACTGTTCTCTCATTCTATTAGGCATCAAGCAAAGTTGAAAACCCCCGTTCCCTTCTAGACACATCTGGTCTAAACGTTTTTCCAGAATAAATGCTTGTTGGATTAATTCTTATCGATCTTATATATAAAACTTCACGAACATTATTAGACCAGCATACAGCAGATGGGTTGGGCTATGGTGCTGGACTTTATGGTACAGAAAAACGGGTCAACCCTCATTAATTGACGTGACACTACACAGCACCCTTGGATCTTTAAAATTCAATCTCAACCGTCCACCAGCACCGGCCAGCACCATAGCCGCCAGCACCATAACCGAACCCTACAGTAGATAAGTCCTCATAACTGAGGACTAGTACTCAGTGTACAACAAATGTGGCGGCCTTCTGGTTGCATTTTCCTTTTGGAGGAAATTTTTGAACCATAGGGCAGAGCGTTTGTAATATCTTCTCAGCCCATTTTCGTAGTCTACGTAGGTCAGGCCAAACCGAAGAGTATACCCAGATTCCCATTCGAAATTGTCAAGAAATGACCACGCTGAGTATCCTCTCACGTCAAGCCCTGCCCTGCAAAAACTTTTCCGTTAGTATCTAAATTTTTTATATATTTTGAGTATGTTTTCCCGAATATCGCCAAAAGATCAGAGTTTGAGCAATGGAACTGTACATATATGTGCACGAATGGGCACTCACTTGATAGCCTCTACAAGATATGACATGTGGCTACGGTGGTATTTTAACCTCATGATATCATCGAGAGCATCTTGAATCGGCAACGAGCCTTTATCATTCAGTCCTAAGAAGAAACAATCCCCCCATATTTGATTGAGTCATATCATCTCGATTACAAGCTAATTAATGAAAGCATAAAAGGGTATAGAAGGTTCTCTTTACCGTTTTCTGTAATGTAAATTGGTGGAGGGTTGTATGTTCTATTTATGTACAACACAAGTTCTCGAATTCCTCTTGGATAAACGTACAACCAGCTAGAGGGGGTCTACAAAACCATTTCCAAAATAGTTTGATTAGTATATGCAAGGAGTATTAACCTCTGTATTTATATCTTTGTGGGTGCATGCGTATGACTGACAGATCGAGAGAGGGAAAGGGGGGAAGAGAGAGATTACTGGTTCACCAATAAGAACGCCGTCCTTCTCCGCTGTGGCAACAAAAGATTGCTAATTCTAAGTGAGTCATGAAGGAAAACGAATTTCTAAGCAAAATGAGGCTGTGGATTCTCTGAGCTTACTGGTCAGATTTACGTGGCTATCTGTTGTGTAACTTGGGTAATCGCCAATAGAGGATGTAATGTTATCTGCATATCTTGCAGTGTAGTAATTTAATCCAAGGAAATCAAGAGACCCTTTTACCATCTCCGACTGCGATGCAGTAAATTTGGGCAGTCGATCGCCCACCAATGCACGCATGGTCTCAGGGTAGTCGCCAAAGGTAAGTGGATTAGCATACCTACAGGCAAATGGGAATGAAGACAAAAGCTGACAACAAAAGCTGAGAAGAAAAAAACGAACGCTTAATTACCATCCAAAAAAAAAATCAAGAGCCCTCAAGGCGGCCTTGGTGCTAGCTACTGTCTTGAATTTGGGCACCATCCATTGAGAATCCAATGTAATCCCAATTTTTCCTTGTTGCGAAGCCTAAAAGAAACAAAATTAGGCTGGTATCTTATATGATCAGATGTTTTATGTTTAAAACGTTTTTATTTGAAAAGACAACAGTCGCAACAAATATTACCAACTCACTGATCTTTTTCTTTCTTAGAGACTGTTCACTGATCTTATATACATATAGCAGGAATTTTCGCTTAGAATAACTAAAGGAACAGCAAGAATATTTCAAAGACTCGTTCTATGTATATAATTATTTCTGAAAATGGTTAGATCGAGAACCTGATACTTTTCCCAGTACAATCTTACGGCAGCAGCGTGAGAAAGAAGAATGTGATGGCCTACGATATAGGGTTCTGTTCCTGAGTTCCCAAACGTGCAGTTCCCGGTATAATTAGAACATCGACCAGGTGCATGTGTTCCTGTCGCGTACCCTTTCTCAGCAAAAGTATGTGGCTCATTGAATGTGGTCCAAAACCTCACTCTATCACCGAATTCTTTGAAGCAGAAGTCCGCGTAGTCTCGATAATCATCCCTGATTAATTGGAGAAAGATGAGCAATTATGGGTTTTCGAACTCGTGCTAGCTAGCTTTATCGAACTTACACAATATTTGGGCTTAATAGCCCCTGATAGTCGTCTTCAAGGGCTTGGGGGAGGTCCCAATGGAATAGAGTTACAAAAGGTTGCAAACCTGCTTGGATAGAACTCGATTATTACCAATAGGCACTGCAGAGCAACAATGAATTAGCTCGAGGCGAAATGAAGATTTCACCTTGATACAAGAGCTCGTTTATGAGGTCACTGTAGAACGCAACACCTTCCTGGTTCACTCCTCCGCTAAGTTTTCCCTCTGAGGAGTGAGTACGAAAGCATCAAGCGTTAGTTCGATCACGGGTTTCAAGTAGAAACAAAGTACTGTTTAGGTGATAATCTTTGATCTCTCATGATCTCTTTAGTCTAGCTAGCATGCATAAGATGACAAAATTAACTTGAGCTACGCAATGATTTAGTAGTACTTGGTAATATTCTGGACCAGGAGATGGAGAACCTAAAGGACTCGAAACCAACTTCTTTCAACTGAGCTATGTCCTCCTGCAAAATTTCCCAGTCTTTTTCCTTAGCTGATTTCAACTGCAGAAGCATGCACGACAATATAGGAGGGAGGGGACTGGGGATCCATTCATCATAATTTGTGCTAATTAAGACCATGTAGTTACTTCAATCATACCAGAAAACGATAGTAGAACTCGTCGGCTATATCCCCCGAACTATGGTCCGCAATTTTTTCTGCCAGCACAATATAAAAAATCCTTTTCAAAAACCATCAAAAGGAATCATATCATGATTACAGTTAATTTCTTCATGAGCTTTTTATCTTTAAAAAAAATTTACAGGTGACAAAATAGAGCTTCAAGGTGCAGATCATCGCCGTACGTGTTCCAAGTTAGGGGAAGACTCGATAAGGTTACTATTAGAAGGCCGGGAAGCCTTCTAGCCAAGTTAAGATTAATCACCAAATCCCTTTGACTTAATTAAGATGTCCACACGCATGATGCATTATTGGTGGGTATCAGGGTATTCTAAACTTTCTGGATTCGCAAAATCCCTTTGAGTTAGACGTGCGCTAGCTCTTTTCTAAGTGCGCTTTGCACTTTTCTATCTGTTCAACTGCTACAAGACATTGACTTTGAGGTGATCCATGAGAAGCTTGAGTTCGAATTCCATCCGAACTGGCCTTTGAGGCCTGTTTGTATTGGTTGTTTCTGTTGGTTGTTTCTGTTGGCCTTTGTTGGTCTTGGTTGTTGTTATGGTACCGGCTGTGTTGTCCGGTTTGGCTACCGGACCTTTGGTTCCGGTTTCTTGTAGGGCCTACTGGTCTGTTTAGGTTTTCTGCTAGCCTTCAAGTCGGTTTTGTGTTTTGTACTGGCTGTACTGTTCTCGGTTTTTAATATATTGTCTTGTTGCCTAGAAAAAAAAAATTTCATCCGAACTCGTTCTGTCCCACCGTCCGACTGGACGGTCGAGATTGGCCAACCAACCGACGTACGGTCGGGATTGGCCGACAAAAACTGTTCGGATAGGTGTCGGGACCCACACCCCTCCCTTGGTTGGCCCATCCCGACCGTTCAGTCGGACGGTCGGACTGAATGGAGTTCGGATGAAATCCGAACTCTGAGAAGCTTTGACCGTTAGCTTTGGGGTATCCCTAAATTGGAGGTTCTCTTGTTTTCTTCGTTTCTTCTCCTTTTCTTTCTGGAACTGTGGCTGTATCCCTTTGGGAGACGCTTCTGTAAAAGTAGGGATCTATCTTTATATCTCTTTAATTTCGTTCCCTTTCCCTGGTATTTTCGTTTTGTTGCTTTCCCGCAGAAACGGAACATTTCAATGTCCACACCACATGCATTAAAGGAAAATTGATTACGAGGGAAAGTCTCCTAGCTAGATTAGGCCAAAGAAAATCAACAAAGAACGGGAAAACGGATCTCCATTTGGCAGAAGGAAATAAACATGCAAGCCGTGATGGAGAGAGAGAAAGAGAAAGACCTGGATGTGTTCTCGTGAAAGTATCCCATATGCTGGACCCTCTTCCATCTTCTCTTGCTGCCCCTTCGTACTAGAAAAGGAAACAGAACCGCATATATCTTCCGAGTACGATTACATATACAAGCCATGTAGGAATTAGTGTAGAAAAGTTAGTGCAGCAGCATACCTGGTAAGAACTTGAAGCAGATCCAAACATGAATCCAGGTGGAAAATCAGTCCGGTTTAAGCTTTCAGTGCAAGCCAAGAAACAGGCCATAGCAAGGAGGTAGAAGTGAAGAGCTGGATGACGAATTTCCATGTCCAATCGACTATTTTGCTGCCCACCACTCTGCACCTGCCAATGTATATTGGGTAATCTAGTACTTAAATACAATTGGCAGACCTATAAGACTGTATAAATAAATAATCTCCCGTAGCGTTAAGCCATAAGGCGCGACGTTACTGTCGATTAGCTGAGCAACGTAGTTAGGTAGGAAGAAGAGTTGCTGCATAATTTGTACGTTCCGCAAATAATTAACGAATCAAGTCAAAACATCATTTGGGGTTGGCGGAGTGATAGCCTGCTCACCCGTGAATGCTGCCCACTCGTGGTCTGACAAAACCCCTCTCTCCGCCGTCTCCGGATAAGAGTGATGTCAGTAATAAGTGGCCCATTTTTTGAACCCACCACGACTGTTCTATCAGGCCTACACCAGTTGACTGAACCGACCCCAACACTTAGGGGCTGTTCGGTTTTTTAACATTCTCAGGATTTTTTGAATCTCGAGAATACACAAACCGAATATGTTTTTTAACATCACCTAAAAATAACTACAACACGCATACCAATAAAGTTAACATCACCTAAAAATTTTCAAAACACAATAAATTCTCAAAATACTACCTCACCGGACATCCTCCTAATTTAATTTGTCCATGGATAAAGATTGTGACGTCGTAAAGAAAAAAGTTCGGATTCTTTGACGTGATTAGGCCGACCATTGAAAAGGCACGAAAGTTAGTCCATTACGGATTCTAGAGCCTGCTATTGAAAAAGTCGGTATGCTTCCAATGGCACGGTTGCGATTGCTAGCTTTTGTCAAAAGCTCAAATTTATAAGTAACGACTTCCAAGGGCACGGTTGGCTAAGGAAAAAAAAAAATACTTCCAAGGGCACGGCTGGGATTGCTAGCTTTTGTCAAGCTTAAATTTACAAGTAACGACTTCCAGGGCATGTGCCAAGAAAAAAAAAGACTTACAGGACACGCTTAAATTTATAATAAGAGATAAATTTACTCTCCTCACTGATATTTAATTAAAATTCTCAATATCCTTGATTATGATACTATATGAATCTATTATTTATTTTAAAATTTTAAACTTATAAAAAAAAGATAGATTTTAAGGTTAAATATAGTTTGCACCCCTTATGTTTGGGTGTTGACACATTGCATCTCAATGTTTCATTTTTTAGATATTGAGTCCATTATATTATCTCCCGAAGATTTGTACCCCAGAGTGAAATGTGGTATCAAATTAGTCGGTAATCGTTTAGAATGTCTCTCAAGTGACCTCAATCCCTATCAGATTATCGTATTGCCCTTAAATTTCAAACAAATCGCAATTAAATGAGCTTCAAATAAGTCACAATTTTCGCTTGTTGGATTTTGAAGCTCATTTAATTACGACTTGTTTGAAATTTAAGGACAATACGGTTATCTGACAGGTACTGAATTCACGTGAGAGACACGTATTAAACAATTTTGGTCTAATTTGATGTCAAACTTCACTCCAGGGTGCAAATTATTGAGAGAGATAATATAATTGGTTCAATGTCTCAAAAATAAAACATTAGGGGTGCAACGTGTCAACACCCCAAACATAAGGGATTCAAAATGTATTTAACCCTAGATTTTATTATTTAAATTATATTCTCCAAAAAAAAAATTTCTACTAGCGAAACACCATAATAGATTACCAGAGTGCTTCAACTTAAATTCAATTGAACAGGCAATATCAGCTTCTTTCAGTTCCTAGCATGGGCCAAACGTAAGGAGCTGGAAGCGTCAGAGATCAAGTTATGACTATGATCAGTACTCTGAGATTATCAAAACGAAAATTCTAATGTGGCCATAGACGAGCCACAGATAGGCGCATCACGTTATGCCAGGACACTGTCCACCTTTGTGGGTTAGTTTGGGCCTTAGAGCAGCCCAAACAGACTTGCGTGTTCTTGTTGTTTTGGAAACTCCAACCATTTACTATAGGGAAATTATCAATTTGATGGTTTATATCACGTTGACGATTTTGTCACTAAGTTTCATTTTTTTAATTTATAGTCACTAAATTCATACACGTGTGACGATCTGATCCTGCCATCCATGTTCCATCAATCCATTTAACGGAATATCATGCCACGTCATTGTTTTGCCCAGTCAGCACCCACTAATGTGATTCAGCAGCCTGGTCACCTTAAAAATCAAAATGCAAAGCTACAGCCTGCGTGCTCCTCCATTCTCCAAGCTCAGCACCCTGTTTAACTTGATTTCACAAAAACCTCACTCAACTCAACTAAATCGATCCAAAATTTCTCCAGCTCGAGATAAAACTGCCATTTGTCCAAAGTTAAAAAAAAAAAACAAAACGGCAACGAAGAAGTGGAAAAATGAGTTTCTGGAACCGAGCTTCAACAACCATTACTTGTTGAGCTCAAGCGCTATCGTGACTCCACTGGGTTCTCGTTGCCCGTTGCGCCGTCAATACAAAGTAATAGCACTAGTATTACTCCTCTGGGTCAGCTTACTTTGACCCAGCTGCCAGACATGGCTTCCTTTCAGTTCCCAATGACTTTTAGCCACAGTTCGCCGCAGCTTAT
This sequence comes from Myrica gale, assembly GCA_963930655.1. Lineage (NCBI taxonomy): Eukaryota > Viridiplantae > Streptophyta > Magnoliopsida > Fagales > Myricaceae > Myrica > Myrica gale. Next base: position 104,983 of record OZ005607.1, on the reverse strand, counting down.
GAGGACCCAGTTGGAACTAGAACAAATGGTGTTGCCGGTCTCGGCTTATTCTGTGAAACAGGAGCTCCCTTCAAACCAATTACCAATGCATCCTTCTCTGGCTGAGATGTCGGAGATTATCATCAATAACAAAGTTAATGCGGCTGCCAGTCAGGGCAGTGGTAATGGGTTGTTAGAGGACTTATTGGAGGAGACACAGGCATTGCAGCGTCCAGCCACGGTTTGAGGACGCAAAGTTTTTTGGAAGAAAAGCGTGTGTTCGATGGGTTCAAGCATTGGGAGGGTTCGAGTTCCATTCACTCCACTTCGGGTGAGATTTCGATATGATATGCTTAAGCCAGTCCTCATGATATAATACTATATTTCACTTAGTGAGTGCGTTGAAATGTTGAATGTTTGCTAAGAGAAAAAACAGAGTACGTTGAATGTTTTCTTGGTCAAGTGGTGACAGTTTTAGAGTATTATTGTTACTGCTGCACGAATTTTGAAGCATTGCTTTCGTTTTTTCTGTGCTCTGTCTCTGTGAAGTTCCATTACAAATTCATTGTCATGCCTGTTTATCAATTCTCTCCTTTCTACGTTCAAGCTCTCAACCATATGGTAGCAGATTCCACTCAATAGTCTATATACAATGGTCGCAGTATCTCGCAGGACTAGATATTTGAGTTGTTGAAGCTCGGTTCCAGAAACTCATTTTTCCACGAAGAGCTACGTTCGTTGCCGTTTTTTTTTTTTAAACTTTGGACAAATGGCAGTTTTATCTCGAGCTGGAGAAATTTTGGATCGATTTAGTTTAGTTGAGTGAGGTTTTTGAGAAATCAGGTTAAGCAGGGTGCTGCGCTTGGAGAATGGAGGAGGACGAAGGCTGAAGCTTTGCGTTTTGATTTTTAAGGTGACTTTTTAAGGTGACCTGGCTGGTGAATCACATTAGTGAGTGCTGATTGGACAAAACAATGACGTGGCATGACATTCCATTAAATGGATTGACGGAACATGGATGGTAGGACCAGATCGTCACACGGGTATGAACTCAGTGACCATAAAGTAAAAAAATGAAACCTTGTGACTAAATTGTCAGCGTGGTATAAACCTAGTGATCAAATTGTCAATTTCCCTTTACTTTAAGATCATATCAAAACGTCGATACATGGTAATACAATATTGCAAGCCATTGTGGCTTCAAGTACGTATGAAGAGAGCATATATATGCTGCCTCAAACGACAAGTCTTTTCACTCAATTAACAGATGAAAAAAAAAACGAACAACTTTCTCGATCAACATGTGGCAGGACCTCAACTAGCAACCATGAATCCAACAAATCATTAAATTATGAAGTGGATCCTCGTAGGTTGATATTTGATCCTAAGAATTCTTTACATTTGGCAAACAACCTTAGCTTAACTTGAGCAAGACACGAAGAGCTCTCATTCTCCCCCACCCCCATACACAACCAGACGGTCCTAGAAGATAAATGATTCTGAATTGGATTTTGAATTTGAATTTGAATTTAAATTCGCCTTGTTTTCTAAGGAATGGAGAAGAAACCTTTTGTGGAGTTTCTTCTGCAGCTTATCAACTTCATCCTGACCCTCTTGGGCCTAGGTGTCCTGTTATATGGACTCTATTATTTGATCAAGTGGAAAAATACTCCAGAGCCACCTCATGTTGCCAAAACCAAATATGTAGGTCATCATCGACTGTTGCTTGCTTTTGATCCTTCGAAACTGCTGCCTCATACGGTTCCTTTGGCTTTGTAAGTAGATTAAGCTACCAAACCCCTACTGTCCTCGCCATTTGATGATTTTAATGACACTTTTCAGTTGACAAAAGATCGTATTCACAATGTAAATTTTTGCAGGTTTTTGTACCTTCTCATCACAGTTGGTGCAGTCCTCTTCATAACTTCATGTTGTGGACACATAGGAGCTGCGTCAAGGAGTCCTTGTTGTTTGTTATCTGTATCCTCAAGTTACTTCACCTGAAACTCCTCTCTTTGTTCATAGCTTATTTGCTTCTTCTCCGTTTATGAAGAGACTGAGTCCTTAAGAAATATTATCAGTACTCTGTGTTCTTGGTGGGACTCGTCCTTGCAGAATTAGGAGTTGCTGCTTTCATGCTCTTTGATCACAACTGGAACGAGGTGATGATTTTGCACGTCTTTTTGTTGCTGCAAGGGGCTTCACAGACGAAAATTCAATCAACTTTTTAACTTTTCATTTCTCATGCTTCCAATTTGCAAGGGCCTCTTCCTCTGGTTTTCTCATCACATAAGCAAAGGCTAACAGTTTCAGAAACTCCTGCAGGTTATAATGCCTGCAGATCAAAGGGGCAATCATCACTCGGTCTACCACTTTGTGTACAAGAACTGAACAAGCTTCAGATGGATTGCACTTATTGTTCTTATCTTGCAGGTAAACACATTCATACATACAAATTATACACGAGATGGTTATGCTGAGATTTTCTGATTCTGCTGAATTCTCTAAATAACGAGATGGTTATGCTGAGATTTTCTGATTCTGCTGAATTCTCTAAATAACGAGATGGTTACTTTTCCTCACTCTCAGGTTATTGCTCTGTTATTAGCTTGGTACTTACGACGTGTGATCATCCGAGATAAATATGATAGCAGTGACGAAGAAAGTATCGTCTCCCCTCATTTCGTACGAACAGCCGGGGGGAGGACGAGTAGCCAAGCCAGCAGCACACCTTCAACTAGTAAAGAACAGATAAGTGCAACGAAAATTAGATAGCTTGCAGCTGCTTTCTTGGACGTAAAACAATTTTTTGTTCCCAAAAGAAAATATATCGATGAATACATTAAATATTTCTTTTAGGCAGTACAAGTGTTTAGCAAAGATGCTGATCCCTGAGTGTAATGGTATAACTCTTACATCTCCCAGGGCTCCCTGATTCTCAGACGTATTGGTTCCTACAGAGTATGAATTATGAAGGTTGACCTTTCGAAATCTGATTTGGATTTCCTGCAAAAGTTTGTATTTGCAGTTCATTTAACTCACTCAACTTACTCTTAACAATTATTTACACGTCCGCATACTAATACCAGTTTAATAGTTTGTAATGGGACCAACAGCCCGAAAAAATGCAGGGGCTATCAAGTTTCTTCTGTACTTTAAATACAAAGATCTAGAGATTATGGAATGAAGGCATCAGACTCTCACCAAGAAGGCAGGGGACTCGAAACATGGGAACATGACAAACTTGGTTTATCTCTTTACTATTGCTAATTTTCTGTAAAGTTGCCCTTTAAACGACAAAAAGATTGGGAAATTGAAAAACTAGAGACTTCAATACCAACCAAAATCATCACGATTCAGAAGCCTCCTTACACTTGATATGAATGAAAGCATCTCTTTTCCTAATCAAGCACAGTTGGAAATTTCATGGCACACCATTGCCGCAACCACACAACATAGCCAAAGAACTAAGAAAGATCATAATTCCCAGCACCACTCTTGGGGGGAGTTGGTCTTTTGGGACTTCCATCTTTTAGTTCTCCCCTAGGACTGCTATCACTACCATTATTCAAGAATCTCTCCTTCCTCTAATTCCTCCTCTGCTGACAAATATCCAGGGAGAGCAGAGAGATCTCTTCTTCCTTCCACATCTACTTCCTCGGCAAACTCACCTTCTAAATCCAGAAAGTCATCAGGATTAATTTGTGCAATGAGCTCTGAGTAAGAATCTATCAAACCCTGATCAAAATCAAACTCCATCATTTCAGAAGCTTCTGATATTTTGCTATTGGAGAAGGAATGTGAGTTGTTGCCTATGGCCACTCTTGAAAATATAGGGCTTTCCGATGTGTTATCTACTGCTTTCTCAAACCTCCTGTTCATTGCTGACGAGTTATCTATCGCTTTCTCAGACCTCCCGCTCAAAGGAGGAAACAAATGCATTGGACTTGAAGTCGCATGCTTCATGAGATCAAAAAAAGGTGGATCCGAAGGGCTATTGTTGTCTTCTATTTCCTCCTCCTTGAAGGGGACACCTTCTGGCCTTGGATTGCTTCCAGAATCTTTTAGCTCCGTTTTCGGAGTAACAAGGTTGGCATCTTTAACAACTTCAAAATCAAAGCTTTGTGAAGGCAAAAATACAAATATTACTGGATACTCCAATATAACTAAATTCGCAAATTGTTGCCTTATTGGGGCCTTTATGTCCAACTCACGGAAAGGTGACCTGGGACCCTGCAAAACTCAAAAGTAAAACATCACGTCTAGATAAACAACATTTGGCAGACTAATCGAGCTGTACAAAACAAGTTCTCGAGCCAACAAACACAAGTGCAAGCATTTGAGTCTTTAGATTAGTAAATTTGGCACAAACAAGTGCTGAAGGGTAAAAGACCGTATCCAAGCCGGCCCTCCCCAAACCCCCAACTTGTAAGGACCATACAGGATGAAGAGTCTAGTACCCCTTTACATATAAGTTCCAAAAGATTAATATGATTAGGCACCCAAAAACCCAACCCATTCACCCTAATGTCCACCAACAGGTCAACTTGTCTCCAAGCTGGCAGACTGTTTTTGGGGTTAAAATTGCTATTTTAGAAGTTCACGATAATGTTTTCAACAATAGCGCCAGTTAAAAAGCAGACAAACCTTTGGATATTCACGAATGAAAAACTTGAGACAGCCAATCTGTTCCTCACAAAATTGCCTTAGCTGATGATTCCATGGGCCAGGTTTTAGATGATTCTCAATGAGCAGAGATTTGCATTTTTATTCACTCTGAAACAACAGTAAATGCATCAGTTCTGGAAACAAATTACATGGTCCAGTGTATGAAGTTACCAACCAATCAGCTCATGCATCATTTTAAGGTTTAGCTTTGACATGATTTCTCTAAGAGGATGATAAGATAAGTTTAAATTACTAAGAACGAATAGTTCTAGTGAGCAATTAGAGTTTGTAAGACAGCTTACCCATGATCCTGTAAAACCACGTCTGTAGAGCGAAACCGCCACTCAATGGTCCACGAGATAGATTTCTTCCTGAAACAATGATTAACAGGCAGTACGAAATATCATTAGAGAACACCCGCCAGTAAATATTGCAATCTCAGTTTATCTCCGATACCAGCATGACAAAAATATATAAACTACTCACAAGCATACATCTCTCAACTAAATACCACCACGTAGAGAGAGAAGAGATGAGAAGGACCACGATTTACAAGACCACAGAAAGAACAACTAGCAGTGCCGAATATAATTTATCATCTCACAAATCAACCACAAAGAACTATGAAATTACTAATGTTAACCTTTGGTCATATCGAGTTTGATTTTTCTCTCTTTTTGACATTCCACTAGGGAGAAGTAGGAGTTTTGTCCTCCGACTTGCTGCAGCATTCCGAAGGCTTCTTGGGTGAAAAGGCAACTTAAACTGAGAATATCCGCACAATTTAGTTCTCGTTCTCTTAGCAGATTCAGCAACCCTCTTCACTTCCTCAAGTAAATTGTAATCTACGAGCAGAATATTCCATAATAGAAAAAGCGTTGGCATAGACGTTAAAGAAAACAAGCTACCTTCATCAAGCAGAACATAACATACACGTGCAGAGTTCAAGGAACTGGCAAAGAGGATTTCCCATTTGTTTAGAGAGAAAATGGGGACCTTTGCCACAAGATGGTGACCTTTTCCAAGACACTTATGACTCGCCCGTGAAAAATTCTTCAAGACAATGAAAAGGGTGTTGGAATCTGTACTGACACAGCAAACTTCGTAAAGCTATGGTAATATAGGTGCAAGAAAATCTTCAAAACTACAGAAAGGGCATTGCAATTTGATTTTAGAGGAACAAAACATGCGGAGGACTTCCGCAAGCAAAACATAATCCACGAGTAGGACAAAAAAGTCCATAAAAGTTGAAAATAGGTACCAGAATTCAAAGAAAAAACCTCAAGTTCCCTTGAGCTCGTTACAACTTACAAGAAAACAAAATGAACAAACTTTCTCGAGCATACCGACACCTACTCATAAGTAGACTCCGTGAGAAGTCAGTATAGCAAATTCCCACAGATAATTAGCGAACTTCCTCACCAGCCAAAAAAAAAGGTCTCTCAAGTGAAAGAAAAGAAAAAGAATGGGACAGAGAAGAGCACCAGAGAGGAGCAGATTATTGTCGAACTGAGAGAGCGGAACAAACTGGGTCTGTTTCCTCTTTCCCGTACATCCAATGCGTTCCTTCTGAGCTTTGACGCAAGGAAGGCTACAAGAGCGTGCAGAACAACCTGGGCACTTGTACTTTGACGGGTTCGCTTTGCACTCCTCGCAGAGGGGTGGGTCGCCTTGGCCCTCCATCTCACAGGGAGAGTTGAGAGGGAAATAGGGTTTATGAACGAAATAATACCGTGAAATCGGTAGTTGGTTTCGGAAGTCATCCGAAACCAAAAATACTAGAAAAAACTGGGGAAAAAAAGGAGTACAATTAAATAAAAAAGAACAGGTAAGAAAAATGTGCTGGGGCCACTGGCGATGGGCCCTAAGGGAAATGCTGGGCATCCCGCCCGCGTCCCGCTGGCTAACGTGGAGCGGGGCCCAGCAGACCTACTGTGCACCGGTCGATTCTCCCGATTTTTTCCTTTTAGTTTTAGACCGGGTTATTAAAAGTTTCCGCCCCTCCTCAAATGCCACTCTTTCTCTCCTCATTTCAAACACAAATTCTCCTCTTTTCAGACACGAAATCCTCAAGAGCTTACCAACCCCAGGCGTTGCCCTAGAGGTCGTCCAGTCCATCGGAATCTCCGTGCTCATCTACAAGCTCATGAAGGAGAGGACTTGTGCTGGTAAAGTTTCGAACACTTCTCCTGTGCACCGGTCGGTTCTCCCATTTTTTGTTTTAGTCCGGGTCAAAACAAACATTTCAAAATCTCCGGGGCCAGCACTTCTCCTCATTTCAGATTTGAAACCCAAATCTCAATCTGCCTTTTTTTCTTCGGATTTCTTTCTCTGCGTCAAATCCAAGTCTGCATTGTGATATCCCATCTATTTGATTTTTCGGTTTCTTCTGTGTTATAGATTCCTTTTCGTTAACTTTGCTTGATTTTATCTTATAGGTTTTGTTTGTTTAATGTTTTTTTTTCTAACATGAAGATCGGTTTTACGATTATTTTTTAAGGGAGAGAGAGAGAGATAGACGAAGTTTGATTGTCTGCGCGAGTGGTCATAATTAGAGAGATGGGAAGGCTCTTTGTGATCACTCTCGACGGAAGCTTCTATAGCTTCAAGCACTGCCGAACTCACCTTGCCCTTTCTGGCGATACTATTTCTAAGGTTTTGCTTCGTTTCCCTACAATGTAATAAACTCATTGTTATATCTTTCTGCTATTTGTTTTAATGCTCATAACGTAATGTCGAGGGATGCATTGTTGTGATTATGTTAAGGTTTGACATTTGTAGAACTCTGTGCTAACTTCCCCCACAAGGAATCAGATATAAGGTTCAAGGAGGACCCTTCACTGATAAATCGCATAAATTATTTACGTTTGATGTACTGCAAGATGGAAAGGGAACTTGGAATATTAATTTGGAGACGTTGTGTTGATATGGAGTTTCTGTTTTCTTTTTCTCCCCCTTAAATATTTGTTAGTGTATAGAAGAGTTCCAAATCACCCAGTTACTTGTGCTTTCCATGTCTTACTCTATTATGTTCAAACCTCCTGAGGGTGCATCGCCGAAGGTTTGCATTGGATGCTCAATGTTGATTCAAGTACCTTACCTCATAAATGGTATATACCGTGTGTTACTATTTTCACTAGGAGATTGTGTAAAAATATGGTTTTCGTGTACTTGTACACATATCTTTTTGAAGGTTTATCTTTAACTGTTCTACTCATGTCAGGAGGCTGCATATGAGAAAAGCCAGAAGTACAAGGAAGGGAGATTTATTCTCGAGAGGTGAGAGATTAGTCTTTATGACTTTTGCGTTATAGCTTTTGGAGTGACCTTTGGGTCCTGATGGAAGCAACTACTTGTCAAGTCAGGAATCTCAAATTAGTGGAAGCGACGCGACGATGCCTAATTAGCATTTAATTAGTGAAAGTGATTACATGTTTTAATTGTATATTTTTTTCAACCTATTTGGGTTTGCAGTTAGTATCCTGATAACTTCTTCACATGCACATGATTCTTTTTTTGAATGAGTCCGTGAATTCAAACTGATTCCTCACACTTACTTTCAGGAAAATCCTCTAGGAGATTGGAAGTTTAGAAGCAAGAGCGCACAGAAAAGTTGCAGCCTTGAATGAGGTTGCAGAGGTTATATGTTTGCATTAAAAGTAACATAGGAGCTTGACTCTTGGCCAGAGCAGGCTAACCATCATGTGTTTGATTCTGCAATTTAGAGTAATTTAGGTGAAAAACGTTGATTATGCAATTTCTGTAATTAAATTAATTTAGAGTTTCTTCATGTCTTTGATTATGCAATTTAGAGTAATTTTTGAAATGTTCTGCTCATGGCAAAGTGTGTACATTTCTGTAATTAAATTAAATGGCATCAAAACAGAGATGCTTTTGATTGGGCTCTTTATGGTTGCTGAAAAACGAAATAATGGGAAAATATACATTTTCTTTTGACGAGTTTTTGTTTCTGTTTGATGGAGTGAGAGACAAAATGATTTTTCATCTAAGCTAGGTAGTGTTGACTTTAGGTTAATTGAGCTTGGTTTCTTCTGAAAACATAGGTGAACTTGCCCCCATTGAATTTTTGCTTGCAAATGGATGGGCTTTCAGGATTTAGGGGCCTTGCACCTAAGACGTAGAATCTTGTAGTTGCCGGAGGCTTGACAACATTTGTCTTGGGTGTATACTTCTACACCGTGAGAGCTGTTGGAGGTAACGATGAACTGCAGGTGGCTATAGATAAGTTTGAAGAGCAGAAAAGCAAGAAAGAGGCTGAGGCTAGCATGTCATCCAAGGTTTAATTTTGTATTTGGTTCAATAATAATGTAATCAGGACACAGTGCAGAGTGTCACTGTTGTGAAATAGATCCTCAGAATATCTTGTTTTATTCTTTAAAAATGTTGTCTGATACTGTGAGAAGTAGCAGAGGCTGTTGGTAATTTTTTCTTCAATCTAATAGTTCTTTCAATTTTGTCTTGTTTTTCATGACATTTTTGATGCCATTTTCGAGTGTTTTGTAACGGAGAAATAAGACTAGCTCGAAATGAAATAATGCAACTAAAACTTGCAGTCTTACATAAGCCTTTTTCAGTTTGTCTCGTGTTTGTTTGCTCATTTTGTTTACTGGGAATATCCCAACTTAGTAGAATCTAATTATAGGCCCAACAACAGAGCTTGTAAATCAAAAAAAATTCATGATTAACCCTTGACCCAAAATTGTTGAAGCTTTTCATTTCAAGTTTTTGTAAGACGACCGTAAGGATGGTCTAAATTCTGACGTAGTTTTACATACCCAAAAGCAGGAAAAAATTCCTATGTAGCGAAGAACACTTCAAAGAGTGAATAAACTATTTTCTTGCATCTTAAATTGTGCTTCTACAACTTTTATCAAATACACATTCAACCAAAAGACGACACCTATCACTGATGCTTCAACTTCCCCAGTATAAGAATCAAATTGAACAGAGTTTAAATCAAATGAAGTGGCTGATCTTTGGGCCTTAAAAGGGTGTCAAAAAAGAGTTCAATGTAACAAAGTTTACCAAGGATTTAAACATGATTAAAAATGAGGTCACTCATTTCAGTTAGTTACTTATGAAAAATGAGGCCTTCAACTTCACATGTGGCAGCATATTGATGCTTCCTAGGTTGACTGATCAACACATGACTCCAATTCATTCAGGGCACCAGGTTTCTTTTGGAGCTTAGCTGCCTCATACTTGTCCTGGCAGACCATCAGTGACCTATTCAATCTTTCCTGCATTCAAAGGACAACATTTAACAGTATTAGAATGGACTAACCACATTCTCAACTTACATATCTATGGGTTCAGTCAAAGCTGCAAAAACAGAATAAAAGAAAGATTAGTTCATCACTGACATTGGTCCTATTTGGGACGACTTTACAAAGTTGAAACTCTTTTGACAACTCCAGGCCATTAGAAGGTTATTGCCCAAAGCCAAGGGAAATATAGCATACCGTTAATGGTTGTGCTAAAACTCTCTTGGAAAATCCTACAAGAAGCCTCACCAATCAAGTTCTTCATGTCACTGAAACCAAATAAAATTGTACAGTTCCGAGTCAACAACAATATGGAATTCTCTACACGAGTAAATAAACTAGCGGTGTATTGGTTCGTCATCCTCAACAGCAGGGAACAAAAATTCCAAATCACATGTCAACACCAAAATTCCAAATCACATGCAACTTCAAAATATCTGCAACTTCCAACTATCTGCAACTTCCAAACCACATGCCAACACCAAAATTCTAAATACAACATTTCTAACATCCCCAACATTTCCAACTACCAAATACAAATATCTAACATAACACTAAATAGTTGCAGCAAAGTTCTCCAACACACATGACTCCAAAATTTTCAACAGCTGAGGGACCATTTTGATGCTTGTCCAATCCCATTTCTGCAATAAAAGAGCAAAACAGGCAAATCATGTTTGTGTCTCTCAGTACCATTTGAACCAAAGAAGCTACAACAAGCTGAAAGGGTATTACAAGAAAAATAAAAGTTTCCAAGACCTTCAATCAAAACTCCATAACTTTCAAAACTAGCCTTGATAAATCAAACAAATTTGCAGTAGATATACACATCTTTCACGATTCCAGTCAAAAGCACAGCTCTTTTCAAGCAAAACTAAAACCACAGGGCCTCAAAACAATGCCTTTAAAGATTTGAACTTTCAACACATGAACCACATCAACCTCATGTCTATTAGAGACCAAAGTATACTTCTACAAAGGGAGCTACAAAGGGAGAGAAATAGAAACGTACCAAGTGTGTCCCATTTTTCTTGATGTTAAATTTGTAGCCTGCGGGAGTGGAAGAGTAGCAAGGAGACTGGGAGAGAGCTTCAGTCGGAGGGAAGAGACTAGGATTTCAAATGAGGAGAGAGGAAGCGGGATTTCAAGAGGGTTAAATTGAAAGCTTGACCCGGTTTGTAAAACAAAAAAATAGGAGAACCGACCGGTGCACAGGGGAAGTGCTGGGCCCCGCTCCACGTCAGCCAGCGGGACGCTGGCGGGACGCGGGCGGGATGCCCAGCATTTCCCGGGCCCTAATAAAAGAGATAATGGCTGCCACGTGGTCTCCCAATTTGGTACAGTTGTCCAACACAGCAATAGGGTTGTAGGAGGTGCTTTGCAGATCTAGCGAGTAGCCGGTGAGAACTACTGAGTGCGCGAGTAGCTGAAAATCACCCCTCCGATAGTGCGAAAGTCACCTTCACGTACATGGAGTGGTGGGTATCGGTGATGTAGGTGCCGGTTTGGCCAAAATCGGCACCGTCACCGTTAATCGCGGTGGTCTATATTTGACACCGGCACCGGAACTGGCAGGCCAAATAATTGGCCATTGCCGGTGCCGGTTACAAAAAAATCGGTCACCACCAGTTCATAAAATTTCACAAAAAAATTAAAACTAACATAGATTCACAACGAAAAATACCAGATTCACAAAGAAAAAATCCAGATTCATAAAACAATCACAAAATAAATCTACGAAAAAAACTCATCTTTGAAAGCAATGAAGATTGTGATTCGTGAAGACCATCTTCAAAAGAATCAAAACATCATACTGCTCTAGCCTTTAGGATGGGCGATGAAAACGGCAGAGACAGAGGAGAGTGAGGGGCAAAATGGGGGCGGGGGAGAGCAGAGACGGAGACAGAGGAGAGTGAGGGGCAGCGTGGGGCGGGGGAGAGAAGAGATGGAGACAAAGTGAGAGGAGAGTTGAGGGCAACGTGAGGAGAGTTAAGGTTTAATAACCCTAACCCAAACATTGTCGTTCTCTTTAAGTAGAGACGACACCGTTTAGTTTTACTTTTTATAATAATAAAAAAGCGATGGGGTTAGGGTTTTTACCCTAACCCCAGCGCAATTGCAAGATGTCGTTCTCTTCGCCCTTTTTTCATTTATTTTTTATTAAAAAAATAAAATAAAAGCAATGGCCCCATTGGCCATTGCATCTGCATAAGTCGCATAAGACTCGTAGGGCTACAACCTACTGAAAAAGTCGTTTATGATAAGAGAACGACGCATTTTCATTTATTTTTTATTTAAAAAATAAAAGCAATGGGGTATTGGGGTTAGGGTTTTCACCCTAACCTCCCATCGCAATTCGCAACTGCAAGGCACCGGTGACGGTTTACCGTCGGAATTTTCGACTGTAAACCGTCACCGGTAATATAATCGGTAAAATGTTAGTTTCACTGTCGGCACCGAGACCGGGAACCGCCGGTATAGCAGTATTCGGTGCCCGTGCCGGTTCTGGTGCCAGTAAAAACTGTCACCGGCTGTTGAAATGAACAGCCCTACGTACATGTTACTCATAACATGAAATCAAAGCAGAAAACATCGAGAATTCTCAGCCGCTGATCTCCATCGCCACCTACATTAATGGTCCTATTCCAATGCTCTTATTGTCCTTTTCTAGATTTTTTTTAATTCTACCATGACAATGTGAATATTTATTTATTATTTTTATTCTAAATAAGTGAAAAAACGTAGTTATTGAGATTGCTTCGTGAATAAGAATAGTTTTAAGGATTATTTTGATAATGATTTTGTTTCCCCAAAATTTTGGGGTTCGGAATTTCCAACAAAACAAACACACTCCAAAATTTTTAATTTTTACACACACATTCTACTTTTCACAAACCCCAATAAATCCCAATAAAGTAGAGATTCACAAAATTTTGAGAATATTCTCCGAAATTTCCACAAACAAACACCCCTGGGTATGTGGATTCTATTATAATTAGTTATTACGGAAAATAACATGATTTTCAGTCCTCGCCCAACTTTATATACGTCTCTCCCTCTGCGCCTTCCATTCCACTTACCTTTCTCTGTGTCCCTGGTGATCAGAGAAAGCTCTAGAGAGTTGTAAATAGCTTTTCTGGATCAGCACGTAAATCCTCAGATCTCAACCTGCAGAGCTTCAGCGCCTTGTAATATCAGATTCTGAATCAGCCTCCACTCCTCCACTCGCCTCTCTGTCTCTGTCTCCTCCATCACTCGAATCCGATTCTACCAGGTACAACAATCTACAGCTTTCGCCATTCATTCATTTTGTCTTGATCCTGTTTGGTTCCCAGAAACCGTTGGATAATAGATTTAAGTCTTTTCGTTGGATTGAATCGATTGCTTTTGAGATTTCTATTCGATTTGTGGTGTTCTAGCTCATGATCGTTCTCATGTGTTGGAAGTTTTTCGAGCTATGTTATACAGAAAATTTGGGGCTGATGCGTATTCTTTGAGCCGTGTTACGTAAATTTGTGCTGGATTTGAGCTTATTTTTGATCGATTTTGATAGTCTGATAGTAGATTTCAGGCTCAAAGAAGACAATAAATAAAATTCCAAAATTTTAGATGTTATATGGAAAGACCAGCTTCTGGAGTGTGACCCAGATCTTGAATTGTTATAGATAAGGATTTTTGGCCCACATTGTGAGAGCATGTTTTACTCATAGTGGAGTTTGAGGGACTTGGCGATGTCAGTCTGGATCTTATACTCATGATAAAGATTCTTCTCTAAACGCATCTACGTAATTGCTTGCAGAATAAATTGTGAGAGCATGTTTTTTCATCTTTGGTGCTGAATTATCATTTTGGGTATAGGAATTGCTTTAGTTTTTTGTTTGATTTGAAAGTGTTTTATAATGTTTACATTTTTGTGGCGCACATTTAATTGTCCTGGCCTCCTTCAAATACCCAAATATGCAGTGAAGAATTTGAGGCAATGCGAGTTCTATCTCCCAACAGTAATAGTTAATGTGATCTGAGAGTTTGCATCTTTTATTTAATGTTGGTATTAATGTCTTCAATGGCTTGCGTTGCATATGCAGTGTTCTTTTGTCCTTGTTGTTTTGATCATGTGGAGGTTCAAACCATTTATGCATAAAGAACCAGCTGGTCTTGAAGGCCGTTCTATTGATGTTGCCGATCTTAAAATTCACATACGAAATGTCATTGCCGAGGGAGGGTTCTCATGTGTTTATTTAGCACGGGATGCTGTGAATGTATCAAAGCAGTATGCTTTAAAGCACATAATTTGTAATGATGAGGAATCGCTGGAACTGGTAATGAAGGAGATCGCAGTGATGAAGTCTCTCAAAGGACATCCAAATATTGTCACACTCCATGCACATACCATCTTGGATATGGGGAGGACTAAGGAAGCATTCATTGTGATGGAAGTCTGTGAGAAGTCCCTAGTTAATGTGCTGGAGAGCCGGGGAGCTGGATTTTTTGAGGAAAAACAGGTCCTCGCAATCTTTAGGGATGTGTGTAATGCTGTATTTGCAATGCACTGTCAGTCCCCGCCTATTGCACATAGGTAATGATGTTGAAATTTGTCAAATTGACATGTTCTCCTTCTCTCTCTCTTTCTATATATATTGGTTTTTTATTTTGAAAGCATGCATCTACCTGGACAAGATCCAAAGAAACCATGTGTTAAGTGGAAGACACTGAGGATCTGGATAAACCATTTGTGGAGTGATGCTTAATGCATCATTGGTGTTGTGATATGCTCAAGAATGCTTATTGTTGGTTTATATTTTTTTATTCTATTTTTCAGGGACTTGAAAGCTGAGAATCTTCTGCTGGGGCCTGATGGATTATGGAAGTTGTGTGACTTTGGAAGCACCTCCACTAATCACAAGCGATTTGAGAAGCCTGAGGAAATGGGTATCGAAGAAGACAATATCAGGAAATACACAACACCTGCCTACAGGCCCCCTGAGGTTGTTCAAAGAACTTTGCTCTTACAAAATCAAGTTTCTGATATTTGGTAGTAAAGTTATTTGATTTTTGTCTTCCTTCTTTTATTGACTTAGATGTGGGATCTCTTCCGAAAAGAACTTATAAATGAGAAGGTCGACATATGGGTAAGTCGAGGAGAAACACAATTCAGTGTAGAATCCAGAAACAATTAGATAATCTATTCAAATGTGTATCATGAAACTAATTTTTTTTCTGTCACTCTGCAGGCTCTTGGGTGCCTCCTCTTCCGGATAAGCTACTTCAAAAGTGCATTTGATGGGGAATCAAAGCTACAAATCTTGAATGGGAATTATCGCATTCCTGAGCTACCTAAATATAGCTCGTCTGTTACTGACCTGATCAGAGACATGCTCCAAGCTTCACCAGATGACAGACCAGACATCACGCAGGCAAGCACTTTGCTTGATTGGCCATTCATCTCCATGAACTTAGGTTAGTTTTAGATCATCTTGTTTCATGGCAATCTTAGGTGCATAGACTAACATTCCGCTTACTCACAGTAGGTCTTTTTATTATTTTGGCAGGTGTGGTTTCGTGTTAATGAGCAGTTACCTGCTAATTTGCAGAAGTCTTTACCGGACAGGCCACCTGAAATGCAGTCTACTGACACACATGAAGGTGAGGACACTAAAAGTGAACCTGGTTAAATGCAACTTTATTCTTCTTCACTCGGATTTATTAATGGTGGTTTCTAGTTCGGTTTTAAGCATGGTTGAGACTAAGAAGATAAAATTTCATGAGTCTTAATATTGCAAAATGTTACAAATGTTGGAAATTGCTTTTAGTTGAAGTAATTGATCTCTATGGCGATTATACAGGTATTTCAAAGCCTGCAAACAGGGCTCATCCAGTGCCTCGTAGAAGTCCACCACCACCACCTTCGTCTGCTGAACCAATCAGGAACACTTCACAACCTTCATCCAAGACAGGAGGAGGTGGGGGGCAGCTTGGCGCTTTCTGGTTCACTCAGCATGCGAAAAGCTCCATTGTTGCCGAGGACACAACAAGACCCAAATTTGATGAAGAAGCAACAAGCTACAGTACATCAAAACATGATTTGCTTCATCCAGAGAATAATACTTTGCCTAGGAACACTAGCCCTGGGAAAGAGCCAAATACACAAACTCATACTGTTGGGAAAAATACACATGGTAAATCACACAAGCCTGGCGATGGTCCTTCCAAGGACTTTGAGATAACATTTTCCCATAAGGATATTGACCATGGGTCGGAGAGGTGGAAACCATCAAAAACTGAGAGTGCATCTACTTTTCAAGATGTGGCTTTTAATACTTTTGTTGCTGAATTTGATACCAACAAGTTCACCTCCGGTGGTAGTGACAGCAAATCAAGAAAAGAGGAAGCATTAGAGGCTGAAGTGGAGAATCTGAAGGAGGGGCTGAAGCAAGCTCACTTGGAGAAGGCTGAAATAACTTCTAAATTTGAAAAGCTGTCTGCCATTTGTCGATCTCAAAGGCAGGAAATACAGGAGCTGAAGCAAGCACTTGCTGCTAGAACTCCTTCACCAAATAAAGATGTTTTGAAAAATGAAACTCCATCTGTAGTTCAGCCTTCTGCGACACCTTTGGTATTGTGTTCTTTGAATTGTCTTTGCTATTTCTATATTCTTCAGAGTTTGGTGGATTTTGTCTCCATCATGCCTGTTTTTAATGGTAGTTATTCGTCTCACAGCATAGAGAGAAGATCGTAGGAACAGTTTGGGAAGAACAGCAAGAAAAATCTGACTTGAATGCTGCGAGCCCAGAGCCAAAGTCATGGCATGCATTTTCTGAGGAACCTAAGCCACGGCCTCTTTCAACAGACAACCCTTCAAAGTCTGTTAGGACGAGAAATTTTCAACAGAAAAAGCAGGCTGCTCCAGGAAATACTGGTTTTGATAATTGGGGTTTTGGTACAGAGGATTTTTTGGCTGCTTCTACTGCCAGTCCTCAGATATCACGACCCATTGGTGAGGGTTATAATTCTCAGCGCTTGAGTGAGGCAAAGATCACAGAGAGCAAGCCAGCTTCTCAACCTGCTGGATGGGCTGGTTTTTGACTGTGACCTGGAGTTATAATGGTGGTATTTGAGGATTCCTGACATCTTTCTTAGCCCCCCTTGGTCCAAAATTGAAGGCTGTAGAAAATTTAGAGATGTGAGGCTTTTGGGGCTTGATTCCTGCTGGTCAGTGCTTGTGTTTTGTAGATCCTGTGATGTGGGGAAACATTTGCACATGTTATATTCTGTACATTGCAATTC
The DNA here is from genome assembly GCA_963930655.1 of Myrica gale. Taxonomy (NCBI): domain Eukaryota; kingdom Viridiplantae; phylum Streptophyta; class Magnoliopsida; order Fagales; family Myricaceae; genus Myrica; species Myrica gale. Next base: position 87,767 of record OZ005607.1, on the reverse strand, counting down.
TCCACTTTATCTCAAATGTTGGTTGAGAAAATAATCAGTTTCGGTCTATTTTGGCAGTACTGGTGGTGTTGACATTGGAAAGAAGGGGATCCTTGGTTTCTCTTTTTCTTGCTTTTTATCGTATGCACGGGTGTGACTACTGCTTCAATTTGGCTGCATTTTTTTATTTTTTTGGTTTTGTAAGCTAGTCAACACACCTGCTGGCATTCAATGGGTCTCTCGAACCCACAATCTTAGCAATGCCCATGTTTGTGGGGAAAATAGTGTCTTTCGAGATGAAGCTTATGGGCGACTGGGCTGCATATTGCCAATAACTGTTTGCTGATAGGTGGTGTTTTTTTTTCGGGTAACTGTTTTTTTTTTTCGGCCGATACGTATTTATTGATACTCTGTAAACATTGGATTGCTTTCGTGGATATACTGGAGTCTGGCTGCATATTGCTGATAGGTGGTTGTTTTTTTAGGGGGGTTAATTGTTTTTTTTTTGGCTGATACGTGTTTCTTGTTACTCTGTAAACATTGGATTGCTTTCGTGGATATACTAGAGTCTGGGGTTGGCTCTTCTGCCCGGCAGGAACGGTAGTTTTGGTGGTATCTCGGCGATTGGGATCTCTTGATGATCCCCTGCCCAGCAGTAATGGTGGTTTGGCGATCTCAATGTAATTTGGATCCGCAGAAGCTCTGTTGCCAAGGTAGTACTTTTCCCGCTGTTGTGAGGATGGTTGATACTGGATTTAGCAGGGAGTCTAGCAAGTGCGAAGTTGGATTTGGTAAGAAGTCTAGTAAGTCGAAATCTTAAATTGCTATTCCTATAACTTTTCTGGCACTCGTTTCTTGTGGAACCCTTTTACTTCCCTTGTTAGTAATCATCACCTATTAACTGAGATGGGAAAAACTATGCAAGCCTTTGAATCTATCAACGTGAGAGCTGATCTATGGAACTTGTGCCAGAATGAAAAGCTTGAGAGCCAATAGGTGCGAGCAATATAGGGTCGGTCATTGATCTATTCTTGGTCTGTCAATTATTTTGAAAAGTACAAGATTTCGAAAAATGTTGGGATTGAAAAGAATGGATTAATTTAATAACGGAGTCTACAAAGCAGATCAACTTTCGTCCAGGTATGTAGGGATTTGTGGTGGTGCAATTCAGAAAAAGGTATAATAAAGTTTTTGATGGTTGGCCCTGCCACTGCCCTTTCACCAATAAAAGAAGAAACAGACGCTCGCCTTCCACTGTATACATTCGAGTCAGACTTCCTAGTCTAAACAGGAAGAAGCATTAGAGTTTACGTTCTACGTAGTTTGCTGAGAACGCAGAAGTTGTAGCTGACTCAGCCACCGACCGCATTCATCCCCAATGTCTACATAAAGCATTGATGAACCAAATAACTACTATATGCTTTGTCTCTTCAAATATCTGAAGGTCGGTTCGAAAGGAAAAAAATCTGTCATACAAGATCCTTCAATACTAGTGGCTAGTGCTCATGGTAGTTTAATATATCCTAAATAAACACTACTGGGATGCATGTTGAAATGATGGAATCATTTCAGAGATACGGCCTGGAGTGCATCGTCAGACTCCTTTAGCCGCCAAGGAATGTAAAGTTCTTCAACAGTATGATGCAGCTAATATGGTTTATCACTAAATTATGTTAGGCGCACTATCATGCAAGGAAAAGTTTTCCCAAAAAGTAATTCTGAAAAAAAATGGAACGGGCATTTACACATTTGCCTGCTTGCACTGGCCTCTTTTAAAATCTGTCTAGGACTTTGGGTGTATTAAAGGTCATTTTTTTTGTACCTATTCTTCTTGGAGTTTTTGAAAAGCTGCATCGAATTATGCATTTGGCGTCACTTATCATTGAAGCTTTTGACAGGAGTAACGGGGGAAGAAATATTCCATTTCTATAAGTAATTCAGTCAAGACTAGTTTGTCGCCGTTCTTGTAAGTGATATCGTCTAGATGTCGAAAGAGATAGTTTAATTGGTGCAGACCCGACTGTCAACCAAGAGCCAACAAACAAACTTGACAAAGTGGATACGTGGCTGGTGGCTGAAGCAGAGGGCTGTTCTTGTTCTCGTATGTTTTCTAGTAAGATACATGAGCTCTGATTCACCAGTAAATGAACGGGCAGAGTATCAAGGTTCAAGAACAGAATTGCATATTGGTCAATGATGATTCTTTCCGCATACCTACAGAGTTTACTGGAATGTTTTCTCCACACCTGCCTTTGGACGTGGAACTATGCTTTGAGTCTCAATTACCAGGCTCAACCAAGCTGAACCTTGGAGCTGCCAGTATAACTAGCATCACATCCGCCTATGTGGGATCAACTTCTGCCTTTAATACTACAGAACAATGCATGTATTTAGCACAAACAGGTTGTCATGGAGATAGCTCATCTTCATACTCTCAAGATCGGATGGATCATAATTTAGTGATCCCCCTGTGTCAACGGAATAGCCTTGATCTTCAAGCAACAAATGGTTTGGAACCAGAGATAAAAGTTTCCTTTGATAACAATCAAAATCTTGGATTTTGTTCGAAGTTTTTTCAGGATCTATATAGGGATGTGCCAGCGCGCAACCTTTTTGAACCACTGCAGAGGTCAGCTGAAATAGATGAAACTGCGAAATGCAGGCCAGCCTATATAAATTTTGAGGGTAACCAGTGCAACAAGGTGAGTTCATTTGTCTTTCTTGTATTCTATCTTCTCCATTAGGGTGAGAAATCCCAGTGTTTTTTTATGTATGGGCCTAGTTTTGATTGCAGATACTATGTCTTTCTTGTAACAGGTCAACTTTAATCCATATGGCTCTCAACTCCCAAAACCCATCTCCTGCAGCTTTCAGCCAGAGAAGCAGCCTTCTAAGTCTCCTTGTGGGAACTCTGTCACCAATAGTAATTCCGTTTTATCAAGGACAGGAAAATCAAGTGGATCACGCATTAGGTGGACTCAAGATCTTCATGAACGATTTGTTAAATGTGTAAACCATCTTGATGGTGCAGACAGTAAGTGTTATATCATATGCTCAAGGTTAAGAATTCTGTGTCCGAAAGGTTATTGTCCAATGCTATTACATCATATGTACAGAGGCCACGCCAAAGGAAATCTTAAAGCTGATGGACATCAGTGGATTAACCATCTTGCAAGTCAAAAGTCACTTGCAGGTTTAATGTCTATAAACTAACCTGATTATTAGTGCCCACCTTCCAACATTTTTAGTGAAAACTTTTCTCTTTCCCCAGAAATATCGCACTGCCAGGTACATTCCAGAATCCATGGAAGGTAATTTCTTTCCACAGTTCTACTCTGTTCATAATGTGATTTCCTTTGAGGTGTGTGTTTTCCTATTCATAATTCATTCATCAGTTGACACTCGAGCCATTGGAAAATATGAAGTGCCAGGGAAACCTCTTGTAGATATGAACAGGTTCGAGCTTGTTAGGATCACTCTTAGAAGTGGGCCGACAGGTTAAAGGGAGAAATGCAATTCTGCTGTTACTGTAATACAGAGCTATTGCTCCCGGAAGTATATATATGTCCCCAAACCTTCTAGTCCCACAGTGTGTGGACTCCTTGATCTTCACATCCATGGAGCATTTAATTTTTTAGGTTTCAGTTGAATGACTACAATATAACACAGACTATATATATGCTACATCCATTTTCTGATAGCTTTATGCAGATCCGGTTGTTTCTGCTACAACTGCATCAAAAATAAGCACTATGTCCATTTTTCAGTTATGTAGAACTATGAGGGAAGCTAGGCTGCCGGTTACAGTCTGAATTTTCAGTTAATCGAAATTATTTGTCTAGAATAAAATTCATTCAACAACAACAAAAAACCACATTTAGAAAGAATTCGTCTACGTGGCAGAGCTAGTAACAGTTAGATCCCTAACTCTGATATATAACATTAAAATGTCTAATGTCTGTAATTGCACAAAATTTCAGGATTAAAATTATGGACAACTCTCATACAGATCAGCAATTCAATTGTGCAATACCATATCACTCTGACAGTGTAGTTCTAAAATTGGCAGATATTTTACGAACAACATCAACCACACTTTGCAGTATAAGAATACAATTTGCATGGTATCTGAGAAGATCCTTTTCACTCGAAGCTTTTCATGAGATTGAGTCTCCGCTTATGGTTTACGTGTTGATGCTGACCAAATTAGGTCAAAATTATCTATGTGCTCTTTTATATATGCTGTAACAATTAAAATCTGAATTTTCATATACCTAGATAGGTAACATGTGGCATGTGTATGTGACATAAGAGTGCATTTGTTGCCCTCCGGATTACTTCTCCGGCAACAATTTGAGGTCCTCCTTGTATGGGAAAGCCAATTAAGATGTTCATTTGTCTTCTTCATATAAGCTTCATCTTTCGCTAGTTGTGGTCTGCTAAAACATGTGAATTTCTTGTTAACCAGAAAGGTGTTGTGTGCTTCATATGCAGGAAAAACTGACAAGAGATTTCACATTAATACAGAGACACAGTTTGACCCAAAAACGTAAGTCCTCAAAAGCAAGATATGAGAAAGAAAAATTGATAGAATGAAAAGTTTTTATTGTCACTATCTATGGATGTTCAAAGTATGTTCTTGATTGATAAAGAGAGAGCAAGAGAGTGCACTCATGGTTCCTTCAACTATGTACATGCGTGGAAATTTCCATTGAGCTATCAAATCAAACTCATGATATTGGTCCCTGATCCCAACAGAGGCATGCAGATAGCAGAAGCGTTGAGGCTACAACTAGAGGTCCAGAGATGCTTACATCAACAATTGGAGGTTTGGGGCTGTTCTCAATGTGATGCAAGCTTTGTTATTATCTCCATATCTCAACACTTCTTGGATGCTTCTCTATTCAGGTACAGAGAGATATACAGTCACGGATTGAAGAACAAGCAAGGCAGCTTAAGAAGATGTTTGATCAGCAGCTACTAACAAAGGAGACTCTTATCCAAAGTCCTGACTTTAATTTGACATCCCCTGATCAAATCTCCTCAATGAATTTTTAGTATCCGTCTCATTGTGATAAAAGATCCCGGGCATTTGTAAGGGAGAGGTGAAGACATAATGGCCAAAGAGCATGTAGGAAAACAGACAGCAGTGTCCCAAATGACAGCTTAAAAATATTTGAGACCAATACTAAAAAGGAACGAAACATATCCAGTGCTACAAACTTGTATTTGATATCACTAAAGTCATACGACCTTAAAGATGCTCATAGATGTCAGATTTGAATAACACCAATCATTTCTCTGATCTTATTGGGTATATTTTTACTATACCTTCAAATTTTGTCTCCATTCACATCGGGTTAGATGGAATAAGGATTCATTACCAAATGGAGAAATAAGAAACAGACAAAAAAAGAAAAGAAAAAGAGAAGAATTATATATGTGACAGAAATAGGACGGAAGGCCAATGATTTTATTTGGTATGCATATCTATCATGAGGCGTTAGATTTTTAGGCTATCAATGAACGAAGCTTCAAGCTTCCGATTGAAATAGCTATGAAATTACTCTGCTTCTGTAAGAGTCTTGTACAGAGGTGGGTATTCTGAGTTGATAAGCTCCTCAGCTGGCCCAATATCGGCAGGTGAATTGGGATAGCAGAAGGTAACTATCGACAATCTTTGCTTGGATTTGTTCACCATTGCTCTGTGATCTGGAGCTTTGTAAATCCCGTTGCTCATTATCTGCATTATCAAGTAGATCCCATTAGGAATTTGATAATTCAAATAATTTGACCTGCAAATAATATGTCAATGCATTCCTTCTCTTTATAATACCATCTTCTGGTCTGTTCTCTTTTAAATTCAGGCCATACACCTTGTGTGCGTGCATTTATTGTAGTTAAACGTCTTTCATTAGTGACATGGATAAACTACAGAAAGAAAAGAAGTAAGAGAGGACAGATATGTACTAACATAAATGTGGAAGAAATTGATCTTTACCTGCATGATATAGCTTGATCTTTACCTGCATGATATAGCCGAGGTTTACAACCATGGCGCCATAGATGGGTTCAACAACCCAATGCCCATCTTTCAGTACCTACAATCCTGGCATGTCGCCGCACTCAAGTAAGAGAGTTATCCCACAGATGTCTCCGTGTGGATTAACCCCCATAACTCGCTCAGGTTTAGGACAAGGAGGATAACAATTCACCCCTACATCGCACATTCCTTCTTTGTAGTTGTCAAAGTATTGTTGACCTTCAAGCCCAAGTCCCAATGCTATGAACCTCATAAGAGAAACCGCAACCCTCCTCGTATCTTCAGAGTAAGCATCCAATGCTTCCTAGTTTTTATTTGGAAGCCAACATAGTCCAACAAATTTAACAAAAAGAAATGATTACTGCCACATAAAGAAATGTTGCTGTATTATTTTGACCAAGGGCGGCTCTAAGGTAATTGTGCCTTAGGCGAAATTTCAAAATGAGACTTCATAAAATAATATATTTAAAAAATAAATTATAAATAAAAAATTAGTTAAAATATATTCTTCTAGTTTTTTGAGATGCAAAATTACTTATCAAAGTTTTTGTTAATATATCATTTTCAATTGATAATATGGTCAATCCACTTAATCTTTCTTACGTCATAGTTGATCTAAATAGGATTTTATTAGTTTTAGTTTTGAAAAACTTCTTTCTGCAGAAGCAACAGTTACAAGTATTGTCAATAATATTTTATAAGCAATACTTGCATTTGGAAAAGAGACTAATTTTTTTAAATAGTTTAATGTTTCAATTGGAGTATTAGTCTCTATTTTTAAAATCTCTTTTAACACTTTCAATTCTTAAAATAAATCTAAATCATCAATATCAGCATGATCTTCATGTTTTAAAACATTTTCAAGTACAAAGACAAATTTTTTTCAAATTATCCTCATCCAAAAATTTCAACTTTTTTAAATTAATAAAAAATCAAAAATATTTTCATAGATTGTAAATTGTTCAAACCTATTTTCAATTAATATGTACAAAGGTAAAAATATTAAATAGATTAGGTATGAGATTTTAAATGAATTAGGTGTGAGATTATTTTTGTTTGTCAAGTAACGGTAAAAAAATTAAATGAATTGAGTGTGAGATTTTATAGGATTTCTCGAATCAATTGGGTGTGAGATTTAATAGGTCTCTTTGAAGAGTTAATGGTTCTTTTTATCAAGAAGATTTAATAGGCCTTTTTATAGAATAAAAACTAATTAACTAAAATTATATACAAATAGTTTGAACATTAAATTTTTGAGGTCTTATCATTAAATATTTTTTAAATATACATATTAGAGAAAATTTTTAATTAAGGGTCTGCCTATTTTGGGGGCCTTAGGCAACCGCCTACCATGCCTATAACCGGAGACGCCCTGAGTTTGACCATAATAATGTCTGAGAAACGTTCAAACCTGAATGTTTTTATTGTGACTCCATTGAAAACTAGGTAGCCTGAGTCGGGGATGTTTGACTAATTGACTTTGAATTCTTTTGAGCTGGTTTTTTTCATAGCCGCATGCCGCCTGCAGATGAAGTTCAACCCAGTAAGAAATTTAATGAACAGCAACAATTATGTACTCATCCGAGCTCACATCCTTGTCCTTGACAAAAGATATTATTTTTTTCTCTTTTTCTAAACAACGGTACTTCATTGATCTAAAGATAGGACATACTTCATTAAACTAAAGATAACTCACCTCAGATAAAACACCTCACGTCAGGGGGATCAAACACCATCAAACACCAAGGTCTGTCTTAACAAGAAAGCAGGTCAGTAATCTAAAGGAACACAACTAAAGAATTTTCTCTCCGCAGCCCACTTAGCCAAAGAATCTGCAAGAGCATTCGCTTGGCGTGAAATTTTAAGAAAGCTCCACTATGGACAACACAAAGCCATCTCTTTGATGGCTTAAATAATACTACAAATCTCATCATCAAACAGCAAAGTGGGATTCCCTCTCTCATCAACTCGCAGATATGTTTGTGTCGTTCACATAACCTTTTTGATTTACCTGAAGTACAAAGTCTTGATTAGCTTAGCCGGACACAAACCGTTTCCTGTTTGTAAAATGATGCAAACTTGAATACGACTTTTAAACCAGAGGATGTGGGCTTGGGTCCAGCCCAAACCCATCATCATCTGGCTCAGTCGAGATTGCTCTCGTCGTTATGTATACTTCGGGCACGACAAAAACGACAATCGATTTCCCTGGAAGAAGAAATATCGTCAGAGCAGTATGGGACACACGTGAACAAAACTCAGAAAAAACTCAGAAACTTTATAATTTGTTTCAAATCCGTTTTACCCAAAACTCAGAAAAAAAAGTAAAGGAAAAAGAAAGTCGCACTCGCAAACCTATTGTTCACTGAACCCCAACTCTGCTCCCACTGCTCTCTCTATATCGCTTCAGTCAGCACCGTTCGGTTCTTTGGCCTTCAGTGGGATCAGAAGCTCGAATTTTTTGCCCAACGGCGTCGTTTCTCTGTGCCAGGTGCCCGGGTCTAGCTGAATCGAGCAAATCTTTGGTGTGCTCTGGTCTCCAATTGGCTGTAATTTTCGTGTTTTTGGGTCGTTCCTTCGGAATTAGTGGAGGTTCGATAATTTGGGCGGTAAACTGGCTATGGACTACGAGCCTTACGATAGCAGTGGTAAGTATTCATTATCAACTTGCTCTTTTTGGTTGATTAGGGTTTTTCTTCTTTTCGTTGGGAAATTAGGGCTTGCTATTTTCTTGAGTGTTTTCCTTCTTGTGGGGTGTGGCATTTCTTTGAGGCGACCAAATGGTTGTAGGGTTTTTGACAATATTTCTTGGTGGATTGTATGAGAATCTGGTTCCTGGGTTTGCTAAGTTGGGTTGTTTTTCATGGTAACAGTTCTTGCCTTGAGAATGTGGTTCAGTGTTAAAGTTCGAACCTTTTGTATAATTTATAAGCTTGACTCATTTTGGGTTTCCTACGGGTACAAAATAACTTAGAAACAAGTATACTTTTTATGTGTAATTCAAAGGATTCTTTCTTTCTTTCTTTTTTGAGATTTGCCTTTTTCAGACTTGTTCTCTCGCTTGGAAAACTGTTTCGAACTTCGATGTATAATAGATGCTATACAAGAAAATGGCATCCGTGAGTATGGTTGGCGCAATTTATTGTTTCATGGAACAGGACTTTTGTGTAGCTTTAGAGAAGTTTGCATCTTTCGGAATATGAGTTGGGGAACAATGCTGCAGCAGATGATAGATGTTAGGAAGCTCTACACTTTGCACGTTTTTAATGTGCTGTTAAATTACCCGCTCCCTGGGTTGTGGGGTCGGTCTAGGGGGCCGGGGTTTGTACTTCAGGCTTGGGCCAAAAAGGTCCGGCTTTGGGGGATTTCCTCGTCATCAAAAAAAAAAAATGTGCTGTTAAATTAAAGACATTGGTAGTTGTGTGAAAGTTCAGGATTCCCAAGACTGGCCTCAATTAGGATGATTGGTGCAATTTATTGGTTTATAGAGCAAGACTTTAGTTTGGGCTTTAGAGAAGTGTACATCTTTTGGAATAAGAAAACCGAGTGAATTGTGCAACAATGCTTCATAGGATGTATTTTTTATACATTGCAAAAGAAAATGTGTTTTGAATGTACCAGTAGATTAAAGACACTGGTAAATATGTGAAACTTCAGCATCGCCAAAACTGTGCTGCCATGGTTGCCGGGGTCTGGATGAGTTAGTTAGGGGTGCTATCGGTCAGTTGGCCGACCTTGGTTCGACTCTCCACAGCAACAAAACTTACGACTTAAATGATGCGTGTGCTGAAGGGCCGCTGCACATGTCCAGGATTTATCATGGCGTTAAGCCTTCCATTGCAACCAAGATAGGCCAGCTTCGTCTGAACTCAGTGCACAGGGGGTCCTGAATATTGTGCCTCGTTACCCCCAAAAAAAGTTGGGCGGGCATTATGGCTTCTTCCATGTAACCTTGTATTCCCTTATCTTTGGTGTGCTTTGTATTGGGAAAACCTCTGATTCTTTTGAGAAGGAGGGATTCTTTGGGTGTTGATTAATTTGATATCCAATGGTGAATATCTTCATTTCCAGACATGTGAAAAATCTGAATGACGCTCTAGTAAGTCTTAAGCCTCTAATGGTTTGACATGGTTTTTTTCACTGATGCTGTATACGTTGCCAATGTAGAAAGCCTTTTCTCAATCACTGAAGGGAGAAAAGCGTCTAGGTGAATGTTAGCTGTCATCATTACCTCTGAGCCATGCACCTTTGTGTTGAACTGCATAAATATAATTCTCTAGACCCTACTTGAGATCATCTTTGATGTATTAGGGTATTTTTTTTGGTCTCTCACCTTCTCACCTTTGTACATGTGGTAACATGTGCATTTGTTTTGCCTAACAGATGGTTGCTACAGAAAGCTGTTTGAAAGTGTTATGAACCTAGCCTAGATGCAACAATTAATTCCCTGAATCTTTATTTTCACATGCTTATTGATCCTCTGGCACTCATAATAAGATGACCTATTTGTTTGGAATGTAATCCCTCCTTTTTTGAAGATGGATTCTTGCTCTGTGCCTGAAAGAGGGATACAAATTGTGTGCCTATGTATTGATCCGCACAAGCTGTCTCGGTTTGCAAGAATATCTTTTGCTCGACTCTGCATTGGCATCTATAAGTCAGATTTTTTCTGTGTGCTTGATGTGTCATCCTGGAAAACATACCAAAATACATAAATCCTCTACTTTTAGTAGTTGTCTAAAGTCAGATGGAGATGTGTCCACTTCTGTTCAGTTTTAATAAATGTTGTGTTGCATTTTGAAAAAATTTGCAGGAACTGATGATGATCTTCCTCCATCACATCAGAATAGAATTCCTCGAGGAAGCCGTGTTGCTGGAAATGGAAGATCTGCCGTCGGTGCTGTCCCATACCCTAGGATGTATGGTGAAACTGATATGGAGACCCAAATTCACCAACTTGAGCAAGAAGCATACAGTTCAGTTCTAAGAGCCTTCAAAGCTCAAGCTGATGCCATTACTTGGGTACTTTTGATCTTTTTGTTTTCACAAATCTAATTTTTTTAATTTTTTTTATCAGGTTTAAATGACTGCTACATGAAATATTTTTTCTTCAGGAGAAGGAAAGTTTAATAACAGAACTTAGAAAAGAACTGAGACTATCAAATGAGGAGCACAGAGAGCTTCTAGGGCGCGTTAATTCAGATGATGTCATACAAAGGATCAGGTCTGATAAATCTATTTTAAAACAAGCTCTGTTATTAGGGACATACAATCCATTAAGTTTTATCAAGCTTTTTCTGTTTTGTCTTTTAATGGGGAATGGATTGGTAACGCCATTAGGGAGTGGAGACAGGCAGGTGGCCATCAATCTGGCATGCTTAGTACTGGTCCAGTAGTGCATGATCCTGTACCTAGTCCCACTGTCTCCGCCTCTCGCAAGAAACAGAAGATAGCTCATCCAGTACCTTCACAGTCCTATGGTGGGCCATCCCCACCATTTCACCAACCAGCCATAGCTGCATCTCACCAGCCATCTTCATCAACTGCAAAGCGAGGATCCATGCCAGGACCCAAGGGGAAGAAGCAGAAACCTGTAAGTTAAAGTAATAAAAATTTGGAGATATACATGAAAAAGATCGGAAGTAATGTGTTTATGTGAAAGGTGGACTAATACCAAACCATTTTTGTGAGTTTTTCATTTGATTGATTTCTTCCCTTTGTATTCCATTTCTTTTCCAGGGAATGGTCTTGCCCGGTGCATCTTCAATGAAGCAGTACCCTTTGTCAGGTCCAACTGGGAGAGGTCAAGTTGCTAATAGGGTTTCTTCTGGTGCGGTTGCGAGTCAGCCTCCTGAAGGAGCGACGGTGGATCCATTGATTGGAAGGAGAGTGAGGACCAGGTGGCCTGATGACAATAACTTCTATGAAGCTGTCATAACTGACTACAATTCAGCTGAGGTGTATATAGGGCTCTTAAGTGCATCTAAATATAGATTCTAGTGATATGGTTTGCTGATTTCCTTTTTTTTTGTCAGGGGCGACATGCTCTGGTCTATGATATTGGCTCTGCTAATGAGACGTGGGAGTGGGTTAATCTCTCAGAGGTATATCCGATGCTTTGTCCCCATGGCCTAGAGTAATTATCTAGCTGCACTTTAGTCTCAGCTTTTCATTAATATACTGATTGGGATTTTGGAAGAAATAGGAGAAGAAGAAAAAAAGTTTCATCCTTAATAAAAGTGAGAGAGAAAAGGATAGAGCTTTTCTCCCATTTCCAAGAGAAGAGAACAATTGGAAGCCTTATTAGGCCCTTTCTGTTCTTTCTTTCCTTCACAAGTTGAAAGACAAAATGGCTGGACCTCCATCTAAAACCCCCACTTCTGGGCAGATTGTAGAAGTGGGCCTGGTAGGGAGAGCTCCTTTGCGTCCCTTTTTTGCTGCATCTAATTATAGGGTGAAAACATTGTAAGATTCTATGCTTATAACTGGGCAAATCTAAGTGCACTGTTTGGTCCACTTGGCCTGCGTTTGCTTCTGGTATGCTCTGCATTATTTTATTAGCAGTAGGATATATGTAGATGTGTTTTTTTCCTGCTCAAAAATGACATAGGCGCCAGGCGGTAGGATATGCTACAGGCGTAATTGAAAATTGTACTATTTATTCTTCAACTTAAAAGATAACTTCAACACTAATTACCATTTTACATTGGTTCAACTTAATATTATGAATTAAACACCAGTTTATATACTGCAGCTGTGATTTTGCTTCATTTCAGAACTCTTGAGCATTAAGATTGATACCCCTCTAAACAGAGTCATATTTTTTTCTGTTTTCATTCCTCAATTCCTCGAGTTCTTTTTTTTAATGTCATTCTTTTGGGAATGATGATGTCTTAATGATAGGATATGTTTTGCTAAATCTCAAGCTTTCTTTGTTCATATTCTTTTTTTAATGTCATTCCTCAATTCCTTTTTTGCTGCATCTCTGGAAGGATTACTGTTTTGGATTATCTAAAACTTTCTTTGTTCATATTTTACCTGAGAGACACCCCCCCCCCCGCCTTTTCTCTCTCCAAAAGAAAACAAAAGGAGGAAAGGGACCTGTTACTCCAATGAAATTTATCTTTAATACCCAGCTAAGTATTTAAATGGAATTTATCTTTAACACCCCGCTGAAAGTATTTTAACCTGCATCCATTGGAGTAAAATATCACGAGGAACAGGTCCTTGCACTCTACATGTATGTGCGCATGTAAAATATAAATTGTACATGCACACTAAATGTGATATGTACTTTGAGACAAATCCTTGCACTCTAGTGCCAACTATTTCTGCCCCCTTTACTCCATCCTTGCTTTAGTTACTAATTTCAATAAGAATAACTATCAAAAAATAAACGAACCATATCATATCTGCTGTGTGTGGACATATAGCTGTATTATAAGTTTATTGGCGATCCATGAGAACTATCATATTTCAATGCTTTTGGAACATTTTTTTCAGCAAATTTTCATGAAGAAATGAGGAATGAGGAAATTTTCATGAAGATATCTGACTGTGTATGATCGATTCAAAAAATTGAACCTTAGATACAAAGAAAAACATCGAACTTAGCCAAATTGATAAGTTCAGGCAAAACATCTTTTTACCAAAACCAAACTGATACGTTCAGGCAGAACATCCCTGTACCTATCACTCCTGTAGAAATGATGTATGAGTTGCATATACATTCTGTTTTACTCTGTTATTGATTTATGCTTCTTATGCAGATCTCTCCTGAGGATATTCAATGGGTAGGGGAGGATCCTGGAATCTCCCATCGATCAAGTTATGGTGGATCGGGTCATGGGACGAATAGATCTGGCCGTGACAGTCTTCCAGGTGTTGGACGAGGTAGAGGGGTTACAAAGGGTCATTCCAGAAAAGATTTTCTGCCGTCACAAAATGGCATTGGAAAGAAGGTACCAGATGATATAAAAATTCTTCAGACAGATACTCTAATCAAGGAGGTAAGTGAAAGGAGGTTGATACAGCATGTAAATTGTAAAGAAGTTAGTTTATTTCCTTTGTATAATTTTCTGGTAAATTTTGAACAGGTGGAGAGAGTTTTTGGTGCAAATCATCCGGATCCTCTTGAAGTTGAGAAAGCGAAGAAAATGTTGAAGGTAAGAACCAAAAAAAAAGTCTCTTTGCCTCTCCTTACTCTCCTTTGTTTCGTTGCATTTCCAGCTCTTTGTTTAATCTGCTTTTAAACTATTTACGGCACGGCAGGAGCAAGAACAAGCACTTATTGATGCAATTTCAAGGCTTAATGAGATTTCTGATGGCGAAAGCGGTACTTTTTTTTATTTGACCTTGGATCATTCTTAAGAGCTTAGGTTGCCCTATGCCAGCTAATGACAAAACTACCTCTAGCAATTAAGGCTGTTTAAGCAGTCCCATGGATATTGAGCATGTTTGTTGTTAATGCCTCGTGTTTGTTCTTTTCTCCTCCCTTGAAACAGACGAAGGTGGCCACCATGTCTCACTTGGGCAGTCAATGGATCGAGAGTGATTAGGGAACTGGTTATTAGTTGAAGCAGCAGGGCGCATGGCGGTGGTGATAAAAGGCTAGAGGAATCATAAGATGGACAGAGTGCAAAGACGTTAAAATGAAACCTCTGATTTTGAGGCTACTTTCTAGTGTAATGTGATCTTCCAATTGTGTCTTTCCCCGCTGATAGCTCTGGGCTTGGGACTAGTAGGACAACGTTGTTGTAGGATGGGAGTTGTTTCATCTGGGAAATAATTTATTCGTTAACAGTGAGAATTAACGTAGGAAAAGCTGATGCTAGTGTACATTAATTGATTACTGACTAACGCGTGATCATGTATAAAGTTGTATCATTGGTGCATAACCCTCTCTCTCTCTCTCTCTTTGCGTGTGTGAAATGCAAATTGATTGGTGATTATGCTTATTATGTGTAAAAGAAAGTAAAACCCATAGTTTTTCGCTCCCTTTCCTTTTGTTATCTATTAAAAATAGACTAAAATGTTTGATGGTGCAAGGAGAAAATGGAAGATAAACTTCGATGTAGCAATTCAACGTCGTTTGTCCTTGCTGCAGCATTGGGTAGAAACGCAGCAGGTAAAATTCTCTTTGTTTGGACAAAGGCTTTTCCTCCAGGCAACCCCTTATGGATTGAAGCCGAAGTAGCCTTGCTGCCTGTTCAGGAGGCACATTTCATCTTTGAGGAAGGGGAAAGACAAGTCTACTGGATACAAGTTTTTCAAAGTCATTGACAACATTATGCATTATAAAAAAAAGGAAATTAGCAATTTAGTCACTGGGTTTTAGTACCGCTGACAAAATGACACTGGGTTTAGTTTTTTTACGTTTTGGTCACTGAAAACATATCATTGTGACTTTTCACAAATCCGTCAACTCTCCGTCCAATTTTTAACTGAACAAATCAGCACTTCCTCCACGTCAGCTACTCGCAGTCAAGAGAGTTCATATAAAACAATGCAGTTTTGACATCTTCATTTGAAAGGCAACAAAACGACTTGCAGCAAAAAGCAAAACAAGTAACTTAAAATAAATCGCACCGTTTTGCCTTCCTTCAAATGAGATGCTGAGCCACCGTCGACATGGAGAAATTTTTCCCCTCTTTTCGTAAACCTTAGACCTT
The DNA here is from genome assembly GCA_963930655.1 of Myrica gale. Lineage (NCBI taxonomy): Eukaryota > Viridiplantae > Streptophyta > Magnoliopsida > Fagales > Myricaceae > Myrica > Myrica gale. Next base: position 72,074 of record OZ005607.1, on the reverse strand, counting down.
CAACAATCGCACCTTTGATGGCAAGGACATTCGACGATCGCACCTTCATCAAAAAATCAAGAGCAGCCGCAACCATGTCCGAAGGAAGGTCAGTTTTCTTTGTTTTCGATTTTATTTTCTCCTTTCGTACCCTAAGTGGACTTGTGAAAATCGTTTGTGAAAGTATCTGGAAATGTGAAAAACGTCTCCCTTTGAAAAATGTTTGTGCTTCGCATCTCAATAATCAGTTTAGATAAATGCTTTTGGTGCGACTTGAGTGAGTTTATGGGATAAAAGAATAAAGATGCAAGAATGTAAAGGAACAACATGTTTTAACCAGTACCGTGCAAGATTTACCACAAAAATCATTTCAGTAGTACTCTTGGGTAAGAAAATTAGCTTTAGCTCATATGTACTCATTGTCTCTACAAGCCATTTTAAACAAAAGATGAACTGCACTATTACCAGAATTCTACTCCATAGAAGAAATTGCTCATATGTTTTTCGTTCTGCAATGTTAATTGGAATGTTGTTTCGTCCTCTAGAAACATTTACAAATTGTTTTGAGCCACATTCATGATGTAAAGGGAGGCAGATTCAAAATAAGTTGGCCTATTTCCTATTTATTGATCATTTATATTTGTAATTACAGCACGATCGAGTCACCATCCGATGCAAAAGTTTGTAGTTGTGGTATGAAAGCACCGCTCAAAGCGTCGTGGACAGATTTGAATCCAGAAAGACGTTTTTATGGCTGTGCAAAGTACGATGGAAATTCAGTAAGTGTCAAACTAATCTCGTGAGTTATTAAATCTACGTAATAATGTTTGACTAACAGATGGACTATAATTTGACAGAAGAATGGGCATTGCGGGTACTTCGCTTGGTTTGATCCTCCTACGTGCCCACGTGGGATGGAGTTCACACCTTATTTGATAAAGAAGGTGAAGGCCTTGGAGAATGAGAATGATTCATTGAAGCGTACTAGAAGGTGTTTAAAGATTCTCTTAGGCATGTCATGCATTACCCTTGCTTCCATTGGGGTTGCATTGCTGGGATACTCGATGGCGTAGTTAGGAATTATGTAGTGATTAGTGGAAGTGCCAACAAGTTGTGTCCCGTGTAGTTTTCTGTTAGTCTGTGTAGTGGCTGCTTGTGAATTGTTGTAGTGAAGTGACAGTTTCAGGCTTGTGTAGTTTTTATCCTCATATGTTTACTAATGTAGTGAAGTGAAGCTTCTATCGTGTAATTTTTGTGGCAGTTTGTGTACTGTGATGGCAGTTGCACTTTTCAATTAAATGAATAAGTTTTAGTTTCATCTTTTGTTCTACATTTATTGAATTTGGAATTGTCGTTAAATTTCAGTTTTTGTTGCAGCTTGAGTATCACATATGCATGACAAAGTCTTAAGTATCACATATGCACTTTTCAAAGTCTTGAGTATCACATGTTAAATTTCAGTTTTTGTTACAACATTACATATGCATGACAAAGTCTTGAACAAGAATCGCACATAACTTCTCCAAAAAGAAGCATGAAAACCAGATACAATCACCTTTCCATATCTTTGCAGTACCATCTTCACTACTGCTGACAATAAGCCCAGAGAGCTCCAATACAAAAGCCTATTCCATACAAAGTCTCAATACATGAGTACTATTACAAAAGCATCATAGGCATTCTTCAGAGCTCCAATACAAAAGCCTATTACATACAAAGTCTCAAATCACAGAGTCATCCATACAAAGTCTCAATACATGAGTACTATTACATGATCACAAAAATAACTTCAGCACTCTGACAGATAACACAACCTAACTACATCATTCCTCCATCATATGCATCGACTTCGCCTCCATCAATTGCAGCATCCTCAGAGTTGGGAATTGTTCTCCCCCTTCCTCGGGCTCTTCCACGAACCTGTACAAAAATAAAGCAATTAGTCATTACAACAATAATAAAGCAAAAGTACCTAAAAAAGTCTCTCACCATTGGAACTCCCGAATGGCCACATTCTGCCTCCCCTCTTGGTTTTTGCTTCTTTGTTTTTTTTTTGCCACACCTTTTTGTTAGGATTTTCAGGTTGAGGGCATGATCGAGCATTATGACCTTCGCCGGAGCAGTTTCCACATCGCACCACGTACCCTAGTCGACTTACTTTGTAGGGGTGATCCGGCTCATCGGGTTCTCTCCTCCTAGCCTTATTTGGCCTTCCAGGTTGGATCCTGACGAAGGGGGGCAATATTAAGTCACTCGACCCCTCGGGCCATCCCTCAGGCCCGGGCATAGCATGAATCCCGGCCTCATATGACTTCAAATACTTGGAGAGTTTGTACCACTCAGATACATACTCTTCGGGCTTTTGCTTGTTCCGGTAAATCGCGGCACAAACGTGGATACAAGGGATTCCAACAAGCTGCCACTTACCGCACGAGCATGTGTGGTCATTCAGATTCACAACCCTCCTTGGAGCATCCAACTGATCGACTTCGAACTCCAAACCATTCTGCCATTGACAAACACATACACTTGAATCACTTTTGATCTTCTCTAACTTTTTAAAGATCTTTGGGCAGAGGGCGTTGGGAGATTGCTGAAGTGCAGCCTCGACACCAGTCCTTTTCTTATGGAATCACACTTGCAATTGACGGCGAATCTGCTCAAGCATCGTTATAATTGACGTGTCACGAGCATCTTTCATCCAAGCATTGAATGTTTCGGCGAGACTGTTCAAAAGCATATCACTCTTGCACCGTACGCCGAAAGCATGCCGCGACCAACGTGATGTCTCAAGCTCCAATAGTTTACTATATGCACCAGCATAGGAAACCTCGATCCGGATCATGGCGGATTTGAAGGCATTCATGTTTGTTGCACATGCTGCTGCCCATAGTGCATCTTTAAAGGCTTTCCCCTTAAATCCTTCACCCTTCAAATTAGCGTGCAGATGGCGTAGACAACATCTATGCTCCACATCCGTAAACTCATGGTCAAATGTGAGGCTCAAACCCTAAAAATAACACATCAAGAAATTACATTCTAAGAAAACCTCAAGAAATTACACATCCGTAAACTCATGGTCAAAGGGGAAATGAAAGTGGGACACAAGCGTACCTTTTGTCTATCACTCATAAAAACCCAGCCATGCTCCTGAACTGGCCCAACATCGTGTAGCAAAATATTCATAAACCAGCTCCATGTATCCCGAGTCTCCGCCTCCACCACGGCATATGCAATGGGGAACATGTCATCATTCCCATCTTTGCCGATCGCACATAGTAATTGCCCTCCAAATTTTCCCTTCAAATGGCACTCGTCCACTGATATGATCGGTCTACAGTGCTTCAAACCTTCCTTGCATGGAAATAGGCATACATATAGCCTTTTAAAGCGGTCACCAGACTTGTAAAGGACCACAGTGCTCCCAGGATTCCACTCTTCCAGAGCGAGACAATATTGTCCCGTGTATTTGAACTGCTCAACTTGGTCTCCATTCACCCTAGCCAGAGCCATCCTTTTGGCTCGATAGCAGCGATGTATAGGCACCTCAATGTTATAGTCACGACGAATCTGGCTCTGTAATGCAGCTGCAGGACAATTAGGGTGGTCCCTAAAATTTGCCATGTACTCCCTAGCCAAAAACTTAACTTCGCACTTCTTAGTCTCGTAGTGTGCACCGCATGTGTGTTCTGCAACAAAATGTTGAACCATAAACATGTTGGATTCCCTCGTCCTCGAGGCGAAAATATAGAACGTGCATTCCTCAGTGCAATGGGCTTGCACTCTAAGCTTATCATTATGAAGATATTCAAAATCAAACTTTTTCTGCACTGCATACCGTCTCAACGCCTTCCTGAACACCTCTGCATTGGGGAAAACCAAACCCTTCTCCAACACCACCTCGCCAAGCATATAAGTTTCTTCGTTGAACTCAGGAAAATTCCTACATGGCGGAGCCTCATCACAATCAGATCCCTTCTTAGTTCTCATCTCATCATCATCTTCGTACTGTGATGGAATATCATCTGCCTCAGCTTCAGTTGTTCTTGGGAATGCCCCAAACCAGTCCACAATGCTGCTAGCTTCTGCTCTCTCATCTTGAATCTCAACATCACTATATAAATTAGATTCATCTACGTAGTCCCACTGAAATCACTTAATTCAGGTTCGGGTTCTCCCACATGTACACCCAAATCATGTTCTGGTTCCCCAGCTACCTCTCCACCCAAAATTGGTTCTTCTTGAGCATCCTGTGATGGCAAATAAGTAAGCAAAAGCGATGGATGCTCAGTCTCGATGACCTCGACCTCATCAACTGCATGATCGACATATACATTAAGAATATATTTTTTCTCGTTCAACGCTCTATTGATCAAGTCAATCACGTCCTTATCCTTATTTAGTGGCCTAACAGCAAGCCATCCCTCATCATCAAATGTGTACCATAAGTCCCCCGGCTGTAAATAACCAAGACTCATTACCGCTTCTCTAATTTCGATCGAGGATATGAAATCCACGTCCATCCGCCCTACTTCATCAACCTTCCCTCCTACATATAATTGGCCCCGACCACCAAGGAATTGACCACCGTGGTAGATAATGATTCGTAGTGGTCGTACAAAAGCACATAGATAAATAAGAACCAATAAACATACGTTGATACCAACCAAACCATATCGATAAAAATAACAGAGTCTTTGTATCGAACTTCATTACAATGAATTAACCTTTCCAAATCTATTTCTCTCTCAACAAACACTCGGTTTAACAGAACAAATAAGTGATACTATTAAATTATTGAAAAATAGCAGATTGCCCTTTGCATAGTCCACATTCTAGAACACACTATTCGCATAGTTCCTAAAAAATATGTGCTATGAAGCTGCAAACCTAAGCACCGAATACAATATTCTATCCAAACCTATGCACATAAATACAGAAGCACAATTCAAACCTAAGGACCTAAATAAAATAGTCAAACCAAACCTAAGGACCTAAATGCATCAACCACCAGTCAATCCAAATATAAGGACCAAATAGAGTTATCATATGGTACAAAAATCACGTGCATTCACAGCATATCTGCACTATTATGACACCGAAAGTGCAGGACCACCACTTATGTTTTGTAATGCCAATATCCCGACAACACAATCGATTTAATAGAACTTCGTGGTCCTACCTCCCGACATATTCGCAAGGGTACCCACTTCCAAGAGGATGGGTCTGTTTCAAAAGTGAATAAAAAGAATGTCCACCTCCAGCCACCGAACTGTACAAAATAGGTATAAACAACTAGCTGAGCTTCAAAGTCAACCAATAACTAAAAAATGTATCCATAGGCATCGATGTGGGTGAGTAGAAAAACTTATTACCTTCACACCGTATACTTTCGACGAGCAACTCAGCTAGTAAAGCAACTAAGAACGACACCGTTTTGACTATCGTCTTCCACGATTTGCACACACTAAAAACCTAGGGCAAAGGGTCGTCAACACTTAGCTAAACTTTGAGAAGGTATTGACTGAATTGAAAGCCCTTTCTTTAACAGTAAGTCAAAACAATGCACTTTATCTTCCATGCTTACAAAACACAAGTTTTTCGTTTTTCTTCATCTTTTTCTTTTTCTTTTATTTTTTCATTTTAAGTTACTTGTTTTGTTTTTTGCTGCAAGTCGTTTTGTTGCCTTTCAAATGAAGATGTCAAAACTGCATCGTTTTATATGAACTCTCTTGACTGCGAGTAGCTGACGTGGAGGAAGTGCTGATTTGTTCGGTTAAAAATTGGACGGAGAGTTGACGGATTTGTAAAAAGTCACAATGATATGTTTTCAGTGACCAAAACGTAAAAAAACTAAACCCAGTGATCATTTTGTCAGCAATACTAAAACCCAGTGACTAAATTACTAATTTCCCTAAAAAAAATATACTCATTGTCACTTGGACTATGTTCGGATGCTTTAAAAAAAGAAATTAAGATTTTTTTATCGGGATAATTTAGATTTTATTGGAATTTGTGAGCTTGATCCAAGATGAAAGAAGTAATCATCACCAACTTATTATATTGTCTCGTTTTTAGATTGCTGTAAGAATCTCTCTCCCATCTATATGGAGACTAATATGTATATAATCTTCTGACATTATTGTATAATAAAGCAAAACTTCAGACAAAATCTAAACAAGAACATAGAAGATGTCACAACACACTAGCTATCTTTGGTTTCTTTGTTAAAGACAAATTGTACAACTCTAGCTTCCTAGTTAGTTCTAATCAAACCATTATAAATTAAATGGTGTTGCAAAATATACAGAACCAAACAAATATTGCTTGCAGCCATTTTCACCTCCTAGGACGCTTTCTTGGCCGCTTCGAGGATGCCGCTTCCTTTCCTGCACTGTCCTTTCCACGCTTCACTGAAACAGTATTGGCCTTAGCTGCCTTTTTCGGCGGCCTTCCAACACTCCGCTTAGATGGACTGCTCTCCTCTTTCACAAGTTTCTTATCGCTGCTTTGCCTCAACACCCTCTCATTCCTACTACTGTTGCCTCTCCCACTGTGCCTTGTTTTCAGTTCTTTACCACCGGGCTTCAGCGTTTCCGCCGGAGAGTTCCGCTTAATCCTTCTCAAGAAATCTGCCGCACTTCGTTTCTTCTCCAACGCCAGGGCTTCAGTTTTCTTCTTGTTATCAGCTTTGGGAGTAGACTCTACCTTGTTAGTTAAACTGGCTTTTGAGCTCGGGCTCGTGCTAGTTCGTTTCTTGCTGGAAGAACTACTAGTATTAGTATTATTGTTTGCTGGGTTCTTGTTACTCCTCCTCAAGCTTCGAGCTCCTGTCACAGGCTTCTCCTTGGCATTGGTTTTCATTGCGACGTTATCATCTTCCACTGCAGTATCTGAACGGGGGTTAACGGGCGGTGGCTTCGGACTCTTCTCGTCAGTTCCTTGCTTGTCTTTTGGGCCAAAGCTCGCAGCAGAGGAACTTGGTTTCGCCAATATGGAGCTCCGTTTTCGGCAAACGATTATCGGAGCGGATGCTTTGTGTTTTGCTAGCAACGAATCGGATCTTTCGAGTTCAGGTTTAGGTTGTGATACTGCTGCATCTGGTGTCAGCGGATGTTCTTTTGGGGATGAGTCGGTGCATTTTGGGATTTCATTCAACACGAGGTGGCGAAGTTGGTGTGCAGCGATTGATTCAGGGGAGGACTTGGGAAAGAACATGGCGGCGTTGTTGAATAGAAGCAAGAGATCTCGGTAGAAAGCTAAGGTGCAAGAGGAATACGCGCCCATCTGGATTCTGCTTTTTACTGTTTCCAAATCCACGTGCTGCTTGACCATGTTTTTGTACTCGTCACCTTCCTGCAAGAGAGACCAACAAATAAGATCTTCCTAGTTTCTAGATCAGAGCAATCTCTATTACACATGCAGTTTCCATAGATGAAAGCCAGCCTACTTAGAAAAAAAGAAAAAGAGAGAAAGAAAGCCAGCCTAAAATGAAAGGCCCACAACTCAATTATTCCTATCATTTTGATCATTCTGGAAAAGGCCCACAACTCAATGAGAATGAGATGGGTCTGATGAAGAAGGTAGCGGGTAATTATGACATATCACCAACCAACCAATTGATGGGCCAAGCTCACTTGTTAATATCCAATTACTCACGTCGCAAAAGGCCCTTCGATAGTTCCCACAATAACAGCCGAGCTCTACAGAGATCCATCATCCAACGCAGAAGACCATAGATGCCACGCAATATCCGACTGTTTAGACGATTGCAGCTACACGACAACTATTGCACAACACATAGGTCCAAGTAAAGATCTTCTTTTTATCTCCTCTTTCTCTTTGGTCTCCACCACACTGATATGGCAATTTTATTTCTCTTTTCAGGGTAAAGAAACAAAAAAGTGGGCTGCACAAGAGTTCTCGTAGTGAACGGGAAGAGAGTCATATAAATAGGTCGATGGGGTTAAGTTATTATTCTATAAAAAAAAAGGACTAATTGTCACATGCAAACCAGGAACCAGAGAAAGAACACAAACTTTGGGCGCTAATGATGTTATGGACTCGGAACACTAGACTGTCTTCTAAAACTCAGGCGCTCACGAACTTGAGTCTAAAACCAACCAACCAACCAATACATAAGTGGTCCCAAATTATTGGGCAATAATGCATCATCCATTACACTAGCGTTACATTATATTAAACTCCTCCACATATTAAAATCATAAAATCTAAATTATTTAACAACAATTACTTATTAAGATTTCAGATAAATAACAAAAGTCATTCAGAAAATCCAGTCGCCGTAATATTATATATATATATCAAGAAATCATGAAAAAGGGCAGAAAATAAAAAGGTTACTTTTTTTAAATGCCTGAAATTCCAAAAACACCCCATTGAGCAGAAACGAACCAATACCTGGCTTTCGAGCCGGCGCTCGAACAAGGAGCTGTTTTCATGCCCTCTGATCATATCCAAAAGCCTAACCAACGGCTGCGATTTCGCAGTCAGTTCTATGATCTCCGCTAGCTCCTGCACGCCGGAAATCTCCTTTCTCCGCCGACCCTTCCTGTTCCTAGTCAAGCTCGCCGAGCTCTGCACGTCGCTACTATCCCTCGTCCTTCCTCCGTTCGACTGAGTGGCAGAATCAGTAGGCAAGTCGGACGAGTCGCCACCTTTCCCCTCGTGACTCGGCTCTGCCGCCTCGGACTCGTTTTTCGCAACCGTATCTGAGCTTCCGTCGTCCGAATGCTCCGAAAGCGGCTTTGAACCGCTGAATTCGGGATCCGGTCTATCCGAACCAGTATTAACAGGCTCAAGTCCTAATCTCTCGTCTTTAACAGCTTTTACTTTCGACCCGGTGGTGTTGGACTCACCAACGGAACGATTCTCCCGGTCGGAGTACTCCCCGGTTCTTTCCGGTTCGTCCTTTTTGTCGTTTTCTGATCTCTCTTCTCCATCCTCCAGATCTGGTTTTACTTGGCTAATTCCATTCTCTTTCAAGCTCACCTCTCGCTCTTCCTCCAACCTTTTCACCTTCGACTCCAAAGAACTTCCTCGGAAATAAAGAAACAAATAAATCTCAGATCCAGAAATGGAAATGGAAATGTTTAAATTTTCTGTAAAGAAAAAGAAAAAGAAAATAAAAGTGAGAATTTACGAGATGGAAACGTCGTAACGATGGACCTCTTGCTTGAGCTCCGCGACGCGCAGTTTTCTCAACTCGTCGAGCCAGGGGATACTATCATCAATCTCAGAGGGTGCGTTGGGTTCCTCTTCGGAAACGTCGTCGTTGGAGTTAGTGAACCGGCGTCTGAGGTCGTGGTACTTGCGTCTACAGCTGTGAGCGGTTGTCAAGGGGTGGGGGAGAGAGCTCCTCGTCTGAACCTCCATGGAGACGGAGTCCCAGTCCTTGAGACCATGGCGCTTCACGGCGCACGCTAGCAACAGCTCCTCCCACGTACCCCACGTTTGGTTCTGTTGAGCGTTCATCGTCAAGAATAATTTTAATTCAGTTACAAAAATATATAGAAAAAGTGAAATGAAAGGAGGGCTTGTTTTGCTGAGGCATAGAAAGCTTTCGTCGTAGGGTTTCTGCTTCTTTCCCTATCTATGGAGCACTAATCATTTTCTCGTTATCAGCATACTATTTCCCTTTAGCCTTTAGGTTTGGATGGACGGGCGCTAGAGTTTTTGTGCGAGAAAAAATTTCATCTTCGGGTTTTCTGCGTGTAAATCTGGGTCTCGAGCAAGGGCGAGCACGCAACTGGGGCCTGGGGGTTGTCGTGCATAATTACGATAGTGTCCCCCTTCTCTGATCGGAATTCCTAGGCCTGTCCTTCGTTCAAATTCCTTTCTGGAGGTCAGCGGCGCCGCCGTGTCATTCACCAAACTGCCCCTTTTCTTATTTGTCGCTTTTTTCTCTCGGTTATATATCGGGCCTAAAAATAAATGGTTAGGATCCGAATTCAATCCAAGGCCCAAGCACTATCAAAGTAACAACATGGACCAAACCTGCCTGGCGAGGTTAGGAATTTGAGCCCAGTTACCTAATGGACTTATTTTTCCGAATCGCTAGTGCTATTAGGCTTAGTTGAGCTGGCCCAACCGACTCTTCGTAAACCATCCAGCAAACACAGAGACTGGTTGATGAAAACATAACAATTGAAACACACGGATTTGATAACCCGAACATATTACTCAGATCCAAACAAATAATATGTGTAGACAGTTGGCTACTAGCCTACTATCAGCAAAGCTTAATGTTTTTAAGACCACCACATATGACTTATCCCCATTAACAGCCATTGATCACTATCAGACACCATGATGCATGCCACACCTTCACGCTTTTGCTATGAGCATCCAGAGATCAACCCAAACAGGAAAAAAAAAACAGATCTCCAATGGCTTTATCAACCTGTAGATCACCGATTTCAGGCAACACCATCTATTTCAAAAGAGAAATAAATCTCTTGGGCTAGAAACCTCGCAATGCTGCAATCAGCTCCTTTTCCATTGCCCGTCGCTTCTCCTCTCAAAGACTCGTGGCTGCTTCTTAGGAAACGTTTGTCTCCAATCCGGGTGTTCAATCAGATATGCGAACTGCCTGGTAAAGTCTCATAAGAGTAAGAGTACAACAAACTTCATAACATCTTCAATGGGGTAAAGTTCTCAGCTTCAAAGAAATGAGGTATTAGTACACACGAGCTTAAACAATAAAACATTTTTAAGTCATAAAATGACTACGACATCCAAAATGCCAAGCCACGAACCAACAACAAACAGGAGTAAGTATATGATTAAAGGGCTAATACAAATCAAAAGGCTTTGAGAAAAAACATCAATAGGAATGGAGAGAAACATTAAGAAATGTTGAATTGCAAAAGAGCATACGGTTAACCCAACTCGCTATTCGTTAAAGACACTGCAGCCAACATGTCAGCTTGCTTTATAAACTATCCTGTTCTCAAACAATCCAGTCAAATGTAATCATATCAAATACTATCTCAGCATCTAACATGAGAATTGTGTAATTCATAATGTAAAGAGAACTGTTAAATCCAAGCTTTAGTTTAATTGCAGCACCTTCTTAAAGTTTCCACAAAATCTGGGCCCTCAGCAAAAGGCGACGTGGAACATCTGAGGCGGATCTGAGAGTCAGAAAGAGTTTGCAGTGTCAAAGCAATATGTTTTTGTCGATAGGTCCTATGCCGGTAGAAAGAAGAGAGAAAATCATCAACAAATAGAAATGAAGCCACCATAATTCTCTCTGACCAACAGAAGCTGTTGCTATAAACTAGGATATAACAGTTTTACCAGCAGCAGGGAGCGATTCGGAACTGATCAGTTTCAGTGTCGTATGTCTCCAGTAGCTTGCCACTCCAACTGGGGTCCTCATAGGATGTAGATAATCTAATTCTCCTTACAATTTCATCCGGACATCTTGAAGCTCTGTCAAAACAGGCAGGGATAACGGATCCACTGGAAGTTTCTACCTGAAGAAAAAATGGAAACGGTTGAAATCTTTCTTTTATTATCTTGCTAAAAGCTTCAACTACATGTATGGATAACCTATGCAAGTGCTGCAACAGATTGACTTAAAACCAGAAAAACAACCGTGTAACATGATCTATGTCCTAGTCATGCCATTAAGCCAGACATAAATATCTGTTCGAGACATGTAGCTAGTATAGAGTAGATAAAATGGTTTCTGATGAATCAGAACTATTTGATTTCCAGAAAAAACTCCAAGCCAGCATCTGTTTCCTTTGTAAATATCAAATGAATTTTTTAGCTCATTTCTCCAGACTTGGTGTTTGGTCTAGTTTTTCTTTTCTTTTCTTTTCTTTTGTCTTTTTTGATAAAGGAGGATGGTAGCTCCGAATTTATTGATTAGCCCTCACTTGAGGCTACAAGCTTAGACTAAAAGGTGGTGCAGAGAGTGCACACAAGCATGCATCACTTGAATATCTAAACAGCTGCCTATCATGTAGAAGTTTTCAAAATTTCAGGTGGAGCAGAAAGCGTTTACGAGTATGCATCAATTGAATTTCTAAATTGCTGCCTATTATGTCACAGTTTTCAAAATTTTGGATTTACAAGTTCACTCATAAGAAGTTGAGCACAAGGTTCAAGCTAAAACTGAATGGATATGTAGGCAGATTAACAATGTTTTCCTTATACCATCTTGTTTGCAACTTTAAAACTAGTACTTTGCAATAGGAGTTAATATTCCCGTATGAAAGAAAAACACTCTTCCGCTCAAATACGTATTGAGTTAATTTAAATGAAAAGAATCCAAAGAACAAAGAAAACAACTCATAAGAAGTTGAAGCACAAGGTTTAAGCTGACCGCTAACCCATTTAAAATGGGGTACGCATTCCCTTGAGTATCTCTTCTAGTGTTATGCCCAAGAATAAAGACAGTCTTAACATGAAACTTTTCCCGTCTCGTGCACAGGCTTTCAACAATCTTGGCACACAAAGGATAGGAATAACCCTCCAACTTTGCGCTGCTTTCTGATCTAGTGTTAGATTTAGCATACTGCAGAAAAAGTTCAACAAATTCAACTTAGTTATTCTGGCTCTGAGTGGGTAACTTCATCTCTGGAAAATCAATACAAAGTTGAAGACCCCAAGGCAGACATTAGGTGACACGTCTTCAAAACCACCAACCATATGCACCTGCGTTATGTAATTTGAGAGTTTTCAGTCCATGAGGCAGTAATCAGGTCATCAAAGTAAATGGACAGCTCATCATTGAGATAAAAGTAGATGGGAATAAATAACAGAACCTCCAACTCGGCATCCAGATTTTGATCAATAAGGAGCGATAACATCTGGCAGATGCCCGTATCTACAATATCTGGAGAATCCATATGAGCAATTGAGGTCCAGCATGCGAAAAAAAAAATTACAAAGGAATCAAAAAGACTGAAAAAAAAAACAATATAAGTTATAAGAAATACACGATACATCCTTCATCCCTGATGTAATCAATTCCTACATTCCAGTTTGCCGGTTTCGAATAACAAGGCCCACACAGGTTGTTGCCTCATCAGTGCCAACAAACTTTCCATGCGAACAGGGAAAAATGATGTGTTAGATGCAAGGAAACGGGGAAGAACAAGACTAGATAAAGAGATGTAAATGCAAACACTCATTGGCACTGTGTTGCTTTGTTTCATGATGTGAAACCATTTAAGGTTATTAGATTATTTATGAAACCTTACCATTTAGTCTACAATCCAAAAACTGGGTTCTCTCAAAAAATGGGTCAGAGGAAAATCACTCTTTGTTTCACGAAGGGAAAGTCTATTCTAAAAAAGTTAAAGACGTGGCGAGAGACTATCTAAAGAATGATGTAATCACAAAAGATGAGATAATTTCCAATTTGCACAAGCGGAAGAGATGACCAACCACCCTAGTTTAGATACTTCTATCAGTGCAGCATCGTCATTCATTTAACGTATTTGTTCCTAGATCACTGTGCTGCTTTAAGTACATAGTACACAACAATCATCCTTCACCACAGAGATCCCCGTATTAATATACAGAAATGAACAGATGGTCCAGATTCAGCATATACAATTCTAAGGTCTACAATCTCCAGAATTGAGGTAACTCCCTATGAAGCACATTACTAGTGGTTCAAGAGCAAATGCTATCTATTTTTCATGCATATGGATGCCCAAGATGTGATATACACAGTACACAAATCTATTAAGCAGGATCAAGAAGTTTATGTTGCCAAAAGAAATATATGAATCCAGCTAAGGAAACAAGAGAAAGACTTGCACGTTCCAGTTACTCCACGGAATATGAGGCAGATAAGCATTATAAGGGCTCACAATGCACTATACACCTTATATAAAGGCTATCTCACGTAATTTCCTCAACAAATTGAAAAACAAACATACATTGACGGTAGCAGGATTGACAGTTGCGTATTCTCTTTGGAACACGTAAACCCATTTATTTGATCTCTCCAGGCTAGACTCTTCATTAGTTGAGAATTTCTTCTCTGGGATGGCTTTGAAAGTATTTGAGACAGATCAGAATGGGGTCTTCCATCAAAGCAAATACGGCATTATTTCCCTGTTTGCAAATAAGTGTAAGTGTCAATTACCAATTCTCAAAATATAACAGACACATTATGAGAGCATGCGTCCAAAAAAATTTCCTTCTGAGAAACTATTATCAAGCCACAAATTTGCTCCATTATACATCCAAAATGGTAAAAAACAGACTTTCTTCCCATTCTCCCCAAGTAAAAAGAATGTTGGGCCAAAATTCCAAAGAATTGCTCAGCTAAGCCTGTCATTATTCAAGCTTCCAAACTTGCAAATAACAGGGAACCGAGAGAATGGGTATGAGGCTAGACGACTCATTATAAGGCCTAGTTCAACCTAGTGAGTTACCAAATTTGGCTTTTATAAAACTTTTCTCATTACTTTTCTTTTCCACTCAATGTGAGATTAGGGATATCGCAGACCTAATCACGTTAATAAGTATCTTAACTTTCCTATACACTACATATAGGCATCTACGCGCAAAAGACAGCATATAACAACAACTATGGCAACCCCCTAACCTCACGGCAATATTGTACTTAAAGGACTATGCCTGCATTATTTTTGTACCGAGTTTTGAAAATCCATAACAAAGATGAAGATAAGGAGAAAGAAAGTAAAACACAGCCCAATTAGCGCCTCAAGAAAGTTCAGTCACAAACTTCATGTCCAAACGTTTACCTATCGTCGTATTCCGTATTAATAATCAGAATTTTCTCACTCAAACCACAAACAGACAGGAGACTATTAAACCTCTCCAAATGACAATTTTTTGAACTTTTCGCTCCTACCGCGATTATATTACTACTGCACCAACAAATACGCAAGGAAGCAACAATGTAGCCAAGCATTTAACTCTCGTCAGAATTCTTAATCTTTTTTTGTACCGGATGGAGAGATATAGAAGTTCTTCAACTTAGTTGCTTCTCGGATATGGCAGCCAAACGGATTATTGAACAAAAAAACGCAAAAAATAAAATAAAAATAAACTGGGTTTAGAAATCTGCGAAGAAGCAGATGCGTATTTGCAAAAAGTGCAGGAAAAAAAGGGAAAATAGAGGACAGACTACAGAGTGAGGTGAGGGGAGTTTACCTGAGGAGATGGGTCGGTAGAAAATGGGACCCCACCAACAAATATCATGATTTTTGGCGCAAGGACTCCGATTAAACTCGGAGAGAGCGAGAGATGCACGGAATGGCCAGAAAGGGAGTAGCAAGAATTATTTCTCAGTTAGGAGGCTAGGAGCATAGGACTGTGTACGAACCGCAACTCAGTCAGCTTTTGATGGAAGCAAATAGCCCATGGCGTTCAAGCAATGTGCCGGAATCAACAAAAGGCTTTTCGAGCCCTTTTGTGTATTCCTTTCTTTAAAGATTCTGGATAGTCTCACTATCTGGACCGATTCTCTCCCAACCAAAAAACCCCCCCGCTCTTCCCCAACCCCCTGCGTCCCTACGGAGGAGGGGGGAGCCATCCGCCCTTCTCCTTTTTCCCTTTCTTCTTCTCATCCTTCCTCTTCTCTCTCCATTTCCCTTCTCTGGTTGGCTTGGTTTGCAGTTGGATTGAGTGTTTTTTTGGTTTTCTTCGCAGGTGGCTTCTCCTTGGAGTTCGGCGGTTTTCGCCCCTTCCCCGCGGACACGCGCCGGCTGGCGCTTCACACCGATGGCCGGCCGGCTTTCATTGGCCAGCGCGTGTTGCCCCACCCGGTGCGCGTGGATCTCACGCACCTCCCACTCTATGGGCGCGTTTTGCCTCCTCCGGCCTCCGTCCAGCTCTACTCTTCACCGGACAGGCCTCAGCGGCTCATGGCCTCCATTTTCCGCTATTCTATCCACCTCCAGCCTCGGCCCGCCGCCACTTGCTGCCGCCGCCGATCCGACAAAAAATAAACTCGTTTGGGTCTGCCCCTCTGTTTAGGACTTGTGTGTTGTTGTGTTCTCGCCCGTTTGGGCTTGCCCCTCTGTGTTAGGGCTTGTGTTTTGTTGTGTTTTCGCCCGTTTGGGTATGCTCCTCTGTTTAGGGCTTGTCGTTTGTTGTGTTCTGTGGTTGTGTGTCTGCCCCTTCAGTGGGTTTATCCGAGTCCTTGTGGCTCTTTTTCGACCCTTTGTTGGGTCTTGCTACGCGTCGCTTGTGGCGCTTTTCCGGCTTGTTCAGGTCTTAGTAACTCTGCCTACTGTGTCCGGCCACCACTCTCTCTGCCCTGCATGGAGTTTATAGTGGTTCCTCTAATCCGTTCGGAGGTCTTGCTGGTTGTGTTTGTCCTATTGTCTTTCTTGTTGTTTTGTGGTGTTCGTCCTGTTTTTTATTTTAGTTCTGTTTACTAATTTTTAATACATGGGTTGTTTTTCGAGGAAAAAAAAGTGTTGGAATCAGATGCTATGCTAATACTTGTGTTTTATTTAAATCTTTCCCTAAACATCTCCCGCATGTCTATGTTTCGTTTCCAAGCCTGTTCTCTCTCCCTCACTCGTTATGGGCTTTATTGTCCAGGTCCAGTAGGAAATTGTTTCTTTTTTTCTCTCTAGAATTACTTTTAGCTGAGATTAACCAGCTTAAGCGGTGTTTGACAACACATTTTAATGATTTTGGAACCTGACAGAAATAATTATCTTGTTGCTACATTTAGAATGAATTGAGATAACTGTCTTTCCATTTTAGCTATTTAGTCAACGAATGTTATTCTTGACCAATTTTCATCTGTAAATATATCATCCAATTTTCTAGCAATGGCGCACAACATGAAGAGAAGTACTCGTCTCCCTAGTCATCGGTGGAGAAAAAACAGATTGATTACTGGAACATCCTACTTCCCTTTCAATCTAAACTGTCTGATACCCTTCTGTCATTCTCAGCTTCAAGAAGCAGCAACGCGGGAGGACAACTAATCCTGTTTCTGCTATGAACATCTACACCCTGGCCATCATCCAATCAATAAATTCTACTTCTATATCAGGGAATCCTTTGAACCTGCTTATTTCTGAACAAGAAGATTTGGATGAGAAACTGAGTCTTGCAACAGAGCAGCTAAGTTTAAAATCTCCAAGAGGATAAGTCAACTATCGGATGCCACCCAACGGGCGTTCCAGGCCAGGGAAGCAGACATCTTTGAATGATAACAAACAAACAAACAAACAAAAAATTATTTCCACTATCACAAAAAGGCACCTTATAGCAAAGATAACAATTATATGCATTTTTATATGCAAGCGACACAAACATGTGTCCTTTACAAGATGACCCTCTGTTTACTGCTTCCACATGAATGGCATGAGGATGCCCCAGTTTTGACAAGATGTCTGATCAAAACCCAGTGTGAATCAGTTTCTACCAGCTGCATCATTTCTGAGCTGTTCTACCAGCGGAGGAAGGAGAAGAGCAAGTCTACTTTTATACCTTGCAATTCGTCGTAACCGTTCTTCTCTTAACCTACAGCAAAACATGTGTCCTTTATTGCATAATCTCAAGTGCAAACCGAGACATCGCTTGTACAATATATCCCGCACTTCTATTCAAAGAAGCTAGTATGGAAAAAGATGGAAGCCATTGCATAAAGGAACAAAGATGTATGAAACAATGCCATTTCAAGAAAGGCCATATACCAATTATAGTGATGGCCTCTATTTCTTGAGACAGCATTTTGAGAAAATTTTCACTTTCAAAAGCTACTCAGAAGGTCATGGAACCTTTCAGAATCCATAAATCATCCAAACCTCTTTAAGTTTACATCTCATTCACTTTTCCCTCACTCACTGAAAAGCATAGAGATACTCAATTTAAGTTTCTGTTACCACATCCACAAAGCAGCACATACTAAACCAGTAAGAAGTCAAACTATTTCGAGTGATGATTAATAATAAAAGTCACGTGACTTACCTAGGGTCAATAATAAAAAAGTCAAGTGACTAATCTTTTAATACAACCTATGGTGATAAAAAAACTCACTACCTCGACATATTCTCAACTAGGTATAGCTCCATCCTACTTAACCTGATCATATTAATACAAAACTCTTTTCTTTCCCAACCCATTACCTCTAGATGGTATGATATGCCTCTCTAAGTCTACAAGAAGCATATACAGATCCTTCCCCATTCTTTGTGTCTCTACATTAGATACTACAATAAGAAGACAAGCAGAAGAAAAAAAACTAAAAATCTTCAAAACAACTGTTAGACAAAGTAAAAGATCTTCAAAATAACTGGTCACAAGCTATCTAATTCCTAGAATTTAGTTCAATGTAAGTTGAGGACATTTTCATTCCATTTTTCTCAGAACGTCACTTCTTGGATAGTTTCCATACAAGACTTCTCATAGGAACTACTATCAGATTGACCTAGTTAAAAGGTGCAAGAATGACAAGAATGATGCCAAATAGGAGGAGAGAAACTTACCGGGATCGAACCTTTTTAGCATGCTTGATATGTCTTCTCAAAAGATCTTGAGGCAATAAATGGTCAACAGATTCCTCATCCTAAAAGCAGAAACATGCAAGTTAGCTTGAAGGAGTTGGAAGAGAGGTATCTACACCAGATCGAAACTTTCAATTGAAAAATAACAGCAAAGAAATAAAGAGCAATAAAGCCTCAATTCATTTCCTAAGCCTTCTTAAAAATGCAAGATAACACTTGGAAGGTTCCATGAAATACAGGTCCAAGTTTGAAAATATATGCAAGCATCCCATAATATAGGATACTCATCAACACAACAGTTTTCAATGCTTTAAGGCAGGACATTGGCTTGTATGTCACAATTGTTCCAAGAGTATCCAAGAAGTACTGAATATGGCCTCCAAAGCTAAATTGTTAATAAAAACATCGATACCATATGGATACATACAACTACATGCTATAGATGAAAGATGAGCATCGATCTGTGAACGTAATGGTAACTCAAAAAGTTGACTCATTTTAGAACAAACCAATAAAATGCCGGCATCATCCCTCTACCGCTTTTTCCTCAAAAAATCAATGCCAAAGTAAATTCCTCCATTTCAAATCATGACAGCATTGGCATTTTTGAAAGAAATACCCCACCGCAAGATGAAGTCAAACAAGGCAGGACTCGGGTCACCAGAAGCTGATTAAAATAAATAAACAGCAATAGTGGCATATCAATTAACTTAATGAAAATATCAAATCCTTAAATAGGTAATATTGTTTTCTTTCAGTAAATTTCCGTCACACAAATAAATGTAAAAAGTGGGTAAAAACTCCTTGATAAATATCCTTAAACGTGAAGCATAAAGATAAGGATCACCATATATATATGTGGATATCAAAGTTGAGTTAGAACCAAACTGTTGTGTAACATGCAAAAACCTATTTGTCTGTAGGTTTCAATGGCATGCAAAGTTTTTCGTGATTGAAAATTTACCAAACATGTTTATGCTTTTTGTGTACACATGTGCTAAAAGACATGGAGACACATACAAATCCAACAGATGGAGCTGAACATTCTCATTAAAAAAATCGAAGTGCTCAAGTTGAGATTTTGGCACAATGTCACCTCATATGACCCTCAAGTACATTTCCTTTTTTCTCATTTCTTTTCTTCTTTTGGGAAGGGGGGGAGGGGGCAGCCCAAACATACAGAAAAATAATAAGAATAACAATTACGTAGATAATTAATATGTTAATATAGAAAATCAAATATGACCAAATTAAAAAACAACCTCCTTATCCTCTGCCTCTTCTTCTTCTTCTTCTGCAACCCCCTTTCTCTTCGGAAGATGAGTGGCCACCATTTGAATAGGCAAAGGTTTTGGAAGAGACTTCATAGCCTCAGCATATTGTGGCTGTCAATTGAGAAATAAACACAACGCATTTCTCTGGGTCAGAGAGTGAAAAGAATTAAGGTCTCACAAAATTCCAAACATTTTAACTCCCACATTCCACGGTTTCCACCCAGAAGGCCCAGATCACAGAGAAAGAAGCCAAAGGACATATTCTGCGTATTCTATATTGTTGCAACTTTGTGCGACAAACTTAAAAACATTAAAAGGAAGTATACAAGTCTAATGCGAAATACACAGGCCACAGCAGTTATATTTTGCATATACTTCACTTATATTAATTCTCCCTACTGAGACTGATACTAAAATATCAAAGCACCAAATTTCCTCTAATTAGATTCTGCCAAAATACACACTAAATTCCGTAATGGTTTTAATATTATTAGAAAAGAAAAGGATAGCTATATAACTTTCTTATCTCAAGAGTCCATAGAAGAAGCCTATAACCCCACACATGCCATCACCTTTTCCAGTAAGACTTGACCTATCCACCTTTCTGTATCAAGTACCTCAACTAATGTCATTACAGATTAGCACTCAAAAGCAATACAACATGAACTCAGTCTTCGCATATTCACAAAACAATACATGTAGTCGGAGACACAGATTTTAGCTTCTCCTCCTAAACCTTTGTTACAATCTGTTATGCAGGAAAAAATGAACAAGAAGACAGCATAGTCCAGCTGCGTAAGAAGGGAAACTCCCATCCTAAATGGTGCAAACCTGAACTTCTTCTGGAAACCCATTCCTCAACCATGATCGACAAAGTTGATATAGAGAAGCCCCATCTGCAATTCTAACCTACAAACAAAAACAGGAACAACAGAATTATGACCAGAAGCCAAAATGTTAATTCAATGCCTTTGATTGAGAATCTAGTAACAATATAAAGGACTATGCAAAAGTTCTCATGAACGACTAACACTCCACATCATAGATTTAAAACATTAAAGTATTTGTTCATCCTTTTTATGTTACTATATTGGGCTGGTGTGGATACAGGAAACTGCAAGGATGGCAATGAGGCAGCAATGAATCGGTTTCCAGTAACCTGTTCAGTTATGGAAACGATTGGAACAAAGGAAATACACAATGAAGGCTTTTTTCCTTGAATCAACAGGATCAGGGGTAAAAAATAACATACTCCTTAAAAATTCCAGTTCCAGCCAAATTCAATCCTGTTGGCTAACAATAAATGGGGTGGATTTCCTACTAGATCCCTTCATATTCTAAGTTAGGGAATTTGTTATTCTGCAAACAAAGTGTGTCGCCTTCTCCCCTTTGAAACTGAGACAACATAGATGAACCCTTCCACAAAAAGGATCAACAAGAAATCTGAAGACCAAATAGTGTGTGTGGAGATGCATTTGAGTGAGATCAATTCATTTTCATTTTCATATTTCCGAACATCATATGTATAGCCAATCAACGAACAAAAGCATTGGACCAGGAAAAAAACAAGAAACAAAAGAAGAAAAAGAAAACAGAATGATTGGCTTACTTTTCGATTTCTGATAATGGCCAAAGCGTCATCTCTGCTTCTGTCCCTACAGGGAGCACAACAAAAGGATTTGTTCAATTACATAATTACGTAGTCCAGAACAAAAAGATACAATTGTTTTCACAAAATTACCTCGTGTCTTTATATCCGTTGTAGTCAGAAAGTGATGATGCAGGAATAACCTAAAATAAGGGCAAGCCAACGTTAAGAGAGGATAAAAGTAATGCGAATAACCTGAAAGAACCAAAATAGCCATGTTCCATAAAGTTAATACGCCGGATATTTATCTGTCAAATTACCCCGAAGGCTACCCCCCAACTATCAATTAATCCCAAGAATGCCGCAAAAGAGTGCGAGCTTCTAAAAGAACTAACATTTTCATCAAATTCCCCTGCTTGAAAATTAACCAGATATCGGAGGAAAAGACAAAAAAGAAAGTTAAAAAATCAAAAGCAACCCACAAAATAATATTTGATAGATGAAAACCCTAGCCATTCTCAGACAAACCACAAATAACAAGCAAGAATATAAAACTTCTGAGAAGTAAGGAGAAATATGAATACTTTGCACCTTGGGTGGCGGGGAAGAAACTGGAATTCCCTTAATCGGACCCGACGCCGAGGCCGAACCCGACCCGCCCAGCTGAGGAGAGGGTAAGTGGTGGTGGGGGGGCCTCATGATGTGAACAGGATGCTGGTGGGGGTAGGAGACGAGAGCGCCAGGTGCATATGTAGCACTAGCAGAACCAGGGTTGGCGGCGACGGTGACGGTCTGCATGGGTGGCTTGGGGATGAAACCGCGGCCGGAGGAGGCGACGGGGTACAGAATTCCCTGGGAGTGAGGTTGTTGTGGGGGGTGGTTTGAGGCTGCTCTGACGGCTTGGGATGCTGCAGTTGCGTACAGGTGGTGCTGGTGGTGGTGTTGTGGTTGTGGGTAGGGGAGTGGAGATATGGGTCTAGCCGATGATGGTTGTGGGTTTGCGATTGGGTTTGGGTTTGGGTTTGTGAAGGGCCGAGCTGCAGTTATGTTTGCGGTTGTGGGAGTGGAGGTGGTGGGAGCGGGAGCGGGAGCGGGAGCGGGAGCCAAAACCATGGTGATGCAGTGGCGGGCACTTCGCTAGGAGGACAGGTTTATTGAGTACTGTGGCGTTTTCGAAATTGAAATAAAAGCGTTTCTTTCGGCGCTCTGGGCGATGATGCGACATTTTAATTTTCGGGGCGACAGCTGGTCGCTGTCATAGACATATTTACCAAAAACGCGAACTTGTTTATCTGCCATCCCGAGTCCCGACGTCATAGAATATACTTGTAACGACGACAAAGAATATCGTTACGACTTCGTACTCAATTGCCGATAACAATCTTTATAAGGGCGATGTTGAGACCTCCGGGACGACAATAATTAAGGAAAGCTCAGGTTATAAAATCTCTTAGCCGTTAATTAATTAAGTAGTAATGAAGCGTCGCTACCGAGTTGCGTCAGCTGTAGATATAGACTAGGCTAAGGGACGAACTTCATATCTTCTATTCTCTTTACTTACACCTTAAACTTCGAGAAATGTTTGGGCTCCCGATGCTATCCCGATGCCTTCCTGAAAGATGACGTGGAACCATTTTTTAAATCACAAATAAATTACGGTTTATTTGCTCCTCAGACCGGCCGATACCCAGTGGCGGAACCAGGACCAAAATTCAAGGGGGTCGAATTCTAAAGACGAAATGACAAAAAAAAAATTTCCTTTATAATGCTAAAAATTGTCTTACAATTACAATATCAAAAATTAAAGACTAAAACATTAAAAATATTACAATACATGTACTGTACTATGTACTGCGACTGAGATGTGACAATTGCATCCTACGATTTTGCATCTTTTGAAAATGTTACAAAACGGCTTCGTTCTCTTGTGACAAACTTATTCATTATCTAAATAAAATAAAATAAAGTGAATGTATCAATATATTATATTCCAGAGACTAAAAGTCATGTGGAGATGCAAAGTGAAGTCTTCTGTTCATAAACACATGTGGAGATGCAAATAAACAGTGAAAAATAGATGGCAATCAATTCCACAAAAGCAAAACAGTACAACAATTGTCAATTCCACAAGGAACCTTTCATGAAAAATTCAACAACATATCCCATTATCCCAGCACTTCCAACAACCCACAAAATTCACACATTTCTAATTCACAAAATTCATAAAATCTCTAATTCACAAAACTCATCAAATCTCTAATTCAGATATTCCTAATTCAAAAAATTCATCAAATTGCTAATTAAAAAATCCATAATTCATAAAATTCATCAAAAAATCACAACAATAATTAAATTTGTAAATATAATTAAATCATGGCTGAGTGCTCAGACCTGCAGCGGTGGCTAGTGCGGTAGTGGCTGAGTGAGAAAGTGAGAGGTGTGAGAAACAGAAAAGAGAAAGACAAGAGGCAGTGGTGGAAGGAAGGGGTAGCGACCTTGCATTTGTTCTGTAAATTTTGGCAATCAACTTTTTCTTCGTTGTTTTTTTCTTTCATTCTTTGACTAAGTTAACGTTCATACATAGTGTAGATCTAAGTCCACATACTATTGTACCTCTGAATAGAGGAAACAACACCTGGCCCTTATGATCAGACATCGAGACTTTCACAAACACCCAGCGAGGGTATGCCCAGGGAAGGAAAAAAGTGGGTCGCGGGAACAACCTGCAATCGTACTATCCAAATAATTGAACAATATTTTTTTTGCAAAAAATTACGTGGAAAAATGCAAAAAGTTACAATCGGAGCTTTTAAGTTTTTTTTAATATAATATGCAAAAACAAGGGAAAAAGAGCGAAAAATGAGAGAGTGAGAGGAGTGAGGACTGATGGTGCCAGTTTAGCTCATTTCTGTTGTGTGGACCGATAGAAATGCCAGACGATGTTATTGCAGTTTTCCTGGGTCAGGGGTATCGGGCCAGGCTTTATGTGTAAAACATATGTATAGTTGGTCTGGGCCTGAGCTTCAGGGGTATCGGGTTCAGGCCAACTTAATTTAAAAAAAAAAAGTAATGACTTTTTTTTTTGGGTGGCGTGAGGGGTAGCGACCGCCCAGGGTTGCTACCCCTTCCTTCCGCCTCTGCCGATACCCTCAGACCGAACTCTCTTTATTACAACAGATCGACCCAGTCAAGAAATTCCTCTCTTTCGATCCCTAGCAGACCCCCAAATTCGAAACCCTAGCAGACAAGCTTGTCTCTCCCCCAAGCTCGAGGCCGCCACGAAGCACCTGTTAACCTCAATTCCCTGAGGTTGAAGATTCCCTCGGCCATTTACCATCTCGTAGTCGTTGTCGTGGCACTGCCGAAACAGATTTGTTAAGCAACAGATTGGTTAACAGGACAGAGTTAAGTACAGAGGCAGTGCGAGAAAAACTTGAGGTCGTTGTTGAAGGCCGAGTGCAGGCTAATTTCTATTAGATTTACCTTCCACAGGGGCAGAAAAATCTGTGTTGTTTATTCGTATTGTCCTTGGATATTTATACTTACAATTTTTAGTTTGCTCTCTACAAATTCTTTCCTTGCCCACCCTCCCTCTATCTCTTTCCAACACTCTCTCTCTCCTTGTTTTCTTTTTTGGCTGCACATCTCATTTTTGGTGGTTCTCAATGGGGGTTAGCACCGAGTTTCAGTCATTAAGGGGCTTAGACTCCATTTTAGTCACTAGTGTTGGAAATGTCCTATATGTACGATAAGGCATTCCAATTGTTTGATGATATGAGGCATTCCAATTCTTTTTCTTATAATGCTTTGATGGCAGGATTATGTCAAAATGGCGAAGGCTCCCGTCGCCGGGGCGGCTCTCGAGGGGTGGCCGGGGGGCTCGTGAGGGGTGGGCGGGGGAGTAGCGGGGGTGGCTTGGGGCCACCCCTCGCGAGCCGCCCCGGCGAAGGGAGCCCAGATCTGGGCTCCCTTTGTCGAGCAAATGGGGGTCTCCCCCGTTCGGATTTTTTTTTTTTACAAATGTGCCAGGTGGAATTTTTTTTTAAAAAATACACATGTCGCGATTTTATTGGTGGTGACGTGGCCCACCATTAGATTACTGTGCATGGAGGATACGGAATTGGACAGAAGGACTAAATTGATAAATGAGGATAACCTAAGGACTTATGTGACCAAAATGAAAACTCAGGGACCAAATCGATAAATGACATAAAACCCAGGGACTATTTTGGTCATTAACCCTAATAATAATGCCAATACCCCCCACATATATCCTTGCTCAAGTTTGGCTCAACCCAGCTAACAAAGTTGGTGTTCATCTCCCTGAAATTTCGGGGTATAAAAATTTTCATCAAAACAAACACTCCAAAATTTCCAATTTTTATACATACCCACTCCAATTTTCACAAAATCTCAATACTCTCTCTTTACTAACTAGCGAGTGATATATGAAGGTTGTGTTTACAACATAAAATTTTACATCCTCTAAAATTTTAACACAATAAACTATTATAATATAATCTCTCTCTATCCTATCAAATAATAACTTTTCACTACAAAAAATATAAAAAAATTACCTCTTCACTTTTTCACTAAACTTAATACCTAAAATTTTACACAACACTAACCCACCCGAAGTCTTACTGCTTGCGCACAACTGATATATATATATATAATATCATCGTCTCAATTTAAAATTAGGGAAATTTGCTTTTTAGTCCTTAGGTTTTGGGCCCTTTTTAATTTTAGTCCTTAACTTTCAACCTTCAAAATTTTAGTCCTTGAATTTTCATCTTTGTAAAATTTAGTCATTCCGTCAGTCTGCCGTCAATTTTTGTACCGGTCGACCGCCAATTTTGAAGCGGTCGACCGGATATATGTTTTAAAAGTGAGCGGTCGACCGGTACATGTAGCGGTCGTCCGCTTCATGTAGCGGTCGACCGCTTCATATACCGGTCGACCGGTACAAATTTGACGGCAAACTGACGACAGACTGACGAAAGGACTAAATTTTACAAAGATGAAAGTTCAAGGACTAAAATTTTGACCCTCTAAAATTCATGACTAAAAATGAAAAGGGGTTAAAACCTAAGGACTAAAAAGCAAATTTCCCTTAAAATTTAGTTGTGTGTGACCTCAGAGAGAGTAATTACCGATCGACCAGGATAGAAAATCGTTATGTCATTAATCACGGAGATCATGAAAATCCTGTTTAGAATCGATGGGTTATCATTTAATTAATTGATGTATAATCACTCCCCCTGATTAATGTTATTCCAGCAGCTATCGTCAACAAATTACTACCTACTTCCTAGTAATGGCTTTTTGTACATCGGAATTGTTCTTCAGCTTCTTTTTTAGTTAATAACATTAGGAACTACAAAACGAGAATTAATCTTTGATCGGATGCCGAAAAAATTACATCGTATTTGTTAATTAACACCAACACATTATACTCACCCACCCCTCCCCTTTTTTTTAAATCCACTAAAAGAGAACATCCATTAATTAATTTAACTGTGTTGAGTGGTCAACTTCATGATCCAAAATAATCTAGTTCTGATTTGGATTTTAAAATTGAATTCACTCATGCCAAAAGCGACAAATGATCCGTTTAGTGACCCATTAATCTCCATGTTAAAAAGGACGGAAAGTAGGCTTTGGCCATCACTGCGCGAGCCGAGGGCGGCGAAGGGAGCCCAGCTCCCTTCACCGCTCGGGGATTCTCCCCCGCTTCTGTTCTTTTTTTTTTAATTTCGAAAATGTCAGATGTCGAGTTGTGATTGGTGCTGACGTGTCTAATTTTGACACGTCAACATTTACCGTTAGATTTTCAAACGACACATAACGGAAGGGCATATTTGCTTCTGAAAGTATACCTCAGGGGTATGAAAATGACTTTGTTTACCTCAGGGGCATATTTGCTCTTTCCGCATACCCCAGGGGCATGGGGTGCATTTAAGCCTTTTTTTTTGTTTGGTAAGCACGATGTGAAAAACTTTAATACAAAAAGTGTACAAAATGAAAGGATGAAACATACCTTCACGGGATTGTATCCAAGGTCTATAGCTGTATTAATAGATTCCATGACCCTTTCATGCCCTTTACGCCGGGTCATGAATTCAAACTTTGCTGGGACCAATGTGTCTAAACTAATATTCACGGAAGTAAGCCCACATTCTTTCAGCTTTGGAAGTTTTTTTGAGAGAGTAATTCCATTGGTAGTCATGGCCAGCGTTTTTAGTCCCTTCAAGTTAGATAACTGTAGACATATATCTTCAATATCCTTTCTAATGGTTGGTTCCCCCCCAGTCAAACGAATTTTCTCCACTCCAGCAGTCACAAACAGTTTTGCCAGTCGAACAATCTCCTTCTGTGAGAGCAGTCCAGGGCTACGCGTAAGCTCTACCCCTTCTGCTGGCATACACTATACAGTCCTGACAGCGCAGATTGCAACGCTCTGTCAAGGAGATCCTCAGGTAAGTGTGCAGCCTCCCAAATGAGTCTATTAACATATCGGAAACAGGATTATCTTTCAAGGTATCATCTGACAATGTTGCACAAGATGTAGCATACATCTTTGGCTTGGATCCATTCAGATAATCATCGTATAAACCTTGATTGTATCTGGGCGCAGAATATGCTCCAACTTCACAATTGACCTGATTATAAATTGCCAACATTGTTAGCAATTAGTGGTACTCACGCCCAAGCTTAAAAAAATGAGTGAGAAAAGTTAGCAGTAATACTCAACTTAAATTCAAAGACCTGTAACTTTTGGGAACAAAACCAACCCTCAATTAGGGACAAAGAAGTTTGACTACCTCGTTAGAACTCTTAAGGTTTGCAATTGTTGGACTGGGTATACTGGAATACAAAGAGAAGGTGAGCGGTGAGACATGCCAATTAAGAAATCCAGTTTTAATATCCCTACTAATCAGACTGTTTGAAAATATGCTGTGCCTGGTCATCAAAGTCGGAATTAGAAACAGACTCGCACAGAGAGTAACATCACCGTCCATCTGTTAATGGGAGTTTGTATTCCACTTTGCTTTGCTTTTGTTTTGTTTTGTTTCTTGTTTTTCTGTTAACATGCACGATGCAACAACCCGAAGAAGATAGTTCTACCAAAATAGAGTTACAGCCAGAACAGCGAATAGGGGAAAACACAGAGAGAGAAAAGAATCGAATATCATTCGAAAATATTGGTCTTCCACATAAAGAAACAAACGAATGTCGGAAACTGAATAGAATCACTATCTAAGGAGCAGTACCAGGAAGAAATTGACTTTTCTGAATCCCATAGAGCAATCAGTAAATTTTTGTGCATAACGTCTAATCGTTGCTCCTGAAACTACGAAGACTAACGAATCAAAAGAGTTCAAATATAAATACTTGAAGGAAAATCTTAATTGTTTTCTTCTTCTTTTTTTGGAGGGCGGGTGTTAGTGTCGTGGAGAATCTTGAAACTTTAGAAGCATAGACGGAGGAGAATTGTGAAACTGACCTCTGATTTCTTTGGCCTCCGGGTTCTCTGTGGACTTTCGAACAACTGAAGGGCCAAACGAGCAGTCGAACGATTATATATGTATTCTGTAAGGAAAATATGTTTGTTTCATTCTTGGTTCTTCTAGAAAAAATTAACAGCCTTAGGATCTATGAGTGTACGGTACTCACTTTTAAAATTAATTATGAACTGTTGTATTTTTCCAAAAAAAAAACATGAAAAGAATTGGATTCTTTAGCAAAACAACCTGAAAATAACTCAAAAAAGATTCGTATGTTCTGTGTATATAGACCTTTGGATGGACAGAGATGAGCCCGTATGGTCGGCTGGGGAAAAGAGTAGGCTTTTTTTACTTCCGCGTAGATGTGCCCATCTTAGCTATGGAGGCTCAAAATATTATTACGCAAGCCCTATAAGTAGAAATCCATTATCCCTTTATTGGTGTAATTGAAACTTATGGGCTTTTCATACTTTTTTTTGAAACATCTATGTTTATATATTAAAAAAAATACACAAACAAAAATTACAAGCTAGAAAAACAAAGAAAAGACCCACAATGGGCTTTACAAGCGGCGAGTTGAGGGGCCAACAATAAAGTGGCTTGGAAAGAGGATACAAGATCCCCGGATGTGTCGGGTTCGAAACCCAAATCGAGAGGACCCGAGGGTCCTAGGAAGCACGAGAAATCCGTGAAAGTAGCAAACCAGCCGCTGAAGGCCTATCGACGGAGTCGAAGGACCGGCGCCCTAATAGAACTTACCATGTAGTCCTAAATGTAATTACAAACAGTGGAAAAATACATAACCTAAACAAGCCCTAAACATAGGGGCGAGCCCAACCGGGCTAAAAACATAACATAAAACAAGCTCTAAAACAGAGGGGCTGGCCCAAACGGGCTTATGTGGAACATAAAGCATAACATAAAATGTCCCCATGAGCCGGGGAGAAGCAGGCCAGAACAGGACCGGCGGTTGCGACGGCGCGTGCAGGGCGGAGGAGGAGATCCAGACCGGGAAATGAAGGGCAGGAGCCATATAGGCTATTTCGATGGAGAAGATCAGGATTCGAGTGAAAGAGGGGTGGTCACGCGCGACTAAGAGATGCCGCACGTGGATCAACATCCGCCACTGTTTTGACGCCGGAGAAGATGGGTTAGGTAGCTCTCAGCGGGTGGAGTCCATCCAGCCAGCGCGAGCGTGTCCAAAGGGGACGGAAACCGCCCTAGCACTGCTTGAAATTCACATGCAAGAAAAAACCAAAAAACCACCCAACCAAACCACAACCGACCGGACCAGAGAGAAGGTCCAGCTCTAACTGGTGCATGTTCAGAAGTGTTTTTCACTGATAATGCAAATTTATCAAATAGGAAACTAACGCCAATGAAAACCCCCACCAACACGGACTCATATAGGGCCTTGTGGACCCAACTCAAGGACCTACATCGCAATCCGCATTTACGGGATGACTGACAGATTGAACACTGATTGAAAGGGCAAGTCCCCCTCCTCGAGCTAATGGCCCCAGATGATATGTTTCCTTTCGTTTTGTTAATGTGCGTGTATATATATAATATTTGGTTATTTTGGTTTTTAACTTTTTTTAGTATTCGAATTCATTCACACAACTACCACTGAATATCTTAAGAATTCAAATACAAACACTAATACATTTAATACAATCTCCAACTTTTTACTTTTATATTTAACATAAATTTTATCTCTCTATACCTTTTCACATAACTCTAATATTTTTTTATTAAACAATTACATCAAATTATTGATATCTCAACTTTACACAAACACCTATAAAATACTATTCAACATAAATATTCACAACTTTTATAAAATCCTATATTTTTTCCCTACACGAATCTTTATATTTTCATGCAAAAGTGTGGTCTGTAACTAAACTTCTTATTATATAGTTTTAACCATAGTAGGCATGATTTAATCTTTTGTTTATTTCGGGGCCCCAAGTATTCGGAAGGTACAAGCACGCGTGAGTGTCTGGGATAACAATTCACCCTGTACATATTATTTTACAAATGGGGAAAATATTACAAAATCCTTTTTCGCAACAGTTTGGAACCCCATGATTCATGAAGGTACGCTTTGGTTGGGTGAACCCCAGGTGCCAGCTGATTAGTTTTACCCTTTCTTTTCGTTTTGTAGATCTTTGGACCATTTGTTGTTCAAAATTTCAAAGTTTTGAATTCGTAACATGTCAAACCACGGCGATTGACTTGTAATTCAGCCGCCAAAAAAAAAATACTTGTAATTCAGCCGGCATTTAAGAGTGTGTTCGGTGAGGTATGTTGTGAAGATTTTTTGTGTTTTGAGAATTTTTAGGTGATGTTAACTTTATTGGTATGCGTGTTGTAGTTATTTTTATGTGAAGTTAGAAATGATGTTTGGTTATAGAATTTTTGTGTTATGAGAATACAAAAAAATCTTGAGAATACAGAATAAACGAACAACCCCTAAGTGCAATTTCGCTATCGAAGGCGTTGTTTTTTGAGTTACTTTTGGGAAGTGACAAAAATATGCGGATGTAATGTTTAGAACAAGAACTAGGGTGATGTTCATTTTTAAGAGATTTTTAGGTGACGTTGGAATTGTATTGGTGTTTATATAGAATTGATTACGTGTAAAAAAGTAATGATGATGTTTAAAGTTATTATTTGTATATTATTTTTATTGGGATGAGTGAAAAAGATAAAAGATAAAATTATATTTAAATTTGTATTTATTTATAATATTTATTATAATTACGATTTTTTTTAATTTTGATACAAATGTAAAATATTTAAATTGATGATTATTTAAATATTTGAAAGCTATTAAAAAAAAGAGAAGAAGAACTTAAAACAAAAAAAATATAAGAAGAAGACAAAATTAATGCTGTGAAAAAAAACAAACAGAGGAAGAAGAACGAAAGAAGAAAGTCAAACATCACGTATGGGGAAGGGGGGACTGACGAGCTGCAGGGGGAGACGCCTATTGACATGCTGCAGGAGAAATTTTTAGACTGAAGATTGTGTTTGCCGAATATAACGGAATTGAGGATTCAAATCTTACTTTTTTTTTTTTTCCTTCACAAAATCAGTGAAACGAAAAAAAATTAATGACAGTGGAAAGTGCCATCGAATAATTAACAAAGCAGCCATTTGAAAGGGAGCCCGAAATTCGATCAAATAAAAAAGGATACAAAAATGACGAAGAAATGGAGCCTGAAAGGCTAATTTCGTTTTGTTTGGTGAGCTGATTTCTTTATGCCATTGTGAAGCCATGAAGGGCAGGTTGGATATAAACAGCAAAATTGGTGGTAGATCACAATTTTTTAAGCAACAGCTAAGCACTTGTTTTGGATTTTTTTTTTAGATCACTCGTTTTGGTGTTCAGTCGTGCGACCAGGATCCCATCACAGCTATTTATACCTTCCATTGAGACTTCAATCGCACAGCTCATCCCTGCTATTCTCTAAACTCTTCGAGGGCTCTTCCTCTCTGACGACTGACTTCTCGGTGATAGGTACCGATTCTCCGCTGCATCATATTTATTCGTCCACGTCCCATGCACTTCCAATTTTTCTCTTTCTGCTTTAGCAAATTGACTGTCTGTGATTTGTTAGGACTGCTAATAATTTTAGCATGTTCTCACTGATCCCCATGTCAACGCTCTTGATGATCAAATCCTAGAATTCGTCTTCATATTCATTTCCCAAACTATTAGTGTTAGTTTTCATCGTTTTCGTTTTTTCTTTTCTTTTCTTCACTTAATGAGATAGTTTACTGTTAGATACTAGCGAATCTATTTGTGCGCAGATTAGAGCAAAGTGCTATGTTCAGAAGCGTGTCCTTGCTTTCTAAGCTGCGCTCTCGCATCGTAAGTTCCCTTTTTCTTTTCCATGAAAATTAGAAGAGAGAGCGGTGGAGATTTGGGATTGAATTTCTCGGGTTTTGTTAGCACATTTGAATTTGATTGGAATGGAAATTACAATTGCCTTAATTTGCAGGGGGAGCAGCATAGTCTCAAGAATTCCGTTAGATGGCTTCAGATACAGAGCTCCTCCGATCTGGTGATCTTCTTTCTCTATTTCTTTCTTGGTGTTTCTGGTTTTTGTTTGTGTAGTTTTCAACCGACATCTCAACTTCTCCTGCTGGCAAGGTGTTTGGTTTTTATTTCGAGTGTTTGGTGTACTTTCATGCTATAAACGGTCTGAGGCTGGATCAGACATTAATGTTGCTAGATAATGTACTTCTGTCAACCCCTTGGTTACATTCAGTTGGTTGTCATACTCCCAATATCACTGTGCAGTAACCCAGTCAGTGATATATAAACCTAGCCTTACTTCTGAGCCCATTTTCATAGGATTTTACTTGTTTAAGTTGTTCTTTTGCTGTTATATATTTTATTTGCGTTTCCACTACTTTAGGAGAACTGATCTATCATTCTAAATGTTGTCTATGTGCTAGTGTATGAAAGTGGTGAAGTTTTGGAGCATGTCTTATGAGCTGTTATTGTTTAAGAATTGCTTGTATTCGGGAGTAATATCGTAGTGAAGAAACTTTATCTACCATAATCTTGCTCATAGTAGTCATTTTTTCCATACAGGACCTTTATTCTCAGTTGGAGGATTTGATTCCTGAGCAACAGGTAGGTGTTACCAGTTTTGAATTTAAATTAAAACACATATTCTTCTTCCTGCCCTCTTCTGCAATAAACTTAGATTTTTATTTATGAAGAAACTTAGGCAAACCAACCTAGTTTTGATACTCGAAATCTGTTTGTCCTCCTATTTTTGCGTTCTGTGCATCATGCCGTGAAAGGGATGTGCGTTTGTTTTGAAGAGCTAGTTAAAGACTCCTTACACTTTTCATCCAAGGATTCAACCTGTATCAGACTATATTTTGCTTCATTTTAACGATTCTAGACTGGATATATGCTATAATCTTGATTAGAAGTTCTCTCTCTCTTTTCTGAAATGTTTTTTGGTTACAGGAGCGCCTGAAGAAAATTAAGGCAGAACATGGAAAGGTTCAACTTGGAAATATCACTGTCGATATGGTATGTAAGAGCGCTCTTGTAACATT
The DNA here is from genome assembly GCA_963930655.1 of Myrica gale. NCBI lineage: Eukaryota > Viridiplantae > Streptophyta > Magnoliopsida > Fagales > Myricaceae > Myrica > Myrica gale. The sequence goes on along the minus strand of OZ005607.1, from coordinate 38,146 downwards.
TGTCTTCTGTCTATTGCTCCTAAATTGGCAGAAGTGAACTATAAAGTTTTCTGTAGCTTTGACTGAATTATTTGGTTATCATTATTGGGAAGGTTCTTGGTGGAATGAGAGGAATGACAGGGTTACTATGGGAAACTTCATTACTTGACCCAGATGAGGTATGCTGTTCAATTGCTACTCTTGGTTGCTTTCCTGATGAATTTCAGGAAGTGTGTGATTTAATGACTAATTGATAAAATGCGGGTCTATGACTTGACTTCTATCTGTTATAGATTTGAAAAGTGGCTTTTATCTCACAGGGAATTCGCTTTAGAGGCCTGTCAATCCCTGAATGTCAGAAGGTATTACCAGCTGCAAAGCCTGAAGGAGAACCCTTGCCTGAGGGTCTTCTTTGGTTTCTTTTGACAGGAAAGGTATTTGTCGTTGGGTTTGAGACAAAATGCCTGAGGAAATGATATTAACTTGAGATCTTGCTATCTGAAACCTTATTTGGTTTTGTTTTAGACTTGTGGTCTTAATCTTAATGAATCCTTTTAAGTTCCAATTTTGGATGCAATACAATCTTTTGCTTTTATGCTTTGTTTGGATGCGTGGTCTTGAGGCAGGGTTTTTCTTGAACCAATTTTTTGGGAATTGGGCAGTTTGAAATTAGATATCAGAAGGTTTCATTCGATAGAGATGCTCAATAGTTTTATTCTCATACTGCTATCAGGACTATATCACTTTTTTTTATAAGTAATATTAACGAAAAAGAGAAGCAACAGTACAAAGATTGTACTGACAAGTTACAACATACAAACAAAGAAACTAAGGAAATCCTGAAAATCAAGAAAAGGGCCCCCAACAACGCATTAGCCCAAAGAAACAAAGTAAGCAACAAACCACCCTGCAATCGCTCAATGGGCAACGAAGAACCCTCAAAACAACGCCTATTCCTCTCCTTCCAAAGGCTCCACCATATGCAAGGAGGAATCATCCTCCAAATAACCTTAGCGAAAGGATCCTTAAGCTTTTTCCCCCAACAAATCAAAACGTCCCCCACCCGCTCCAGCATGACCCAATGAAGATTTAGCAAGTAGAAAACATGCTGCCACAGACCTCTCGCCACCGGGCAATGGAGTAAAACATGGTTAATCGACTTGCCATCCCTCTTACATAAGTAGCACCAATCAAGCACATAAAGCCCACGACGCCTCAAGTTATCAGAAGTCCAAATTCTAACATGTGTAGCCTCCTAAACAAAGAAGGAGACTCTTGAGGGGACTTTAGACTTCCAGATCTGACGCTAAGGGAAGGACACAGCTCTACCACCATCAAGCAAAACATAGGACTTCACAGAAAAACTGCCATCCTTTCTACCCACCTAACACAACTTGTCCTCAACACCTCGATGCAACACTAATGCATAAAGGGTGGAGAAAAAAGACGAAAATTCTTCCAACTCCCAATCATTTGCATGTCGTAAGAACTAGACATTCCAAACAACAAAGCTAACATCAGAATCCATACAATCCACCACCAGACCATCCGGATCCAAAGAAAGGGAAAACACTGTAGGAAAAGAGCACCTCAACGGACGATCTCCACACCACACATCATGCCAAAACCTCGTCCTTTGCCCATTCCCACCACCACCCGAGTATGCACCCTGAAAGCCTCCCAACCCTTGCTAATATGCTTCTAGAGACTAACCCCACCCATGAGGAGGTAAAAGAGCACCACTCCCCCTCAATGGCTCCATATTTCTCCGTAATAACATTCTGCCACATACGATCTCTCTCAGTAGCAAACCTCCATAACCATTTACCCAACAGAGCTTTATTAAACACAGAGAGACCTCTAATACCCAAACCACCACAATCAATAGGAGAACAAACGACCTTCCAATTAAGAAGATGAAGTTTGTGAACCTCACCATCGCTACCCCACAAGAAATCTCTTTGCAATTTCTCCATTCTAGCAGCAACCTTATGCGGAGGAGGAAAGAGAGAGAAAGATGTAGGAAGACACGACAACGTAGACTTAATCAAAGTGACATGACCTCCCTTTGATAAGTACAAACGCTTCCACCCAGCCAACCGTCTTTCCATCCTTTCCAAGATCCCATCCCAAATATGAACACTCTTAAAACGAGCTCCCAACGGAAGACCCAAATACGTCATAGGCAAATTGGAGACCCTGCACCCCAAGATGGAAGCCAACTCCGCCACATTACTGACTTGGCCAACAGGAGTCACCTCTGACTTAGATAAATTAACCTTCAAGCCAGAAACTGCCTCAAAACAAAGAAGCATGCATCAGAGACTGCAAAATTGATATTCCTTAGCCATATAGAAAATCAACGTATCATCAGCAAACAACAAATGGGAAACACAAACCCCTTCCCTATTCACCCCAGAGGCACTGAAGCCCTTCAGGACACCAATTGAATCCACCCTAGCCATCATACGAGATAATGCCTCCATAACAATGACAAACAACAAGGAAAACTACGTCTGGGCTCATTAAACTTGGAGGCAAGCAATACCATCACCACTTCCTTTCTGCGCCCTCCATACTCTACTATATCACATCACCATTGCCATCATCCCCCTTAGTTGCCTGCACCACCACTGTTGCAGCTAGCACCTCTGCTATCATCTCCACTATACTAATTCCATTATCAAATTATTATACTCTGATTCTTACTATATCATACTCTGATTTTTTAATTTAAATTATGCTCACCAGGACAACGAAAAATCTTGATTGATGGGATTCAAATTTTCATCAATTTGAACTCCTCATTCGAAAATTGTTTAGAGTTGTTCAAATTCTTTATCCAAATACAACCTTTAACGTTTTCAAAAATTCTGGTGCAGCACTTAAATGTTTTGTTTTCTTTGGTTCGTATCTCAGGTACCAAGCAAAGAGCAAGTGGATGCATTATCCAAGGAATTGAGAAGTCGTGCAAGCATCCCAGGTTTGGTAGCATATTGTCCTATGTATGACTTAAGTTAGATTTATATAGACTAGGAAGAGCTTGTAACTCCAATATGTTTCGATGATGTGTTATCACATAGTTATCAACCTAAGCAGTTGGGATGAGATTTTCCTTGGTTGAGTTCTTTGTAATATTCCTTAGATTAATATTAGAACTGTGTTCATTGAAGGCTCTATTTTTCGATTTTTTCTTTCTCAATGTGTGATAAGACTAAATCAAATTGCTTACTTTCGTCGCAACCAGGAAGCGCAGAGATTGCTTTGTCGTATTTGTTCTTTTCATTTTATGTATGACCCTTCTGGCTAGGAATCTATTGTGCTGTTGAGTTTCTCTGGTAGCTATCAACACCAAATGTCCCTTGTCCTTTTCCCGGAGCTGCGAGGTGAATTGAAACTCAACTCATTATGCATTATCTCTGGTGGCAGATTATGTGTTCAAGGCCATTGATGCTCTACCTGTTTCCGCTCATCCGATGACTCAGTTTGCAACGGGTGTTATGGCCCTTCAGGTTGTTAAATGGACTTCTGACCATAATTTCTTGGTTAATGCTCTTCTTTTATGGTTCTTTTGGACGTCTGTCTTTTCCTTTTTAATTTAAATTTGACTCAGTATAACCAAGCATTTGGTTCCACTCTGGTTATTGCAACATCTCGATAATTGGTCTGAATCGTGTACAACAGAACAAAGAGCTTCTACTCATTCGTTGAAGTGGGCTTCTTTTGTCAGTTTGTTTCAACAAATATAAATTTTTGAAGTCCTTCTCTACTCATCCTCATCAAAGAGCCTTTATAAGGGATCAATTTTCTCTTCTCTTTGCATTCCATTCTACGTTTAGAATCTTCTTCTGTTCGTGTAGACTTTGGGTTGGCTGTGTTGAGTTTCTGAAAAGTAGATGAGACCTTCACAAGCACTCAATTATATTGTCCTTCAGGTACAGAGTGAATTCCAGAAGGCATATGAGAAGGGAATTCATAAATCAAAGTAAGGTTCTCTCGACTGTGTACGCTTTTCTAATTTGAACTATCAAGTTACAGATGCATGTATATGCTTCATCCTTAGGTACTGGGAGCCGACATATGAAGACTCACTTAATTTGATTGCTCGAGTGCCAGTAGTGGCTGCTTATGTGTATCGCAGGTCAGTAAGGATATTGTTCTTCAATGCGATTGCATTTTCAGACTGGATCGGAAATGCTGTAAACTTGATTAGGGCTTTAAAAGATTTTGCAAATGCTAAGTACAAGGATAGATGCAATTTGTTTTGTACAAACAAATTACCTGTATCTTTTCCATTCAAGCAAACTTAGCCTGTATAGGGTCAAACATAATTGCTGACTTCTTGACATGGGTCTCTATATTTGGCACAATTTTTTTAACCTGAGAGATGTCCTTAGCTGACCATTCTTTACTGACTCCTTCAGTGATATATGTGTTTTATTCTTTTGAATTGTCTTGAATCATAGTGGCATCTATTTCTTTTGTATGTGAGTGAAGGATCTACAAAGACGGACAAATAATACCACTGGATGACTCACTGGATTATGGTGGCAATTTCTCCCACATGTTGGGATTTGATAGTCCCAAAATGCAAGAGCTTATGAGGCTTTATGTCACCATCCATAGGTTTGTATGCGACATTTTCTTAAAACATGTCGAAGAGTGCATTTGACATTGTTTCATACGATTCATCTCCACTAGAACATTTTGGTAAGTGACATGCATATATCTTTTCACATGCAATTCAATATTGATTTTTCAGTGATCACGAAGGCGGCAATGTCAGTGCTCACACTGGCCACCTAGTAAGCTACCCTAATTCTCTTAAGCTTTTTGCTTTTTAAGTGTTCTTTTTGTCTGTACTTCTTACACTCAGTTTCTGACTTATGCTGGAACTATGTAATGAGAACCCAGAAATAATGTTTCTCAGGCCTAAAAGTTGTGATTATTCATTGATGTAGTTCACGTATCCTTCATCTTTTTGGTTTTGTTGCATCGCAAACATTATCCAGCTAAATGCTGATGTTCATTTGATCCATATCCTGATTTCAGGTTGCTAGTGCACTTTCAGATCCGTATCTCTCATTTGCAGCAGCTTTAAATGGTTTGGCTGGACCACTCCATGGTTTGGCTAATCAGGTATGGTATCTTATGTTGTGACACTGTATATTATCTTCTGCTAGAAGAAATTGCTACATCTTTCTTTTTTTTTCTTTCCATTTTAATAATTATTTTCGGTGTCTATCTATAGGGCAAAACGCATGCTTGTATACAAGGGTTCATGCAATTCATTTGTTGTGCTATGAATGTACTGGGTATAACTTCATTGGTTCTTTGTAGCTTAGAAGTTATCAATTGTTTACTTCATTGTATACACCATAGACAATATTTCTTGTTATGCTTGCATAGAAAATGGCTTGAGAGAGACGGTGTTTTTGTGCCTTCTAGTCAGAAACTTGTGCAGAGATTCTTATGGTAAAGCAAGAAAGTTATGCCTTTCTATGGGTAGTACATTAGCCAATGTACTGGATGAAATTTATTTTAATGCACCAAAGCTGGACAAAATTTCAGGACGACCTGCTGGAGCTCAACATATTTTGCGTCATATCCAATCTGTGCTTTGCTTGGTTCACTTATTGAAATAACAACTGCAGGCAGATATGCATGCCTGGACACGTGTGAATATGTGGATATTTTTAGAAGGAAAGTATGTTGTCATTCAGCCTCATAAAAACTATATGATATTATTCTTCTAACTTAACAAAGAAATAAAGTCAGTGTTACCAGTTACGAGATGTAAATATCAATATCAACTTTAGCTGGATACCTTTTTAACTAGTGCATCACCCATAAATATGGATACCCATGTAGTTTGTTAATGATGCTCTATGCTGTTGATGGTTTTCCTTAGCTGATCAGCTGCTTGATTGTACTTCGCTGTTATGGTGCCTTGTTTAATAGAGTTAGTGAGAAGCTATCCCTTCTGTTGTTATGGGCACGTGTTATTGTTCAACATTGTTTCTTTTTGAGATTGTTTTATGATTGGGGACTATGTCAGGCAGTAACTTTTGTGCACTTCCTGTATTCTCTTTTTCCTTCGTGTTTGTTTTTATTTTTTTCAGATAAGCAATAAAAAATCATCTACCCCCTTTTGCCTAAAAGATCATGCACCCGCTTTTTCCTAACATGTTCATTAGGCATTAAGAGCATTTTTATTTTCAATTTTGTTGGAAAATTTCAGTCGCTTCAGTCTTTTGGCTTTATCAAGTATAGTTTAATTAGTCTATTAACACTTCCTAAATTTATGACGATGGGAATACTTCTCTTTCAGCTTGCAGATGATTGTCAGTGCCCCCCTCCCTTCCCCCTCGCCCACCCGCGGGGTCTTCCCTTCTCTAATTTTCATGATATTGCGATTGCAGGAAGTTCTGCTTTGGATCAAGTCCGTAGTTGATGAGTGTGGAGAGAACATAACCACAGAACAGTTGAAAGAGTACGTCTGGAAAACTTTAAAAGGTGGCAAGGTAACTGATTCCTTTAATACAGTTGCGTCCTAGATAACAACTCTTCTATTCATCTTATTGAACAATTTAAGTACTGAGAATCTCTTGAATTTTCATTTGTTACTTTTACAAAATACACTTGCATGCACCTTTTACGTGATTTTTTTTCTTTATTCTGCATAAACTCAATACTTTAAATTTTTTACTTTTCCTCAACTAATTAATTCCTGGTTCTGACTTGGTCTTCTTTGAAATTTGATCTATTCAGCATTATAGTCGTTCTGCTTTGGATACACAACTCAATCTGTAATTTTCTCCATATTTGCCTAGCAGTTTCTACTTCAGTCGATCCAAACATTTCTCTCTAGTGAGGAAAACAAAATGGCTGCTGAAACAAATTGGCAACTTTGCTTCTCAAGTTTTAGTATTTCAGCTGCACATAATGTACAAGTCTCAAGATCCTTTTTTATGTAAGACCTTGTCAATAGAGGAGTATTTTTTTAAGAGAGAGAGAGCTCAAAACTTGTAGTGGCTGCCTCTTAATAACTTCTTTTGTTCTCTGCTATTTTATGCTGGCTTCAGGAAGTTGCAGCACTGATTGAGTTATAACTTGAACTCTTTTTATCTTTTGTTCTAGTTTCTTCTGACATCCTCCTGTCAAACTCAGGTTTTGTTGAAAGTCGGGGTCTGACAAGCTATTGACCTTTTGTCTAGAGTTCATGTCATTTCTTATGTGAATTTGCAGGTTGTTCCTGGATTTGGGCATGGAGTTTTGCGTAAGACTGATCCTAGATACATGTGTCAGAGAGAGTTCGCACTGAAGCACTTACCTGATGATCCACTATTCCAGCTGGTTATTCCTCATTCCCTAATAATGGAACCTTAACAAAGCTGTGCCTTTATATGGTACGCATGCATTTTATCTGGCAGTTGAATTCTACTTAGCTGATCTAGCTTTGACTATCACAGGTTTCCCAGCTTTATGAACTCGTGCCTCCCATTCTGACTGAGCTAGGCAAGGTAAACTCTGCTGATGTTTTCTTTGAATACAAGATACGTCATCCAGTGATCCTTATGTTTCTGAAACTCCAGTAAAGGCACATTATTATTTGTGGCTTTCACAATCTTGAATTAGAATTATCTTACAGTAGGAGACATATTGGCAGAAGAATGTGGAGGTGTTAGGAAGTTCGATAAAATTGTCTTTTATTTGGGTAATGAGGATGAGTTTCAACATCAACTAATGAAATCAAGATTAACAGTTTTTTGTGTAGAGATATTGTAAAATATATGTAACCCTTTTGAATGGAAATATATACTTAGGGGGTCCAATCTTTGTTCCTATTTTTTGCCATGCTATCTATGTCTCAGAAGTTTCTGCAAAGTCTTCCCATTAATGCTACTTATAAAAAAAAAAATCTTCCCATTAAAGCTTGGCTTGACTATTTTTTGCCTTGCTATTATTTTTTTTTTTTTTTAAGTTTTAAGTTTTCTCTTTTTGTTGGAAGATTGGAGCTTAGATCCTCAAGCTGCAATCTGAATCTGGCGATTTCCCTTCAAAATTGTCGTTATAATCTGGTTTCTTCTAATCAAGCAAAATGAGCATATAATGCTGATTGTATTTGTGATTTTGCAACTGTTCTAGGTTAAAAACCCATGGCCCAATGTTGATGCTCATAGTGGCGTGCTGCTGAACCATTTTGGTTTAACAGAAGCAAGGTCTGATTTTCTGTTTGCCTCTGGAATCGTTTAGTCTCTGATTTTTTGATTCGGATGTTTACCATTAAAGAAATGATAATGTTTTTCAACTTTTGCATGAGCAGATATTTTACTGTCCTTTTTGGCGTATCAAGAAGCATTGGGATTTGCTCTCAGGTTTGGTTTGCCCCCGTCTTGTATTTTCACTTTTAACTTATGTTCCTTAGTATTCATGGAAATTATAATTTTCTCTTCGTTACAGCTGATATGGGACCGAGCTCTTGGATTGCCACTTGAGAGGCCTAAAAGTGTTACCATGGATTGGCTTGATGATTATTGCAAGAAAGCAGTGTCACCTTGAAAAGTAGTGAAGTTTGTGGCGTAAATTACTCTGTAATACTGTCTGAATAAGCTTTAGTTTTGCAACAGATGGGGGGATGGCCTGCAGTTGTCAGGGTGGTTCAGTTATAGCTTAGGATGGGCATTATAAACTGTTTAGTCGTTTGAAGCTGCAACAATTTTGAGTTCCGTAGAAAGAGCGTTGTTCTGCTCAATGGATTCCAGCTTGATTGATATCGACCTACACACTATACTTTTCACAAACTCCAATAAATCTCAATAAATTAAAGATTTTCAAAATTTCGGCAAACAAACAACATCAAAAGGTGGCGTTAATCGCCAATTGTTGTACTACTTTTATAACTTCAAGCCTTCAGTCTCGCCAACAGCTTGCCTATTTCAACGAGACATCGGGAAAGAAATCGTGTGCTTTTCTATGGCGTTAATCGCCAATTGTTGTACTACTTTTATAACTTCAAGCCTTCAGTCTCGCCAACAGCTTGCCTATTTCCACGAGACATCGGGAAAGAAATCGCGTGCTTTTCTATGTCCATTGGAGCGCATTCGCTAATTCTTTTTTTTTTTTTGCTGAATAAACCTCATCCGATAAAACAAAAACAAACACCGATAAATATATATCACAAGCCTGGATATGCTCAGGTAAATCACTACAATAAAACACCCCAACTCGGTCGGAACGAGCAGCAAACTGGCAATATTATGAGCCAAACGATTGCACCTCATTGGAATCAACGCAATCCTCCAATCAGGACACTCACCCAAGCACCTACGAACGTGAGCAACAAGATCCGAAATAGTCCACAGAGTGGTTGGTTCCTGCGAGAGAACCTCTCGGCAAACAACTGAGGAATTGCACTAAAAAATAATCTTGTTTCACTTGTGCCGTTTAGCCAACATTGTACCTTCCGCCAAAGTGAACGCCTCACCCACAAGAGGGTCCATAGGATCTAAGCGTTCCGTGTATGCCATACAGAGAGAACTAGAAGAATCTCTCACCGAGACTGCTATGTAAGACCCATTCGATCGGATAGCCACATCCGAGTTACATTTAATCCAACCAACATCTGGGGGCTGGCATCGGAACCCCGCCTCCTTAACCACGCCTGCCCATGCCATCGAGTGTTCAACATACTGTTGCCTTAACGACCTCACCATCATCCTTGCATCAACCGAAGCAGATTTATGCACCACCTCATTCAGGTAAAACCAAATAACGTCAAAGACCAACGATGCATTCAGAACAAAGGCTGGCACACAAGTCTTAGCTATTCCCATATATTTGTCCGCATTTAGAATTACTTCCATCAACCCTGCTGCATTAGATAACATCAACCTATCCAATTGGACAGGCCAAGCTGATTCCCTCCAGATCACCTGAGCCATCCTGGTCAAGCAAATGTAACTTGTCCTCTGGAAACTCCTTACACAAAGGACATAGAAATGGTTCCTCCTCCTCTCTATGTAACAATCTTCCTAATGCGCCTCTTGTTTTTAACACCCCCGCTGCCACCTTCCAAAGAACCATCTTCAACCTATCCTGCAACCTTGCCTTCTAGATTTTATTCCAAGAACTCCGTTCGAGTAAAAGATTAGTAGGTGCTCTAGCCACTTGCATCCCCGCCACCATAGACTTGACCGAGTAGATTCTCGTAGCTTCCTTGATCCAAATCCATCTATCCAAGAGATCAGAATTTGGTGAAGGCAAACGCAGAATACCAGTAGCTGAATCCTCTGTGAACAAGTCCCGAATAAGCTCCTCATCCCACCTCCCAGTTGTCTCATCAACCAAGTCACGCACCACCTGGACAGTGGCCAACAAATTTCTCTCTACCCTCCATTGTGGCCGAAAATTAGGAGCCATAGGGAGCCAGGGGTCCTCCCGAATTCGAATTACCTCACCCTTACAGGGCAAGATACACATCCCTGTAAGAAGCTGTGGCAGCACTCCTAGAATACCCTTCCACACCACAGATTCATTTCCCCTGAGAAGAGGCATATTTAAGAAATCTTGGAAGCGATATTTTACCTTCACCATCTGTACCCATAAGTTCCCCGGAGAATAGAGCACTCGTCATCCAAGTTTTACAACCAGAGCTCTGTTCGTTTCATACATCTTCCGAATGCACAACCCACCCAACTCCTTCGGTAGACAGATTACATCCCACGCCTTTGGAGTAAAATTCTTGGTTTTGTTCGAAGGGAACCCCCACCAAAAATCCTTGAGTATCCGATCAATATCAGCGCACCACCCTTTAGGCAAAAGATAAATTGACATGCAATATTGCGACATTGTTGCTGCCACTGTCTTGATCAGAGTCGTTCTTCCAGCTTGCAAAAGCACCCTGCTTTTCCAACCATCCACCTTAGATAGCAGCTTCGCCTTTACGTCTTCAAACACCTTTTTCTTCGATCGTCCAACAAACAGCGGAAGCCCCAAATATTTGCAATCTTTGGACATAGTCTTAACATGTAATACAACACTAAGATCCCCTACCAACACCGGATGCGTATTCGCATTGCAGTGGAGAGAAGACTTCCTACAATTTACCCTCTGCCACAAGTGTACTTGTGTAAAATGTCGTTATTCGCCTCAGCCTCTCTTCTATTAGCCCGAGCAAAGATCATCAAGTCATCTGCGAATAACAGATGGCTAATGGTTGTAGCTTGCCTTGCCACCTTAATCCCGTGTAGCACCCCACACGCCCTTCCGCTTGAGAAAAAAAGCCTTGAGAGAACTTCAGCACCCAGAATAAATAAGAATGGTGAGAGCGGGTCCCCTTGACGAAGACCTCTGGTAGGTTTAAAGAAACTGTGGGGTGATCCATTCAACAATATCGAAAAAGAGACTGTGGAAATACATTGCTCGACCCAACCAATCCACCGATCACTGAAACCGTAGCATTTCAAAATATTAAGAAGAAACCTCCATTCCATCTGGTCGTAGGCTTTCTCCATATCCAACTTAAGAGCCATCAACCCCTTCCTGCACCTTTTTGCCTTAATCGTGTGCAGAAGTTCTTGCCCCAATAGAATGTTATCCTGAATAATCCTCCCCGGTACAAACGCAGCTTGGTATGGAGAAACTAACTTAAAGATGACACTCTTAAGCCAGCTTGTTAAAATCTTTGAGATTACTTTGTAAACCACGTTACACAGGCTTATGGGCCTATACTGGTCGATCGTAGAAGGATGTTCTGTTGTCGGCAACATCACTAGAAACGTATGATTGAGTTGCTTCAATATTTGGCCTGACCTGAAGAAATTATGAACCATCAAAATCACATCCGTTTGCACTGTGCTCCAGTAGAACTGGTAAAAAATTGTAGACATGCCATCGGGTCCAGGTGCCTTGAGAGCACTAATCTGGTCTACACCAGTTTTAATCTCCGTAACTGAAGGAATCATGCATAAGTGTTCATTCTCTGCCTCTGTAATAACTGGTTGTATAAGGTCGGTTACCTCGGCAACATCAGCCGACCCTGAAGAGGTATAAACCAGCTGGAAAAAATTTACCATGTGCTCCAGCTAGAACTACCCCTTTCCATTCGATTTTTCCTTTCATAATCCAAATCATGCTCCAGTGTTGCTAGTGTCGCCTGCCACGCAGCCGTAACTTTCATCTCTCTATTACGAATAGGTGGGGTACGAGTCGTACTGCCCCTGACTATCCACATCGCCTCCTGCTGCACCCGAAATATCTTGCTGCGACCACGTCTCGCCCCCTGCCAGGGAATCTGTCAGAAGGCGCAAGATCTCTTGGTACGCGCTTAGATTGGACGCGTGAGTTCACCGTCGTCTCCCTCAGCTCCACAATGGTCGCTCTACTCCAGGCACGGTGAAACACCGGCAAATCCTTCCTTGCTTCCTAGAACCCTGTATGTTGTTGGAGATCGTTGTGTAAGTCGAGGGGAATGGGGGGATTCAGATTTGATGAAGCGTTGGGTTGGCCGATGAGAAAATTGTGATGCAAAGGAGGTGTAGAAACTGTCTGAACCTCCCTATCTGGTTTAGGGATAGTTTTATCTGGCCCTAACTCTACACTGCGTGAAGGTAATGTTACGCATCATAAATATACACAAGTTGGTAAAAGGAGGGATGTTGGCCTCCACCAGATCTCAAATTTCGAAGCAAAGATAACTAATGGGAATGGTGAGCAGACATTGAGTCGTGATATCTATCGGCTTGGTCATCGATTTGATTTCTTCCGAATGTTGTCGTGTTATTTCACCACTGTTGGTTTCTACTTCAGTACGTTGGTATGTATGACAATTGACTTCATGGGCGGAACCAAGCCATGGCGAACCATGGCGGCCGCCATGGTTGGCTCCGCCCAAAATATATTTTTATATGCAAATTTTTTTGATTATTATTTTTATAAATAGGTTGGCATGGGCCCGCCATGGTTGAGCCTAGGGTCCAAGTTAAAATAAATTTTTATATCTGTTTCCTGTTTTTTCATGGACTGCACGCATCGTTTTTTTTTTCTCTCAGACCTCTCTATCACATTTTCTCTCACACTGCTGAAGACAGAAAGACACAGTTTCAATTTTTTTTAACCTTCTAAAATTCTATTCGTGCCTTTCTCAAGTCTCAGCACCTCTCTCTCACAAACACACGACAACGACGTTAACGTACTAGTACCAGTATGGTAGTGCCTCTCTCGCTCTCTCTCAAGTCTCAGCGCCACCAGCTACCGCCTAGGTATGTCTTTCAGTCTTTTCTTCCTTTCTTCTCACTTCTCTAAATATGATTCTTTCTATCCCTCAGGCCTCACTTTTCAGATTTTCTTTGCCCCACCGTGCAGCCACCGTTGTCTGCCGCGCCATAGACCTCTTGGCTCTTGTCCACTTCTAAGAGGTAATAAAATGATAAATTATGTTGGATTTGATAATTTTGATTTTGAAGGGCTGATTAATGTCCAATTCCCGAATGATTTTTTTGGGTGAAATTGTGAATTTAAATGCATTTTTTTGAATTAATTTATCCTTATATTTTGAAATTGTTCAGTTTATGATTATCTTGTCTTGTGAAATTAATTTGTATGAATGTATGATTGAGATTTGAGACTTTGAGATTGAGAATTTTTAATTGTCTTGAATTATGTTTTGATTCCAAATTAGGGCACGTTAGGCAGAATTAATTATAATAAAATATAATTATTGCATTTTAATTGTTCACCAACATCTTTCTTTTTGTCAATGTCTAGGAATAGTTGCAGGTTCTCTCTTTAATTTTAGATGGTTCGGTATACTTGATTGATTTAGCTATATATCTTAGACAACTAATAATTTAGGAGAAATTATTTGATTGATTTAGCTATATATCTTACAAATGCATTGTCACAAGCTTTACAACGAAAGGATCAAGATATTATTAATGCTATGATTTTGGTTAGAGTTGTGAGAGAACGATTGCAGGAGTTGAGGGAGATAAGATGAGATGAATTTTAGAACAAGTCAAAACATTTTGTTTGAATAATTCTATCAATGTGCCCAATATGGAAGATATTATACCAACTCACGATCATTCGAGACGTGGAGGGCAAACAATTACTTATTTGCATTATTTTCGTGTGGAAGTGTTTTGCTAGGTTATTGATTTAATTGTTCAAGAGATGAATAATCGTTTCACAGAAGCAAGTACGTAGTTACTTCTTTGCATAACATGTCTTGATCCAAGGGACTCATTCTCAACACTTGCCCTTGATAAGTTATGTCACCTTGCTGAGTTTTATCCAAAAGATTTCTCAACAACTGAGAAGTTTTTTCTTAGAGATCAACTTGACACTTACATTAGAGATGTTAGATTGCATGATGCTTTTTCTGGGCTTCAAGATATTGGAGGTCTTGTTGTAAAGATGGTTGAGACCAGAAAGAATATTATTCACTAGTTTATCTGCTTATTGAGTTAGCATTGATCTTACTAGTTGCGACTGCAACTGTTGAGAGAGTGTTCTCTGCGATGAAGATGATCAATATTGATTTGCGTAATTCACCTCTTGATTGCGCGTTTCCACCATGTCTGGATCGTAGGGCTCCAATACCAAATGTAACAACTCTCTAGTATTTGTAATCTATTTGAAAAGATCTCATTCGTTGTAAGTAGAACGAAATATTTGAGTAATAGAAATTTGATTGATTTTTAAGTCAAATCTGAGGTTTGGCTAACCTCCGTAGAAATAGGATTGTTCGGTGATTCTTCCCGAAGGAATAACTGGCCTCTAAATACCGCCAGCCATGCTTCACAGTTGTAACAAACTTACTGAATTGAAAATGCATGCGTAAATGAAAATATGGGGCCATAACCACTACTATTGGACCAAATAATCACTCGACTGAACCACTAAATCCAGCCCATTGCACTTTAAGCCCAACGTAATACGCAGCCCATCATTGCCACTTTAAAGCCACGTTAACTCATCTGCAATACAAACTTCTCCAATCTTCTATTTCTTTCCCCCGAACCTTAACTCATCTGCGGCCTCTTGTCTTCTTGTCTGGTCGTGTGACAATCTTAAACAAGAAAAAAAGAAAAAGAAAAAAAAGAAGCGGCGACAGAAGGGAAAGATGGGTTGCTTTCCAAAACCGTAGGAGAATCAGGATGGAAGCAGCAACCGAAGATGACAATTGTTTGAAAGGAAAACCATTAATCTCTTGACTTAAAGATGGATAGTTGTCTTCTTCGATCTGAAAGAAGAGGACGATCAACACTTTTGTTTACAAATGATGACCTATTCTTCGCTTCGATTCTGGTACTTTTTCTCTTCGTTAGTTCTTTCTTTCTATTGTTTTTTTCAGATTTAGAAATGAATATCTGTCTCAAGCGTGATGCACAGAATCGACTCAATAAACCAATGAGATGTTTCCCCGGAAACCGTGATGGTTGTTTCCCTCCTGAGAAAATGAGAAGATTAAAGAAAAAAAAGCCAAGTGAAAACAAACAAAAACAGTAAATTGTTTTTGGTTGGGTAGGAGATATTTCAATAAATAAATCCAATGAAGCAACAAATTTTAAGCTTAGCTGACACGGGCCTTTTTATTTCTAGAACGAGGCTGAGTATGGAGCATTTCGTAATCATTATCAGTGGAGGAGAATAGATCCTGATTTTCAAGTGCGATGTTTTCTTTCTTACTTTCCTAACTAACCAAATAGAGTCACTTCATGAAGGGAGCTTTAAAAAATGACATTTTTCTTACTTTCCTAACTAACCAAATAGAGGAATTTAATTTGAGAAAGCCTTCCCATTCGAATGAAGACACTGTTGCTATATGTATTGGCAGGAAAGGACCACTGATGCAATCATTTTGTGGCTGAAATAGTGTGGATTTTGATTTGGGTTCTCAACCAAAAGGAAAAAACATTTTGATTTGCACTGCTGCAATTGCTGCTTTATGGAGAACATTAGGCCTGAAGATGTGAGGGATCTTGATTTAAACCTAGAACCCTTGGCTCACCGACATGGTTCAGTACGAAGATTAGATTCTATAGTCAATGAACTTGAAACGGCCCATGACCACATTGAAGAACGTATCAGACAGCTAGAAGCAATCACCTCTAGAGCTATGCAGCGGCAGAGATGGCGACAGGCTCAAACACACCCTCAATCAGATAGCTCTGCAGAAGCTATTGTTCAATATGAAAGTAGACTGCATAATGCTTTTCTTGGCAATACTGCCCAGGGAAGGGAAGTTGGCATTGGCAAAAGTAGACCATGCTCTACTTCTTTGATAGCTAAGGCACTGGGGATGGAGATGGAGGCTAAGAAGGCAGGCAGTGGTGGTGAGGGGTTTTTTGATTGTAATATATGCTTAGAGATGGCAAGAGATCCCATATTGACTTGTTGTGGTCACCTGTTTTGTTGGCCATGCTTCTATCAGGTGTCCTATGTTTATCTGAATACAAAGGAATGCCCTGTTTGTGGGAGCGAGGTAACTGATATGAGCATCCTTCCAATATATGGCAATGGAAGTGGTGATAGGCCCCGGAAGTCCGAGTTAAAAGAAACAGGATTGAAGGTTCCTCATCGGCCTCATGCACATAGGATTGAGAGTACAAGGCAGCAACTGAGAAGTAGAGGAGTATCTTCTCCTAGAGAGGAAAGAATTCATGGCATTGTTGGCATGATGCGACAGCGAGTGCGAGCACATGATCTTGATCGTCCACCCATCATGGGTGAAAGAACCAATTTCTCAGCCACAGGATATCAAACTTCCCATTTATTACCTGAAACGGAGGCTGACAATACCCAGCAGCATCGTTCCCTTCAAGTTTCAAGGTTATTGTTGCAAGGAGCTGCTTCATTTTCTTCACTTTCATCAGCATTAAACACTGCAATGGATTCTGCAGAAACATTAGTAAACGACCTGGAGGCATATGTTCATAATAGCCATGGGAGAGCAAGCCATGAAGAAGCTCAAAGCTTTAATAATAGGGATTCATTCCCAAGCATTTCCACTATCATACAACCAGAAAGCCAGCATCCAGATACTGCTGCTCCAATCAATTCTACAGTCCCCTCTTCTTCATCATTAAGGACTGATATTGATGCTTCTGTCTTAAACCTTGTAAATCATACAATGGATAATGCTACAGAGGTTAATTTAACCATTCCATCTTCTCCTTCATCATCCAGAACAAGAACTGATGTTCCTGGATTCTCAGGTTTGGAAAATGGAGTTTCACGTGAAACCAGAAGGAGAAGGTTGAGATGATGTAGCATTTTCCTCGCAGGAATAGATTACATTTATATGAAGCTCCGATCCACTTACCATTATATAGTTTCGATTTAATGGAATGTATTTCCGTATTTCCAAGTTCATTACTTATGTCATTCCATGTATTGAGAACGGAGTCTCCAATTATAAGCAATCTTCTGCCTGCTTGATAGACAGTAGTCGATATGTTGGGTCTTCTTCATGAGCTGTGCTGTTAATGATTGCACATTCATGTTTCCTTTCTGAACGGGTGTTGTTTCCTGGAAGAGATGCGCTCGTCCATTAAGATTGTATAGAAGGCTGGTGGCGTGGAATGGCTTCCTTTACAAATAACCACCGGTCATATTTGTATGATCTACAAATGCTACTAGTGTCATGTCTCCATATTTGTTCTAGAGGTGGTATACATGGTTATTGGCTTATAAATTGCAAGTTCCTTAATAGTTTACATGTCTTTATTATTGCATGTTATCCAAATTAAAATATTTTCCTTGCAGGCATTCTCTTCTCTTATTTGGCTCTCATTGATACTTTATGTTCTTGAACGATACCGAGTTCCATTGATTAGTTTGTATGTTAAAGGGTGCCTCTTGCTAGGTCTGTCTCTTCCTCGCCCCCCAGTCCCTAGTGCCGAACTTGAGAATTTATGGTGGCTTCTTCAGGGGTTTGGGTTACTATCGTTATAATCCAAATAGAAGGTGGCAGTGGTACCCCCAAACCATGTTCGGAAACCAAGTTTTTGGTTTTTTGTTTTTATAAAAAAAATCACGACCTCATACTACTTCATTGCATTCATCACAAAAAGAGTCATTACAGAGTCATTACATCAGGGGTTCCGACCTTTCATACAACCAAGTTAGTGATGTATCATGTTGGACACATTTCTGGAAGTTTGATTATGTTCAGTTTTTGTCTTTTAGTTGATTTCCCAATTCAAGACTTTTTTAGTTTATCTTTAGCTTATATTTAATTCAAGTTAATAGTTTTTATCTCTTGGTTGATTTCCAATTCAAGTCTTTTAGTTTATCTTTAATTTAATTTATTCACTTTTAGTTTGTTTCAAAGACTCCTCTATAAAAGAGATGGACGACGTTGTATATTTTATTATTATGCAATTCAGAACATTTGTTTCCGTTCAGGAAACTTGTTTCTTTTTCTGGTGGATTCCAGATATGTGGGGTTTAACGTTGTTTAAACCTTTTCTCTATATTTCCACTGCGGCAGTTGGTATCGTAGCCTTGTTATTTCCTGGTTTTGATGCTAATCGACGCAATGTTGGCAAACCACCTGGCGACAGTAATCGCGAGGGGAGGGGCTCTCACAAGAACTGAATTTATGGATTTTCAACGCGAAACTAGGCAAGTTGGGTGACATTCACGCAATCTTTGCTAGGCTATTGTTGGATCCAGACGTGAATCGTGAAGGCGAGAGAGTTGGCAACAGCGGGGTTCAAAATCAACATGTCTGCAATATAATTCAAGCACCTCCAAATAGGCTGCCAGCCTATGAGAACTCTAGCGATGATGAAGACTGTCTTGAGTTACAATTTACAATATCGAAAATTAAAGATTAAAATACATGTACCGTATTATGTACTGCGACTGAGATGTGACAATTGCATCCTATGATTTTGCATCTTTTGAAAATATTACAAAATGAATTTGTTCTCAATAGTTTAAAAAACTTCTTGCTTGAGGTACACTACCATGCAATCATTCATTCAATAATCTCTCATCCTATTACGCAAATCACTCTTGATGATCTTCATCGCAAAAAATACTTTTTCAACGGTTGCAGTCGCAACTGGTAAGACCAATGTCAACTCAATAAGTCGATAAACTAATGAAAATAGAGTAATTATTAGGTTTTCCAAAAGTACATATCTTGAAAGTACTATTTTGTTAACAAAAGATTGTTTAACTAGTTTTTTTGTAAAACAAATGAGGAATACAATTAAACATAGTGCCAAACATCATCAATACGATTGATAAAGGGATCACGATGCAATGCTCCATCGACTAGGTACACATGTACTTCCCAAGCATCAATGATTTCAAACCTATTCTTGAATTTCTCGCCATCCTAACCTTAATAACTCCATAACTAAGTTTAATCAACTATCCTTAATGCTAGAGCTCACAAGACTTCAATTGAAACTACAAATTCAACATATATGAGATTTTAACAAGGCCCGCTCGAGCGCCTATCGAGCACTGGTAGAGCGCCAACTCACTGTCCAACTTCCATCAACCCTCGATCGAGCAGCGGTTGAGCGCCAACTCTCTGTGTGAAATTTCCAAAGGCCGCTCGAGCATTGGTCAGACGGTAAGACCTGTCCACCATATTTTCTTAAGGCCGCTCAAGCGCCTGACGCACGCTAGTCGAGCGCGATGATACCTAAAAACAGAGTGCTAAAATCTTCCTGTCCCAACAACCTAATCATGATCCCTAGGTTGATTCTCCTGACCAAAGACCATTCCACACACCCTAATACATGCCTAAACAAATATCCATATTCATATCAACCCGTGGCACTCTCTTAATATACGATGTTTGGGGTTACAATTCACAACCGAAATTTCTTTAACAACTACACCTAATCGACCATAACCAACATATCTATATATACATGCACAATCTCACTTGCTAATCTTGTGCTACTTAGGGTTTCTAACTCCAAACCGCTCTATCCTTAACTAGATTTCCATATCCAAGCCTCTTAGCCATCAACCATCACATGCATGCAAATCATGAAGAATATGACCAAACCCACACAATATACCAACATGCATGATAATTCCTCAAGCCGAAAATTTATTCAATCCTCCAATTAATCCCTTCCTCCAACAACCACAATACAACATAAATCTCAGCAGACCTAACCTAATCAGATTTAATCATACATGTATTTACAAACAAAAAGGGCACAAGGCACACGACCAAATAGCAAATCCAATATCTCAACCTATCTTACCTTGTATTGCTGGACAACAAGCTGGTACCTAGCACAAAATGCTAAAGATTAGAACTTAAGAAGAGAAAGGAACAAGAAATGCACATGCAAGACCAAAACTTATACCTCTACCTCCAACTATAGCACTCGGCTATCACCAGAAACTTCTCTACTCTTTAAGCTTTTGGTTCCTCCCACTATGATGGTTCAAGGACTGAGATAAGTGTTTAATAGGTGCTGAGATGAAGGCTTATGGTGAGGGAAAGGAGGAGTAACAACAACTATTGGAAGTGACTTGAAGAGAAACAAGGGAAAGACTTGGAGCTTGAAGTGGTTCGGCCAAGGGAACAAGAGCAAGCTAAAATGGTGTGTTTCTGTCAAAGGGACAAATGAGCTGAGCAAAAAGAGATATCCGGCCACAAGAGAGGAAGGCAAGCTTGAGCAAGAAGAGAGAGTTTCGGTCACAAGAGAAAATGCAAGCTGAAATGAGAAGTGAAGTGAAGTTGATGTGCTTGGCGTGAAAGGCAAAGATGGGTGAAGAGTTCGGCCAAATGGACTTGGCCAAGATTATGAGCAAGGGGGAACTTTTCCTTGGTTCCATCGACAGCAGCCATTGGCTGAATGAGTGGCACAATAAATGTTTTGTCTTATTTTATTTCCTTGTTTTCTAAGCCTTCACGTGAATCATCTTAAAAGCTATTTCAAACTTGCTCTATGCCTATCATGAAATTCTTCTCTTGCATTTTACTTTTTCTCTACTTTTCATTTCATCTACCACTTATCACATAGGTACATAGGCTTATCTCTAATATATGTACATTAGTTTATCACCAACAACATATCAACTTCTCTAGTATAAACACTCTAATCTATCTCTTTGATAATCGCAATAGCTTATCTCCCTAATGAACTCACTAGCTTATCACTATGATAAGCACATTAACTTATCTATTAAATTCTATGTCAAGCTATCTTATAAACTTAATAACTTATCACTTAATTTCTCTAATGATAATTAAAACTACCAAATGGTGATTAAGAATACCTACTCCAAGACACAAAATAATCTATATGCTCTACCTAATTTCATAACTATAGATTATTATACAATGATTTCTACTTAGAGAATTTCGGCAATGGGAAATAAAATTCTCTTCATGTATCTAACTTCATGAATTATGGAGTATATTATTAAGTAATGGAAAGTAAAATCATTAAAGAAATCTACCATGAAAATTTCGGCTCTTAGGAAAAATAATAATAATAGACTTGCACTAATAAACTTTCACAACTATAGTGAAATTCTTTAAAGGAAATTAAGATGAAATACCACAAGTATTAAGTCATACATTGACCAAAAATATGACCCCTTTAGTTAAGTCAAACGAATACATAGGAAAATAACAAAAACAAAGTTCGAGGTCTCACATTTAGTCTTGAACCTTACCTTTTAACTAGGTTTATTAGCCTAGTCTTCTAGGTTCAAGAAAATGTACCAGAAAGCCGACAGCTTGCCTTATGTGTTGGAGTTCATCCCAGGAAGATCCAGAAAACTGTAAAAAGCAAAAAAAATATGACTTTCTCCTTCTCTGCTCTTCTCGTCTTCGGAATATTTCAAACAATTGTCATTACCTGATCTGTTGTTTTGAAACTCCAATGTTCCAATTCCTGCAAACCTGCCTTCAGATATTCTCCATTGCTGAATGAACAGCACTCACGACAAATCAATAAGCTGCCACACCATAATATTTAATACTTTTAGGAGTGACTGTAAAATGGAGGTGATCCCTTCCTTAAACGATGAACGAAGCTTTGTTCACCTATTAAAGAAGCTGTACATTGATGAAATAAAAGACTTGACTAAAGATCTTTCCTGTGATCATTGAAGGCACCTGAAGAACACAAATAATATGAGTCTGCTAACAATCGGAAGATCCAGAAAGAAAAAATAATAATAATGCAAGAAGATTAGATTTTGCTCACATAGTTCCCAGACATTACACCCAAGGTGTGATCAAGCTTATTGACAATGCTCTGCCAATGGATGTTTGACGCCTGTTGCTTTGCAACGATATTTGAATGGATGCTTTTAGATGACCCTCTAGTTGATCTGACCCTTGCTGACCTTGCTGCCTGATTATGATAATTAAGAATTTATAAGGAGATGCAACATCTGTCGACTTCTTGTAATGTCAATTTTACCATATGAAAGATGCTTACCTGAATGCACAAGTTAAGGAATGGGTTGATATCTTTCTTTAAGTTATCACGACTCATCCCATATTTTTTTTTCATATGCAGTTAGATGCTGCTTAAACAGCAGCGCTGGGTACTTAGCTTCCACTTGAATTGGTCGTTTGGCTCTCCCACCAACTATACCCGGTTGAAATTCCCGTGCCCATTGAAGATGGATGGAAACCCTGAGGGTTTGTATCCAGAATAGTAAGTTTCTATATGCTTTACAAGTACCAACTCATTCACTTTTGAAAGCTTACTTGTGCCATTCTACCAAATAAGGTGGCAGGGGAGTTCTGTTTACGATGTGAAGCTGAACCAGTTGTATTGCTGAGTGTACTTCGTAGAAGAAACAGAAGGGTAGAAGTTGTTGACAGCCAATATGCTAAATCAGTGACCTCGTCTCGACTCTTGAAGGACATAACATGGAGAATTGATTTCACATGTCAACTAAGAGGATACATTATCATAATTTAGAAAGCCGAAAGCATACTGAAAATATCTCATTATTTTTTGAAAAAACCTAGCTCTATAGATGGTCGAATTGTTTGTATAATCCTGTCAAATATATTTGTCTTCTCTGCTTCAAAGGATCTCCACTGAAGAAGTGCTTTGTGTACAATACAGGAGGCCATGGGTCTGCTGTCATGGAATCGTTTATCCTCCATGAGACATTTGAGTAGTACATCGTGATTTTCCTGTTTAAATTACACATAAATTTCAATTTTATTTTAACCGAACAAAATGAGAAATATTTTTTTGTACTTCCACACTTTCATGTATTTGCCTGTAATTTCCGTTCTCAACGAAGTACCTGCTGATGAACCACAGAAATTTGATCAAAAGGTTTCTTCGTATAAACCTCCAGCTCAGCAACAACCGCCGCATCAAAGGACAGCTCACCAGAGTCCAGAATGTTCTACGACATTCCTTCAATGATTAAACCGTTACAACAACTTTCTTTTATATAAATATTCCTGTGCGAATATTAAAGTTTGTTACAACACCGCTTATATATACGTGCATGCTACTGTATACCTTTATCAATGAAATCAAAGAAAGAAATATAGAAACACTTTCTTTCATACTTCATCATGGTATCGGAGCCATAGAAGGACAAACGTCCATGGCTTCTGGGTCTGGAACAACGGAGCCTCCAGTCTCCACGGTAGTACCACCATCACCACCTGTTTCTTCACCATCACCACCTGTTTCTTCAGCACCAAATCCCATCCTCACCAACTTTCCACATCTAGTTACAGTCAAGCTCACTCACGAAAATTATTTACTCTGGAGAACACAGCTTCTTCCTTATTTTCGTGGTCAAAGACTATATGGCTATATTGATGGCTCCATCCCTCAGCCACCTCCTTTTCTCCCTGATACAGAGACCCCCAATCCTGACTATCTCTCTTGGCACCAGCAGGACCAGCTCATCCTCAGTGCTATTATTTCTTCACTATCAGAACCTCTCATTGCTCAGGTCATTGGGCACCCTACTTCTCGTTCTGCTTGGTCCACCCTAGAGAGCCTCTTTGCTACCCAATCTCAAGCACGTCTTATGCATATTCAATACCAACTTGCTACTTTAAAAAAGAATACCGATTCTATCTCTGACTATTATCTCTCGGTCTCTGAGTTCACCACTTTTCTTTTGGCTGGTCTTGGCCCTGAGTACGATTCCTTGGTCACCTCACTTACCACTCGTTTGGATCCTCTCCTTTCTGAGGAAGTCTTTGGTTTTCTCTTGACCCATAAGTCTCGTCTCTCTCATAAACGGACCATGACTGCCTCTTCTCTGGACATTTTTGCAAATCTGTCCACTAAGTCTCCTGTCTCCAACAACTTCGGTCAGCCCTCTCAGCAAGGACGTGGAGGTTACCGTGGCTCTAGAGGCCGTGGTAATTGTGGTCATCGTGGCCGTAATGGTGGTTTTCGAGGTGGTGGCCGAACTGATTTTTCAGACCCTCGCCCGGTGTGTCAAGTCTGCTCTAAGCCTGGTCATACTGCCTTGGTTTGCTACAATCGGTTCAATCACTCTTTCCAAGCTTCCGCACCTGCTTCTGTCTCAGCTCACTACACCTCTCTTCCTCAGCAGCCTTCTGATGTCTCATGGTATCCAGACACTGCAGCTACAAACCACATGACTGCCGATTTTAGCAACCTGCCTCTCAATGCTCAGCCTTATTCTGGTGAAGACCAAGTTAAAATTGGTGATGGCTCAGGTCTCCCTATACTCCATATCGGTGCCTCTATGTTTCCTACCTCCTCTCGCTCCTTGTCTCTACAAAATCTCTTGCATGTTCCTTCTCTTACTAAGAACTTAGTTTCCGTACGCCAGTTTTGTTGTGACAACTCTGTTTTCTTTGAGTTTCACCCTGATTTCTTTGTTGTGAAGGATATCACCATTCAGACCATTCTGCTTCAAGGACCCACTAGGAATGGCCTCTACGTTTTTCCCTCTGCTGCTTCCTCTCCTGCAGCATATCTGGGCGAACGTACAACTGTCTCTGAATGGCATCACCGATTTGGCCACCCTTCTCTTCGCGTGGTCCACTCCCTTTTACATCAGTTTCAGCTGCCCACTTTCTCCTCTCCGCCTACAGTTTGCACTGCCTGCCGCTTTGCCAAGAGTCATTCACTGCCTCTTACTACTCCTCACATACGGTCTACTGCACCTCTACAGCTTGTACATACCGATCTATGGGGTTCCTCTCCCATTTTATCTTGTTCTGGTTTTAAGTATTATGTAGTTTTTGTGGACGACTTCAGTCGTTTACATGGCTCTATCCATTAAAATTGAAATCCGATGTTCATGGTGTTTTTCTTTAATTTAAGCTTCTCGTTGAGAATCTATTTTCTTCTACGATTAAAAGTGTTCAATCCGACCGGGGAGGAGAATTTCAATCTTTCTGCACTGTCTTTACCTCTCATGGCATCTTACATCGTGTCTCCTGCCCTCATGTTCCCCAACAAAATGGCACTGCTGAAAGAAAACACCGGCATATTGTGGAAACCGGTCTTACCCTGCTATCTCACTCTTCCATGCCCCGTTCTTATTGGCCCGAAGCTTTTAGTGCTGCTTTTTATCTTATCAACCGTCTTCCCTCTCCTTCTCTCAACAATCTATCTCCTTTTTTTTCTCCTTTTTCATAAGTCTCCTGACTACTTGTCCTTGAATACCTTTGGTTGTACCTGCTGGCCTCATTTGAGACCCTATACACGCCACAAACTGCAGGACCGCTCCCTGACTTGTGCTTTTTTGGGATACAGCTCCCACCATAAGGGTTACATTTGCTTACACATTCCCACGGGCAGAAAGTACATTACCCCTCACGTGATTTTTGACGAATCCACTTTTCCCTTTGCCACCCCAACATGTTCTCCATCTTCTACCTTTTCCCAGACCCTGCTCCCTTTTCCTTTGACACCTACTATACAGCCTCCTCTTCCTTCCAGCTCCACTGTCCCACCGTCTGCCTCTACACGACCACTTTCTCCTGCCCAGCCCTCTGCCAATACACCTGCCTCACCTCTGTTGTCCTCTCCTGCCCCGTCTGGCTCCCCATCTCCCATTCCTCCTCCCCCCATCCAAACACGGTCCAAAAGTAATATCCATTGCCCAAAGGTTCATACTGATGGAACCATTCTGTGGCCCCAACCTCGAGCCCATCATACTGCCCTTTCTCCCTCTCTTCTCATTCCCGAGTCTCCCACCACTGTTACTGAAGCTCTCAAGTATCCCGAATGGCGCCATGCCATGAATCTTGAGTTTCATGCCCTTCTCCAAAACAATACATGGTCTTTAGTTCCCTCCTCTTCTTCCACTAATGTTATTGGTTGCAGGTGGATATTCCGCACCAAATATCGTGCTGATGGCTCTCTTGAGAGGAGAAAGGCCCGACTGGTGGCCAAAGGGTATCATCAAAAGGCTGGCATTGATTTTACTGAAACCTTCAGCCCGGTGGTCAAACCAACTACTGTTCGTGTTGTCCTCACCCTTGCTGTCTCCTCCCGCTGACCTATTAGACAACTGGACATCCACAATGCTTTTCTTCATGGCACTCTCTCTGAGACAGTCTTTATGCAGCAACCTCCAGGCTTCTCTCACCCTGATTTTCCTGGCCACATTTGTAAGCTGAACAAGGCACTATATGGTCTCAAACAAGCACCCCGTGCTTAGTTTTCTCGCCTAAGTTCTCGGCTTCTTGAGCTTGGCTTTCAAGCTTCTCGGTCCGACACCTCTTTATTCATTTATATTCGACCATCTCTCACCATCTACCTTCTTATTTACGTAGATGACATCTTGGTCACTGGCTCATGTTCCTCTGCCATTCAGCAGTTTATTGCCACTCTCAGCAAAGATTTCCCTGTCCAGGACCTTGGATCTCTCTCTTATTTTCTGGGCATCGAGGTTCACTCTACTACTGATGGTCTCATTTTGTCCCAGCAGAAGTACATCACTGATCTTCTCCACCGGACTGGTATGTCTACTTCCAAGCCGATTGCTAGTCCTCTTGCCACTACTTCCCAGTTATCAGCATCCCTTGGCGATCCTTTTGACAATCCCACTGAATACCGAAGCATTGTTGGTGGTTTGCAGTACCTCAGTTTCACTCGTCCGGACTTAGCCTTTGCTGTGAGTAAGGTCTGCCAGTACATGCATTCTCCACGTCTTCCACACTGGCAAGCAGTCAAACGAATTCTTCGCTATCTCCGTCATACCTCACACTATGGCCTTCACCTCCGCTGCTCTTCCATCAAGCATCTCACTGCTTTCTCTGATGCTGATTGGGCTGGTTGTCCGGATGATCGTAGAATCACTGGTGGACATTGCGTCTTTTTCGGCTCCAATCTGGTCTCTTGGAGCTCTCGCAAACAGCCTACAGTTGCTAGGTCAAGTACTGAGGCTGAATACAAAAGTGTTGCCAATACTACTGCCGAACTCCTCTGGGTTCAGTCCTTACTGGGAGAGCTTGACATTTTTCTTTCTCAGCCACCCACTCTCTGGTGTGATAATTTGGGGGCTACCTACCTTTCTGTCAATCCTGTTCTACATTCCCGAACCAAGCATGTTGCTATTGACTACCATTTTGTTCGGGATCGGGTGTCTAATGGTACCCTTTGTGTTTTATTTCTACCTAGCAAGGATCAGCTTGCTGACATTTTCACTAAACCGTTGTCCGTTTCCCGCTTCAGTTCTCTCAGATCAAGCCTCACTGTCGTTGCTCTCCCGTTTGGCTTGAGGGGGGATGATGAACCACAAAAATTTGATCAAAAGGTTTCTTCGTATAAACCTCCAGCTCAGCAACAACCACCGCATCAAAGGACAGCTCACCAGAGTCCAGAATGTTCTACGGCATTCCTTCAATGATTAAACCGTTACAACAACTTTCTTTTATATAAATATTCCTGTGCGAATATTAAAGTTTGTTACAGCACCGCTTATATATACGTGCATGCTACTGTATACCTTTATCAATGAAATCAAAGAAAGAAATATAGAAACACTTTCTTTCATACTTCATCACCTGCTTCCTGTCTGTGAGTGATCTTTGTTTCTTTAGGAGAGGAACAAGAGATCCTGATTCCTGGAAAAGGGATTGAACTCATTATTTTGGCAACAAATTACTATCTTTTCACTAGTGCTCTGCACTGAAATTTAATCAAGAAAATCTGTGATACTTTTGTTGTTTGAAGGACTTCCTCTGTTTCATGTCTGTTGTCAAAGCACTGCAATTATAGAAGTTTAGTTTTCAGGTATCAGGGAACTAACTCAAAAAACAGAGGAAAGGCATATTAAAGCAGTGACCTCCCCAACAACCCCCAGCTGCAAGAAAAAAGGAATCGGAAAAGGCAGCGCACCTTCACCGGTGGTGGCACTCTTTTAGGAGTCGCTATTTCCTTGATAACGGCTGCATGGTTGAGGAGAAGTTCATTCTCCGACTCCAAATTGCCAATCTTGCTCTTGAGGCTGGACCAGAAATAAGACCCTTAAACGTGCTACGGTGAATAAGTGAGGTTTTCGGTTCGAACTTCCGCTCAAAAACTCATAAAAAAACTAATTCTGACACAATGGCACAAGAAATAAAGTCCCTAATTTTTTTTAAGCAAGCATCCAGAGATACATTAGGGAGGAGGATTCATATGACCCTCATAATCATACATAACAACTTCAAAAGGTAAATCTGATTGACTTAACTCCCCAATGCGAGAGGTCGAATAACACCATTTTGCAAGATTATGGGCAGCCATATTAGCTTCACGAGAGATCCAAGCAAAGTTCCATCGGGAGTGCTTCTGCAGCCTCCGTCTGAGTGTCGTAACTTCACCCTCGATGATCCAATCCACACCACATTCTCTGTCCTGCACTTGGTTAACTAAATTTAAGCAATCTCCCTCAATAGTAAGCTCCTGATCTTTAAATGCAGCAGCTAGTTGGCAAGCCAATCTTGCTGCCCGTGCTTCACCCTTTAGAGGATTGCTGCCTAATACCCTACAAGAGTTCGCAAGGGGAATCTCCCCCTTGCTGTTTCGGCAGAGTGCAGCCACCCAACAATTTGCCCCCTTTATCGCAGCATCATAATTCACTTTCAACTTACCCTGGTCAGGTGGCTTCCACTTCCATTTATCCATCCGTTGAGCAGAGATCCATGCCCCCTGATGCTCAGCATATCGTCTGACCACATCATTAATCATCTGAGAGGGAGATGAGGCCTCTTTGCCATGTGACACTTGGTTTCTAATATACCAGATGACTTCAAAACGAATAGCCACCCCAAAAGTATATCTCGCCACTGATTACGAATGCTATAGGGAAAATTCTGTTTGTTTAGTATGAATTTTATCCAGGCTGATATAGGCAGGTTGACAAAGGTTTCTGTGAACATAGGCCATGGTCCTGTTTGCCATAAAAAATTACTGCCATGGCAATCAAGAAACAGATGTGTAGCTACCTCTTTCGAAGTTTGACAAACTGGACATAGACCATACCCTTCATCTCCATTTACTCCCATTCGAAATCTCCCCCTAAGCGGTAAAGCTTCAGCGTCAATTTTCCATAGCAATAGCTTAAGTCGATGTTGGATCTTGAGCTTTCAGAGGGTCTGCCATTCGTTTGAGGTCAAGTTTCCTGCTTCTCGACATCGATCTTTGATAATATAATTATATGCTGCCTTCACTGAAACACCACCATTGGAATCCTCAAGCCACATAAGAGTATCACGTCCTGGAGAGGTGGGTAATCTGATATCCAGAATAGCCTCAGCCGAAGAAGGTTCAAAGAGGGTGCGGATAAGATGCTCATTCCAAATCATCTCTTCTGGTCGCATTAGATCACTCACTTTGTTGATATGTCTTTCCACCAACACCCCATGCCTAAGCTTTGGGATAAAATCCTCAATGCCTGGGACCCACAGTGAGCACCATATGTTGATCTGTTCACTATGTTGTATTTTCCAGCAAAGGCCATGTTTAAGAATGTCACGGATCTGTAATAGGCTATGCCAAATCCATGACTTACCCCGAGTAGTCTGATTACCAAAAAAATCATTCTTGGTGCAATATTTGGTGGTTAAAGATTTGACCCACACCGAGTCATGATCTGTAAGGAACCTCCAACCCAACTTGGCTAAAAAGACCATATTCATCTCCTCCATCCGTCTAATACCTAATCCACCAAATTGTTTAGAAACACAAATGGAGTGCCACGCTTTTGGATGGAAATGTCGTTGAGAGTCATCAGAAAAACCCAACCGGAAATCTTTGATAACTTTGTCCATTCCGCGTAACACCAATTTAGGAAGTGAGAAAACTGAAATGTAATACAATGGGAGAGCTGAAGCCACAGTTTGTATAAGCACCGTACGCCCCGCTTGGGATAAAGCCTTCGCTTTCCAGTCAGTCAATCGAGATGTCAACTTGGATTGGAGCTCTTTGCAGGCCTGATACTTCGATTGAGGGATAGAAATGGGAAGTCCAAGGTACTTCTCTCCAAGAGGTTCCTGGTGCAAACGTAGAAGGCCAGTCATAGCCTCCTTTGCTTCCTGGGACATATTCCAACTGAACTGTAGATAAGATTTCAAGAGATTCAAGGTCTGGCCAGACCATTTTTCAAAAGTACTAAGGCAATGCCGAAGCCTCAATGCTTCTCCCTTGTTCGCCCTACAAAATAACATTATATATCATTAGCAAAAAAGAGGTGA